>OX578274.1:79622816-80282816 GCA_951217065.1 Baccha elongata
TAAATAAAGTGCAACCCATGCACACGCGCCATTCGATCCATTCCCATCAGCATAAACGCGACCGATCGAGTATGCATGGGAAGTTGAAGGCCATTCATTGGTGGGAACTGCAATTCAGCAGTTTATATTTAAGAAAATGAATTGTAAATAGATTAAGAATAACTTACTAACGGCACTTGCAGTTGGGCGGTGCCGCGATTAAGACGTACTTATATCATTCTAATAAACAGTTGTCAACATATATATTTCATATATAATTGTGTTTCATTTAAGAGAACCAGTTGTAGGTTCTTTAAAATTAATTTTTTTATTTATCACGGATATAAGATCCGTTTCTGGCGCCCGAGCAGGGACAATCTTTTAAGTCCTAAAAAAAAAAAAAAAACAAATACATAAAAGATAAAGAACTGTGACCGTGAATATCTGTGCAAAACCGAAAGTTAAGCTAACATGAATCAATAATTAAATTGGTCAAATTTGAAAAAAAATAATACATACAAAAGATAAAGAACTGTGACTGTGAAATTCTGTGCAAAACCGAAAGTTAAGCTGAGTTGAACCAATAATTAAATATACAAAAGATAAAGAACTGTGACTGTGAATATTTGTGCAAAACCGAAAATTAAGCTAAGTTGAACCAATAATTGAATTGGTGAAATTTGAAAAAAAAGAAAAAAAAAAAAAAAAGACAAAAGAACTGTGACCGTGCATATATCTGTGTAAAACCAAAGATACCTAAAGGGAACATCCGAAGGAGATTATTTGAAGATGAGCTGTTTTCTATTGTAAGATTATTTTATCTATATCTTATATGAATTTGTGAATATAAATTTTTTTTTAATTAAAAATCTATTCTCAATAATTGAGAAATTTTGATTATACAAAAAATCATATACATATATAAGAGAATTTGCGCAAATTATATTACTTTTAAACTAAATAAAAAAAAGGGAAAACGTCTAAACTCCAAAAAAAAAAAACCTGAATGAAAAGAAAAAACATTTTATAAAAAAAACCTTTTTCCTCTACAATTACGATAAATCAAAACACTTGTTGTGTCTTCTTTCCCCGCTAAAAAATTATTGGAAAACTTCGGGCCACTTTTCAGAATTTCTTTTTAATTTAAAATCAATTTTTTATTATTATGGATGCCATACAAGATTCCATCACACAGCTGACAGGAGCAGTTAACACTGTCCTTGAGCAGCTTCGGTCTATAGAAACCCGGGTTGCTGAAATTGAGCGAGCAAATCCTTCCCAGACCATTGAAACCTTGGTTTCACGTTTGAACTCCATGGAGCGTAGAGTAACTCTCGTGGAAGTTTCGGGAGCGGAGGCTATTCCAACGCCACCGCCCGCAAATCCTAAACCACTAAGGGGGCCGAACACTGAAGAGGTATCTCTAAGCTCCCTGACTCTGTTAAGGAGCTTCAGGTTTTCGATGGGAACCCAATCCACTACGTCTCATGGGTCCATAGTGTCGAGACGGTGTTGAAGGACTACGAAATCGTTCGTGGTAAGCCCATTTATAGGGCAATCCTTCAACACATCCGGCAAAAGATAAGAGGGAAAGCTGATTCAGCCCTCGTTTCTTATAATATATTCGACAACGAGTGGCTGGACATTAAAAGGATCCTGTCTCTTCATTACGCTGATAAAAGAGATTTAAGGACCCTAGAACATCAACTAAATCAGTTAAATCAGGGGACTTCACGGATGGACGACTTCTATGCCACCGTCAACCACCAGTTTTCCCTTATCATAAGTAAAATAAGAGCCGAAACATATTCCACCGAGACTATGGACGCCTTGGTGGAGGCTTACCGAAATAGAGCCCTAGACGTTTTTGTACGAGGCTTAAGTGGAGACCTTTCTAGGCTTCTCATTATCCAGAAACCGAGGACGCTTCCCGAAGCCTACTCAGCGTGTCTGGAAATGCAGAACCTTACATATAGAAATAATTCGGTGCATGTCCAAGCACCAAATATTATATCTACTCCAATTCATTATGAATTCAAAGAAAGGACCTCTTATCGTCCAAGAAATAACAGGTATAATAACGAAAATAATCAAAGATCCCATCCTTCCTGGAGGTCAATCTTCCAAAGAATACCAAACTCGCCACAAAGGCCAACTGGCCCAAAGCCCCCTATAAAAATGGAAGTGGACAGCTCGATGCAAACCAAAAATGTGAATTATATGAACCATCCCGGCAATAACCCTTTTAAACGAGAAGCCAGCACTTCTGGAAATTATCGAAACAAACAACAACGGCTTTATCGAAACAAACAACAACGGCTAATGGCCGGGTGTCCAGGGCACAACTGAGGAACCTGAAGGAAACCTTGACCTTGCTGAATCCGGACACGAGGAAAATTTTATGACAAGTGCCTCGTTTCCAGCGTACCATACATAGAGTACGCTACAAAAGACGGGGAAATCTTACATTTCCTCGTAGACACTGGTGCAAATAAGAATTTTATCAAACCTAGGCTAGCACCAGAGCCATATCCTGTAAAAATCCCATTCTTTATAAACAGTCCCGGTGGACGAATCTGTATAAAAAATAAAATATGCGGTAAATTTTTCTCCTTTGTTGGCTGCGACCTAAATGTGCCCTTCTTTATTCTCCCAAGCCTAAAATCGTTCGATGGAATAATCGGCGATGATACGCTTAAACAATTAAAAGCTTTGATCGACAGAGATGAAAATTTACTTATTATTAAACCAAATATTAAAATCCCTTTGAAAAACAAGATCTCCGATACAGTTAATAGTCTAATAATCCTTAATAAAAATACTTCCGAAAAATCCAAGATAAAATTAGAAACTGCAATAAATTTATTGACTTATTTGGCCCAGTTACAAACGAATGGTAAAAACCAATGTAAGGGCAGAGATAAAAACGAACACAGATGAGCCCATCTATACGAAGAGTTATCCTTTCAACTTCTTGCATGCGTCAAGAAGTTGAAATGCAGGTAAACGAACTCCTGGATGAAAATATCATCCGCCCTTCGAAAAGCCCATATAACTCACCTGTGTGGGTTGTGCCAAAGAAATCCAAGCCCGACGGCGAAAAGCAATACAGAATGGTCATAGACTACAAGCGATTAAACGCAGTGACCATTTCTGATACTTATCCGATTCCAGACATAAACAACACCCTAGCGAGCCTCGGAAATGCCAAGTTTTTTACCACCTTAGACCTTACCTCAGGATTCCATCAAATAGCCATGAAGGAGAAGGACATTCCTAAGACTGCCTTCTCCACCATGAATGGCAAGTTTGAATATGTCCGACTACCCTTCGGGCTCAAGAACGCCCCTGCCATCTTCCAGCGCATGATAGATGACGTTCTTAAAGAGCTAATCGGGAAGATTTGCTAACGAAGAGCGGAGAATCTCCATCATTGAAGATGAGCATAGAAGAGCTCATCGTGCTCCTAGAGAGAACAAGGATCAAATTCTTGAAAAATATTACTTTCCTCAAATGATGTCTCACGTAAGAAGATTCGCTGCTTCATGTCATACATGTAAAATCAGCAAATATGATAGACGTCCACATAAACCTGAATTACAAGCTACCCCTGTTCCTCGATATCCATGTGAAATTATTCATATGGATATTATGGAAATTCAAAATGAAAAATTTCTAACCGTTGTAGACAAATTTTCAAAATTTAGTAAATTCTTTCACATTAAAAATAGATCGGCAATTTACATTAGAGAAAAAATAATTAAAATCCTACACTACTTTACAGTCCCTCTAATCTTAGTCACAGACAATGAGAAAGGTTTTCTTAGCCCAATTGTTTTAAATCTGATAAAAAACCTAGGCGTAAAATTGTATCTGACACCATCATATAGAAGCGAAGTAAATTGTCAGATTGAAAGGGTCCACTCCACCGTTTTGGAAATTTATAGGTGTCTGAGACTAGAATATTCAGATATGAAAATTAAAGAACTTGTCTACGTTGCAGTCGATAGGTACAATAATACTGTTCATTCGGTCACGAACAAGAAGCCATCCGATGTGTTTTTTAATAGGTCACAAAGAATAAACTATCAGAATCTCTTGAATATTCGTTCTAAAGTCAATAAAGATCTAAGGGGAATAATTAAAAAAAAACATGATGGCTAGAAACAGTAGACAAAATTTGAAAAGAGTGGTCCCTAAGAAGTACAATAAAGGTGATGTTGTCTATGTTGCAATCAAAGGCATAAAAAGCAAAAATAAGCCTTTGTTCAGAAAAGAAATTGTGGCTAAAGACAATCACGTTACAATAACGACGGTAAGCGGGAAAAGAATTCACAAGGCTCATTTAAAAAATATTAATTGAACAAAATGTTTTTTCCTATTAAAAATTCAATACAAAAACAATTACAAAAAAGAAATGTACAAATGAAACAAAAATGATTTTACCTAAGTACAAAAATATACAAAAATTGATGTATTAAACATTGCTTGTAGTTTAGCTCTCACGAAAAAAGGGGCCGGTTCACGTTTACAATTATTTAACCATAATTACGGTGGTGTTGATCTTCGTACCCTAGTAAGTTGTTTGCTAACCTTACAACCAAAACCGAACAATACGAACCTTCCGATCCGGCGTGACTACCCCGAAAATTTAATGGAGAGCTAACACATTAAGCATCTACAAATTGAAAAAAAAAAAAAAAAATAGTAAGAAAGGTGCAAATAAAATGCACACCTAATTAAAATGTACACCAAATTTGATTAAAAATTTGCAAAAACTGTGCGAATAAAATGCACATCAAGGTTATGTACACCTAATTTAAATACTAAGTTAATAAAATTGTAAATTTCATGATTAATAAAATTTTATTATATTACAGATTAGTAGCTTTTTTCACTCCCATGCACACTCTACATGTTTTTCGCTATGAATCTTCAATCGTAACTATTAAAGAAGGAAATGCTTGGGTGACGAATGGTGTTTTCAAAATGGTACATGTCATTGACTTGGCAAAATATGACGCACTTATCCGAGACACTGAACAGCTGATCCTTAAATCTATTAAGGACGAAGAAATGCGACTTGTTCTGAACTATCACTTAGATCAAACCAAGGATCGTCTAGCCGAATTAAAGGATTCAAGAACGAGAAAAGCTAGGTCAATTAATTGGTTGGGAACCGCTTGGAAATGGGTTGGTGGTTCTCCTGACGCAACTGACTGGAACAATCTTTTAAGGAAACAGGCGGACATTGATGAGAACAACAACAAACAATACATAATTAACGAAAAACTTTTTGATGTAACACGTGAAATTACTGGAAAAATCAACAAGGTTATTGAACGTTACAACAATGCTATACAAAAAGGGGAAACGGACAAACTAAGAAACGACTTACTTAATAAGGTACTTATTTTAAAAGAAAGGGTAAACGAAATAGTAAGGGCTTGTCAAATGGCCAAAAATGGTATAGTAAATAGCAATCTTCTTGACACAGAAGAAATCAACACTATCGTTAATGAACTTGAAACACTGCCTTATCAAAACGTGGTGGAAGCTGTCGAATATAGCCGACCTTCAGTTTACTGTAATGGTACATTGATGCTTTACATCTTATCTTTACCTACAATTGACCCTTAAATATACCACTTAGTGACAGCTCGTGCAGCAATCAAAAATAATAGGCAACTTGACTTAGATTATTCAAAATTTCTTATAAGCCACGACCAGACTTACGGACTAATCGGGAAATGTCTTAACATTGGTAACACATCTGTTTGCGAGGAAACCATCCTCAAAAAATTATCCGAAGACTCTTGCCTACCCCGAATTCTTAAAGGCGGAAACGCCCTCTGTGACTACAAGACAACGAACGAAGAAATAGTCGAATTGATTGGGGAAAACACAATTTTTCTCACAAACTTTAATGGAACAATTTTAAATAAAAATCTTACTATTCCCTTAGAAGGTACCTACCTAATCCAGCTTAGCAATGACACGATCCGTGTAAGAGAGAAGACGTATTACAGCAGGATGGTTTTCAGCCCCCAAGCACTTCCCCCGGTCTTGGCTAACGTTACCAGTAACAGGATTAAACCTAATTTGGAATACGTGCATGAACTTAGCACGAGAAACATCGAACTAACAAAAATCTTAAAAAGAAATCTTAACTCTTCTATACTTACAGAGATTTTCATCATTTTAACAGTTGTAGCCAGCATATGTTTGTTCTGGAAGAAGATTTACGGAAAGGTCAACATCCCAGAGATCCGCCAATCCCTTCGTCGAAGGCCAATACCCCTACCTGTTCCACGACCTATCCAAGAAGTGCAAGTTCATTACACCAAAAGTAACCCGAGTTCTTCATCCTGTTCAACCAGCAATCTGCGGGACGCAGATATTTGAAGGGGCGGCAGTTATCACGGTCAGACATTGACCCACCTGTAAATAAAGTGCAACCCATGCACACGCGCCATTCGATCCATTCCCATCAGCATAAACGCGACCGATCGAGTATGCATGGGAAGTTGAAGGCCATTCATTGGTGGGAACTGCAATTCAGCAGTTTATATTTAAGAAAATGAATTGTAAATAGATTAAGAATAACTTACTAACGGCACTTGCAGTTGGGCGGTGCCGCGATTAAGACGTACTTATATCATTCTAATAAACAGTTGTCAACATATATATTTCATATATAATTGTGTTTCATTTAAGAGAACCAGTTGTAGGTTCTTTAAAATTAATTTTTTTATTTATCACGGATATAAGATCCGTTTCTGGCGCCCGAGCAGGGACAATCTTTTAAGTCCTAAAAAAAAAAACAAATACATAAAAGATAAAGAACTGTGACCGTGAATATCTGTGCAAAACCAAAAGTTAAGCTAACATGAATCAATAATTAAATTGGTCAAATTTGAAAAAAAATAATACATACAAAAGATAAAGAACTGTGACTGTGAAATTCTGTGCAAAACCGAAAGTTAAGCTGAGTTGAACCAATAATTAAATATACAAAAGATAAAGAACTGTGACTGTGAATATTTGTGCAAAACCGAAAGTTAAGCTGAGTTGAACCAATAATTGAATTGGTGAAATTTGAAAAAAAAGAAAAAAAATATATAAAAGACAAAAGAACTGTGACCGTGCATATATCTGTGTAAAACCAAAGATACCTAAAGGGAACATCCGAAGGAGATTATTTGAAGATGAGCTGTTTTCTATTGTAAGATTATTTTATCTATATCTTATATGAATTTGTGAATATAAATTTTTTTTTAATTAAAAATCTATTCTCAATAATTGAAAAATTTTGATTATACAAAAAATCATATACATATATAAGAGAATTTGCGCAAATAATATTACTTTTAAACTAAATAAAAAAAAGGGAAAACGTCTAAACTCCTAAAAAAAAAAACCTGAATGAAAAGAAAAAACATTTTATAAAAAAAACCTTTTTCCTCTACAATTACGATAAATCAAAACACTTGTTGTGTCTTCTTTCCCCGCTAAAAAATTATTGGAAAACTTCGGGCCACTTTTCAGAATTTCGTTTTAGTTTAAAATCAATTTTTTATTATTATGGATGCCATACAAGATTCCATCACACAGCTGACAGGAGCAGTTAACACTGTCATTGAGCAGCTTCGGTCTATAGAAACCCGGGTTGCTGAAATTGAGCGAGCAAATCCTTCCCAGACCATTGAAACCTTGGTTTCACGTTTGAACTCCATGGAGCGTAGAGTAACTCTCGTGGAAGTTTCGGGAGCGGAGGCTATTCCAACGCCACCGCCCGCAAATCCTGAACCACTAAGGGGGCCGAACACTGAAGAGGTATCTCTAAGCTCCCTGACTGTTAAGGAGCTTCAGGTTTTCGATGGGAACCCAATCCACTACGTCTCATGGGTCCATAGTGTCGAGACGGTGTTGAAGGACTACGAAATCGTTCGTGGTAAGCCCATTTATAGGGCAATCCTTCAACACATCCGGCAAAAGATAAGAGGGAAAGCTGATTCAGCCCTCGTTTCTTATAATATATTCGACAACGAGTGGCTGGACATTAAAAGGATCCTGTCTCTTCATTACGCTGATAAAAGAGATTTAAGGACCCTAGAACATCAACTAAATCAGTTAAATCAGGGGACTTCACGGATGGACGACTTCTATGCCACCGTCAACCACCAGTTTTCCCTTATCATAAGTAAAATAAGAGCCGAAACATATTCCACCGAGACTATGGACGCCTTGGTGGAGGCTTACCGAAATAGAGCCCTAGACGTTTTTGTACGAGGCTTAAGTATAGACCTTTCTAGGCTTCTCATTATCCAGAAACCGAGGACGCTTCCCGAAGCCTACTCTGGAAATGCAGAACCTTACATATAGAAATAATTCGGTGCATGTCCAAGCACCAAATATTATATCTACTCCAATTCATTATGAATTCAAAGAAAGGACCTCTTATCGTCCAAGAAATAACAGGTATAATAACGAAAATAATCAAAGATCCCATCCTTCCTGGAGTCAAACTTCCAAAGAATAACAAACTCGCCACAAAGGCCAACTGGTCCAAAGCCCCCTATAAAAATGGAAGTGGACAGCTCGATGCAAACCAAAAATGTGAATTATATGAACCATCCCGGCAATAACCCTTTTAAACGAGAAGCCAGCACTTCTGGAAATTATCGAAACAAACAACAACGGCTTTATCGAAACAAACAACAACGGCTAATGGCCGGGGATGTCCAGGACACAACTGAGGAACCTGAAGGAAACCTTGACCTTGCTGAATCCGGACACGAGGAAAATTTTATGACAAGTGCCTCGTTTCCAGCGTACCATACATAGAGTACGCTACAAAAGACGGGGAAATCTTACATTTCCTCGTAGACACTGGTGCAAATAAGAATTTTATCAAACCTAGGCTAGCACCAGAGCCATATCCTGTAAAAATCCCATTCTTTATAAACAGTCCCGGTGGACGAATCTGTATAAAAAATAAAATATGCGGTAAATTTTTCTCCTTTGTTGGCTGCGACCTAAATGTGCCCTTCTTTATTCTCCCAAGCCTAAAATCGTTCGATGGAATAATCGGCGATGATACGCTTAAACAATTAAAAGCTTTGATCGACAGAGATGAAAATTTACTTATTATTAAACCAAATATTAAAATCCCTTTGAAAAACAAGATCTCCGATACAGTTAATAGTCTAATAATCCTTAATAAAAATACTTCCGAAAAATCCAAGATAAAATTAGAAACTGCAATAAATTTATTGACTTATTTGGCCCAGTTACAAACGAATGGTAAAAACCAATGTAAGGGCAGAGATAAAAACGAACACAGATGAGCCCATCTATACGAAGAGTTATCCTTTCAACTTCTTGCATGCGTCAAGAAGTTGAAATGCAGGTAAACGAACTCCTGGATGAAAATATCATCCGCCCTTCGAAAAGCCCATATAACTCACCTGTGTGGGTTGTGCCAAAGAAATCCAAGCCCGACGGCGAAAAGCAATACAGAATGGTCATAGACTACAAGCGATTAAACGCAGTGACCATTTCTGATACTTATCCGATTCCAGACATAAACAACACCCTAGCGAGCCTCGGAAATGCCAAGTTTTTTACCACCTTAGACCTTACCTCAGGATTCCATCAAATAGCCATGAAGGAGAAGGACATTCCTAAGACTGCCTTCTCCACCATGAATGGCAAGTTTGAATATGTCCGACTACCCTTCGGGCTCAAGAACGCCCCTGCCATCTTCCAGCGCATGATAGATGACGTTCTTAAAGAGCTAATCGGGAAGATTTGCTACGTCTATATAGATGATATAATCATTTATAGCAATTCTGAAGATGAGCATTTAAGAGATATAGAAATTATCTTCTCCAAAATTCACGAAGCCGGATTGAAGATTAATTTGGAAAAAACACACTTCCTAGATACGAGTGTGGAATTTCTAGGATACCTAGTCACATCCAACGGTATCCTTCCCAATCCTGACAAGGTAAAAGCTATTGAAGCTATTCTTCCCCCAAATACCTTGAAAGAATTGAAGAGCTTCCTAGGACTCACCTCCTACTATAGAAGGTTTATCAGAGATTATGCCAAGGTAGCGAAACCTCTGACAAATATGACACGCGGAGAGTTTTCTCAGGTAAGGGCCAACCAATCCAAAAAGGTCCAGACGTACTAGCTTTTCCTGATTTTGAAAAGCCCTTCAATTTAACGACAGACGCTTCAAACTACGACATCGGGGCTGTATTGTCTCAGGGCGAGCACGGAAAGGACAAACCAATTTCGTTCATCTCCCGTTCTCTGAATAAAACAGAGGAGGGGTATGCAACAAATGAGAAGGAACTCAGAGCCATTGTTTGGGCTCTTGACAACCTTAGAAATTACCTTTACGGTGCAAAATTGATAAGGATTTACACTGATCACCAACCCTTGACTTTCACATTAAGTAATAGAAATTACAATGCGAAGCTTAAGCGTTGGAAATCAAGAATCGAGGAGTATAACTACGAGTTGATTTACACACCTGGTAAATCAAACTCAGTGGCTGACGCTCTCTCACGGCTCCGAACAGAGGTTAACCATCTCACAAGTTCAAGTTCCTTTTCTTCACGGACAAATACTGCAAACGAAGGACAAACTGACACATCGACTGACACTGCGAACGAAGGACAAAGCAACAGGACATACGAATTTGAAACTGCGACTGCTGAAGAAGGTTTGTGCGAAAGATCCTTCGATGAAGAGTCTGGCACGATGCACAGTGCTGAACAAGACAGCTCAGACCTGATACCACACGTAGAAGCTCCGATTAATGTCTTTAAAAGTCAACTTATCTTTAAAACTGGCATCAATCTTATTTCTCATGAGGAACCTCATGCTGGCTACCATCGCCATTATATTTCCATGAAAGCTATAGATAAGACAAAACTTTCTGAAGCTCTCAGGGAAAACCTAAATCCAAACGTCATAAATGGGTTGAAAATTCCAGAAAATTATATGGCCTTACTTCAGGATGTATTCCTAGAGTCTTTCAGTAAATATAAGATAAGAATCACTCAGAGGGTGGTTGAAGACGTGGCTAACGAAGAGCGGAGATTCTCCATCATTGAAGATGAGCATAGAAGAGCTCATCGTGCTCCTAGAGAGAACAAGGATCAAAATCTTGAAAAATATTACTTTCCTCAAATGATGTCTCACGTAAGAAGATTCGCTGCTTCATGTCATACATGTAAAATCAGCAAATATGATAGACGTCCACATAAACCTGAATTACAAGCTACCCCTGTTCCTCGATATCCATGTGAAATTATTCATATGGATATTATGGAAATTCAAAATGAAAAATTTCTAACCGTTGTAGACAAATTTTCAAAATTTAGTAAATTCTTTCACATTAAAAATAGATCGGCAATTTACATTAGAGAAAAAATAATTAAAATCCTACACTACTTTACAGTCCCTCTAATCTTAGTCACAGACAACGAGAAAGGTTTTCTTAGCCCAATTGTTTTAAATCTGATAAAAAACCTAGGCGTAAAATTGTATCTGACACCATCATATAGAAGCGAAGTAAATTGTCAGATTGAAAGGGTCCACTCCACCGTTTTGGAAATTTATAGGTGTCTGAGACTAGAATATTCAGATATGAAAATTAAAGAACTTTTCTACGTTGCAGTCGATAGGTACAATAATACTGTTCATTCGGTCACGAACAAGAAGCCATCCGATGTGTTTTTTAATAGGTCACAAAGAATAAACTATCAGAATCTCTTGAATATTCGTTCTAAAGTCAATAAAGATCTAAGGGGAATAATTAAAAAAAAACATGATGGCTAGAAACAGTAGACAAAATTTGAAAAGAGTGGTCCCTAAGAAGTACAATAAAGGTGATGTTGTCTATGTTGCAATCAAAGGCATAAAAAGCAAAAATAAGCCTTTGTTCAGAAAAGAAATTGTGGCTAAAGACAATCACGTTACAATAACGACGGTAAGCGGGAAAAGAATTCACAAGGCTCATTTAAAAAATATTAATTGAACAAAATGTTTTTTCCTATTAAAAATTCAATACAAAAACAATTACAAAAAAGAAATGTACAAATGAAACAAAAATGATTTTACCTAAGTACAAAAATATACAAAAATTGATGTATTAAACATTGCTTGTAGTTTAGCTCTCACGAAAAAAGGGGCCGGTTCACGTTTACAATTATTTAACCATAATTACGGTGGTGTTGATCTTCGTACCCTAGTAAGTTGTTTGCTAACCTTACAACCAAAACCGAACAATACGAACCTTCCGATCCGGCGTGACTACCCCGAAAATTTAATGGAGAGCTAACACATTAAGCATCTACAAATTGAAAAAAAAAAAAAAAAATAGTAAGAAAGGTGCAAATAAAATGCACACCTAATTAAAATGTACACCAAATTTGAATAAAAATTTGCAAAAACTGTGCGAATAAAATGCACATCAAGGTTATGTACACCTAATTTAAATACTAAGTTAATAAAATTGTAAATTTCATGATTAATAAAATTTTATTATATTACAGATTAGTAGCTTTTTTCACTCCCATGCACACTCTACATGTTTTTCGCTATGAATCTTCAATCGTAACTATTAAAGAAGGAAATGCTTGGGTGACGAATGGTGTTTTCAAAATGGTACATTTCATTGACTTGGCAAAATATGACGCACTTATCCGAGACACTGAACAGCTGATCCTTAAATCTATTAAGGACGAAGAAATGCGACTTGTTCTGAACTATCACTTAGATCAAACCAAGGATCGTCTAGCCGAATTAAAGGATTCAAGAACGAGAAAAGCTAGGTCAATTAATTGGTTGGGAACCGCTTGGAAATGGGTTGGTGGTTCTCCTGACGCAACTGACTGGAACAATCTTTTAAGGAAACAGGCGGACATTGATGAGAACAACAACAAACAATACATAATTAACGAAAAACTTTTTGATGTAACACGTGAAATTACTGGAAAAATCAACAAGGTTATTGAACGTTACAACAATGCTATACAAAAAGGGGAAACGGACAAACTAAGAAACGACTTACTTAATAAGGTACTTATTTTAAAAGAAAGGGTAAACGAAATAGTAAGGGCTTGTCAAATGGCCAAAAATGGTATAGTAAATAGCAATCTTCTTGACTCAGAAGAAATCAACACTATCGTTAATGAACTTGAAACACTGCCTTATCAAAACGTGGTGGAAGCTGTCGAATATAGCCGACCTTCAGTTTACTGTAATGGTACATTGATGCTTTACATCTTATCTTTACCTACAATTGACCCTTAAATATACCACTTAGTGACAGCTCGTGCAGCAATCAAAAATAATAGGCAACTTGACTTAGATTATTCAAAATTTCTTATAAGCCACGACCAGACTTACGGACTAATCGGGAAATGTCTTAACATTGGTAACACATCTGTTTGCGAGGAAACCATCCTCAAAAAATTATCCGAAGACTCTTGCCTACCCCGAATTCTTAAAGGCGGAAACGCCCTCTGTGACTACAAGACAACGAACGAAGAAATAGTCGAATTGATTGGGGAAAACACAATTTTTCTCACAAACTTTAATGGAACAATTTTAAATAAAAATCTTACTATTCCCTTAGAAGGTACCTACCTAATCCAGCTTAGCAATGACACGATCCGTGTAAGAGAGAAGACGTATTACAGCAGGATGGTTTTCAGCCCCCAAGCACTTCCCCCGGTCTTGGCTAACGTTACCAGTAACAGGATTAAACCTAATTTGGAATACGTGCATGAACTTAGCACGAGAAACATCGAACTAACAAAAATCTTAAAAAGAAATCTTAACTCTTCTATACTTACAGAGATTTTCATCATATTAACAGTTGTAGCCAGCATATGTTTGTTCTGGAAGAAGATTTACGGAAAGGTCAACATCCCAGAGATCCGCCAATCCCTTCGTCGAAGGCCAATACCCCTACCTGTTCCACGACCTATCCAAGAAGTGCAAGTTCATTACACCAAAAGTAACCCGAGTTCTTCATCCTGTTCAACCAGCAATCTGCGGGACGCAGATATTTGAAGGGGCGGCAGTTATCACGGTCAAACATTGACCCACCTGTAAATAAAGTGCAACCCATGCACACGCGCCATTCGATCCATTCCCATCAGCATAAACGCGACCGATCGAGTATGCATGGGAAGTTGAAGGCCATTCATTGGTGGGAACTGCAATTCAGCAGTTTATATTTAAGAAAATGAATTGTAAATAGATTAAGAATAACTTACTAACGGCACTTGCAGTTGGGCGGTGCCGCGATTAAGACGTACTTATATCATTCTAATAAACAGTTGTCAACATATATATTTCATATATAATTGTGTTTCATTTAAGAGAACCAGTTGTAGGTTCTTTAAAATTATTTTTTTTATTTATCACGGATATAAGATCCGTTTCTCTATTACTATTATTATTATTATTATTATTATTATTATTATTATTATTATTATTATTATTATTATTATTATTATTATTATTATTATTATTATTTTTATTATTATAATAATAATAATAATAATAATTATTATTATTATTATTATTATTACTATTATTATTATTATTCTTATTATTATTATTATTATTATTATTATTATTATTATTATTATTATTATTATTATTATTATTGTTATTATTATTATTATTATTATTATTATTATTATTATTAAATTTGAATATTGTTTTTAAGTTTAGTTTGTTTCAATAAGGGAAGGTTTAAGAGAAAAAAAAAATTAGAAATCAGATGGTAAAAAATTGCATTTTTCTGCATTTCTTATAATTCGGTCTTTTGATTGAAATAAGATGGTAAAGAATTGCATTTGTCTGCATTTATTAGGTTTTTTCATTATTTCATACGCTAAGAAAGTGTATCATTTTAAATAGTGCTGGGTGTTTTAGAGGGTGCAAAAAATCGTTGGACGTTCTTTCTTGGAGCAAGTTCATCGAAGAAATCAACATTCCTTCAATGTAGCACTTCCTTATTATCGGGTTATTTCTATTAAACATTGCAGTTAATCTCTGTTCAACACTTTCTAATACAAAATGATCCATTTCAATATGTTTCTTACATCAATTACCTAAGGTGGGATTTGAAAATGGAAAAATAACAATTGATGCTTAGTTTCCAACAGAATTTTTGA
Source organism: Baccha elongata (assembly GCA_951217065.1). Taxonomy (NCBI): domain Eukaryota; kingdom Metazoa; phylum Arthropoda; class Insecta; order Diptera; family Syrphidae; genus Baccha; species Baccha elongata. The sequence goes on from OX578274.1 coordinate 79,638,011, forward strand.
AAATTGACTACTTTAAATGATGAATGATGATTTGACTAAAAAAGTTCTAAAACTCAAAAACTAATGAATAAAATTTTGTGTTTATACCTCAACCTTAACCATGAGAAAAGTTCTTAGCATAGTGCAAGCCAAGTCCAATTGTTGGCGGTGTTCATTGTTTTAGAAAATAGCGCACCTGCATGTACAATAGGGTGACTGCAAAAATCGATCTTCAAAAATGGGTCGGGGAAACCCCATAAAACAGCCTTTGCAGGTTTTTAAATGTCCAACGTTTGAGCTCGATTGGATGACGCTGCAGACAATCGCTCAGTTTTGAAAAAATAAATGTATTATATTCCAAACATTTCTGAAAAGATTTTAAGTATGGTTGAAAAACGCATTTTTTATCTTTGATTTTCGACAAACTCTTCATCCTTCCTATATATAATATACAACGTTTACCATGTCGCCATCGTATGGATGACTTAATGTCGCTATGTACATACCTAATGTTTCAAATCTTCAGGTCTGCCTTTAGGGACGGATTGATACAAATTATTCTAAAATATCCCTACACTCTGGAAACTTCGGTCCAGTATTGGAAGTTGTAGCAAGGGTGACAAATGCCCAGAGCTGACAATACACAACAGAAGACAACATATTAAGCCTAGTATGCAGCTGAAGTGAAACGAAAAATCCCATACAAAAATGACACAGTGAAATCATAAACGAAATTTTCCCTCCTTCTTTTCGTTTTGTTGTACGCAGCTCCGCGGTGAAACGGTTGATAACCGGTTCAAGTCTCCACTACTATCTACACTTTTTTCGCGCACAAATTAATTGACCGGGATATGAACCGCACGCCAAATTTTGACATTTGTATTTTGTTCGTGTTTTTTTGTGGTTATTATTAATATAAAATAGTTATTTTTCAGTATTAAAAAGAAGAAATTGTAATCATATTTTCATTAATTTAAACTATTGTATGTTTTTCACCGTAGGGCAGTATGTTATTTACTTTTTTTTTTATTAATTTTTCATTTTTTTTTCACTATCAATGAATATATCCTTTGTAAAAAATACAAATAAAAAATATTAAAATGTTTGTATAGCTACTACATGGAGGTCAACATACACACATTTTTAGTTCGCGGCCGCTCGTTTACCAACGCCGTTTGTACAACTGACAACCGAATCAACCAAAACTTTTACTTCATGTAAAACCATTTATTTAAATATTTTTACTGTTTTAGAAGTTTGTAAAGCTTATATGCAAAAATATCACATTTTTCACACTTTAATTTGGGGCAAGCTCATTTTGTAATATATACAGGGTGAATGGTATAAGATGCACCAAGATGAGCGTGTAGGTGGAGTTAAGACAAGAAAAAAATCGTTTGGGAGGGGGGTCTATTTACCCCGTTTAGGCCGGAGGGGCAATTTTCTAAAACCATTGACAAACCAGAAAAAAAATTATTTAAAAACAACAATTTTTAGTCAATAACAGAAAACCGGATGCCAAAATGTATCTTAGTTTTTGAGAAATTAAGAAAATACTAAAAGCACTTTTTTAAAAAAAGGTGAAATCTGGTAAATCCAGTTAATTGTTTTTAACCAGATTAACCAGATTAACTTAAAGAACTTAATTTGAAAATAAAACAAAAGAGTAGTTTTCAGATATAACAAGGCTTTGTATCATTCACCATTGTTTTTAAATAATTTGTTTTCTGATTTAAGTCAATTTTTTAGAAAATTGCCCCTCCTTCCTAAGCGGGGGGGGAAAATAGACCCCCCTCCAATACGATTTTTTCTTGTCTTAACTCTACCTACACGCTCAAGCTTTTTGGTGCACCTTAAACCATTCACCCTGTATGTATCTACCTATATTTCAAAGCTTTGTTATATTTTTTTGGAAAGCCAGATAACTACTCTTTTATTTAATTTTTAAATTAAAATGTTTAAGTGAACAGTTTTAAAAAAATTAATTTTCAAACTCAAAATTTTGAAAAAAAAAACTAAAAAAAAAATTTTTAAACTAATTTTTTCCAAAATTTTACGTAATTAACTATTATTTTTATTTTCAAAATTCAACGCTATTATAAATTTTTAGTCAAAAACAGAAAACCGTATGCCAAAATGTATCTTAGTTTTTGAGAAATTAAAAAAAAAATTAAAAGTAAAACTAGTAAGTAAAGTAAAAAGTTTATTTGTTTTTTTATTATTTGATTAAAACCGGATGGTATGTAATAAAAAATGAAAAAGGGATAATTCCCTAATTAATAACTTACCTGAGCAAGTCAAATTTGGAAAAACCAAAAAAAAAAGTGTTTTTCTTGGAAAAAAATACTTCTAGTTTTTCTTAATTGTCTTTCTTGAATGTCTTTTCCACGTTTTTTTAAGTCAATATACGCATCCAACGATAGTCTAGTTCACAAAACTTCCGCCTCATTTTCAGCGCTCTTTTGCACTTTCTTTGTGAAAGAGTTTTTGCATTCGTTTTTCTTTCTTTTATGCACTTTCTTGCGTATAATAGAATTTGTTAGACAAATGGGCGCCTTTCGTGGTCTTTTTTTTCTTATTTTTCAATGCAATGAAGGTATTTTCATTTTTGTGAAAAGTGGAATCGAAATTTTTTCGATTTTGAAGATAGATCGCAAATATGTAGATGATATCAGATTGATGGGTAGGTACACAAATCGTATGATGCACACATAAGTAGATAGGTACTATTTATATATTGTACTATTAGATATTGTTATTTATCAAAAACCTACCTATTAAATTATCAAAAATATGAGTGATTGTTGTTTGGAGTTGCAGGTGGTGCATAAATATGTGTACCTATTGAAAGGCTGGTGCTGATCGCAAGGCCGTAGCCAGACAATTATTTCCGGGGGGGTTATGGATTCGTCAAAAAAAAAAATTGAGATAACAAATAAACATGATATTGCGATGATAGGGAAGTAGACAAAAGTGTGTTGGAAAATTCTGTTTGTCCGACTGCCTGTTTGCAGATCTGCAGCCTAAATGGATAGAGGCTGATTTGCAAACTTGGTTCAGAGTGATTATTTAGTAGTCTCGCACTAGGCGTTGTTGAAATTGGAATTTTAGCTCTAAAACAATGGTAAATGTCATATAACAGTTTGTTAAAACTTAATTTTTCTAAAAATGTCCTTAACGATTTTGATAAAACAGTCGAGATTTATCTTAAAACAGTACCTCCCATAGAACCGATTTTTTAAAATCAGAATTTCTTGCTAACAACAAAACCTATTTCAATTAAATTAAAAATTTAGGAAGGTTTTTATGATCATCAAATTCATATACATAACTTTTTAGATTTTTTGAATATGTTGGAAACGCGAATATCGATTTTTTTCCCGATGAACTACAGATTTAGATGTATTGAAATACTCAAAAAATGGTAATAAAATACAATTGCATACTTAGTTTTTCAAGAAAACTCTCAAACAAATTTGAAAAACTAAAAGATTTTTCCAATATTTTTTCAAAATAATTTTAAGTTATTATTTATTAGGTAGGTACTTTTATCATCACTCTTAAAGATTTTATTATAAAAAAAAGTATTATATAACATATAAGTATATCATTTTTATAAAATTAAATTTAAGCTTCTGGCCTTCTGTGCTGCAAATATGTCTAAAACTTCCTCAGTTTCAATCTCAATTTGTCGATGAATTGACATTAATGCCAATCCTGTTAGTCTTTCTTCGCCGGTAGAATTTCTAAGGTAAGTTTTTAGACGTTTCATTGTCGAAAATGTTCTTTTCGGTGTACACGTGGAAACCGGCAGTGTCGCCAAAATTTTGAGAAGCTTGTGGATGTTAGGAAACAGATCCTTATTGCATTCCCCAAGAGCTGTTATTGCAATCTTTGAACGCTCTGTATCTTTTTTTCTATGGCATTTTGTCTACCATAACGTAAACTCAGCTTCTAAAGTGTCCCAATCCAAAAAAGATCTATAAAATTTGAAGTTTTCTTCGTTGTAATTTTGTTCATATTTGCCAAGGATCGATGGAATTAAAATGCACAAAATCATACGGACTTATGATTTTCAAATCTTATTTTAAGCTGATTTAAAAAGTCATCTAAAAGAGGAATCATTATACTTATCCTAAATTAGGTTTCAGGATCCGTTGTGCTCACGTTTTGTCTGTTCTGTTGCCTTGACACAATTCGTGGAATTTGGAGTTTTTCATCCACAACACATACTAAGTTTTGTGCAGTCTCAAAAATTGTTTTGAATTCCGGGACGATATTTTCACGTTTTCCTTGGAATGTGTTTGTTATTAGTTCTACATGTTCCAATCCAGACACTAAGTCGCATGAAGGGGATTTTATGTTTGAGGTTTGTATGTTTGAGGTTTGTATGTTTGGGGCTGTGTTGTTTGAGGTTGTATTTAAAAACTTTTAGAGCTACCTTACTAAATTCATCGAAAATTATGTTGGTACCTAACTACGTAGGCTTAAAACTAAAATCAGATAGTTTTGAACATAATCACTAATGATTTGAGCACAAATTTCATACTTATGCGGAAAAGGTTGAGTTACAGATGCATTTCTAAAAAAAATCGGGGGGGGGGGGGGGGGGGGGGTTTAACCCCAGTGAACCCCCCCCCCCCTGGTTACGGCCTTGGCTGATCGTGTCGTTGACTTTATCATGTGTGAGTAGAATCGAAATGCTGTTGCTTTGTTATGAATATTCATTTACATTATTATTTGAATATTCATTTACATTTTTTTTTTTTTTGGTAGCAATGAGTAGGTCAGTTACATATTATAATGTGTACATTTTTTTGATGCCGCTACCATATGATTATTTGTTTTCAAATTGTTGTTTTCAAAAATTATTTGTTTTCAAAAAGCTTAAGCGTGTAGGTGGAGTTAAGACAAGAAAAAAATCGTGTGGAAGGTGGGGGTCTATTTCCCCCCGTTTAGGCGGGACAGACAATTTTTTAAAAAATTGACTTAAATCAGAAAAAAAATTATTTAAAAACAACGGTGAATGATACAAACCCTCGTTATATCTTTTTGGAAAGCCAGAAAACTACTCTTTTATTTTATTTTTAAATTAAGTTGATTAAGTGAACAGTTTTAACAAAAATTAATTTTCAAACTCAAAATTTTGAAAAAAAAATTAAAAAAAAAATGTAATCTAATTTTTTTTCAAAATTTTATCTAATTAACTATTATTTTTATTTTCAAAATGCTCTTTTTAATTTTTAGTCAATAACAGAAAACCGGATGCCAAAATGTATCTTAGTTTTTGAGAAATTAAGAAAATACTAAAAGCACTTTTTTTTAAAAAAAAGGTGAAATCTGGTAAATCCACTTAATTGTTTTTAACCAGATTAACCAGATTAACTTAAAGAACTAAATTTGAAAAAAAATAAAAGAGTAGTTTTCAGATATAACAAGGCTTTGTATCATTCACCATTGTTTTTAAATAATTTGTTTTCTGATTTAAGTCAATTTTTTAGAAAATTGCCCCTCCTTCCTAAGCGGGGGAAAATAGACCCCCCTCCTATACGATTTTTTCTGGTCTTAACTCTACCTACACGCTCAAGCTTTTTGGTGCACCTTAAACCGTTAAGGAGTAAATGCAATAGACCTGTTTAACTTATACATAAGTATTATATTATACATTGTTTTTTTTTATGTAAGGGTTAGGTAGATAGCAGGTAGGTACATAATGTACCTAAAAGAAAAACGAGTTTTTAAAAATTTTCTCGTTTAGTTTTAAGTAATTTTGAATTTTAATTTAAGTTAGTTTTTACGCCCAAAGGCATTTTTAATATATAGTTATAGTATAATTCAGAGCGCCTGTATGGGGCCAGTAAGTTAGTTAAGTTATTCTGTAAGCTAGTTTTTTAAGGTTTTTGTCTAGCATTTAAGTAGTTATAAGTTAAATGGAAAATAAAAACATGAATTAAAAAAAAAAAAAAAAAAAAAAAGAGTTGTTGCATTTTTCATATTTCAGACACTTTTTCGAACTAGGCCTTGTGCGTTATATCAAGTTGGTGACTTTACATAGCGATAATTAAAGTGATTATTTTAAATAGATTCCGAAAGGTATTTAATTTTTGTAATCAATTGTATTGCTCGTTGTGCAAAAACGAGTCTTGTGATTCAAACATTTAGTTGTTGTAACAAAATAATAAATAAAACGATCAGTGATTGAACTTATTACCCATTTATTTTCATTGAATTAAAAAGAGGGTAAACATGCCTAAGCTTCCCAAAGATGCCAACCGCACATTTGGGTTAATAAAAAGGAAAAAGAAGCCAAAAGTAAAATGGTATGTAGGAACAGTGCAATGCACAACAAATCATGGATTATATAGGAGGCACTTGCATATCCAGCCACCATACCCTTTTCCTGCCATTCCCACTCTGGTCATTCTAACTACTTGTGTTTGTTTTTCTCTGCCTGATTCTTCTTCTTTGTTTTCGACGCGAGGACGGCAACGATCGCAAAAAAAATCCCATTGCCGAATATGGTGAAGAGCAAAAGAGGTTTTACTAACACATCCAAAATCATTTACATGAAATGGAAGTTGGCTTATTCCACCCTTAATGGCCGAAGATAAGAAAATTAAAACTTAAAACCAATATGCAATATGCTAATGCTCAAAATAGTAAAAAGCGATGATAGTTTAGACCGAGAGCCCACAGCAATTTATGGGTGTGATTGATAACCAAATATAGTTGGTATTATTCATATGCACTATAATTGCCATTTTTAAAAGTCAGCGTCTTGCAGTCCGAAATGGGGGCATTTTCGAGAATGTATTTTTTGCAACAATGCATTTTTTTCGAGAGACAAAATAATATTGACAAGACTTTAAAATTAATTAAGAAACTATGAGCTATGTATACTGTTAGCAAATATTGGTTTGAAAGATGTTTTTCGCTGTGCTTTCTCCAATTTTTTTAATGCTTCTTGCAAGTAGAAAGTGCACAGAAAAACGTCATCAGATTTCCGATCACGGCACATAGCACTTAATTCTTAAATTGCTTAACAAAATTATTTTGTCTACAAAAAAAAAAAATGCATGTTGATGCAGTCTTTCTTTACAAATGCCCCACTTTGGATTGCAAGATGCTGACTTTTGAAAATGCCAATTATAGTGCTATCGTATAATACCAATTTTATTGGGTTATCAATCACTCCCAAAAATTGCTGTGGGCTCTTAGTCTATATATTCCAGAAATGAAAATATTTATTAATTTCAGGCAAAGAAACGGTAAAGACAAACTTACTAATAATCTTTAATTCGATACCATAAATGATTGGAATGGATTGAAAAGGTTTAAACGTATATTAAGAACATATCAACAAAGTCAATAAGTTGGTTAAAGGTAGTCGCCCACAAATGAACAAGTCGATTAAGTCGAAGATTTGATTCGTGCACGATCTTAGATGCAGAAGAAGACTTTTTTAATTCATTAAAACCGCGCTGAGGCGGGTCGTTTATCTTATCTTACTTAATATAATAATATAAATTTGAATGGTTGGATGTATGTTTGTTACTCAATAACGTCAGAACGGCAGAACGGATCTGCATGAAATTTGGCACATAGATAGATTATAATCTAGAATAACACATAGGCTATGTACTTTTCATCCCGAGAATGTACGGTTCCTATGGATAGATTTTTTCTTTTTTTCACAGAGCAAATTATTTATTTGCTTATTTTTCGTCGATCAGAGTTTTAGCGCTCGATAAATACGGACTTGGTTTTGTTTATAGGTTTGCTGTTTGATTTTTTTGTTCAGATAACAAATGTTTTTACACTTTAACCATGTAGTAAACCCTACTAACGAATGTGAATGTTTTCATAATTCTTCTATTATTGAAGTGTTTAATAATTGAAAACATGTTACTTTGGCTTTCAAGCCGCAACCATAGAACGGATGTGAATGAATAAAAGGTAGATGAATGAGAGACTGGACCAGCAGATAGGGTATTTTTATCACTGAAAACCGAAGGTTCCCGTGTGAGAGGTTAGATGTGAAAAATTATATATACTTGGGTGGTTATTTCGCTTCCAAGTGTTAACCATTGAACGGATATGGATAAAATCCAAAGTAGATGGATGAGACATTGGATTAAAAATGATGTTACTTTTTATAACTATTCCTGTGGGACAAAAAATCCGGAAGTTAAAATCCCCTGAACCAGCGAAACGGGCCATACATATACTTTTTAATAAGAAAACTGTTAAAAAAGGCGACCAAAGGTTCCTGTGGGAGTGCTTTTATTGTGAAAAATCACTTATTTGAGAAGCAACGCGCCGCACAGGTACCTGCTAGTATCATTGTAAATATTTTCTTTAGTCAAAGCTCCCTAGTAAAGCTGGTACATCTTATTAATATTTAAATGGCTGTCTAAATATTTATTATACTTATACTAGCCCAATAATAGTGACTATCTATGACAGGAACGCTTTTGATAAGATCACGAACTTAATTTAATTTGACGTTACCTACAAGCTTCGATATCAGCTGATCTCAGCTTAGGTGAGAAAGTGTGCGTGAGATCAAAGGAAAACTGCATATACTCACCTAAGCTGAGTGGTGGACTAATTTTCTCGCCATTTGCAAAATCATCAGCTTTTTGGGTCTGTTCACAAACTCGTTTATTTTTTGGTTAGGCTGTTCCTACACCGGTAACTCACTACTTCACTAGTTGCGTTTTCGTTTGTTTGTTACTATATAAAAAGAAAATTGGGGTATGAAATTTCCCTGCATTGAACTATTAGTACCTAATATTTCGAAGGTTGAATCATAGACACCAAAAATACTAAAATCAAAACTTAAGGATGTAGTACACGGAATGTACAAAAAAACACATGCGAATGTCTCTGACGTCCCGTACCAATGGTGTATTTGTGTTACAAACGCAACATTTAGCGATGTTGTTATATTCACGAATATTTCGGTAGTACACGGCATGTTTAACCAAAAAGACACATGTGCAAGTGTAACCAGAAGGGTTGCATTCGATGTGGTAACATAAGAATGCACATATATTTGGTGCTTACGTATGGCTAGTATACGGCTTGAAGTCAAATGTAGACATGTCATATGAGCACTGCACAGGGACTATTTGACATTTAAATGCACCTACCACGACGCACGACAACCAAAAAATAAACCTTTGGCTTCGGCCAAAACGATTTATTTAGTAATTACGTATGGCTAGTATACGGCATGTAGTCAAATATAGACGTGTCATATGTGCACTGCACAGATTTGACATTTAAAAGTTGTTTCCTAGTACACGATATGGAAGCATTCAAGCAGCGCTATCGTTTTTAAAACATTATTTTTGGTGTTGTGTTCTAGTTCAATATAAATTATACTAGAATATAAAACATTATTTTTGGTGTTGTGTTCTAGTTCAATATAAATTATACAAGAATATACAAGAAATAATTAAAATAATTTGTTTAAAGTGCCAATTACAAGAAGAAACATTCCAAACATGAACAAATCTAAATTTCATTACAACATTTAATATTAAGAAATTATAAAACAGTTATTCGTAAAAAAAACCAATATTATTTTTGTTAAGATTAGATTTAGATACAACTTTATTTTCCATTAACATAATACCTACAAAAACAAAATATAAAGCATTTTAAAGCATCCGTCTCCGGAACCCAAAAATATATGAAAAAAACTAAAATATTCTTTAAAAAAACACGAAATAAAAATAGGTTTCCAACAAATATATATATATAAATTACGATTTTGCTTCTATTGCAAGAATGGCGTGCTAAAATAGAGTACCAGCTGAAAATACAAGTGTGAATATATCCTTGTTCGGAAGAATTCTACCTCATTTCATGAACGAAATACACAACAGCTCATGAGTTTAAGGGGAAAAGTGAAACTTACTTAAAAAAATCATGAATTAACTGCCGTGTTACATATTGGAATTTTATTTAATAAAACAAGATAAGTGAGTGTTTAAAAGCAATCTGTAATATTTACAATACGTTTAAAAACATACAGAAACATTTATTAAAATAATTCTGATGCCGCGAATACTGTTAAATCAATATGCATTTTATATTTATACTTCTAGAGTTTTCAAACTAGATTCAAACTTTTTAGGTCGGCTCATAAACCTGTTTATTTGTTGGTTAGGCTGTTTCAACACTGGTGACTCACAAGTTAAAGTAAGGCTTATAATGAGAAATACTATGTTTGTATTTGCATTTTCGTTTGTTTGTTTATTTCGATATAAAAAGAAAAGAACGTAAGGAATTTCTTTCAATTGAACTATCAGTTCAGAACATACTTGCAAAAGAAAAATGAAAAACAGTGATTTTTTTAGCACCATTGAAATCGACTTTAGTTCTTTCATATTATTCGATACAAAATATGGAAGTGAATCGATGACAATAATAACACAGAATATTTTTTCCGTATTTTACTGTTTCAAACACATCAGTAAATATTTTACTTAAGCAAATTGAATCCAGAAAATAAGTTGAAAAGTATACAGTCTCCTTTTACTACTGATGCTAGAAACGCGCAAATAAAAAATACAAATACAAATGTATACAGAAAAATTTTGTTCGGTTTGGGTTAAGGGATTTTCGTTACATGGAATTATTGCAATAATAGTTACTCGATATGATCATTTAGCGACATCTACTTCGGTGAGTTTGAAACCATCTTGATTCCTCTATGTTTATAAACTCATAGCTATAACCTAGCTACAGTCCACGAATGCTCAAAGCTGTATCTGATCCTGCACTTGTGACGTGTCTTAAAAAGTCTAGATACGTAAATAAAGTACAAGGATACCCGATATTGAAAAATAAAAATTAAAATTAAAAAAAAAACACGAAACAAAAATACAAGTTGCTATTTTGCTTCTATTACGAGATATGCGGTCTAAAATAGTACCAGCTAAAAATACAAGTGTGATCTTAGCTTAGCGTACATTTATGAACACACCCTTATTCGGGAGAATCCTACCTCCATTCATGATCGAAATCCACCACAGCTCATGATTTTAAGGGGAAACGTAAAACAAATCATGAACTATAATTGCCGTGTTGCTTATTGAAAAGCAATCTGTAATATTTGGAAGTCATTTAAAAAACATCCAGAAACATTTATGAAAATAAAAATAATACAGCAAATATGGATATGGAATTAATTAATAAAAACAATTCAGACTTATTTTTAAAAATATTATTTCAAACATTGATAGCATGTATTATTATTATTTTGTTGCTAAATATAACAAAAAAACAAACGAAATTTACTAAAATAACAAAAGAAAAAAATTGTACTGTCAAAACAACAAAATCTACCTCGATTTGTTATTGGTCCACGTAACCAACTTCACACGTTTTCACAGACGCGAAATGCAAAAAATGTAAACATTGGGTAACCGGAGGGAACGTAACGATAAATTTTTATCTTTATTAGATAATCTTTGACCATTGGCCAAGTGATTTGAAACGAGCTCTGCATATCCACTTTAAAAAAAGTCCATTTTGGCGTTTACGACAGATCAATACTCTGGCTACGAGTTGTCTTTCTCTGCATCCAGCTAAGAAGGAAAAGAAAAACTTTCGCGACCTTTGAGCCGAATTATTGAAAGAAAATAATTGCTGTTCTTTCCGATTCAGAAAAATGAACAAAATATCTTTAAATAATGTTGCATATTTTAGCATCTAAGTTGGGTAAACACCCACACCACCCACGCCCACCCCACCACCCGTGAATCCGCCACTGCTACATCATGTAACTCTATGTAGGTACATTATATTGTAGATATTTCCTTTTTTAGAGTTTACCTTTTTGATATATGTACTTTTTGAATAACGAAAACAATGTATGTCAAAGTTTTAAATATAATCACAAACTTTTGCCCCTCATATTGTTATTCTGCTGATAAGGATTTTTTTACTTGCTCAATGGTGCAAGTATTGGTTTCGTGTAAAAAAAAATTTGAGGTTTTAATCAAACCTGACATTACGATACTAGAGAAGCCCGAAAAAGTCTGAGCGGATGTGCGTTTGTGCGTATGTGCGGTTGTATGTGCACCGACCTACAGCCTCTAAACGGTTTGACGGAATTTCTTCAAACTTCGTATTTAAGGGTGGGTCTTCCTCGTAAATGTAGGGTACTACGTGCACAAAACTTAATATATCTCCTACATTTGAGAAGATATTTTGATGAAATAAAATTAATTATTTAGTCCATGAACATATCTTAAAACATATGTCCTCAATTTTATGTTTTACAAAAGTTTGTGCTTTTTAGGGAAGGAATTACACATTTTGTCCCCTTTATTTTGGCTGATTTATGCATTCCCTCAAGGGGCTCTCGTGTGATTTGTTTTTTTATTTTGTTGTTAATGTTTTTCAACTGTCAATGAATGTATGCTTTTCATAGGATAAAAAAAAAAAAAATTATTTGAGCTACAAAATGGACGTAAGTTCACACTAATTTAAAGCTCGTTTATTGGCGCAGTTTCTTAAATTTTCAACGGAGCCAAACAATATTTTTTTTTATAACAGAAAGTAGATACTTTATTTGAAACAAAACAAAAAATTATTTTTTTCCACTTTATACGTCTGAAAAACTTATATATACACAAACAATACTACTTTTTTCTTTTCCCCGTTGGGGCTGGCATGTTTTTTTCTTAATATTTTTTGTTTTTAATTTATTCGAATCTCTTATTATTTTTGTAAATCCTGCTCTAAATTTTTTTGCAATTTTATATTGTTTAGACGTAAAAATTTACAATTCAAAGTATCTATACACATGGTAGTTTTCCCAGGTTGAAATGCCATGTACAACTTTATTATTATTTTTGTATTTTATTTCAATATTTTTTGCTAAAGTTCCAAGTGAAGAAAACAATATCACACGCATAAACAATTTTATATTTAATTTTGAAAAAGCATCTTTTTAACGATTTTGTTAATCAAAATACGCACACAACGATATTTAGTTCACGAAACTTCCGTCGAAAGAGAATATTATATTTTCGCTGTTCGCACTCTCTTTAGAATCAACTTTTTTTTTTTTGTGGTGATACACAAAACACAAATGGTATGGTGAATGGTGTACATCAGCGTTGCCGCCGAGAAAAGAAAATGCCGTGTCACATTTTAAAAACTGCTTGCCATGAAAAAACTATAAATCTTCTGTTAAAAAAATAAAACTTTATTTCCGTAATTTATTATTATAGTTTTCCATCAATATTAAAGTAAGATATAGGCAATGATAAAGTGTGCGATATTGAAATGTTTCGTGCCACTGTGCCACAAGAAAAAATTGTCGTGTCAAAAAAGCACGATTGGTTAACTTCGGCAACGCTGGTGTACGTACGATTCGTAGGTATCGTCGTCGTCGCTGTCATCCAAGTAGGTATATGATATTTTTGTTTTTTTTTCTACTTTGTTTTGGAAGGAAACTTATGGATGTGGGAATAATGCTGAAAAAGATTTTATTCGTTAATTATATAGAAATAGAGTCTCAGGGAATCGTCTATAAAATGAGTTAATCTTATCGAATCTTCAAGGTTGAGGTGTCAAAAGGAAGAAGAAATTGAGATCTATGTTTCTGTATCAGAATAATTGACGTAGGCACTTGGGCTTGGGCACTTCAATTTTTGTTTGCGATTAAACCTAAATTGGAGATACCTCCTCTTCTGTTATCCTACAACGGAAAGAAACAAAAATATTGAAGATGACCTCCTTTTTGGTGGTGTGGTTGGACACGATTAGTAAATTGTGAGATAGTGGGAAGAGGGAATGTGTATATTGCAATTGTATATCTATGTTCCTATTTTTATTTAGAAGCGATTTTTTTTTTCATTTCGCGTGTTGACGGACATGGAGTGGTAGGTAATTGCAAATAAGAATGTGTGTGACTGAAATGTCTTTGCGTGGCCTTTGGCATGTGCCGAGGGAAAGGGTATCATGATGACGATCTACGTAGGTACCTAGCCTGCAATGAAAATACTCATTTTTCTTCACTGGCACCTATATAAAAGCATTAGGTAAAAATAAATCAGAAATGAAAATTATCAGATTTTACCCATTATTTTCCAAATTATTTGGGGTTGATTTTGTTGAAAAAATAAATGGAAAATAATTAAAAAAAATGCAATTTGAATGATTGAATTGTTGTTTGCCAAATAACTAATATACTTCAATCAAAATCTGTGAATGTTAAAAAGTAACTTGTTCACAAAGAGCCTCAGAAAAAAAATTTACAGGAAAATAACTGTGACCGCCGGCGGGTCAGATGCCATGTAACGGTTTTGTCAGGTGCTATGTGACCCATATGACATATTTTTTTTCGAAACAAAACTTTGGAACAATTTAGAAGAGTCCTAGCACAATCTAGCACTGGTTTTTAAATTTGAAAATTCGAAAAAGGGAGCTCCCAGGAAGGCAAAATTGCTAAATTAGTGCAAAAGTTTTCGCTGTCTAAAACCTACAATTTTTAAGTAAAAAAAAAAAAGATCAACACAAACCAGCACAAATGTAGCACAACCTGGTTCATTTGTCAAAAATTCCAATTTGAAAAAAGGGAGGCTAACTTCACACTTTCGGGAACATGTTTTTTGAGCTTTTTTTATCCACAGTTTCGATTTTTTTTTCAAAATAAAAAGAGAAAAAACTTCGTATTAGGGTACCACAACCTTGTAGAGTTTTTAAAAAATTTAAATTTGGAAAAATGGGGGAAAGCACCTAATTTCTGAAAATCACATTTTTGGATCTAGTTTTCGCAATTTTAAAAGTTTTCAAAATTCACCCCTTTGCAATAAACCCTAAAGTAATTTTCAAACAGGTCAAATAGTTATATTGACCTACCTCACACTTATCTTACATAAAGCTTCCTAAAAAAAACTATTTCAATGTACCTACCTACCTACATGTGTAACGTAAAAATAAAAATAAATGTTTTTCTTAGAAAAAGGTGGTTTTGGTTTTTTTTTTAATTTATTGAGAACGACATAAAATTTTTGCATCCGGTTTTCTTATTTAGACTTAAAATTAATAACAGCTTTGAATTTGGAAATTAAAATTAGCACTTAATTACGTAAAATTTTGAAAAAATGAATTTGAAATTTTTTTTTTCAATTTTTTTTTTCAAAATTTTGACTTTGAAAATTAATATTTCAAAAACTATTTCTTAGAATAGATTTATTTAAACACAGAATGAAAGAAAAAGTTATTGGCTTTTCAAAAACGTATCGCACAGCATTGTGAATGAAGCCGTTGATTTTAAATAATTTTTTTCCCATTTTAAGTCAGTTTTTTCGAAAATTGCCCCTCCCGGCTAAACGGAGGGGAATAGACCCCCCCTCCCATACGATTTTTTTCTTGTCTCAACGCAACCTACACGCCCTAGCATTTTGTTGCATTGCTCATGACTCACCCTGTATAAAACTAGCTGTTTTGGTGAACTTCTTTCCGCAATTTTGGGTTTTTAAGATTTTTTCAATTTTCCAAAATTTAAAACTTTCGGCTCCATTGTGTGAACCTGGTTCAATAAAAATCCAACAAAGAACTCCCAAGCAAGTCGGATAATTATTCTGCCGAGTTATCCGCGTACAAACAGACACCAATTAATTTGTATTTATATATTTACCTATCTACATAGGTATATAGATTAGGTTATATTACACCTAGAGGTAGGTACCTACATCCAAGATGATACAAGTTCTAAAAACTCAGAGTTGGGCGATTTCGCATGTTTATTAACATACCTATGCCTCCCTGATTCCAAACATCAAAAAATGATCATAGGGCATACCTATATACATAGCTAGGAATGTAAATGCTGCACGACTTTTCTGTTTGGTCATTTTTATTTTTATTCTGAAAACAAAATGTACATAGGTAGGTAGGTTTTCCCACGTGACAATGAAGTGACAATGTTTCAATTGCAAAACAAAAATATACAATGTTGTGCTGTTGTTTGAAATCTGACAACAACAAAAATCGAAAGGAAATCTCAAATTTCGCACATTACAAATGAACAAGTTACCTTATTCTTCCAACATCCTTACTTGTAAACTCCAAAATTCACCCCTTTGCAATAAACCCTAAAGTAATTTTCAAACAGGTCAAATAGTTATATTGACCTACCTCACACTTATCTTACATAAAGCTTCCTAAAAAAAAACTATTTCAATGTACCTACCTACCTACATGTGTAACGTATATTTATGCATGTTCATTTGATGTGTCCTGACCTTCATCAAGATCTCGATCGAATTACAAACGAGTTCACATTTTTTTGTTACTGTTTTTCCAGTTCCAGCAACAGCAAGTGAAAGTGAAGAAAAAACAACTAAACGAAAAGAGAAAAAAAATGACTCACATTTTAGCTATACCTACTCATGTGTTTTGAAAACAAAATTGAAAAATATCCCTTCACCCTTCCATAAACAGAAAGCATAGAACTCATCATTCCCATTCAAATCGAAAGGATGACAAAACAACAAACCCATTTTGAAAAGAGAACAAGAGTAGTTGAGCGTATCAAAAACAATAATGAAGAGAAAAGAATATCGCACTACCACATTGAAATACGTTTACATGAATTTTAAATTCTATTGTCATGAAGACCCACCCTTAAGCTCGGCTATAACGGGTACCTCCCATATAACGGTTTTAGTTCTTCAAAGTTTTGTCAAAAACAGCTCTAACGATTTTGATAAAACTTTTTTTACATTATAATGAGACTACTGTTAATATAACTGTATTTCAGGTTGAAAGCGGCTTAACCGATTTCATTTAAATTTAATATAGAAGTTAATTTGATTATTTAGCACAAAATGGCATTTAAAGCCTCATGTTTAGGTCATTTTCTGATATTTTTCTCTTTTTTGAACATAATATATTAAATTGAATTTTTTTTCAATCTCGTGGTTTGCTGCAAGAGCGAGTTCGTGCGACCCAGTCGTGCATTTTATTTTGTTAATCCATACTCAACCGTTCCTATATACCTAAAGGTAGATATAAAAGACATTTTAAAGTGATTTGATTGTTAGATCTATATTTCTATATAACTATCTATTATTATATTTACCTACCAATGTGTATGTATGTACATGTATAGGTGACTGGCTTGTTGTTTTGAACTATATTTCTTTTAAAATGCCATAGATAAGATTACACGTAGTCTTATCAAAAATAAATAAAGTTGCATATACATTATGTGAGTGTACACTTTTTTTCATTAAAGAGTGTTATTTACTTCAATAAAGAGTGTGTTTTAATAAGATTTTGTAGCATTTTATTATAAAACTGATTTCGCACCGCATTTCGTAGAAACCTGTTGCATACAAATTGTTACTTGCGATCGCGATTATAGGTACCTACTACCCTTGAGTTTATACATAGAGGAATCAAGATGGTGTAAAATACACCGAAGTAGATGTCGCTAAAAATTCTTTTGCATACAGGATGCCCCAAACCAACGCGACACCGCGACAGCGACAGCAGCTGCCGCAGTCACCGCGACAGATGAAACGTAAGTGTGCCCAAACCAACGCGACAGCGACAGTGCGACAGTTCCATACAATATCAATATTTTTTTCAACTCAATTTCTATTAATCACATAGTTTACATTTTTTATGTTTTTGTATCGTTTAAATAGTTATTTTTTAGGCTCTTTTTGTCTGATTACAAAGAGATCCACTAACCGCGACAGTGACAAAAAACGCTGTCGACTGCCGTCGGTCGCGGCGACACTGTCGCGTTGGTGTGTGCACTCTCATATGCCGCTGTGTAATTAAAATTTGATCCCAAAAAATTTCCCCTGTCGCTGTCGCGGTGTCACGTTGGTCTGGGACTGCCTTACATTGGTATTTGTTTTTCTTTATTTCTCTTGCCTCTTAACTCAATAATAATTGCTATAAGAGTAAAAATAAACAAGTCGATAGAAACGTCAAACAAAGTCCTACGAAAAGTATTTGAAAGTTAAAGAAAAGATGAGTTTTCTATATGTATGAACTCAATGGTACTACAAGATGAGTTTTCTATAATTATGTATGAACTCAATAGTATAACATGATTAAGGCAAATTCGTGCAAAATGTATTTTTTGAGATAACAATCAAACATGCCAGTACGATGATAGAAAATTTGAAAAAATTATACCTAGGTTCGAAAATTCTGTCCCTCTGTCTGTCTGTCTGCCTGTCTGTCTAAAACTGAACCTACAGCCTTAGCGGCTTGGCCGATTTACTTCAAACTTAAGGTAGTATTTTAAATCGATGTACCCGAATTTTTTTTTAATTGGCCTTATTGACCTAAAAATTACGTTATACCTTATTATCCTGACGTTATTGAAAAGGTTATTTTTCTCAATTTTTGTAGTAAGTTATCAAATGTCTATGAGATAATGGAAACAACACTTTTGAGAAAATTCGTTGAACGCTACCCATCTTATAACAGCATTTTTAAATTTGACTTTTAGGGGCCTGTTATAGCTATTATTGAAACGCATCATTGAGTTCAATTTCAAAGCAAATTAACATTCATTGTTGGTGTTAATTGGTTTTAAAATGAAGGTAATAAATTATAGATTTTTTCTATAAAAAAAAAATTCAATTTGATCTTAATTCGCGTGATTTCAATGATCATTGAAAAAAAAAGTGTTAATATTTGGTGAACTTAGCCCAAATTGCGTATTTTTTTTTTTTTTTTGTAGAAAAATTCATCATTTTCAATGATGAGTTTCAATGGTAGCTATAACTCTATAAATGGCTCTTTTTGTCTGTCACCTTATCACTAAAAACGGTCAAACCTGTCACAAATTAATAACAAGTTGAAACAACTTGTGAAAATTGTCTTTTGGTGAGTAAAAATAAGGGAAAAAAAGTTTACCAAGTTTATGCAAGCATAAAAAGTTATTAACAAATTATAGGGTTTATCTTAAACGGGTTTTTATTAAATAATTGATTTTTTTTTAATAAAAACAAAATGTTTAAGTCATCTTGTAGAACTGCAAATTTGCAACAAAAACTGTGACTTGATACTTTGGAGTAGTTATAGCCCACAAAAAACAATTATATATCTTTTACGATACAAAGGTCACTAAAAATTCGATTTTGTTAATTAGTTATGGCAGTTTTTCGTGGTTGTTACTCTTTTAAATTGTTACCCCCTATTCATAAACACGCAACAACAGTTAGTTAATGCTAACACACCGCATAACTCGCAATCCTCTCTATAATAAAAGCCAGTATGGTTCGTTATTGTTGGGAAAAGCTTTTTGGTTCTATGTTCTTGTAACATTATTGTTGGTTCGTTATTGTTGGTAAAAGCTTTTTGGTTCAATGTTTTTGGATAGTAAACATGGATAAGTACAGCGTAGAGGCAAGCATCGAAATGAGCTTTAAAATTACCTATTTAAAATTACCAATCAAAACCGGTAAAAAATTACTTTTAACTCATTTGTAGGTTTGAAATTGATTATGTAGAGATGGCTTTGCTAATGGTTTGAAGAAAAATATGCTTATCAGGGACAAGTACCAAAACAAATCAAATTTACTGGAAATCCGAACCGAAAAGGTTAAATTTAAAATAAAAAACACCAGCGGAAATTAAGCATTTTTAAGGTCCAATCTTAATCCGTCTGTATTTCAGCAATCACTGAACCGAATTACACGGTTTACATGCTGTTAGATAGAGGAAATGTCAAACTAGGTCATGAAAACTATATTTATTATTCTATGCCCACAACAAACAATCAATAAGTAAAACGGGTGGCGGTCCAATAGACCTTAAGTCCTTAGACGAAACGGACGAAGCCATAGCTGCTGCGTTGGAGATGGAAGCGTTGAAGATATTGTTGGAGGTAAATCTTTTGGCAGCAATGTATGTTCTTCTTTTCCCATCGATAATGCCATATTTTTTTAAAGAACCCGCTGAAAACAACAAGAAACAGACGCTATTGACCAACTTCTGAATGACTTAATCAATTCGCCAGATCGGGATAAAAACATTTTGGAAAATAAGACTAAGACATCTTCCATTCCGAAAAGGCCAAGGCCAACACTAAGGTAAAAAAATGATGTTATAAAAAAACAACTAGAGCTGCAAGAAACTTTCTTCACAGGACAGTTGGAAGCTAAAAACGAAACTATCTAATTGAAATAAAAGAAGCTTGGTATTTTAGAGCTTTGTGAAATAGAAGACAAAAAGCTGCATATTATAGCCTCATTAGGGGCAAATCAAATCAAATCAAATGTCCTAAATTTAGAATAGGAAGTGGCAACATTGGTCAACGAGCTCAAACGCTTGGAACTGAGCAAAAGTAAATAAAAATGTTATTTAATTTTTTTTTATTTACTTAGTATTGCTATTATTTTAAGTGCATATGTATGTTTATAATAATTCCTGCCATTAAGATAAGAAAAGTATTTAATTTTGTATTAAGTTTTTTCTGTGTTATTACATGAATAGAAGTTGTGTTTATTTTCTTAAATAGAAACTTTAGAAAAGCAATTTTATTTGAAATCGGTGTTTAATTTCATTGATTGAAAAACGTATCAATATATAGAAACTACCTAAAAATGGTTCACAAATAAATCATCTCGTATACTGTCCCAAATTCTCCTAGCTTCTCCGATCGTAACGTTTTTTTTCAGCTGTAGATACTGTAGTCCAACGTTTTGAGAAATAATAGTTTCTTGCTCAGGAAATGGAACATTACGATTGCAGCGTATGTTATGCAACGCAGCGCAGACGTTTATTATTTCCACAATTCTTATAGGCTTGTATCTACTCTTTCTTGGAGAATTATACGCCATCGACCTAAACAAGTAAAATTTCAAAGTTGTAAGTTATTAACAAAAAGAGTTCAACAAACTTTTTAAAAGGCCGATTCATCGTTCTACGATGTTTCTTGTCTGTAAGTGAACGAGGTTGAGTTTCAATTCGGGAGAGTTTTCACTTGCGTTTCTATAAGGTGTCAATAAGAAAGGCTCCAGGATAGCCACTGTCACCTTAAAAGAAAAGTTGGAATGATGTACATTATATGTATGATGTACTTATGATTTATTTTATGATACCTAGCAGCCACGATGATCGCCTGTCCGATAAATAGTTTCTTTCCAATGTCGCTCCCTCTTCACTTTGACGCAAAACAAAGCTATCGTGTGCACTACCATACCACCATATCTCTTATTTACTGCCATTATTCTTGTTTTTTCGTCGCAAATCTATATTATATTTAAAAGTTTTTAATAAGTGTCTAAACTTGTGCTAAATGCAACGAAAAGTTAAATAGATCAGACTGCATTGTATGTGGTTCGTTATGTGGACAAAGTTATCATAAAAATTGTGCGAACATCAAAAATGAAGAATTTAGTGTCATAAAAAATTCTAATAATTTCTTTTGGAAATGTAACAGTTGTTCTCAATTTAAAATCTCAATTTTTTTTCACCGCTTAAATGATTTATCTGAGTGTTTTAATGATCTTATAAGAGAAATATGTGACTTGCAAAAAGTAATTGTCTCTATTTCGAGTGCACCAGAAAACGTTCTCTTAAATAAAGCAAAAATCATAACCCCCATTCTCAGTGCGGTTATTCCATCTCTTGATAATAATTTAAATAATAATGTCAATATTGCTGTTTCGCCTCTCGTCGCCAGTGAAGCTACCGATTTTCCCCAACCCAATAATACAATCACCGACAGTGTATCAATAATTGAACTTTATCCTTCCTGCTCCAACTCTAACTCTCTCTCTTCAATCGCCATAACCAACAAAAATAACAGACTAAATAAAGACAAATATAAAAGTAATACCAACAACCAAGACCCTTCTACCGAGAGCCCCACTAGTTTTTATGGTACTGCTTCTTCTGATAATTTGATCATCGTTCCTAACATCCAATAGATTCATATTTCTAAATTCAACAAAGACACTACTCCGGAGTCAATAATTTCATATATATCTAAAAAAATCGATCTCCCGTCTGACACATTCCAATGCTATAAACTTACAAAGAAAGATGCTGTGCTAACTGACTTATCATTTGTTAATTTTAAACTCAGTGTACCTTTAGATAAATTGGACCGTGTAATGGACCCTGCCGCTTGGCCTAGATTTGTAAAAGTAAAAGTGTTTAAATCGTTTCCAAAAAACGAAGTAAACCAAAGACATTCAATAATAAAAACATAATCAACAATAATCATCCTGCTCTTTCACCTGCACAACGTCTTTCATCCAATGCTAATCAATTTGCCTTGTGCTACCACAATGTGGGTGGCTTAAGAACGAAAATGGAATCAATTCTTCTCTTTTCCTCATCCCAACAATTTGACATAATTGCGCTCACTGAAACATGGCTTACTGAGAATCATTACAATGCAGAAATGTTTGATAACAACTTGTTCAATGTGTTTCGCAAAGATAGATGCCGTCATACAACAGGTTTGAGCCGTGGTGGAGGTGTGCTGCTTTCTGTTGGTTCATCATTTACGAGCTCGCAAATTGATTTGCCCTCTTTGTCATCAGAACCGAATTCTCTATTAGATGTTGACCAGCTGATAGTACGCATTAACAGTTGCCTTGAATTATGTAAATTACATATTTTTAATTGCTCTGAAATACTCAAAAATCTAAATCATGATCAAAATGTTATAATTTTAGGTGATTTTAATCTACCTTTTATAAAATGGATACACGATTGTAAAGAAAATTGTTTGATTTCGTTTAATGTAGATAATGAGTGTGAGAGTGTGGTTGTTGATGCTTTAGCTGAATTTGACATTGTTCAGATAAATAGCTGTTTTAATAGTTTAGATCGAGTTCTTGATTTGGTATTTGTCGACAAAGAATTTAGTGTGAGTATTAACAGCCCCACCCCACCACCATTACCAAACTCTGATAATCATGTAGTTCTTTGCCTAAATATTAAATTTTATGGTTATTTAAAACAAAATTCCGAAAATGATTATATTTACAATTTCAATAAATGCAATTTCAATGGAATATCTAACTTTATGAATTTAACTGATTGGGTGCCTGTTTTAAGCAGCGTTAACTTAGAGGATGCGTTTTGTAAATTTACTAGTTCATTAAAAGCAGCGGTTGATTTATTTTCACCAAAGTTCTTATTTAAAACTTCATCTAAGCCAATCTGGTTTAATGAAAGACTGATTAATATTAATAATAAAAAAAACAAAGCTTTCAAATTGCTCCGGATGTCTAACAACGATGTTGATCTTTATGAAAAATATTGTCGATTACAAAGGGAGTTTGATTTTTTAAACAAGTTTCTTTACCAGCAATATATTCTTAGTATCGAATCAAAGTTAAAAAATAACAGCAAATGTTTCTGGAAATTTCTAAATGACAAAAATCGATCAACTGGTATTCCTAATTCTATTAATTATTTAGGTGAAACATCAAGCGACTTTAAGGATATGTAATATCTTTGCTTGTTTCTTTCGTTCAGTATACAAACCTTCGAGTTTTGTAAATATTTCTAAGGTAGATGTTTCCAATGATCTTATAAATATAAGTAATTTACAGGTTAATAAAACTGAAATTGAATTTGAATTAAATAAATTAAATGATGATAAGCAGCCAGGTTTTGATGGCCTTGCTCCCATTCTTTTAAAGAGGCGTGCTAAAGCTGTAGCAGTTCCGCTGGAATATATTTTTAACCGCTCACTTCGAGAAGGTGTTTTTTTGGATTCCTGGAAATATTCTTTTCTAACACCAGTTTTCAAGTCAGGTTCGAAAAATGAAGCTACTAATTACCGCCCAATTTGTAAGATTTCTTCATTACCTAAAGTTTTTGAAGAATTGGTATATAATAAATTAGTTTTTTTATTTAAAGAGATTATTTCTCCTCTACAGCATGGTTTTATTAGTTTGAGATCTACTACAACAAACCTTGCCATTTTCAGTAACTATGTTTTTGGGGCTCTCGAGAAGTGTCTTCAGTGTGACGTAATTTATACAGATTTTTCAAAAGCGTTTGATCGGGTAAATCACGTAATTCTTCTTGCTAAACTTGAAAATCTTGGTTTTCACTCAAACTTGTTAAAATGGTAAGGTTCTTAACTTACTGGTAGAGTTCAATTTGTTCGAATTAACAACCAGTTATCTGACCCCGTGTTTGTTCCTTCCGGTGTTCCTCAAGGGAGTCATTTAGGACCCCTCCTATTTCTAATCTTTATCAATGATATCCCGAATTATCTCAAATATTGTAAGTGCTTAATGTATGCCGATGACCTCAAACTATATCTTAGCATAAAATCAATTTCCGATTGTTTTCTTCTTCAGAATGATTTATCTAGCTTATTCGATTGGTGTACTGAAAACGATCTTCATCTTAACATCTCTAAATGTCAAAGCATATCATTTAGCCGAAAAAACAGCCCAATCTCATACGAATATAATATTAATCGTTCCATATTAACCAGAGTAATGGAAAAAAAAGATCTTGGTGTAATATTCGAAACAAAACTGACCTTTACTTATCACATCGACTATATTATAGCCAAAGCCAATTCTATGCTTGGATTTATTTATAGAAATTCGAAAGACTTTACAGATCCTTTCACACTTAGATCTCTTTATTTCAGTTATATAAGATCTATTTTAGAATACTGTTGTATCATATGTAACCCATTTTATCAAGTTCACCAATAATTTTATAATTTACCTATCCTCTAATGCAATGAGGATTTTTATGCGTGGACTGTAATCCAAAAGTCGATAGCAACCACCTTACCAAAAGCGTACAAAAATTTCTATGTACCTGTGCGAGAATTTCGTTCTTGTAATCTTTTTTATGTTCCCTTCCATAGGGTGAATTACGGTAATAATGAACCAATGACGCGCTGTTTATAGCAGGCAAACTCAGTTTGTAACGTTCTTGAATTCAATATGTTCTTAAGTAGAGATTGTTTTAAAAAAAATTGCTTTCTTTTTTGAACATTAATTCAGTTCAAGTATTAAACAATTGTTTTGTTATCGTAGTAGTCTGTAAGAGATTTATACTCTGTTTGATGAGTAATTAAATAAATAAATAAATAAATAAATAGATAAATAAAAACAAATAAATAGATTCTATACTATCTCAGAGTATGATGCGATCTACCTGCACTTCCCCAAAAGCAAGTGCAGAATATCCTACTCCAACTTACTATGCTCTACTCCTTTATAACCTCGTTATAAAGGATCAGCTCGTGGCAGATCCAAATTAACGATTGTGTATACGTATATAGCTGCAATCTGCAAGTGGTTCCGCAAGCTCGGTTGGATTGCAAATCAAACGTCCCGGCGCTGAAAATGACAGTTGAAAAAGAAGGGGAAAATTAGATTAATATGTATTTTCAATTTTTCTTTGGTCCAGGCAAATTAGCTTTAAACTCGTCATATAAACAAAAAAATTCCGAAGCTCCTGAAAATTCGTATTCTTTTAGACAAATATATGCTCTTCAAGATTCTGAAGAGTTCCGAGTTCTAAAAGGTGAGCTCGACTCTATTCGACTCGCATTTTTCAAAAAAATTACATGTAGAAGAAAAAAATAATTAAAAATCAATGGTAATACTTCATACGTCATGTGATACTTTTTTGGAAAACTAGAAATCTCTTCTTTTATTTAATTGGCAAACAAAGTTTTTTTAATTAACAGTTTTGCAAAATAATATTTTTACTAAAAATTTTGAAAATAGTTAATTTTTTTTTACATTACGTAATTAAGTACTGTTTTCGTTTCCAAAATTTAATGTTAGTAGGTACGTAATGTTAAAAATAAATAAATAAATAATTTTCAATTTTGTTTGCCAATAAAATAAAAAAAACTTAACCTATGACCTTGTAAGTGTTACCGTTGATAGTATGTTTTTCTTTTACGTGTAATTTTTTTTAGAAAAATGCCCCTCCCATTAAAATGGGGGGTAGTAGACTCCTTTCCATACCATTTTTTTTTTGCTTCAACTCAACTTGCTTCAAAATCTTGAAGAACATATTATATTTCTCTACAAGAATACAAGAATAAAAAATAATAGTGAGCGGCAATGGTACAATGGATGGAGTGCTGGCTTCTGTCGATAAGTCTTCTTCCAAGTATCAGTAAGGTATTCGAAAAGATTCTCAATAGAGCTCTGTTCAAGTGGGCTGAGGACAAGAATATTATTCCAGACAATCAGTTTGGCTTTAAGGCGGGACATGACACTATTCATGCCGCGTCTAAGTTAGTTTCTGATGTTCAGTGGAACAAAGCGAAAAATCAATGCACGGGTGCCGTTCTGGTTGATTTAGAGAAGGCTTTCGACACCATATGGTTAAAGGGTCTTCTATCTGAAATTAACTAGATTTGGCATAAGTAAACCACTGTTATATATGCTTCATGACATGCTCAATGGTAGAAAGTTTGCTGTCAAAAGTGGCAATGTAACTTCCACCACAACTTTTTATATTAAAAACGGTCTACAGCAAGGAGCTGTGAACTCGCCGATTCTCACTAATGCGATTGCGTATGCCGATGACTGTAGATTGTAGCGTACAGGACTGGTCCAAAAGTTGAGGTCATCAGAATTCTCTTGCAGCGTGACTTCGACAAGATTCAGCGATATTGTGATGACTGGAAGTTAATAATTAACTTTCAGAAATCAGAAACTATCCTGTTTAGAACCCCTTTTGCCTAAGGCTTTTAGGGATACTACTGGAGAAATCTAGTGATCGTTGGACCAAGTGGACATCCACTGGCGAGTAAAGATGTAGTTAAGTACCTTGGTATCTGGCTAGATCAGTATCTATATTTCAATCGACATATAGATGCTGCTCTGGCCAGAGCTAGGGGAGCGTTTGCTCTGACAGACGGTTGTTTTATAGCAGCCGCCTTGAAAACAGGGTGAAGGTGATTTGCTACATGGCCCTCATCCGGCCGATGATTGCTTATGGGTGCCCTGTGTGGTTTAACGTTGCCCCATCTCAAATGGAAAAGATTCGGGTGTTTGAGAGGCAATTCCTTAGGACCTGTCTTGGATTACACAGAACACCAGAGTCGAAGTACAAACATTACTACGCCAACGATATCTTATTCAATTGGGCCAATATAAACAGGATAGATAACTTTGTAATTAAGAAGATTTGGGGTCACGTTGCAAGGGCGATGACCTCAGCCAATGGATTTATTTTAGGGGCTTACTACCCCAATGATGAATATAGTGAGAGCGTTCGTCTTAACGGTTTCTTCTTGCCCGAGACATTCCTCTATTTAGACAGTCGGGGGCTGATACAGGATAGATTGGCGGTTACTTTAATCTACCACGTCGGTCGTAGAACTGTGGATCGGGGACTCCTGTAAGATCGAGACGTCGGCTCTGGGAACGGAGCAGAGCGTCTGCGGTTCAGTAGAGCTGTGCCCCTTCGGGACAGAAAGCACTTGGATAAGCAAGTTAAACAATTCTGGTGGTTGGGTGACCACCTTGATATTGATGGTTAGTCAAAGTTGTTGCTTTGGCCGACCTACGCGTTTCTAAGGTATAACTAGGTAGATTAAGTATGACAGTGACGGTGGCACTAAAAAATAGATAAAAAACACAATAAAATGTTTGTTTGCGGATATGTGCGTGAGTGCATACATATGTATATGTCTAAATATATGCATATATAGGCTGATGGAAAAAAAAGCTGCTGATGGCTGTTCTAGTTTTAAGTTATTTTAAGTATTTTTAAGTAGCTTTAAGTTACCGTATATTTACGTATATTTTAGTTTTATTTAGGTTAATTTAGTTTTATTTAGGTAAAGGGTAGTTTTAAGTTTTTATATAAAATGTCATAGAAAAACGAGTTGTTAAGAATTTTCTCGTTTAGTTTTAAGTAATATTGAATTCAAATTTAAATTAGTTTTTACGCCGAAAGGCATTTTTAATAAATAGCTATAGTATAATTTAGAGCGCTCGTATGGGGCCAGTAAGTTAGTTAAGTTATCCTGTTAGCTAGTTTTTAAGGTTTTTGTCTAGCAAAAAAAGTGAAAAAAAGTGAACCTGTACCCAGAGGGTACAGGTTCAATCCTCACCCGGGTACAAAGCATTTTTTCTTTTCAGCATTCCTCCCAGCTTATGCTGAACGTCGCCCAAGAGGTTATGAAATGAAAATAAAAATCAACTAGCTCTCTATCCATTGTACCAAAACAATTCTTTCCTATCTTTCTATTCCTTCTAACTAGTGTCGTGCAACACCTGTTGCATTTAGAAAGGCAATGTGCCTTACAGACACATAGTTAAAATATTAAAAAGAAAAGAATACCAATTTTCAGGAACTTCACATTTTTTTTTCCTAATTTTCGCTAATTTACCTGGACTGCTTGTGCAACAAGCAACAAGACTGCTTAACAAAACTAATTAGAATTTAATTATTCATTTATTTGTTTAATTT
Organism: Baccha elongata; assembly: GCA_951217065.1. Classification (NCBI taxonomy): domain Eukaryota; kingdom Metazoa; phylum Arthropoda; class Insecta; order Diptera; family Syrphidae; genus Baccha; species Baccha elongata. Next base: position 79,666,436 of record OX578274.1, read on the forward strand.
ATTTCCATCAATTAGGGCTACAAAAACTCAAATAGACTAACGAATAAGTATATTTAAATAAAATAAAATAGAATGTTGTAATTTAATTCTGACATATATTATTTAGTTTATTTAAAAATATAACTTTAACCTTTTTTGAAATGGGTGCCCTGTGTGGTTTAACGTTGCCCCATCTCAAATGGAAAAGATTCGGGTGTTTGAAAGCAATTCCTTAGGACCTGTCTTGGATTACACAGAACACCAGAGTCGAAGTACAAACATTACTACGCCAACGATGTCTTATTCAATTGGGCCAATATAAACAGGATAGATAACTTTGTAATTAAGAAGATTTGGGGTCACGTTGCAAGGGCGATGACCTCAGCCAATGGATTTATTTTAGGGGCTTACTACCCCAATGATGAATATAGTGAGAGCGTTCGTCTTAACGGTTTCTTCTTGCCCGAGACATTCCTCTATTTAGACAGTCGGGGGCTGATACAGGATAGATTGGCGGTTACTTTAATCTACCACGTCGGTCGTAGAACTGTGGATCGGGGACTCCTGTAAGATCGAGACGTCGGCTCTGGGAACGGAGCAGAGCGTCTGCGGTTCAGTAGAGCTGTGCCCCTTCGGGACAGAAAGCACTTGGATAAGCAAGTTAAACAATTCTGGTGGTTGGGTGACCACCTTGATATTGATGGTTAGTCAAAGTTGTTGCTTTGGCCGACCTACGCGTTTCTAAGGTATAACTAGGTAGATTAAGTATGACAGTGACGGTGGCACTAAAAAATAGATAAAAAACACAATAAAATGTTTGTTTGCGGATATGTGCGTGAGTGCATACATATGTATATGTCTAAATATATGCATATATAGGCTGATGGAAAAAAAAGCTGCTGATGGCTGTTCTAGTTTTAAGTTATTTTAAGTATTTTTAAGTAGCTTTAAGTTACCGTATATTTACGTATATTTTAGTTTTATTTAGGTTAATTTAGTTTTATTTAGGTAAAGGGTAGTTTTAAGTTTTTATATAAAATGTCATAGAAAAACGAGTTGTTAAGAATTTTCTCGTTTAGTTTTAAGTAATATTGAATTCAAATTTAAATTAGTTTTTACGCCGAAAGGCATTTTTAATAAATAGCTATAGTATAATTTAGAGCGCTCGTATGGGGCCAGTAAGTTAGTTAAGTTATCCTGTTAGCTAGTTTTTAAGGTTTTTGTCTAGCAAAAAAAGTGAAAAAAAGTGAACCTGTACCCAGAGGGTACAGGTTCAATCCTCACCCGGGTACAAAGCATTTTTTCTTTTCAGCATTCCTCCCAGCTTATGCTGAACGTCGCCCAAGAGGTTATGAAATGAAAATAAAAATCAACTAGCTCTCTATCCATTGTACCAAAACAATTCTTTCCTATCTTTCTATTCCTTCTAACTAGTGTCGTGCAACACCTGTTGCATTTAGAAAGGCAATGTGCCTTACAGACACATAGTTAAAATATTAAAAAGAAAAGAATACCAATTTTCAGGAACTTCACATTTTTTTTTCCTAATTTTCGCTAATTTACCTGGACTGCTTGTGCAACAAGCAACAAGACTGCTTAACAAAACTAATTAGAATTTAATTATTCATTTATTTGTTTAATTTATTTCCATCAATTAGGGCTACAAAAACTCAAATAGACTAACGAATAAGTATATTTAAATAAAATAAAATAGAATGTTGTAATTTAATTCTGACATATATTATTTAGTTTATTTAAAAATATAACTTTAACCTTTTTTGAAATGCGTTGCGGCTTAAATGAAAATCAAAATCAATGTCGTTTGATAGTATATTAATCTTCCTGACACTGCGAGTTATAGTCTCATAATAAAGGCATAATTTACCCTATGATTACTTTTTCTAAACTCTAAATAGCGTACGAATTCGTAGTTGTCTGGAAGTAGCCTAAAAGTCTATAAAACACAAAAGAAAGGGACAGTCAATATTATAGGATAATGTATAATGAAAATTATAGCAAACGTTTTGCGGCGATTTTCTAATGTATGTATGCCTATTAGCTGACATATTTTACATTATAAGAAGGCATTTCGATGTTCCATTTCAGTTTTATTTTAACGAATCTTGTAATTTTTTGTTTTTAACATGTTCGTTTGTAATAATATAAATAATAGCCGCATAGTTTTTTCCTCTCTGATCTGTTCCGGATCGGATTTGCATCGCATCGCAAAATACATGCATACAACAGAAACACAAGATCCAGCTTTGTTTCTGAATCTTGTAAAAATCCAATCTGTTCCGGATCAGAAGGGCAAGGGATATTTAAATTATATTGTGGATTCCATACTAAGCAGAAATAATCAAGGATCGATCCAACAATTTCAATGTGTAGGGATCCCTCAAACCAAAAGAATTTCGTGAGATAAAACCCAGCATTGATTTCGCCTTATTTACTATGAATTCGATATGCATACGACTAACAATGTTGAGTTTGAGTAAATAATTACTCCAAGATCTTTTTTCATCTTTTTTGTTACTTTATTTTTTGAAGAATCTAATTCCTCTTCGGCTGTTAAGGTCACTTTTTATAAGCAATGAAACAAAATTATTTCATATACTTTTCCCGACGTAACGACAGGGATTGCTGTCTTCCGCAGGGAATTTTTATTACAGATTTATAAACACAGTGGATAAGTTAAATATAGATAAAGAGCATAATGTTACTTACTTTAAGTTAATAAGAAATAATTTAGAAAAGAAATTTAAATAATTAAAGACAAACTATTGATTTTTTAGCACTTCTTCCAATAAAGATCAGTCGACTAATGTCTACCGGTGATTTATTTGATTTTAACAGCAAAATTTAAAATTTTAAATTGATGTGCAGACACAAGAGAACAATAAACGGCAGATATGTTTTGTGTGTCCTGTTTTCTATTAATGTTGTTGTCGTTTTTTAAGATGTGAAGTGTTTCCAACGTATATATTTTGGACACATGTCGCTCCGTTTGCAAGATCTCTACTTCATCGAAATTTGGTTGATGGTTGGTTGGTTGCAACACAATGAAGTGCTGTCGTCCCGGAACTTTTTGATTTAATATCCGAATTGCGGTTCGCCAATCCTTGTCGCAATAGCTGTTTTGTTGTGCCAACATAGCAGAGGTCACAGTTTTCTTCCTCTTTGCCCAAACAAATGATTTTATAAACAGTGTGACTTAAATACCAATTTCACATTTTTGCAACGGTCTTTGACAACTTGAACATAGACATAGTTGACTGATCTTGATTGAAAGAAATGCTAAAAATTCAATAGTTTGACATTATGCTCTTTATCTATATTTAACTAATACGTTTATAAATCTGTTTCTTCGTAATAAAGATCCCCTGAGGAAAACAGCAATTCCTGTCGAAACGTCGGGAAAAAAGTGACCTTAAAAGCCGAAGAGGAATAAGATTCTAAAATAATAAAGTTACAAATTCAACTTGGTCCAATACTCTTTTGATTTAATTATTTTGATTGTTATAATCCTAAGAATCGTTAAGGTTGGTGATATCATTTTGGAGAAGCGTACAGTAATTTGCATATTTTATACATCTACAAAATTTGAGATTGTCTGCTAACATAAAGCGTATTGAATTAGTAGGGACATCTGGTAGATCATTTATAAATATAAGAAACAATAAAGGAGCTAAATGGCTTCCTTGTGGAGCTCCTGATGTGACTAGAAAAGGATCAGAGATGTCCGAATATATGCAAACAAGCTGACCCTGACAATGTGCTATAAGATATTTTATACATTATACATTGTGGAATGGATTAATTCTTTGAATAGGATTTTTTGTAATATGTAATGATATAGGAATGTCTTTTGGGCGAATTTTAAAATAAGGCTGATTATTTAGATCGGACATTGATAAATGAACTGATCAATCAAAACAATGCGTATGAAATGTCAAATAAAAGTCAAACTCTTACGTCAAAAAATTCACGTTCAGGTGCATCATCATCAATCTTAGGATTTTAAGTTATAATGTTAATGGACTTAAATAAGTTAGAATATGATATTTTTTTAATTATTTATACGAATTTGATATAATTATTTTATTTGAAAAAATATTTAAACATTTTTCCGTTGTTCAAACATTCAAGTGAATTATGAAGTTAAATGGACATTTGGTTTAAAAACAAGTATTTTTAGAAAAGGTAGTGGAGGTGAACTTTTAGCTTATCGTAAGAACTTGAAAACGGTAGATTTAAAATTAATGGAGATGGTTGCGTGATAAAAATCGAAAAAAAAGTGTTAAATACATAGTACCGACTTATTTAAACTGAAGTCATTGGGAATTCGACTTTAAAACACTTACCGACTTGCTTAATAACATAAGCTCAGATGAATTAATATTGGTGATTTCAATTGAAGAAGAACATGCCTGTCACAAAACAACTTTGCAAGTGGATTCTCTCAAACAAACATTATTCATACAACTCGTAGATCAAAAGAAACCTGTGAGCTGTGATAGAAAAGGTGTTAAAATTATGGATTTGGCAGATTCTTTCGATTGTCGAATTTTAAACGCAAGTTGCGATAGAGATCTTAATGGAAATTTTTTTTTTACGTGGAACATCAAGCTCCGTAGTTATTCTTATTATATGATTATTGTTTCATAGCTGAAAATTGGAACTCATTTAACAATCCTTTTTAAATTGGATTACAAACTTTCTCTGACCACATGTCAATGGAAATTGTATTTAAAGTAGAAAGTGGTTCCAATAATACATGTCATGAAAATTTACTAAACTTGCTGCCTAAACCTTATTGGAGTGAGAGAAGTCGGAAAATATAGTGTCTCACAAAAGCCTGCGTACATCAACGCACTTTGAAGAAACTTAGCTTTCATTTATTTTATATAGACTACAAAGAATTAAAACGCTTACAATTAATTTACATACTTTGTATACTATAAGTTTTAGGAGAAAAAAATAAATGTTGTCTGGAATTTTTAAAACCAAAAATTAAATATCCCTAGTAAACCACTGAATCACTCCAGAAAAGTCTAAGTACGCGTGCTTAAACGTGTTTCCTGATGATATTTCTTATGTCAAAAATGTGCTGTTATTTTCTCATTTATTTAAATTACTTGTATTGCGTTGCATAAAGTTGAAATCAGTTTTTATTTACAATCTTGTATTATAGAATAGTTTCGCGGATTCGTTCAGCTGTTCACACAATAATAAAACGGTTTAAAATTGGAAAAATGGTGGAAAATAAAAAAAGAAGTGGGCGCCCAGCGAAACCAAACCCAAAGACAAGAGAAAGATTAAGTGGATGGTGAATCGCGATCCTTTTGTGAGTGCAACCAAAATAAATAAGTGCCGACTAGCTATTTAATCAAAATTAAATGTCCCGCGCGGGACAGGCTCTTCGCGCTTTTTAAGGATAACTCGACCGTGCACGTACGCGTAGTTGATCGGATAAACTACACGTCCGATTTGTTTCATTTACTACCTACATATGTTACGTGTTAGCACACGTAACGCCCTAAACGTTGAATTTCAAAAAGAATTAAAATGAAAAATAAGAATTTTTTCCAAATTTCGCTCTACGTCCGCTACATTAAACAACGTTAACTACATTAAACTACATCAACTACTTATTTATGTAGCAGACGTAACAAATGAAGTAAATGAAAAAAATTGCATTTCTGCCATCTCTGGCACTATTTTTCAGTTTTTTCACACTTTTCATTAACTCAAAGAACACAAGAACAGTTATTTTTTCGATTTTGCTTTGGACTTTAGATTTGAAATACGCTTGGGCTACTCAATGCACATGCCTTTTTGATTAGAAATTTTTCAAATTGGTAGTTGACTGCTTTTGTTTTAGTGCTTGGAAAGCAGTGAGCAAGAATGAGTTGAGCGTGCGTAATTTATTTTAATTAGATACATTAAGCGAACAAAAGTTCAATATTTTTCGTGTTTTTCTTAAATAACTGGAGCTTACGTATTATAATCGCTTAAAGATGAATAAAGATGATAGTGATGTTTCGGATTGCTCGAAGAAAGCCAAACTAGGGAAACATCGCCTTACGAAATACAGTACAAATTGGCAGAATTGCTTAAAATTGGTTTTGTGATGTGACGTCGGATGAGTATAAGGCTTACTGCAAAATGTGTAAAAAAGAGTCTACTATTTCTCATGGCGGATTAAACGATGTAAAAACAAGGAGGCACTCGAAAATTACGAGTTCCCGCGCCGCAAGAAACGTAACTAGCTATTTCCAGGCACCAGGTACCTACACATCTGATCGCGATCTCGATGATATTATGTAGAAAAAGGCAGCCAAAGAAATTACTTCTGTATATCACACCGTTTAACATTTATTAAGCTACATAGGTATGTATTGTTTTTAAAAGTTATTGCCTGTCATGTACGCCGATTCTAAGATAGAAAAGAATGTTAAATGTGGTAGGACAAAGAGTGAAGCAATAGTTTGTGAAGTATTGGCAAAAGAAGCTTTGAAGGACCCAATTCAAAATTTAAAAGAAATTCTCGTTGCCAATAACAAAAATATATTACAAGCTAACTGTTCACCCCACATCTTACTTAACATGTGCACATTTGCATTTGATAGTAATATATTAGATATCGATGTAGTAGCTATCATCTTAAAAATATACGGCCATTTCCCACATTCAGCTAAACGTAGCGTCGGGAAGATTAGTGAATTTAAGGTCAAACCAAGCAAGGCATATAAAAATCAATACGGCTTCTAACTTAACAAAGTCTTTACGTTGAGTTGAGGTAAGAAAAGTATCACTTCGCTAATGAGAAGGTAGTGACTGATATTCTCAGCGATAATGGATATCCCGGTGAGTAAACTCGAGGTCTCATTACTCACCAAACACACAAAACACCTCAGGAGAGTAAAAGAGAAGAACGAAACGATGTTTACAAAGGTGTTGTTTACATTCCCAAACTCGCGGAGAACTTCAAAGAAGCAATTGCCAAAAAAACATCAAATGCACAACTAGTTTACAATACACACCGGACCCTAGCCTCTCTTCACAAAGCTAAACACGGAATTACCATGGAAGAGTCTACAAATGTGGTTTATGAAATACAGGAGACGTTGTCTCCTAGCTAAAACTTTTTCAATGACATCGACAGTTGACGGACAAAGTCGTTTGATGAGGTATTTTAAGAGTCTTACCATATAACATTTTGGCTGGTGTGGCGTTAAAATCTTCTTTGCAGGCCAAGTAATATAAGTGGTAGCTCTTCTGACCAGTTGGCCGTCTCCTTCGCTTTTGATGCAGCTTTTAAAGAAGGATGCCATCGTTCTATCGTTCGCTTGAGGGTGAAAGGCGGTTTTTCGCAATGAATGAACACCAAGCATTTTGTTCAGCTGTTGGAATAAAGTTGATTGCGTGAGGGAACTCAAAAACATGATATCCAGCCTGCTACAAATGCCTTTGCTAAACTTTCTGCGGTTATATCGATGATGGGGATGGCCTCCGGGCATTGAGTTGCTGCTCTGTCGATGTTTGTAAGCAGATAAGTGGATCAATTCGAGGGTGGCAATGGACCTACCAGATCAATATGCAGATTGTCAAAACGCTCCGTTGGTTCATCATATGGTGTTAGTGGAGCTCTATTGTGTCGTTGAATTTTCACCCTTTGGCATGCGATGCATTGTTTAACGAATTTTGTACAGTCCTGTCGCATTTTCGGGCAAACAAAGCGTTGTTAGATTAACTTTGTAGTTGCTCGGTTACCCAAATGGTTACCATGGATTTTCTCTAAAACGGTACCTATATTGAAAGGGTTTAGAAACGAAAAGTGTTACGTACGTACCTGACACATCACAAATAATATTGCTTGACGAGTCTGCATCTTTGACGATCTTCAAAACAAGTGATGTTTTATTGTCGCTCAGGCACGCCTGTAGCTCTGCGTTGAGTTTTTGGTCTGCTTCTAGCTAGCTGAAATCGATTTTTTTTTTCAGCTTCCACTATAGAGGTCTAGGATACAGCATATCTGGAACTATGTTTTCTTTACCAGCGATAGGACGTATATCTGTCGACATGCTTTATCTGCCTTTTGCATAAACGCTTAAACCAATGGTTTATGATTGGTGTATATCGCAAAGTCTCTTCCCGTATATTTTGTCTGTGCTATAGATAGCTTCTTCTAGAAAAAAAATAGGGGCCTGGTTACTGCATTTGTCGTTTGCTCCAGTACAGCAGCAATGGCGAAATCTCTCGCTGGATGGCCTAACATTGTTGCGCTACAAAGTGCTTCTTTGTATCAGCATCAGGAATATACCATCCGCCATTTTCACTATTTTTCCAAGGGTTCCTCGTTCCAAGGTGATACAATTTTTTGCAGCGTGATAGGCAAACCTTCTAACCAAAGTGTTGCAAGAAATTTGTCGTCTAAAGTTTGGCCAGCTAAGTTTCGCATCTCTTCTAGTAGACGTGAAGGCTTTTTATCGCCCGATTCCGTTTGTGACAGGAATTTGTATGTTTAACCGTGCTGGATTTCGCTGTAGGTGGATAGGAGTAAACTTTTCGATTAGCTTTTGTTTCAGAGCTAAGATTTTTCCAGACGTTCTAATCTTCTCGGTCACAGCTTGGTTTCGAGAGAGACCGCAGTGTGATACATGGTGCTGTCTAATGTAATGCGGTTTACAAAAAATTGTGATTCCAACAGAAAAAACAAAAGCTCTGGATCCGAAGTGAAAAAATACTGAGTTTTTATCCGAGAGGCATTGAAAACAGATGATAAATCAACTGGCTAAGGTGAACTACTAGCAGCTTCACCATCCGTTCTTTTCGTTTCGTCATTTTCCATCATTTTATTATAAGAGCAGTTCAAGTCTTCGACGGGGAAACCAATTTAGCTACTCAGCCTAAAAAAGAAAAGAAAACTTTAGTTATAAATTGCTTCATTCAATAAAATAGCTGAGCTTGAATAAATTCTATGAATGATGGCCGATAAAAGATTGTGTCTTTCCAAACCAAGAACTGTTGTTATTTATGCACTATCATGCATGGTGTGATCTTCGTATGTAGATGATTTTACTAACTGCATTAACTGTTTGTTATTTACGGTTCGGCATGGTGTGATCTGCTTATGTACTCATAGTACATAGTTGTGTGCTGTGTGACTTGCTGATTTCCAAATGTAAGTGTTGCCGTGGGTATAACAGATACGTACTGCAAAAAATTTAATTACCTACACATTAAAAAAATTATTAAAAACAGGTGAATTTTGATTTTAATATTATTTAATTCGAAACGAGACGAGTGCCATGACATTTGGCCAAGCGTCATATGGCCATATTTACAAATTTGGCCATATGACACTACCACAATGAGTCAAATGTCCATATTTGTATATATGGCCATTTGCCGCTTTACGAAAGTGTCATTTTGCCATTTTGGCATAATGTCACTTTCAAATGCAGTTTTTGAAATAGCGCTCATCCAAAAGAAGGTTAATATCTTAATCTTCTAAGGGAAAGTGGTGGCGAATGTATAGTTTTGGTGATGGTAAGAAACGGAAAGCGTATAGCTGATGAATAGAAGATTTATTTGGAGTGTGAACATTTTAAATTTGTTCGAATTTACGGGGTACGGTGAAAAATGAAAAGCGTAGCTGAAAACAAATTTGACGAATCGAAAAATTCGCACGAATTTTTCTACGGTGCAAGGTTCTAGGTGCAAGGTGGGTACGTTAAGAAACGAAAAGCGTTTAACGAATGGAGCATCAATTCGCGCGAATTTTCAATTTTCACACCCCAAATTGAACCTCTATTTGTCAAAAAAATTTTCAGCTACGGTTTTTGTTTCTTAACGTACCCAGCCTTGAATCAAGAACAAATCTTACAGTGAGCCCCAGCATCAGGGTGGTTGTAGGGGGGCAGCATGCCCTTCATATAACGCTTCACTGTTTGTCTTTTGACCCTCTTAAAGACTATGGCTAAAAGTCGCAAAAAAATAAGGCCATATGACACTTTGGGAAAGCAACAAATTGTCAAATTTACAAATATGGCCATATGACGTATTGTGAAAGTGTCAAATGGCCAAAATTGTAAATATGACCATATGACGCTTGGCCAAATGTCATGGCACCAACGAGACGTACCTATGTGCCTATAGTTTAGAAATCCCTATATTGGATTCATTCGGTGGTTTATTTATTTTCAACCTTGGTAATATATACATATTATGTTGATGTATATACTTATAAATTTTACAACCCAAGGCATTGAGTACACACGACAAAAAACAAAAAAAAAACTCCTAGATACTATGAGCTCTCTTTCGGTGCGAAGTTGGGACTTCAATGAATCCTTCAAAAGTAATAACACAAAAATTGGAAAACAAATCTAAAGTGACTGTATTCAAGAATTTATACTTCCAATAACAAAAATCATATGTTTTCGTACCATAGCACTGTATTTACTCATTCGTCAACAAAATATAAAATAAATGTGAGAAAATGCTCATTATAACGCAAAATCGTATGATACACATCTCATTCGCACTATTTGAAATTTCGTGTACATTGTTATCGTTCTTTTTTCCAATTGGTTGGTCTGTTTTATTTTCCAAATTCTTAATCTACGAAATATCCCAAGCCACTCAAGCCATAGCTTTAATTTCACCGATAGATGTCCACTCGGGAAATAGAGTTATGCGGTTACTATTAAAATATATGTATATACAAAGAAAAAACTTAACTTTTCGCTATAGTGGCAGGATTAGGCGGTGGCCTTCTCGTGTCACTATGGAGATTTGTATCTTTGCAGGTTATCTTTATGTCGGTAATTATATATCATATAATCAAATCTGCAGCGATCACGACTCCTTAAAACCGTCACCGTCACGTCGATCATCACCAAATGTGATAAAATCCTAATTGTTTTCTGAATTTATATATTTTTAACAGAATTTATAGAAACACTTATCAAAAAAAACTTTGATATCTTTAATTAATTTTTTTGAAGTTGTAAGACCTCTTGTCAAGTTAGGTCCAGTCCTTTCAGCTCTGGTTAAATTTAACCATTTGTTGGTAACCATAGAAACACATACAAAATCTATGGTTACCAAATTAAATAACCAATGGTTACAAATAACCAGAGCTGAAAAGACTGGCCCTTAATCTTTTTTTAAATCTTTTTGACCGGTCGAAACGCGACTAAATCTTCTTCTCTAAAATCAGGGTTTTATTTTTGGTGGAAACAGAGCATTACTTGGCACACAATTTGTTTACTTACGATTAAAACTAATTTTGAGTTGACACTACAATTTTGATTCATCAGATTCAAATTTAAATTCATGAACTTTTGAATAGTACAACTCTCTTTGAACTCTTACATCTTTATTATATCTTGTTCATAAACTATCTTGTTCATAAACTCATAATATCGAGTGCATAGTTCTTATTATGGCTCGGTAAGCAAAAACCATATTTATAAAACTTTTGGTCATACAATAGAGGCATAATAAGCTTTTACGTGTTGGGGGGTTAAATATTTTATTTTTAGTAATACCTTAATTGAGGAATACAATAATTATCAAAACAAAATGATTTTATTTTTAGTTTTTATGGAACAATTCTTTTAAGCATGCAATAACAAATAATAACAAAATATAAATATGCAACAACTTACACATGCAACTCAATAAAAAAAAGAAAAAAAAATATTGTTCTCTTTGTCATTGATTCATGACATCTATACAGTTGCTCCCCAATGTTGAACGAACACCAATATTATAGAAGTCACATATTTTACGCTTTTTTAAAGATTAGGATGCTTTTTTACATTAATTTATTAAGGGTCAGTCTTTTCAGCTCTGGTTACATTTAACCATTAGCTGGTACCCATAGAAACACGTACAAAATCTATGGTTAACAACTAAAATAATCAATGGTTACACATAACCGGAGGTGAAAAGACTGGCCCTAAATAAAATAACACTACTTAACAAACCTTCGAAAAATCGGCATCTAAATCCAAAAAAATTGTTTTTCTAGTACGAAGTTTTTTTAATTTCTCAAAAACTAATACACATTATGGCACCGTTATTTTTTTCAAATTTGAAAATTTATTTCTAAAAAACCATTTATTAAAACATCTTAAAACAAACGTTTAATTAAGGAATTGTGTTTAAGCTTTCATAAAAGCTATCTTTTCAGATGTTGTTTTTTAAGATGGTAAATTAACAATTTCGCAAGTTTTGGACCCTGAAGAACCTGTAGTGAAAGAGGGGGGGGGGGAGAAAAGTGCCAAATTTTCGGTTTTTTTCTGGTTTTTCCTCTATAACTTTTTTTCTTAGGCTCTACGGCAAAAGTGTTCAAGTAAACGGTAAATTTGATACAGTATTGGCTATTTAAAAATTGATTTTATGTTCCGTCGTTACCAAGATATTGCGCTCCAAAAAAAGAGGTAATTTTTCAAATTTTGATAAAAAAAATTATGAAAAATGCAATTTTTCAGTTTTAATATTTTGCGGAAAAAAACAAACAAAAATTAAAGTGACGGCGATGCAATTACCTGTTATAATTGTGCCCACTGAGTGCCACGACACGCTTGCAATTATATTTTCATTGAATTTATTTTTTTTTTTTATTTCCCTCTCCGCATTGACCAAGTGTGTACTCGTGTTTATAAAATGAATAACGCTTCGGGTGTTTTTGTTAAGTAGACTAAAGTGTCAAAGTTTTTTAAGTGTCAAACAAAAAATTTAATTAAATTGTTTGAATCGAGATCCCAACTTTAATATTCTTTAATTATTCCTCGTATTCAGATAATTAAAATCAAAATCTTTTAACATTGCCAAGCATATTTTGGTGGAGGAAGAAGTTTTTTTGTGTGATTATACATACATATTATATGCCGCCGCTTGAGTGGCTTGGGAAATTTCGTAGACTAAGAATAAGAAAAATAAAACAGACAAACCAATTTGAAAAAAGAACGATAACAATGGACACGACATTTCAAAGAGTGCGAATGAGATGTGTATCATACGATTTTGCGTTATAATGAACATTTTCTCACATTTATTTTATATTTTGTTGACGAATGAGTAAATAAAGTTGGTATGGTAAAAAATCATATAATTTTTGTTATTGGAAGTATAAATTCTTAGACAGTTAATAAGGATACGAAAATATTATCGGCTCTCTCAAACATTTTCAATTTTTTAATACGTCTATGCTTGTCTATCGCATTATTGTTGTCAGAACTTCCCTTTCCAATCAATTTTAAAAGATTAATGTTTACAAAATATTTAATCAAGATGTTTACTAAAATATTCATATCTTGCTTTTTTTATTTTTCTATGCGCAACGCTGTTTAGCTCTAAAGTAAGTTGGTTTCAAAACTGCTATTTTCAGAATTTAGCATTGCGTTAAACACAATTTTGTTTTGATTTTTATTTGTTGATTTGTTTCTGAAGCTAGATACAAAGATAAACTCTATTTTACTTTTTTTTGATAAAAACAAATACAATCTTCCAATTCCCTCCTCGTTCTATCTCGTTCAATGGAAATATTAGATGTTTGAAAAGAAATTCCACACGGAATAAGTACTAAAAGGCCACATATACGATAGAATACATATGTTTGGCTAGCTACGACCCCAACCGTAAGCCGACTACGCTCTCGATTCTCCATTCACGTTCCAACTCATGGCCAACATCAACATCAGTCAAAAAACAAACCTTTCGGCAATCAAATCGCAATATAAATTATTTCTATACTTTCATATTTCATTGCTTCCATTCTTGACATTTTCCCACACACGCAGCAACATGCTGACCAAGACAGTCGCCAACTATCGTGTATGGGGCCTTTTACAATAAGGGAGTTTTTTCGAACATAAAACATTTTCCACACCAAACTTACAATAAGAGAACAGTTAAATGGTATTTTTTTTTGTATGGAATTTTGGTCCCGTGAAACTCAGAATAGGTGTGATTATGATTTAAATCAAAATATGTAGGTACATACATACATATATTTAAATGTTTAAAATTTTATTTTCTTAATTTCAGAACCAACCTTCGTCCGTTGATTTGCATCCGGCTCAGACGGATGCAGTGGCAAATACTCAATCGACCATCAATCTTAACAATATTGTTAATAATAATAACAATATCAACAACACAATGCTGACCCAATCGGAATCGACTTCGATTCTTAACACTAATGTTTTGAATACAAATTCAATATTGAACGCAAGCGCTCAAAATGTTAATGCGTCGTCAACTGTTGCAGCATCAGCTAATCTAATTCAACACCACTTAAACGTGCTGTCTGAACAACAACAACAAAAACAACAACATCACCAACAGAAAGAAGAACAAAAAGCGTATGTTCATACAGCTCTGACCCGTGCTATTTCCCATCCTCAGAATAGTGCTGCCAATGTCGTGTCGCTTGTAAATACATTGCTCGAAAATTGTCACCGCAAATTGGAAAGGACACAATCTGAGCCACTACCTCAAGTTAATACATCGAGGTGAGTTTTTTTTATATAAAATGTATTTAGGTATTGTGCGAACAGCGTTAAAATTTTATCCTCGGCTAATTTTTGACGTTTGAGTTGAGGTGAATGAATGTTTAGCTGTTTGGTGTGCGAACTGGATTAAATGGGATTTTTAACACTAATATATTTTTTTAATTTCCCTACAAGAATTGAAAAATTTCTCTTCTATTTCTTGGTACGGAGAAAAAACGAAACAAAAAACGCAGCATATAGGAAAGTTCTTAGTTGATTCTGGAATGGTTGCAACCATCCGATTCGGTTCAGTAGTTTAGAAGGTATGGCCCCATTTAGCATTTACCTAAATTTTGTAAATCCTATGAATTGTTTTTTATTTTGAACCAAAATTGATGAATTTAGAGATGCGTTTAAGGAATCTAATGTTGACGTTATCTTTATTTCTGAAACGTGGTTTTCCGATAAATTTGATGATAAAATTTATAGTTTAGGTGGATTTAAGCTTTTTCGCTTATATACAAAATAAATAAATACAAAAGATGAAAGTACTGTTCTCATTGGGACAGCATACAGACCTAATTGCGATACTGATTTAACCCCATTGTTTACAATTTTGGAAACTATATCTATATGTTCTTCAAAGATAATTTTATGTGGCGACATGAACAGCAATTTACTAGTCGAGTCATATCTTATTGATGGTTTAAGAACATTCAACTTATTGCCAGTCAACACATCTAGTGCTACACATTTTGTAAGAGAATCGCAAACACTTTTAGATGTTTTCTTCGTTAGTGACACCGGTGATGTTTTATTGTACCAACAATTGCCAGCTCCTGCATTCTCAAAACACGATCTCATTTTCCTCGTTTATGACTATAATAATAACCGTTCCGTTACAAGCTATGAATTTAGAGATTTATTTTCGTTTAGAGCAGAATACTCGAATTGTCGAATGGGAACGTGTATTTTACTTTACATCTCCCAACGACCAAATTGACTTCTTGAACTATAATGTTATGAATCTTTTTAATGAAAATGTTCCTCTCGGACGGTTAGGCCAGGTCAACGACCATGGTTTTCTGATGAAGTTCGTAGGCTATTAGCACAACGTGATATAGCCTACAATCAATGGAAACGTTATAGGCTTGAATATCATTATAACTTATATCGTACCTTACGTAACCAAGTCGTCCCTAAGATTAGAATTGAGAAAACTCGTATGTTGAGTAATAGGTTCAGTTCATCCTTGAATGGACGCCAACTATGGACAAACTTGAGAGCAATTGGGCTTGGTAAACAAAGTCAAAATGTTGATGAAAAAAAACAAAATAGATATTAATTTGTTAAACCATGATTTTGTAACCTTACCTTTTCCTAACCTCTCGAGTATTTCTCCCATTATAAATGAGCCTGATATTGACTTCTCATTAGATGAGATGTTTGATTTATCTAGGTTTGACAGCACTGACATCGTCGAAAGTTTATTGTCCGTCAAGTCTAATGCATTCGGCATTGATGGTATTAGTCCTATTTTCGTTAAGTCCATATTACATATCATACTGCCATGCATTACACACATTTTTAACTCAAAATTAATGACGGGGATCTTTCCTAGTTTATGGAAACTAGCAAAAATCGTTCCTATTCCAAAAAATCGAAATGGGACAGACTACAGACCCATTTCAGTGCTTCCTTTTTTGTCTAAATTATTCGAAAGGGTCGTGCAAAAACAACTTACTTTTCACCTTAGATCCCGAAACATACTTTCACCGAAACAATTTGGCTTCCGGCAAAAATATAGCTGTACAACAGCCATTATAAATGTAGTTGATGATATTAGACTTGCCTTGGATAAATGATCATGTGACGTTTTTAGTACTTCTCGATTTTTACAAAGCATTCGATACTGTGGACTATAGAAACTTATGTTACAAACTTTCGACTTTATATGGTTTTTCTCCTTCAGTCGTGCGGTTATTTTCATCATATCTTGAAGACCGAAAGCAAGCAGTTTCGGCTGGAAGTCACCTCTAATTTTCTTCCAATAACAAGAGTCCCACAGGGTTCAATCTTAGGACCTCTGCTTTTCTCCTTATATATTAATGAGCTTCCTTTAATTATTAGTGGATCTGCTATTCAAATGTATGCTGATGATGTACAACTATCCAATAGTTGTCCATTAGGTCTTATCGATGATTGCGCCTGTACAGTTAACAAGCATCTTGAAGAGATTCCCCGTTGGTCAGAAAGTAATGGTTTGTTCCTGAACCCCATGAAATCAAAATGCATCGTCATTAGTAAAAAAGTCTTAGGCCTTGATTACTTTCCGACTTTATACCTACATAATTCACCAATTGCTTATACCCAATCTGCAAGAAATCTTGGCATGTTATTCAACCGAACACTGACTTGGGATACGCACATCAACGCAGCCGTCGGTTAAGTATATGGAGTACTTCGTTTATTGTGGACCTCGCAGGTTCATACCCCTCTTAAAACACGTCTTTTGTTGGCAAAAACGCTTGTCGTTCCAATACTTACATACGGTTGCGAAGTATTTTGTAACTGTGATGCCGTTAGTAGGAGAAAGCTTAATGTTGCATTTAACAATACAGCGCGGAACATTTTCCTCAAACAGATCTCAACAACTTATTCATCCTCGTTTTACTTGTCTGACCTCGGAGCGTCAGTTCTTTATAAAAGCCATCCGCTTGTGGAACTCCCTGCCCCGAAACTTGACCAGATTAAATAGTGAAGTACGATTTCGTGCAGAACTGCGCAATCATCTTCAAATTCAATTAATTTAAGATTGTTAATTAAAATAAATTAAATTAAATAGAGATACGTGCATTTTTTTTTCTTCGTACTTTTGTTATTGCTATATACATATGTTTCAATTGGCAACCATGATTCCAAACTGTCAAGAAGGTTGTGATTTAATTCTCTGATTTTATAAATTAGTTGCAAATATTTTAATTTATTTATTTATTATCTTTCAAAGTGAGCAAGAACGTTTCTTTTATCTAAAAGTACAAAAACTCATTCGAGTAAGTCATAGATAATAAGAAAAACCGAGTCAAAAATTTACTCTTGCAAACAAAGAAATTTTTTTAATTAGCACCCATAAACAAACGCATACACACTTATCTACATATATGCTAAAGCGAAAGGTAGGTGAAACGTCACCCGAAACAAATCAACCGAGCCAAAAAACCCTTTGCACAATGGGCGTAGGAGAAATGTCAGTCGAAGAACTGGAGCAGTTGCTCGACCGAAAAACATCTAATTTAGCAACTAAGGTCGATCTTGTGGAACTTCACAACAACATTAAAGAATAAAAGGAGCAAATAGATGTACTGCAAAACCAATTAATGCTTACGCAGGTTGAATTGCAACAGACCCAAGAAGCACTTTTTAGAACACAACTTAGATGTGGTACGTGGGAAAGAGAGGTGCAGTTTATTGCAAAAAAGGCATGTGAAAATAACATTGTTATGCACATGCCAAGAAACACAAATAATGCCGACCCGATTGCGCGTGCGAAGGAAGTTTGTGCGGATTTACTACAAACCAACGAAAATGTAAACGAATTATTTAAAGATGTGAGGAGTTTGAAATCCGTTAATGAGAATGTTTCAACCATACTAGTAAAAGTAAACGGCACTGAATATGTAAAAACAATATTAACCAAAGTTGGCAAACTGAGAAACACCGGCATCTCAATCCACAGAGATTTCCCAAAAGCAACTCGCGATCGTAGGAGAAGAATATTTAACCTGAAGAAGGACATACTAGTGAGGAACTCAAATTTAAGAATTTATCTTAAAGGGGGGCATATCCAAGTGGAGGATAAAATATTTTTTTATGATGGAAATGAAAAACTTTTTGTAAAAATATAGACGGAGATGGAGAAGAAATTCTAAAACAGCTGGTAGTGTCAGTGTCAAAAAGGTCAAACACAAAATTGACAAATAATGGAAGAAGCCCTTTAGCGATAGCAGTGACATCTGCATCCTCAAGCGGAAGTTCGAGTGGTCGTGATCATGTATCAGGGATGCAAACCCAACCAAAAATTTACTCCTAATAGTATTGCCGTCTGCCATAGTAGTAAAGTAGCAAAATTAAATAAAAAAATAAATTTTAGTATCTTACTATATAATGTAGCCGGATTGAGAAATAAAAGTAGTTATTTAGATTTTTTTGAATATGTTAAAAAACATGAAATATTTTTTTTTACGAAACTTTTTTGGAGGAAAATTGTGAAAATTTCGAAAACACATTTAATGAGTTTGAACTAATTTGGAGCACTGCGAACCGAAGGCATACATCTGGAAGAGCGAGTGGGGGAATGGTGTTTGGGATAAATAAACAGTTTTCGTCGAAAACAGATTGCCAATTTATAAGGAGAGAAAATAGATATATTTGTAAATTATAAATTGAGGGAACACCAATGGTGATTTGTCCAATCTACATAAATTGTAACAACTGGCAAACAGAATTCAACGAACTTACCGATTTTATTTTCAATGAAGGGTGCAAAAATACGCTTCTAATTGGTGATTTTAATGCGAGAGTTGGAAGGGAGCATGTAGCCCCTATCATGAAAGGCGAATTAGAGTGTTTTTCGAACTATATAAGGAAGTCTAAGGATGAAGTTATAGATGCTAAAGGAAAACAACTAATCGAAGCATGTGATTCCTCTAACCTATGCTTATTAAACGGTAGAACAACGAGTGACAGTAATGGTGAATTTACATTTTTAAAGGGAAATGGGCGCTCCGTAATCGACTATGCACTTATAAATGGAATGTGGCATGAACTAATACAGGATATGGAAGTAGCAAGTCAGATTTTTTCAGATCATATGGTCCTAACAATCCAATTTGCTCTAAGGTCAAATCCTCCTACTACTAAAATCTTTCTCTACTACCAAAACTTATTTGGAAAGACAGCTGGGTCAACGACTACCATCATCAACTAAATCAATGCATCACAACGCTAGAATTGGACTGGAACAACGCCTTTTTATACCCAAGTTTTCTGACCAGTATAATTAAATTTATAACTCAAGCAAAAACTAACAATAGCAAGCTAGTTAAAAAGCAACCTTGGTATGATAAAGAATGTGCAAAGGCTAGAAAGATCGCTCAATCTCTTTAGGAAATTAAACACAGATACAACGAAGCAAATCTACTTAGAAGCAAACTGTCGCGGTACAAAGCGATTTGTGAGCACAAGAAAACCCTATATTTCAACGGAATTGCGACAGAAATATCTGACATTTCCAATAGTAAAGAGTTTTGGGCAATTGCGAAAAAACTGAACGGAAACACTCACAAAGTAGGCACTCTTGTTGATATAAACACGCTTAAAAGTCATTTCAGCACAATGCTTAATCCAGAAGTACCACAAATTACATTTCTATATGCATCACCACAAATATACGACGATATTTTGGACACACCATTTAAAACGGAGGAACTCTACGAAGTCTTAAGAAAAGCTAAACAAAACAAAGCACCAGGGGAAGATCGGATACCCTACGAGTTTTTCCAAAATGCGACGAGTGGCTTTCTCGAAAAAGTTCTTAACTCCCTTAATTTCATTTACAAAGAGTCGTGCGTACCTGAAGAGTTTCAAAAGTCCATAATAATTCCAATATTTAAAAAAGGTGATCCCAATAACGCAGCGAACTATAGAGGGATCCCATTTTTCAATACAATAGCAAAAATTTTCACTGGATTGCTAAATACAAGATTAACAAAATGGGTCAAAGAAAACAGAAAGCTTAGCCAATTCCAGGCAGGATTTAGAGAAGGCTTTTCCACTGTTGATCAAATCATCAATATATCAAGTATCGCACAAAGCTACTTAAACCGAGGGAAAAAATTATATGCATTTTTTATTGACTTTCGTGCGGCATTCGACACTATTAACAGAAACTGTCTTTTCTACAAACTGTCAGAAATTGGCGTATCAACAAAATTCCTAAACATACTTATCAACCTATACAGTTCCAACAAATCAGCTATATGGAATGGGAATGAGCTATCGGATTGGTTTGGAATAGAAATCGGTGTGAGACAGGGATTTCTAAGCCCCTTAATTTTCTCACTGTTCTTGGATGATATTTTTTTTTAAGTAATTTAAGTTATTTAGCAACGAACACCACAGAAGGAAGGGGATAGGACCCCCTCCCGTCTAAAGTTGTTTGTTTAACTTTATTAGGTTAATACAAGCAAACACTTAGAAACTAACAATAATAACTTAAGTCTAAAAATTCTTAAATCTAAAGAAAGCTAGGTAGGGTTGGAGGTTCTATAGAGGGAGGTTTTTAATGAATCTTTGCTTTGGTGGAAGTCGAAAAAGCTTTGCATGGTATTGGTTAACCGTAGCATGAGGGTCATGGGTTAGTTACTTCCATAGGTAGTGCGATGAAAGTTTATTTTGAAAAGTGGTATTGAACGAAGATTATTGGGATTGGTCTGGAGGGAGATTTTTTGGAGGAGCGGGGGGCAATCGATATTTCCGGCTAATAGCTGTTGAATAAAGACAATGTCAGCCACTTGACGACGTTTTTCAAGTGTTTGCAAATCAATTAGCCTTAGGCGGTTTACGTAGGGAGGGAGGTTGTATCGATTTGACCAATCAAGGCCACGGAGTGCAAAACGTAGAAATCTTCGTTGAACAGCTTCAATACGACGGGAGTGAGAGATGTAGTAGGGTGACCAGACTTGGCTAGCATATTCAAAAAGGGGCCTTACAAATGTAACATAGAGAGTTTTAGTTACATAAGGATCGGAGAATTCTTTTGACCAACGTTTTACAAAACCAAGCGCGGAGTTAGCTCTGTTTATAGAGGAGTCTAAGTGGGATCGAAAATTCAATTCCTTGTCACAGATAACTCCGAGATCACGTAGGGAATCAACTGGGGAGACGGGTACATTGTTGATAAATACGTTCTGGGAGGGAGAGGAATACGCCTTCGTGAAAAAGGTTATTGCTTAGCACTTGCTCACATTCAGTTCGAGAAAATTTTTCAGACACCAAGTTGAAAACCGATTAAGATCATTTTGGCGAAGACAGGAGTCAGAAGGGGAGGAAATACGCCTATAGATTTTCTTGTCGTCTGCGTAAATAGATATCAAAGAGTCGTTTATGACGAAGTCGACATCGTTGATGGTTAAAATAAATATCAGTGGGCCAAAATGGCTGCCTTGCGGGACACTAGAGGTGGCGAGACCGATTCAGAAGATCTGAAGATAACTTTGTACTTGCGGTCTTTTAAATAAGATTGGATCCATGCTATAAATATTGGTTGAAAGCCTAGAGCATTAAGCTTGAAAAGGATTAAAGAATGAGAAATTTTATCAAAGGCATTGCTAAGATCAGTTGTAATTACATCAACTTCATTGCCATCTTCGAGATCGCATAAAGCACCGGAAACAAATTCTACTAAATTGGTAGTAGTTGATTTGCCTTTCAGAAAACCATGTTGTTTAAGCGATACAAGTTGTTTACAATGAAACAGCATTGTATCGTATATAAGGCTTTCGAAAAGCTTCGGAATACAGGAGAGTTTGGCGATTGGACGGTAGTTGGAAATTTCTTTCTTCGGGCCTTTTTATGAATAGGGACTATAAACGAAATTTTCCAGAGAGAAGGAAAAATTCCTTGTGAAATTGAAAGCTGAAATAAGGCTGTCAGGGGCTTAACAAAATTAGAGCAATATTGTTTAAGTATTTTAGCAGGAATCCCATCTGGACAGAATAATCCTCTTTCAGATTATTAATTTTAACCTCGACAGTTTCCGACGAAATTATAATAGAGGTTAAGGATGTTTGCGTGCATTTACTTAGATAAGAGAAATATTCTGAATCGGGCTTTAAGGTGCTCGTGGAAAAAGACTGACTGAAAAACTGGGCGAATAAGTTAGCAATTATTTTAGAATCATCTGAACTTGTATTCAAAAATGTTAAGGTAGGAGGGTAGCTATCAGATTAATGTTTGGCATTAATAAAGTGAAAAAATGTTTTAGGGTCAATCATTATGTTAGATTGCATTTGATTGAGGTATTCTTTGTAAAGAGAATCACAAAGTTCTGAAAAAATTGTACTGGTGTTCAGATATTTAGTAAAGTCGAAACCAGAACGCGAAGTAAGGTAAATTTGCCAATGTTTGCTTCTTTTATTTCTTAAAGACCGTAGCTCACTATTGTACCACGGGGGGGGGGGATGAAGAGGTGTTCTTATCGCGAATAACAGGGACAGATTGAGAAAGACAGCTAAATACGCTAAAGTAAAAATTAGATACAGCTAATTCTATATTTGGGTTTTGAGCGATGCTGTCGAAATCAACGGAAGCTAATAAGTTGTTAAGTTTACGGAAGTTAGCTTTACGAAAGTTGAAAGACAAAGGGCTCTCAGTCAGGGTTGAATTATGGGGAAATTATAAGAGAATGTGAGGAAAATGGGAGGGTGGTAGGCATCTAATTTAGAAAGGAGATGGTTACTTGCAGTAACGACACAATTGTCTGCGTCAGAAGAAAACACAAGGTCAAGCTGACGTCCTAAATTATTTTTAACGCCACTTAATTGGAAAAGGTCTGAGTCTACCAAGCGGTCGGTAAAGAGGATTTCTTTATCTGAGGAGGGATTGAGAGTTGTATAATGAGATTCCTCATCAGAAAGAACCCATTGAAGATTTGGAAAATTGAAATCTCCTACGACTATAACAATATTGGAAGGATCAGCTGCTTCAAAAATGGAATCAAAAGCATCTACTGCAAGTTGATAAGATTGTATAGGCTGTGATGGTCTGATATAACAGCAGATTGTGAAAATGGTAATTTTACATAGTTTAGATTTAACACAGACGTATTCAAAAAAGGTATTGTGAGATGTCTTAAAGAGCATTGAGTCGATGCGATTATGTATGGCTAGTAAAACTCCACGACCAGAAGAATCGACATCATTAGAAGACCCGTCTACCCGAAAGACATTGAAATTGGAGGGAAAAAGTTCGCAATCGCTTATATCCTGGGACAGATTGGTTTCAGACAGTGCAAATATGTCATAAGGGAGTTTTTGAGAGTTAAGAAAGAACGAAGATGTTTTGGAGCGGAGACCTCTGACGTTTTGGTTGTAAAGAGATAAAAATTTAAGGGCCGTAACGGGAGTCTTCAAGTTAGGGACGAAAATAGGTTTTGTCATTTCTGCGGGTACTTTGAAGGTATGAATAACGTTTTGAACTGGTGTGTGAAGCAAGAGCTGAAAGATCCTTTTCCACAGTATTAGCGAATATGTTAAACCCTTCATGATAGCGGATGTATATTTGTTTAAGTATTTCAGATTACCTACCAGCAGGAGTTCTAGTTGAAGGAATTATAATAACAACATTGCTTTTCGCAGACGATCTAGTTATTCTAGCAGAATCAGCTTGCTCTTTACAGCCAATGATAAATAAGTTAGAAAATTATTGCAAGTACAATGCAATCAATACAACAAAGTCGAAAGTTTTGGTATTCAGAAAAGGATCAGGCATGAAAAATGGAAATATGGCGGAGAAGATCTGGAAGTAGTCAGATCGTACAAATATCTTGGAATTACAATAAATCATGACCTTGCACTGAAAAAACATTTCAAAATAAAACTAGCTGAGTCAAAAAAAGCTATTAATTTAACATGGAGAAATCTGATGTCTAACGCTAGGTTTGGAATTCCATCCAAAACAAAAGTTTTTGAAGCTGTTAGGCGATCTGTAATGTGCTATGGTGCACAAGTTTGGGGAGAAAAATCCTATGAAGACGTAGAGAAACTTTTGCGCTTCTTTTTAAAAAAACTTCTCATGCTTCCTATAACCACACCACGCCCAATTATATACTCCAAATCGAAAGCGGCATGTCTCCCCTTTTGGTTTTTACACTGCAACTGATCATGAACCATGTTACAAAAGTTCTTATCGAGGAAGATGATACACGTTTGACCAAAATTCTTGTTAGAAAACCCTGTTTTTCAAGGACTGGGAGAATATTGCAACCAAGTTCAACATCAACCTAGATCTGAGTGAACATAATATGACAGAATGGAGAAACATTACAAAAAAATTCGTCCAGGATGTAGAGAAGGCAATTAAGATTGAAAGCTATACGCAAGCGGAAAATTCGAGTTCACGATTAGTTTACCGGCAGCTCCAACACCATCAAATATACTATCTAAACACTAACCTCA
This sequence comes from Baccha elongata, assembly GCA_951217065.1. NCBI lineage: Eukaryota > Metazoa > Arthropoda > Insecta > Diptera > Syrphidae > Baccha > Baccha elongata. Next base: position 79,691,163 of record OX578274.1, read on the forward strand.
GTACTTCACAAATTTGGATGGTAATCCGTGCGAGAGGTGAACTTTTCAAACTTAATTATATGCCACATCGTGAGGATCTACCCCTGCTCTGCAGTCTTTGCAATACCGGCAAAAATGAAAATGTAGCACACTTTATTGGTTTCTGTCCGATCTTGAAGGAAATTATGGAATCGATTTAATGACGATTACCGATGTTATCAGCGTGCTTAATGATGCTGAAAATTGTGATAAACTGGCTTCTTATTGTCACACTACTCTGAATTATAGAACTCGAATACTTGAAGAAATTTTTTAAATATTTGCAAAGCTAATTTTCCTCTTTTGAAATATTTTATAATAATCATTGTTAAATTTGTTGTCATTTCTCGGCAGACGGCTAGGCCATGCTTAAACGTACCAAATGTCAAACAAACTTTGTAAATTACTATTGATGGAATAAAGTACCATTATAATAAAAAATATGTTTCAAAAAGAAAAGATAATTAATTAATTATTCAATGAATATTTTTTTATATATAGTAAAACTAAATTTTTGAATTGGTTTTTTTTATTATGACTAAGTAGCTTTTTTTCATAAAAATTCTTAATATTTAGCTTGCACTAGTTTATAAGAATTATTTTTCTTAATGTGTAGGCATATATAAATAAATATATAAAATAAAAATAAGTAAATATAAAAAATTATAAACCTATTGGTTCAACATTTTGCCAAAAGCTTTCAAACTCATAATATAGGAGTTTTCCCAAAAGCGACCCCAGCCCCATCTATTCGGTTATTTGAAATAGCCTTAGTCATTTCGTCTAACATCAGTTATCCACCAGTTAAAGCCCCTTCAAAATCGGTACATCCGTTTCCCGTCGTCGCGTTCGTCAGTTTTACCATAGCGCCACCTAGGGGATAAAGTGCATCATAAGTTACTTCCTATATTATCAGCCATCTGGCACTGAAGGTCCTGTCAAAATCGGTGCTGTAGATTCTGATCGGTTTATATTTACGAAAATGCAAAAAAATCGATATTATCTAGTGAAAGTCTCGTCAAAATCGGTCCAGCCGTTCTCGAGATTAGCCAGGACAAACAGACAGACAAACATTTTAAAAATGTGTGTTTTGTTATAAGGGCTGTGTATGCTCTCATATGCGTGTAGTAAAATACTGTTATTTTGACATTCCAAACAGACACTCCATTTTTTTTTGTGTATAGATTTATTTTATTTTGTTAATAAAAAAAATAGAACTACTTTGTAAGATAATTAAAATTATGGGAAGTTTTAACGCGGTACAGAACACTGGTTTGGCAGCTGCACTTAAAAAAAAATTGTTACACAATGAATATTAATGTACAAAAAAGAATATCGGCTAATTTTAGTAATTCTTCGTACGTAACGAAGTAAAATTAAACGGAATTTACAAAAACAAATGAAAAATTCGACATTAATGATTAATATAAAACAAACAAAAATAAATGCAAATGAAAAGAATCCAACAATTAAAACAAACACAATACAATGGTTTGTCAGCTGAACTTCCAAAATAAAAACAACCAATTTGTTTCACAATAAAAAGGAATGTAATAAATGTGTAATCGATTAATTGATCGTTAATATCAGAGTTAAATATAAAACACAATCCCCAAAAAATCAAACGAGAAATTCGATATAAATGTAAGAACAAACGAAAATAAATGCAAATAAAAATAAACACACTACTCCGACTGTCTCTTTCACTCCTTCATAAGCATAGAAAATTATCCACTGGCTAAAATTTTAGCCGCTCCAGAATTATTGTACGATTTTTTTTACAAACATCGTACGACCAGTTTTTGAAAATATCGATTTTTTTTAAAACTTTTTTAAAATATTTTTTTTTAAAATTTTGAGTATGCTAATTTCAGCAAATTAGTAATCACCCTTATTGCGATAGTCGTTCAACGCCATATTGTTAAAAGAAAAACTAAGAGCTCGCGCTTCACGGATGACATATTGAAATATGTATCGAGATTTTTCAGATTGTCAAATTCAACATCTTGCAACAAGTAAATTGTAAATAGTTTTGAAAGTCGATTTTCAGCTGTCATCCGTGAACTGATGATTTTGACACTGTTATGCGAATCATCGAAAGATGGTCCCCCAACAACAAGGAAGGCAGTTGGAGCATCAGGTGATGTGTCAGCCGACAGCCAAATAGCGGAGCCATCAGGCCAAGCAATAAGACCAACTGCAGCATCAGGGCAGTCCAAAGCCCAAAAAGCAACAACAACAACTCATCATCGGCACGTGCCGAGCCCGGAACCAGCAACATGGCAATGGCAAAAACATCAAGCCCTATAAAAGGGAAAAATCCAGGACCGGCATGTGTCGAAGAACCAGACCCTATGAAGAGAAGGCGCTACATAAGGTATAAACCAAATCTGGTAGTCAAAAAAAAAACAGCAGATGTTGTAGCAGCCCAGCAAATAGGAGGGCGCGGGCGTTCAGCCAAGTCTTCGGCTCAGGCCAAAATACAGAGGCAGCTGGATAGCTCCTCCAACGATGATGACGACAACAACGAAAGCAACGAAAACAACGACAAGAATGAAGAAGGCGACGATGAAGCTGAGGCGGATGACATAAACGTCAAAGAGGCTAACGGAGCTATCACCGCCAACAACCAAAACGACGAGAACGCCAACCTTACAGGCGAAGAAAACGTCGCTGACGCATAGCGCTTTTAGAAGATGAATTTATGTGTTGATTCTTTTAATTTTTTTTTTGTAAAAATCGGTGAGTTTCGTCATTGTGTTGGCCAAGAACATTAAAACATTAAATTGAGAAGCTTTTGTGTTCGCACTTTTAAGTGAGTCCTTACGTTGAAAATGTATTATTGATTAGTTAAAAACAGTTAAATAAATATTAACAATTACAAAAAAATTTGTTTTCATGCATATTATATGCTTTCTTCTAATTTAAAAGGATTGCTCGCAAACACATTTGCATGCGAACAATATTATGCGAATTCGAATGGTTTTGACATCTACTTTCGAGTTAGGCAGTGCCAAATTTGCGAAAGGAAATTTTGTTCATTCGACTTTCGTTTATTAGAGCGTTCTTATAGAATTACAGAGTTCGGATTTTGCGAATTCGAATCTTTTAATTGTAGAATCGAGTTACATAGTTGGTCCCCTGGCCAGAGCTAGGGGAGCGTTTTCTCTGACAAGACGGTTGTTTTATAGCAGCCGCCTCGAAAACAGGGTGAAGGTGATTTGCTACATGGCCCTCATCCGGCCGATTTATTTATTTTTATTTATTTATTTTCATCTACCAGCTGAAGCTTAACAGATTACATAATATTAAAATTAAATTAGATAATTAACATACATATCATACAAATTTTTAATCAATAATTATATCATACTAGGAAAATAAACAGAATAAAATGTTTTTGAAACAGTCCCTTGAGCTACTTAAGTCTAAACTCTGATTTACTTCATTAAATGTTGAAATACATCTTGATATCGGTTCGTTTAGACCATAAAGAGTTCTATGTGCGGGTTGATAAAGAAATTGCCTAACCCTCAATGTTCGAGCTGGAGCATAGATTGGTATCATGTATAAAAGTGAAGGACTTTTAATATGATAACATAACAGGTCTCTTACAAACAAAATATCATGGGCCATTCTTCTTGTCTTTAGCGGCAGAATACCCAGAAGTTTGTACCTGGCTTCATAAGATGGTGAAAAATCCCATCTCATTTTTCTAAAAATATATTTAGTAATCGCCTTTGTATATTTTCAATACGATTTGAGTGAATCTGATAAACCGGATTCCATATAATATCAGCATACTCAAGAGAGGATCTTACTAACGATATGTACAATGCTACCAATGTATACGGGTCGTTAAATTCTTTCGCATTTCTTTTGATAAATCCTACCATTGAGTTGGCCTTTGCTACAATATATTCAATATGCAAATCATATTTTAATTTATCATCAATGATTACACCAAGATCTTTTATTTTTTTTCTCTTTTTAAGGAATTTCGTTCCAGTCGATAATCATACATAATAACTGTAAAACTTCTATAAAAAGTTATAACATTACATTTTTGTGCATTCAATTTAAGACAATTTATTGAACACCAATCAAATAGCTGTTGAATGTCACGTTATACCTTCAAACAATCATTTATACAAGGTGAGTCATGAGCAATGCGACAAAATGCTAGGGCGTGTAGGTTGCGTTGAGACAAGAAAAAAATCGTATGGGAGGGGTGGGTCTATTCCCCTCCGTTTAGCCGGGAGGGGCAATTTTCGAAAAAACTGACTTAAAATGGGAAAAAAATTATTTAAAATCAACGGCTTCATTCACAATGCTGTGCGATACGTTTTTGAAAAGCCAATAACTTTTTCTTTCATTCTGTGTTTAAATAAATCTATTCTAAGAAATAGTTTTTGAAATATTAATTTTCAAAGTCAAAATTTTGAAAAAAAAAATTGAAAAAAAAATTTCAAATTCATTTTTTTCAAAATTTTACGTAATTAAGTGCTAATTTTAATTTCAAAATTCAATGCTGTTATTAATTTTAAGTCTAAATAAGAAAACCGGATGCAAAAATTTTATGTCGTTCTCAAGAAATTAAAAAAAAACCAAAACCACCTTTTTCTAAGAAAAACATTTATTTTTATTGTAACGAAGCAATTTAAGAAGCATTAATCTTAGTTTTTTTAGTTTTTTTTATTCCTTTTAATTTTACTATGTTTTTTATTGGAAGTACTTATAAAAAATTCTCGATATGATCTCCATTGTTTAGAAGGCATAGATTATATCTCCTTGTAATGGCTTCACATAAGTTTATGCTTGACAAATTTTCCTGCAATTTGACTCCAGCGACTTCAAATCGTTCCTTCAGTTGTTCCAATGATACTATTTCCACTTCGTAAACATAATTCTTCATAAATCCCCATGCATAGAAATCTAGGGGAGTTAAATCTGGTGACCTAGGCGGCCATTCCGTGGGGCCCCTTCTCCGATCCAACGGTCACTAAAATGATCATCCAGCCAGTTTCTCACCTGTAAGCTGTAGTGTGCTGGAGCACCATCTTGTTGGTAGATTAAAGTATCTGCTATAACCAATGGAACGCTGTCTAATAAATCGGGTAAAGAGTCTCGTAGGAATTGCAGGTATGATTCTCCATTAATAATGGAATTCAAAAACCGGGGCCCGATCACAGTGTGTCCAACAATACCAAGCCAAACATTACAACTAAATACTATGTAATTTTATTACGTTCTCATAAAACTCCAATTTAAAAAAAAGTAAAAAAACTAAGATTAATGCTAAATAAATAAATAAATTGCTTCGTTACAATAAAAATAAATGTTTTTCTTAGAAAAAGGTGGTTTTGGTTTTTTTTTAATTTCTTGAGAACGACATAAAATATTTGCATCCGGTTTTCTTATTTAGACTTAAAATTAATAACAGCATTGAATTTTGAAATTAAAATTAGCACTTAATTACGTAAAATTTTGAAAAAAATGAATTTGAAGTTTTTTTTTCAATTTTTTTTTTCAAAATTTTGACTTTGAAAATTATTATTTCAAAAACTATTTCTTAGAATAGATTTATTTAAACACAGAATGAAAGAAAAAGTTATTGGCTTTTCAAAAACGTATCGCACAGCATTGTGAATGAAGCCGTTGATTTTAAATAATTTTTTTCCCATTTTAAGTCAGTTTTTTTCGAAAATTGCTCCTCCCGGCTAAACGGAGGGGAATAGACCCCCCTCCCATACGATTTTTTTCTTGTCTCAACGCAACCTACACGCCCTAGCATTTTGTCGCATTGCTCATGACTCACCCTGTATATTTAATTTTTAAAAACAACTAGATCATCAGCAAATATTAAGCAAAAACAGTTTTTAAAAACCGTTACTATATCATTAATAAAAATTATAAATAAAAGTGGTCCTAAATAGCTACCTTGGGGAACACCTGATGTACAATTTATTGCTCTTGAAAATGTATTATCAATAACAACTTTCTGACTCTTTCCAACGAGAAATGAAGTCAGCCACTTTAACATTGCAGAATGAAATCCGAATCTCAAAAGTTTTTCTATGAGTATATCATGGTTTACAGAGTCGAAAGCCTTGCTAAAATCTGTGTAAATAGCATCCACTTGGTAACCCGTTTCAACTGCATTAGCAACGTAAGAAGTAAAGTAAGCTAAATTCGATGCCGTTGAGCGTCCCACAACAAAACCATGTTGAAATTCAGATATGTTAGTTTTGATGTCAAACTGTAATTTTGATTTTACAATACTTTCGAAAAGTTTTGGTATTGAAGAAAGTTCACATATCCCTCTGTAATTTTCAACACAATTTTTGATCCAGATTTGAAAATTGGGATCAAATAGGATGTTTTCCACTCCTCAATGAAATTACCCAAAAGCAAAGATTTATTAAAAATCAAAAAGAGCGGGTAAGCTACAGTCCGACTACATTCCTTCAAAATGATTGCAGGAATGCCATCTGAACCTGGTTTTGTATTTGGTGTCAAGTTACATATTGCACTTTCAACTTCAGACAATTCTAATTGAATTGAACCAATATTAACTTTAGATGTCAAACTAGATGTAAAGTTCGAGTTCGAATTAGAATTGCTATATACCGACTCAAAAAAAGTAGCAAATAAATCAAGAGTTTGGATTACATCATTGGATTCAACATTGTCATATGTCATGGTCTTGGGTAAACCAATCGAAGTTTTTTTCTGATTAATGTAAAACCAAAAGTTTTTTGAGTCCGACTTTAGTTTACTTTCTATATCCAATATATAGCATCTATGAAGAAACCTACTTAGAACCACAAATTCATGTCGAATATAACACAATTTATTACGATCAATAACGTTTCTGGTTTTCATGTAATTAGCATGAGCCTTATTTTTCAATTTTTTTAAGTGTGATAATCGTTTATTATACCATGGTGGTTTAGACAATTTCTTTTTCAAAACTAATGGAACGAACATATTGAAACCATTTTTTAGTGTGTAAACAAATTTAGTGTGCATTTCATCTATCTCTAGACCAGAAAATGTCTCTAACCAGTTAAACGAACCAATATAATCATTCAAACTATGAAAATTTGTTTTTATAAAATTAAAAGATTTTTCTGATACAGATTTAGCTTTTAAATAAGTGTAGTTTTTAAATTCAATCATAATTTGATTGTGGTGAATAGAATTATTTAAAAGAGGAAAAGGAGCTTCAAAAACATTTGTATTAATTTCGTCAGTACAAACAAAAATCAAGTCTAAGATATTATTCAATGAATTGAGGACAGAATTTATTTGCATGCAATTTAGCGAGTATACAGGGTGTCCCGCAACTCAACGTCAAGCGGGTACCGGGTGATAGGGTAGGTTATACCCGTACTGCAAATAGTAAGAAAAAAAAAATTATCTGCCTAGGTTACGTAATAATAGCAATATTTAGAAAAAAATATGAAAATCTATACCCAGGGCCACATTTTTATGTACTGTGGTCACAAACTTTGATATCTTTCAGTAATTTTTTTTCTACGTAATCCTTAATAACCATGCTATTGAATGCAATCTCGAAATCCAAAATAAATATTTTAAGTTTCGCAAGAAAAATTAAGTTTGAATGAGTCATTTTTTAAACAAATTTGGTAAGCAAACTTTAACACATCATATTTAAAAAAAAATGTAGGACACTACCCACGGCAAGTTATTTAAAATATTGGCCCATTTTATCAAGTTTTCAAAATAGTTCAACACTTGCCACTTGCTGCTTCCATAATTATGTTACCAACATTTAAACCAGTAAAGCCCCCAAAAAGGGGCTTTTGGGGACTTACGCTTATACCAAGGAAATAGTTTGTCGTAGCGAATTTTTTTTAAGAACAAACAAAAGCCCATCGAATTTTGTAGAATTTTTATTATAACTACTTTTTTCTGAAAATCAACCGTTTCCGAGACACACAAGGGAGAAAAATTACAAAAACAAGTGTTTTCTTTATATTTTTCATCAAGCATTCCATCATATCGTCAATGGAATGTTTGATGAAAAATATAAATAAAACACTTGTTTTTGTAATTTTTCTCCCTTTCGATGCGTGTATCTCGGAAACGGTTGATATTAAAAAAAAAGTGATCATAACAAAAATTGTACAACATTCGATGGTCTTTTGTTTATTCTTAAAAAAATTTCGTTTGAATGAGTCATTTTTTAAACAAATTTGGTAAGCAAACTTTAACACATCATATTTAAAAAAAAATGTAGGACACTACCCACGGCAAGTTATTTAAAATATTGGCCCATTTTATCAAGTTTTCAAAATAGTTCAACACTTGCCACTTGCTGCTTCCATAATTATGTTACCAACATTTAAACCAGTAAAGCCCCCAAAAAGGGGCTTTTGGGGACTTACGCTTATACCAAGGAAATAGTTTGTCGTAGCGAATTTTTTTTAAGAACAAACAAAAGCCCATCGAATTTTGTAGAATTTTTATTATAACTACTTTTTTCTGAAAATCAACCGTTTCCGAGACACACAAGGGAGAAAAATTACAAAAACAAGTGTTTTCTTTATATTTTTCATCAAGCATTCCATCATATCGTCAATGGAATGTTTGATGAAAAATATAAATAAAACACTTGTTTTTGTAATTTTTCTCCCTTTCGATGCGTGTATCTCGGAAACGGTTGATATTAAAAAAAAAGTGATCATAACAAAAATTGTACAACATTCGATGGTCTTTTGTTTATTCTTAAAAAAATTTCGCTACGACAAACTATTTCCGTGGTATAAGCGTAAGTCGCCAAAAGACCCCTTTCGGGGGCTTTATACTCCTCGCCCTCCTCCGGATAACCTCCCAAGGATCAGGACTTTTAGTATGTTAACTACTTGAGTAGCTTGAACAATATTTTAAGCGAATGGCTTACTGGAGTCCGACATCAATTTTACTTGCTCGAAAATGGTTTAAATGTTGGTAACATGATTATGGAAGCAGCAAGTGGCAAGTGTTGAACTATTTTAAAAACTTAATAAAATGGGCCAATTTTTTAAATAACTTGCCGTGGGTAGTGTCCTAAATTTTTTTTTAAATATGTTGTGTTAAAGTTTACTTACAAAATTTGTTTGAAAAATGACTTAGCCAAACTTCATTTTTCTTGCAAAACTTATAATATTTATTTTGTATTTTGAGATTGCATTCAGTAGCATTAAGGATAACGTAGAAAAAAAATCACTGAAAAATATCAAAATTTGTGACCACAGTACATAAAAATGTGGCCCTAGGTATCGATTTTCATATTTTTTTCTAAATATTGCTATTACTACGTAACCCAGGCAGATAAATTTTTTTCTTACAATTTGCAGTACGGGTATAACCTACCCTATCACCCGGTACCCGCTTGACTTTGAGTTGCGGGACACCCTGTATATGATCAATGAATTCAAATTCAAAATCTTTTTTCATATTATGTGGAACAAGCATTTTATCTTCTATTGACCAATACCAATTGATGTCAGAAAGGTTAAAGTCACCAATTACACATATATTATTAGATTCATTATGAATATTATGAACAAAATCAATATTACGAATGTGGTTTACGTATATATCTAATTTACAATTTGGAGGAACATAACTTACAATGAAATAAAATAATTTCGAAGCCATTTGGATGGAAACACAAAATTGCTCAACAATTTGGATTGGCAAGTGAATTTGTTTACCTGCCAAGCTGACGTGTGTTGCTATAAGGACTCCTCTTCCACGATCACTAAACGATAAACATCGATCAAGGCGAAAAACTGCTGTCAAACAACTCAGTTGACATTATTCCTCCATGTAGCCATGTTTCAGTGATGATAATGACATCGTAATCAGCATGACTTGACTTATCAAAAATACTTGAAACTTTTGTCTTCAAGCCACTGGCATTGTGATAAAACATTTTTATTGACCCTCGCATAAGAATTGATCCATTATTTACAGGCCCCTGACAAGAGGGGCTTATTCGGTTTTTGGAATGTAAACAAATGGTCGTATTGTAATCCCAACCGGCCAGAAGTTACCAGAAATATCAGTAGCAGTTGGTATGATTTCATTTACAGCAGCAATCGGCTCAGCAGCAATTGACTCAACAGCAGCATGGGATGTGGAAGCAACATCTCTTGTTATAAAATTTGCGTTAAGATTCGAGTCATCTACAGTTTCATTATTTTTTATAGGCAATATTTGATTTTGAACAGTAATGCAAGAGTTTGATATCAAATCAGTAGAAGCATTTTCATCCACAACATCAGCAACAACAACACTAGAAGTTCCATGATAATAACAACGGCCGGAGCAGCAATATCCACATCGACGTCAACAACAACAACAACATCAGAAGCCCAGATGACTGCCTATGTGTGCCCTGTGTGGTTTAACGTTGACCCATCTCAAATGGAAAAGATTCGGGTGTTTGAGAGGCAGTGTTTTAGGACCTGGCTTGGATTACACAGAACACCAGAGTCAGAGTACAAACATTATTATGCCAACGAGGTCTAATACAACGGGGCCAACATAAACAGGATATATAACTTTTTAATTAAGCTGATTCGGGGTCACGTTGCAAAGGCGATGACCTCAGCCAATGGACTTATTTTCGGGGCTTACTACCACAATGATGATTATAATGAGAGCGTTCGTCTTAACGGTTTCATCCCGCCCGAGACATTCCTCTATTTAGATAGTCGGGGGCTGATACAGGATAGATTGGCGGTTCCGTTAATCTACCACGTCGGCCGTAGAACTGTGGATCGGCGACTCCTGTATGATCGAGACGTAGGCTCTGGGAACGGAGCAGAGCGTCTGCGGTTCAGTAGATCTGTGCCCCTTCGGGACAGAAAGCACTTGGATAAGCAAGTTAAACAATTCTGGTGGTTGGGTGACCACCTTGATATTGATGGTTAGTCAAAGTTGTTGCTTTGGCCGACCTACGTGTTTCTAAGGTATAACTAGGTAGATTAAGTATGACAGTGACGGTGGCACCAAAAATAGATAAAAACCAAAAAAATGGTTTGTTTGTGGATATGTGCGTGAGCGCATACATATGCATATGTCTAAATATATGCATATGTATGCGCGTGTGTGCATGTCCATAAGCTGTTGGCAAAAAAAAAAAATGCTGCTGGTGGCTGTTCTAGTTTTAAGTTATTTTAAGTATTTTTAAGTAGTTTTAAGTTATTTACGAATAGCTATTACGTATATTTTAGTTTTATTTAGGTTAAGTTAGTTGTTACGCCGGAAGGCATTTTTAATATATAGTTATAGTATAATTTAGACATCCCGAATGGGGCCAGTAAGTTAGGTAAGTTATTCTGTAAGCTAAGTAGTTATAAGTTAAATTAAAAATAAAAATTGAATTTACAGAAAAAAACACTGTTGTACGAACGAGTAAGATATATATAGTTGTTACCTAAAAGCCCAATTCGATCCGTCATATGGAAAAAAATGTGGTTTGGCAGATTCTCCAATACGTTATTTTGACATTTGCGATATGCTCAGAGGAGGACACTGTCATTAAAGGCTATAAAAGAACGTCAAGAACTATTTTAAATATACATTTTTGCTAGATGTTTTATGTCAGACAAAGTTTAAGGTGAATATAAGTATAGGCGAAAACACAAAGTCAAAAAAGTATTCACCGCACCATGGGGAATATTTTAAAACAGAACATTAAAAATTTAAATTTTTTGTGAATTAAAAAGTTATCAAAAGTAAATAATAAAACTAACAAATTCAGAGGAGGGCACGTTCATTATAGGCTATAAAAGATCGTCAAGAACTATTTTAAATATACCCGCACCATGGTGAATATTTCATAACAGAACATTTAAAAAATTCATTTTTGGTGAATTAAAACCGCACTATTTTGAATATTTCATAACAGAACATTAAAAAATTCATTTTTGGTGAATTAAAATGTTATCAAACGTAAATAATAAAAAAAATTATTTCTTGAATACTGCAGCTTCACACCTATAGCCACAATTCCCCAATGCCTCTATATTAATCGCACACCAAACTTCAAAAGCATCAAATATTAGGTTTTAGGTGAATATAAATATTGAAAAAAACCCACAGGAAATGTCACAAAAATATCCAACAATTGTCATAACAAAACATTAAAAGGTTTTAATATTTGGTGAATTACAATATATCGCACAGCCACCGTCAAAAGCATCACTTTAATGATTTTATTTTGGCATTTCGCCCAACTGTCAAAACAAGCATTGATAAATTTATACTGTAGATTATTTGCCCTCTGGTGGCAATATTATATTGATATTTTCGATATGCTTAGAAGAGAAAACTGTCATTAGGGGCATTAACAGGGCGTAGGAAATTCCACAAGAAAAGTCATCAAAATATTCACTGCTCCATGGTCATTATTTTGTTTCTATTTCAAATGCCTCTTGAATCCTTGATTTGTTTTGAGCCACACAATCTTCTGTCCCTTTCGATCTACACCATTCTTTTGCAGGCAGTTTATATGCAACGTGAAGCAGGCATTCATACATTCTTTTCCATGCATGAAGAACGGATATTCCAAATAATAGAAACTCATGAGAGATCGGAAGTGATGCCATTTTTTCAATGTTATATGTTAATTTTTTAACTCCTTGGATGTTGTCTGACAAAGATAACACCTCTGAGCAGAGAGAACACCACTCAGATTATTACAATTACATAGCTTGCCATCAACCATTGAAAGAATTAACTGGTGTTTGACTATATACTCTCTATAATTATTTTTGTTGGTTCGAGTCCAGTTCATTTAATTGCAATTGATGCATTCTCCCTGTTGATTAATGAATCTGTTTCCTTTTCGAAAGTTATTTTTATAGGCCTGCAGTACCTAGGAGAAGAAGGACAAGGATTTTTCCAAAAACCGTTTGATGTGCTCCATAACTTAAGTGATACTAAACAAGTTATAAATACAAACTTGTCATCTGCATCTAATTAACCATCAAAACCCACTTTAGAATAGAGCTTAAGTTCATTACAGCTCGCGTTATTGAAAACATCTTTTTGTGATGCAGACATTCTCTCAACAGTGTGATTGTGCAAGTTCTGCAATGAAACTTCAGCTGTTAGTTCATTCACAGTAAGATTTTCTGGATAGCATTTTGTTTTCTCTTTTTGCAGACCATGCAAGAATTTTGGGCCATAAAACCATAAGTTGCATCCTTCCAGAAGTTCGGGTGCTATGCCTCGTGACAGTATATCTGCAGGATTTTCTTTCGAGGGTACGTGTCGCCATTGCTGCACTATGGTGACTTCCTGGATTCGTGATACCGATTGGCAATAAAAACAGGGAAGGATGATGAAGAAGACGGATTTATCCTAGCAAGAACTATCTCCGAATCTGTCCATAGGGATATGGCATCATTAACGATGTTCAGATCCCTTTTTAGAGATGCACATAGCTCAAGTCGAGGAATAGTTGCTTGTGTTGTGTTTTGTTTTCTTAGACGGAGTTACTCTTGATTTGGCGCATAATAGTCTCACCGTTATGGTGTGGTCAGTATTAACGGATCGAACGTACGCTGCTGCTCCATATGCCTTTTCTGAAGCGTCGGACGAAACATGGTATTGCACATTTTTAGGGAACTTATGTGCGAATATGTGCCGGTCTATCTTAATATTATTAAGGGATTTCAGACCTTTTCGGTACTTTATCCAGGTGGTCTGCATTTCTTGAGGCAACGCTGCTTTCCATTGGAGCTGTAGTTCCCATAATTTTTGCAAAAATAGCTTTGCCACTACAACTACCGGCGCCATGATTCATAGTGGATCATATAGATGTGCAATATCAGACAATGCGGTTCGTTTGGTCACCGGATCCCGTTCCATCCAGGAGGTTTTTACACAGAGTTGGTCCGATTTTGGCATCCAAGTCAGCCCCATGGTTTTGATGTGTTCTTCAATTTCGCTACTGAGATCCATTTCAGTTTCTCTGTCCTCGAGTGGAATACTCTTTATAAGGGATTCGTAATAAGCGCACCATTTTCTCAACTTGAAACCACTATTTTGAAGGATTGTTTGCAGTTCCATTTGGGTAGTAAGGAGCTCGCCGATTTTGTTTGAGCGAGTTAGTACATCATCCACACAAAAGTCACGTGAAAGCGCCAATGAACCTGATGGAAACCTTTGCTTGTTTTCTTGTGCCAATGTTTGAAAGCATTTTGTAGCTAGGTATGATGCTGAGGTTGTGCCGTAAGTTACTGTTTTAAGTTTAAAAAACCTTAAAGGATCGTTTGAGTTGTTCCTCCACCATATCAGCTGAAACTTTTGGTCCTTTTCATCCATGAGTATTTGCCGGTACATTTTTTCGATGTCTGTGGTAAATACAAATCTTGGCGGAAACGCAGCAGCGTTAAAAAGACGTCATCTTGAATGGTTGGTCCCGTGGCTAGTATATTGTTTAACGAAACGTTTGTAGAACTTTTTGCAGAAGCATCAAACACGACCCTTAACTTAGTGGTGCTACTACTGGGCCTTTCAATTGATGAGGCAAAAAATAGTACGGCTTTGCAATTTGACGGAAATTTACTTCTTCCATGTGGCCGAGACGTTGATACTCGATCATGAATTCTGCATATTGCTTCTTGAGCTCAGGTGAGTTCGCAAGCCTTCTTTCCAGTTGGATAAATCTTTGAAACGCTATGTCTTTGGATTCTCATAGCGTGGTTGGAGGATCCTTAAAGGGTAGTTGAACGACAAATCAACCATTGGGATCCTTTTTTTACGTTTGAATAAAATGATTTTCACAACGTTTCTCAGCCTGAGTGAAGTTACTTGTAGTAGCTGTGACTTCTTCTAAGCGCCAAAATTTCTCGATTTGTTCATCAAGTAATATATCCTCCGTGCATATTCCGCATGATGCCGTGAGAGGTTTTTATAGAAGAAAACTTTCCCGCCACTGTCCATCCAAAGACTGTATTTTGCAATGTTGGTAGTTCCTTTCCCAAGCTGATTTGACCCACAACTACTAGTGTTCTGCAAAACGTTCTTGAACGCTTTTGCCGTGGTACGTAAGAAAAAAAAGTTGCTGAAAATTTTGATGTTTTTCCCGCCCCCCTCTTTTAGCATAGGGTTTTCAAGGTCCAAAACTCCAACCTTTTTTCATCAAACGATAAAAAAGTTCCAACTTGTCTAGCTCTACAAGCCAAACCATTCATCCAAATGAAATATTTTTTTATTACTAGAGCTCCAAACACTTGTTAATTCAGTAAAATTAAAAGTTTTGCATTAGGGACCAGTTATAGCTATCATTGAAACTCACCCTTGATAATTTTCTTTTTCAATTTTAAGGCAAATTATCCAATTTAAATGAAGGTAATAAATTAAAGAATTTTTTGTATTAAAAAGAAAACTCAATTTGATATTAATTCGCGTAATACATGTATTATAGAGCAACCCGAAAAATCATTTTTGCAAGCACTTTTCAATAAACGGGCAAATTGATTTCCCCGGAATAGGGGTAACGCAATGTAACCTGTACCCTTGAGTTTATACACATAGAGAAATCATGTGTAAGTTTCAAATACTGCTCTCAGGATGTCGTTACTATCGACTTGTTTTGTTTTTTACTCTTGTAGCAATTATTCTTGAATTAAAAGGCAAGAGAAATAAAGAAAAACGAATACAAATGTATGCGGAAGAATTTTGTTCGGTTCGGTTTGAGTGATTTTCGTTACAAGGAGTTTGAGTTTGAAACCATCTAGATTCCTACATGTGTATAAACTCAATGCCTCTACTGTATTTGTATTTGTCGATATTTGCATACTTTAAGGTGTTTAAATTTAAGCTTTTTTTTAATTTAACTCAAATTTTATATAAGTTCTCCTAAAAGCACGCAATACATAAAGGCAATATTTACTTGCAAGAGTTTTGATTTATATTTCAGCCGCCAAAAGAAGACACTTGTTAGAAATCTAATTTGTTAATGCACAAAAACAAAACATCAATTTCCATCCAAACTATGGAAAAAATCAACTGAACTCGACTAAACGAACTATTTATTTTAATGCGAAATAGCGCCAAACCAAATAACGCCAAATTGGCCTTATTGCGTTTTCAAAAATGAAATAACACAAAATTTAGAGTTTGCTTAATTTCAATTTATAGATAGAAATAAGGCCAATTTGGGGTTACTTAGTTTCCAATAAACAAGAACAAGGTATTTCAGGCTTTCGGCGGCTGCCCCCTGCAACCCCCTGCCTGGGCCTACGATAGGATTTGGGGTGGGTGCAAGTTTTGGTATAAGCAGAGTTTTTTGCATTTACCCAAACTCGCACCCATCACAAATCCTATCGTAGGCTTAGGCAGGGGCGTTGCAGAAGGGCAACATGCCCTCCATACGTACTTTACTTTCCTTGTACTTCACGTACTTCAGTCCTTGACTGAATTGTTTACCAGTATATTAGCCTTATATACGGGTTATAAGAAAAGGCCTGCTGCATTTACGTTTTCTAATTTCACAACTTTAAAATCAGAAGAACAAACATTTTGTATATGTTTTTTTTTTATCCAAAATACAACATTGAGCCTTAAATTGGTTCTGATGGTCTGGTTTATAAAAAAGGTAATTTATGTACATTGTCCTGTAGTCCTTTTATCTTGAGGCCATTCACCCTCGGCTCTTGGACTATGCCAATATCAGTGTCTTCCCCCCTGAGGACAATTCTCAAGTTGTCGGAAGCACACACTGAGTGCTTCTGGTTTATCTGTATGACCTTGTGACGAAGTTACACATTTCCTCTTAGCTATAATAGGGAATTTTCCCTACCGCCGCACAATCGCCTACTAAGGGACCTAACCTGCTATACCTATACTAACATAGGCCCATTATCTGCATCTTATTATATTGAAATTAATAATTTAATGCAGAACCCGCCGTGTTGTCACTACAAAATGCATTAACTTTTATATACCTACCAGGGTGCATTATAATCATAGACTTGGCAAAACTAATCGCCATGTACCTACATATAGTACCTACCTTCTAACAACAACATGGGAAATGCACGAAGCAACCAGTGAGCGACACAAAACCAAACACATGCTAAGTGTATACCACAACGGCAGCTTCATTTAAAACTATTGCACTAGAGGGGAGTAATAATACAACAGTACGAGGCAGCAGTGTGAACATTTTTGCTGTGTGACGTGTATTTTTTTTAAATTATATAAGTCACACCAGCTTTCGCCAGAAAATATTATGAGTAGGAGTGAATTTCACTGAGAAAATCACTTCGCTTCCGACCGTAGAGTTAAGTTGAGCATTCTCAGCCAACTCATAATAGTCTTAAGTGATAACCGCCGGGCGCCGACCGTATTGGGTGCGTTGTGCACTATACTATAGGAAATTTTTGAGGCAAGAAATTGCCATAGTATTTATTTGTGTTCCTTGGTGGACAGATTTATTAGGTATTTGTGTTCCTTTGGGGACTGATCTTTTTATTTATAACTGTGCTCTTTTAAGGGCTGATAGGAATTACTTGTGTTCCTTTGGCGACTGATTTTTGATTTATATCCGTTGTACTCTTGCGAGGGCTCGTATATAGGTATTAAGTTTGTTGGTGTTCCTTTGTGCCTCTTCCGCTCTTCTGAAGCAGATACTTTACTCTGCGCGATATAATATATTGACGAAATTAAAATTAAAATAGAGTTTTATTTAATTGGAGACGTAGTTGCTTTGCTGAGCCCTAAATCACATCAAAGTTTTTCGTCTGCTTTCTTTGAGCAACCTTGGACGACCGCTGAACTACCTAGCTGGAAAATAAAAAAGCAACATCACAACCTTTAACATTGCTGATTTTGGTTAGCTCCGCTAAACTATGACTAGCTTTGCTAATGTTTACGGTTTTGATATTTGGTTTCGTTAACACAGGTGTACTATGGCTGGTACTTCCTGCGCTACCTGACGGTGTAGGCAGCTCCATAGCACTGGAAATTTCATTACTAATGATCTTCCTACAACCGTCAATTCAATTCAATTCAATTTTATTTAAACAGTGTACAAATAAGACACAAAACACACCTAAAAGCATTTTAGTTTACGGACACAAAACACACCTAAAAGCATTTTAGTTTACCTAAAGGCATTTTAAGTTAAAATGGTGTGCACCAACATTAGGAGGTGAATTTTTAAACTTGTCATCACACCTTATTTTTATTGACCACACATGGGTCTCTTTCATTAGAGCAGGCGAGAGAAGAGCATATCAATCGAAAATTTCAACGTTCTCTTTGTCTTGCATTTTTAAGACGCATTTAAAATTTATTTGGAACAAAATGGGACTTTAGTATATTGGCTTTTTTAAAACTTAAAGTTGTTAGTGAAATTGGAAAATTCCATTTTAATATTTAACAACCCAATAAATATATGAAAGTGTTTAGAGAAACTGGTCATTAGTCTTTTATAGTACTTAAGGATACATTAATAGAGATACAAAATGTCGAACTAATGTCGAATTCCTTTTACCAAAAAGTTTATCTAGTTTTAGAAAAAAAATTGATTTTGCTTAGAAAAAAAATCTTAGATATAGTATACTTGCATGGGGAAGGGCACCTCAATGTACACTTCAAATTACAAAAAATTATATATCGAGCTACATTAGGACAAGAATATACATAACAGGCGGACAATCGATAATGATGTCAAATTGTTATGTTTACTGCAGATGTACAAACTAGAAGTCTAATTTTCATGACGATAACACATACAAACGAGATACCCAACAAATTTTCAATAACAGAAGAAGAAACCAAAATCAATATGAAATACCCAGATACTGGAATAAATATGCCATCCCAACAGTATTCAACGAGCTTCCCCTAGAATTTCGAATTATGCCAAGAAAATTATTGCTGACGAAATTCAGCATAAAACAAAAAAAAAAAGATTTAATTAGATTTAATTTTATTTAAGAACTCAAAATATAATTAATACATTTTTGTATGCAGTCTTCTGCAGACAAGCCTATAAGGCTTTGCAGATACCAAACTATTGTAAAAACTTTTTAAAATGCAAATAAAATTGAATTGAATTGAATTGAGATCAAAAATATTTAGAGAAGAAAAAGAGATTAAAAATTTATTGAGTTGAAAAGTGTCTGAATACAGCTTTTTTAAACTTAGTGTCTTCCAATATTTGTTTAATAGATGTGGGAAGGGAGTTCCAAAGTCTATCAACTTTAATATAAAAAAGACGCGAAGGGTTGAAAAAAGTGAAGGCTGGAATAATTAGATTTAATGTTCTGGTGGATTGAGCAAATTGGAGTTTTTCAAAAAGGTACGTCTCACGATTTTATGCATAAAAATACAACACCTTGTTTCTAAAAATTGCTTAAACGTACAACAGGACTAGATTATGATAATGGGATATAAGCTCATATCGACATACCCCGTACACATATCTTATCATATCATTAAAAGAAACTAGTAATTTATGATGAGAGTGAGAAGCAAGCTTACAGTATACAACCGTAGCATAATCAATTACTGGCATAATTAAAGTCTAAATGCAAACAATGCATCCACAGACGAAATAGTGGACAGTCCACTTGTCGTTATACATATTGAGCTTTTTAATTTTTAATCTTGTATTTGGTTCCCACGAATGGGTTGTACAAAATTTTGGGCCTTGTGCCTGAGCACCCGAAAGATGCCGTATCCATTTCTTTAGCACGAATTGTTTGAAAATCAGGACCCCTTATCTATTGCCAGACTGCTTTTCTTAAAGTGAAACTATTGAACAGTTAAGTAACGTTTTAGCCAAACACCCTGACCTTAGCTAAAATCCTGTTATTTCATCTCAGAAGACAAACTGTATTGATCATTACCCGATTGGCATCTACTTGGTGGGTTAAATACGAGGACTTGTACCAAATATTCATCATACTATTTAATTATTATCATTTTTTTTCTACAAATGAATCAACGAGGAGATACCTATATAATCACAAGTAAAAATAACTTGGATTGTGCATTAGTTTTCAGCATAAGTTTATTGTTTAGATTAGCACAGGAAGTTAAACTCAACACATTTAATAGTGATCAAGATCAAAGTTCACAAACATAATCTTTGGTTGCAGCACTATTGTATCAATCAATAAGATTCTATTTCCTGCTTGCGCTTAAATAAACTTTAATAACTTGTTTCTTTCCATTCTATTTTGCAACAGACGTATCTAAACTACAAATTTCCGCACAGTATTCCATTATCGTAACGTTAACAAAACAGTTTTTTTTTTTTTTTATTTACAGATACAAGACCGAGCTGTGCCGTCCATTTGAAGAAGCTGGTGAATGTAAATATGGAGAAAAGTGTCAATTTGCTCATGGTTATCATGAGTTGCGTAACTTACAAAGACACCCAAAGTACAAAACTGAATATTGCCGCACCTTTCATAGTGTCGGTTTTTGCCCCTATGGTCCTCGATGTCATTTTGTCCACAACGCCGACGAAGCACTTGCAATGATTCAACAGCAGCAGCAACAGCATCAACACCATCAACAACAAAATCGTCAGCAGCAAATTCAACACCAGAATCGCATCAATGCAGCATTTTCTCGTCTACCTCAAAATTCGGTTACCAACCACCCACTTCCATTGAGTCCACCCTTATCTATGTCGACTGGATCTGATCGTGCCTCACCCACAGGATCCCTTTCTCTCAGTCCAACCAATTCAATGGGAAGCTTTCCCTTTGTGGATCAGATCAGTCCGGCTATTTCAATCTTTCCGATTGCTTTTCCATACAATCATAGTCCACCAGCCAGTCCAAATAGCCAAATGTCACCCGTTCATACACCACCACCATCGATCACGATGGGTGGTAGCCATAACCATTACTACATTAGGCCGATCACGAGAACACGTATTTCTAACAAATCTAGCTCACCAATATCCATTGTAGCTAACGGTAAGGAAAGCTCAGCAATTTCTGGCAATAGCACTTCAAGTGCTACCGATTCGGCAAGTAGCGAAGAAGCACGTCTTCCAGTTTTCAATAAACTCAGTTCAACTTTAGATGCTTTTTCTAATTTGGCCCTCTAAGATGTATGCAACACAGCATTCGAAAGAATGAGCCATTATAATATTTTTCATAATTTTCTCATTGAATCTAAAAATAATAATAATAACACTACGCTCGTTTTTTTTGGAAATCAATACGTAGTGAAGTAGAATTTTCTGTACAATAATCTCACTGCGGAACACTACCACTACCGATAAAAGGAAAAGTCAAATCTCACTACAGATCGATTTTTGACTTTCATTCGAGTATCGTTGAAAATTGTTGTTATTGTTGCTACGAATGATAAATGTATCTCAAAAGGGGTATGTTCGTAAAGTAGTAGACTTTTACAGTGTGAACTTGTTTTATGTTCGATTGCCCACAAACATACCCAAATCTTGAAACAAATTATCAAATTTTCTTAAGAAAATGTTTTTGGAAATTTTTACACAGGAGGACATTATATCTGCCATTTCCATCCAAAAATGTGCTTTTGTTGCATTTTTTATATTTTTTTGAGTAAAAAAAAGTAAACAGTATCTTGTCAAACCTGAAATTTAATTTCTATAGGGAATTTTACCATCTTGTCAAAAGAAAAAATGACAGCTCACACTAAGCGGATGACAGATTGAAATATGTATCGCGCTTTTTTCAAACTGTCAAACTCAAAATCTTGTAAAAGTATTTATCTATATATCTCTTTTTTCCTGTGAAATTTGAGATTTCCGTGACTTAAAAATTAAATAATTCACAATTTTCGCGCACAACATTAAAATGTCCGCTCTTGTTTTCAATCAATTTGTCACCAATGATAAAAAAAATATCAGTTGTCATCCGCGTACTGCTGATTTTGACACAACGAGAAAGAGATATATCGTTGTTACCTAAAAAGCCCAATTTTGTTTTAAGGTTTTCCTCAGTTTTAAGCTTTGTCACTTTGTGGTTGGACAGATTCGCACGAATTTAATTTTGATATTTTCTAAGCATTCAGTGTAAATTTTAACTTTGGCACCTAATATTTTCAGTTTCTTACAAATACAATTCTGACATTTTCACAATATTCAGTACGAACTGTCATCAGAAAAATATATCTTTGAAACTTTCTAGTTTGACAGATATGTTCAAATTCAATTTTGACATTTGCGGAATGTTCAGTGCGAACTAGCTGTCATCAGCAAATAATTAATAGTTGTGTTCGTTGAGCCCTCGGGTCGCCCTGAAGTCGCCCCAAAGCGTTTTTTGAAAAAAAAATTCTCTGTTTTTTGAGACCTGGGGTCGCCCTCAACTCGTCCTGAAGGTATAGGTATTTTGCTGGGGTGAGTTGAGGTAAACAAATTGACATGTGTGTTGTCAAACATAGGTTTACAACTGAATATTTTATTTTGCTTTTGCAATGTAAAGAAAAGAAATAATAGATTTATTTTAATGAAAATAAATAGAAAACATACAAATAAAACAAAATGTAATTGTTTTATGTTTTGGAATAAACCAAAAGCAACAAATTTCAAGTTTTAATTCCGGAAACAAATATTTTTTGTTTCCCTTATGCGTTTTTTGAGACCCTGGGTAAAATTGGTAAAATTCAATGAACACAAGTAATGTTTGACACTTACTCTTTTGACAGATCTTTAACGCCAAATATGCAAATATTTATACCTAATGCTATGTTTCCACCTAACAACATTTCAAAAGATTATCTGAAATTACTTCCCACCAAACGAAATTTCAAAAGATTATCTGAAATTACTTCCAAAATTGCACAATACACATACATACAAATACACTATTTCAAAATCATCTCAAATTAACTCAATTTCAACGAAATTGATTTGACATTACGTTTTATACACAGGTCATCCACCTGTAATCCTCCGTCTCCTCTCGTAGAAAAAAAAAATTAGACGCGCTTTTCTATAAATGAATACGTGTGAACAGCAAAATGCAAAATTGTAAGAATGTATGGTCTAGCCAAATTTGACAGTCCCATTTGAACGGGCACGCATATAGAGTTAAATCTCTGCAGTTTTGAAAGTTTGTAGGCAAAAGTGGGTGGAGTCTCCTGAGTTGATGTTCTATTTATTTATTAATCTATGGTTTTATAACAGATTTTATTTTTATACCAATGAATAAATTAAACAGAACTAAACAAAATAGAGCTGTTCATCGTCTTGTCAAAAACAAAACTGTATGGCTCACATAAGCTAGAAAGAGAAAAACATCTATTTTCTCTAATGTTTTTGATTAAAATTGTCAAACCAAATCATCTCAATTAAGGTGTGAACACTTTTCGTAATATCGAAATTGAGATCTCAAATTGCGCAATTTCGAGCTTGGTGGAAACATAGTATAAGCATTGTATATGCATTTCTATAGTATTTTCATGCTGAATAATCACCGCCTGGCCATCTTGAGAAACGTGTGATAAACACATTTTTAGGTTCGTGCATTTAATAGTTGTCTATTCTGTAACCCTGACAACAGTCGTAAACATATATTATTTTTGTTTTGTTTACGACTCTTGTCAAGGAAATATGGATTTTAGAGCCAATAAAATACATTATATATTATTAATTTGTTTCGTAGACGACTATTGTTAGGGTAACAGAATAGACACTTAGTAAATGTAAGAACCTCCAAATGTGCAGTTAACAACTTTCTTTAGATGGCGCTGCTCCATGGTTGTACTATAGAAATTTATATACAATGGTATAAGGCTGAACTTGGATTTCGGGCATTTGCAGAGTATTTAGTGCTAACTGCCATCAGATGCAAATTACCTATTAAGTGGGAACCGTCACCGCAAAGCTATATATAAATCGTTAATATTTTTTTAGTTTAAAGTATACCTATGCTTAATTTTTGGTTCCACTAAATAAAAAACTGTGTGCCAGAAACTTCTATTAATCTTTGTGTCTGCAAAATAACAAAATTGAAATTACGTCTGTAAGAATGCGAATTTGCCATGAATTATATTATAAAATTCAACTATTTCGTTTTGTTTTGCTACATTTTTTTCCACATTTCCGTTTTAGTTTAATATGTTTTTTTTCTTTGAAAATTTTGTTTTTTTTTTCATTTCATTTTGTCTGATAGTTTACCATTGAGTGATAGTACCATTGGGCCATATTCATAGATGCTTTACAAGTTCTTATTAAGTCGTTTTTAAGCTAAACTCGAGTTTTTGCTATGCATAGAAAATGTAAACCCAAGTCTAAACGAAAAACTCGAGTCTAACTTTGAACTGGACCGAACCCATGTTTAAGGTGTATTTAACTCTGATAAACGTCAGAAATAGGTACAAATAAAATAATTTGTTAAAGGTCGCGTCGCGAGTGATTTGCTTTTTCATGCAAATAAAATGTTGGTAGTTACAACTTTACGAACGAAAAAATCAAATACATAAATAGATAGTAATATTTTTTCATATCTACCTACCTATAATAAGACAAATTTCAGCGGAATATAGTTACCTATATTATTCACGTAGATGAGGATATCATTGTGCAATAGAATAATCGAGATGAAGAAACTAGATAGAGCGGCATTTTATCAGACATTTTCTTAATTTTCATTTGATATTTTCATCGCGGATTGTACTTATTTTAAATTTTATAATTTTCTGTTCCTACCTAGAAAAAATGTAAAAAAAAAATGTAAAAAAATCGACTTAAAGTAGCATTATCAACTGCAAATCCTCCTCAAATTCATTGTAGATACTAAATCTAATCCTGAATAAGGAATAGCTGATAATAAATTTGTAATTACTGTAGCTCCTCAAAATGATATTTGTTCTCAGGGATTATCAATAAAAAAAATATCGTAATAATCTGGCATGTATTGTTTTCAACATGTCATGCATTGTTTTCAACCTTTCTTTTTCTTACTTAATAAAAAAATCAATCTATCCCACTCACTCCATATGTGGAACCCAAGTTTTGGACACGATCCACTCGTGTTTTACTAAACAGAGCTGATAAAACATCTATGCATAACAACTGTATCTAACCTGAGTGTAAACGTTAGAAGAATTCGAGTTTACAATATGACTATGAATATGGGCCATTATTGAGTTTAAACACATAGAAAATTCATATGTAAGTTTCAAATACTGCTCGTAGGATGTCGTTACTATCGACTTTTTTTTTTACTACTGTAGCAATTATTCTTGAGTGGCAAGAGAAATAAATAAAAACAAAAACAAACGCATGCAGAAGAATTTTTTTCTGTTCAGTTTGAGTGATTTGTGTGTATAAACTCAATGGTGTATAAAATGTGTATAAAATCAATGGTATTTCACTTACAAACACGCGGCTGCGAATGGTTTTTTTTTGGGAACTTCCCACTTCACTATGTATAGATTCCAAAAAAAACACACGGGTACTAATATTTATTTCCCTTTCCATGTTTCGGAATTAAAAAAACAATAAATAACATCGAACTGACCAAATCAGTTAGATTAAATTTAAAAAATGCCGCTCGTTAACATATTTATTTATATAATTATCAGCAAATATACCTATATTTATTTTAAAATTATTTCTGTTTATTACATTTTTTTGTTGTAAAAAACTATAAGGTATATAAAACTGTATTTTTCATTTAAAACTTAATTTAAAAAAATTAAATTTTTTTTACGAAATGCCTATACACATTAACTGTGTACCTACATGTAAATACAAAAAAAAAAATAATCGAAGACCTTTTTTTATGAAAACTTGTTTGGAAATGATATAAACTTACTAATAAATAAAAGTATTTTTTTTTTCCAAAAGAGTCTTGCGTATTTGCAACAGCTTAAATTGATATATTAAAATGAGATATCATGATCAATTAAGGGACAGGAAGAGTAATTGAAATTTTTAATTATTGTTTAACAAGTACTGCATAAATATTTAAAAACACTGTTAAGAAACTCACACAATTTTGTTAACTTAGCTCAAGACACAAGATATTACTTATTATTCTCAAAGTGCCTTATTTTGTTTTATTTATTATAATTATTTAAAAATATTTTTATACATAAGTTTTTCCATATGATAAGTTTGATTGTGAAAAAATGAAGGGAAACGATAATTTCAAAAAGAAAGTATCACAGAAAATGCTGTCTTCCGATTAATATTTATATTAACTAAAAATATCTCACTCGGCAGAGACAAAACATTATTTCCGTAATGACAGAGTAAATGTCCAGAAATTCGGTATGGTTATGAGGTCTTTCTGAGTATTGAAAAAAAAAAATGGCTGAATGGTGATCGAAAGAAAGATCATATTTTCTTCGAAAAGCTCTTAGTATTTTTTTCTCCCATATGGCATTGTTAAGTTATTTAAGATAACTTGTTTTTCTGAACTGCTGCTTTAGCACACTTCACTATCCCGCTTTTATTCAAAGATACTCCCAAAAAGTCAAAAGACCAACTATAATGCGCATGAGACCAACATAAAATCGCATCTGTAAATGATTGAATACCAGTCATATGGCAGTCATAATGGACATGCAAGCATTTTGTTGAGTTTCGTTCAGCATATGCTATGCATGTGCTGTGCGATCTGAACGTATGTAAAGTTTACAGCTGTGGGCATTTGACAACTCGAACAAAAAAATTATTTACCAAAAAAAAGACTACGAATTTGCATTAAATTATTCAATTTATTAATAAATCAATAAATATATCAATAAATTATGCATTTTTAACACAAATGAAAAAACTGAACACAAATGATTTCCACATGTTCCACATGTTCAATATAGTTATTCATCATGTTTGTATAAACATGACGAAAATTTTCGTTTAATTTTGACAATAGGTGAGGCTAGCTCATGCGCATTATAGTTCAACTTTAACTTAACATATTAAATCTTAAAATTTGATGAGTATTATTTTGCAAAAAAAAAAATCGATGCCAGTTGACCTTAAATAAGATTTTTTTAAAAATTATAGGTATAAAATTATAATTAGAATTTTTCATTTAACTTTTTAATTCGCATATATTAAATATTATTTATTCTGGTGAGATATGAAAGCTCTGTATTTAAATGACAAAAAATTATTCTCATCTTTGTTTTTTACTTTAAAACTCATTATCTAAGTTCGATTCGCACATCTCAGCGAAGTAAAATTCGTGTTCCTTTGGTGTTAATTACATTGTATTAAACTAATACAAAGCATAACGGAATGGACTCCACGAAATTGAAATGGAGTAGGCTTGCAATGTTGTATTTCCTAATGATGTGCAAACTCGACTTTTTCTTAAAAAAAAAACACTTATTATCTAATACCTACGGTTACGAAATCTCTTAAATGTTTTGGATTTGACTTCGAATTGATGTGTAAACTCGACTTTTTCTTAAAAAAAACTTTTTTTATTTAATACATACATATGTACTAAGTTTAATTATTTATTGCAAAATATGTTTTTTTTTATTTATAAACCTTCCCAGGAATAAAATAATATTATTTTTTATATAAAAGCCAAACTTAATTAAAATTAAAAGTTTAACTACTCCTTAATATTTGGGCTTCCTAGCTTTTTTGAAGTATCTATAACAATACAAAGAAAATAAACATGGTTTATTTTTAAATTTATATATTTAGTTTTTTTTTATAACATTGATTTAGTTGATAAACAAATGTATTTAAATATTTTTTCTATTTATAAATATTATGTATTTAAATTATTATATGAATGGAGAATGTTAAACGATAAATGAAATACAAAACACAAAAATGTATGAAAATGTATTGTGTCAGGAATATAGTTTAAATTCATTAGTGCTGTGTGTAAAACTCATATACATTTTAACTTAGTTGTTATTTTTAATGTTTTGTGTTTACAAAGACAATAAGTCAAATCTTCCACTAGTTATTAAGGACATTAAATTTATTAGCTTACGTGAAATTTTAATATAAATTAATTTGTACGAATAAATTGTTAAAATTTGCAATAAATCACTTGTGAAATTGATAATAAAAAAACACATCTTCCAAAATGATTGCAATTTAAGCTTTAACAATTTAAGCAGTAACTTCAAATAAAAAAAAAACAATCTTTGAAGTACATTTCGGGTAAACAATGCTTAAATAGGTATATATTTGCCAAATAGAATCCACAAAGAAAAAAAGAATGTTTTTTTTTCATTTTTAATTGAATTTAATTAATTATATTTTTTTTTAAATATACCTACCTCTAAAAATAGGTTCATAATATTATGTTTGTCTAAATATGTTATTATTTTTTTTAATACATAATTCTTGGGTAAGTTTTCACAACACTTTTTTCTTTATATAACTTATTTTTATCTATTTTATTAAATTATGCATAATATATTAGTAGTTATTTAAAAATATTTCTTATTTAAATACAAAATTTTAAGTTTGATTAAATTAATAAAATCATTAAATATGAACACAATGTTTTCTTATATTTATTTCATTATAGTGCAATAATTGAAATTGTGATGTGCTTTTTGGTCGAGGCTGGGCACATAGATAAATAGCACAAAATACTGTCTTCGTTTAATGAAAACCCCAGAAGTCAATTTCGACGTTTTGGGATATCTGCAATTGAAGTGGGAAATTGTTGTGTTCCGTGGAATGAAACACATGTTTTAATAAAGTCTGGTATTTAAATTGATAGTGATAATAAAGTTTAATATTCACACGAGCTTAGTAGTTTACTTCCAAGGCGTCGCAATTCAAATATGCAGAAGGGCTATGAACCACTTATGAATTTTTAAGGCTTAAGGTCAATGCACAATGACATATTTTATATATTTATAGCGCCGCCGACATTCCCCTTGTGCAGTTAGTAATCCTGCGTATATTTGCCATGCCACCCAGGAGGGCGTCGAGTTCTTGCAGTCCTTCGGAAACAAGATGCTGTTGAGTGGGTTTAGGACTCTAAGCTAACTCGCTGTGCACAATTCACTGTGGTACACAATTCACTCTGGAGACAATAATTCACTGCACAATTCACTGTGGGGCAATTCACTGTGATGGACAATTCACTCTCTCCATTTCACTGTAGTGCACATTCGCGCGTGCGTATAGTACACCACAGTGAAATGTACACAGTGAATTGTCCATCACAGTGAACTGGCCCCCATGTCTTTCTTTTAGATTATTTAATTGGCTTATTCTATATTTTTATACAAACAATTTTTCGGACTTACCGCGTATATTTAATGTGTACTTTAGTAGCGCTTCTAAATGGAGCGCACAGAATATCTTAGATAGTAGCAATATATTACTGATTTGTATAATTTAGTGTATGGATGTCGAAAGTCAACGTATACCTTTTGATGAAACACTCTTTCCTTGTATTGGAACTTTTTGTTTTTTTATTTGTTAATAATGCTTTTGAACACTATTTTTTATGTATTTATTTTGTTTTTATTAATAGAAAGGAAAAAACTGAACGCTGTCATGTGGCGGTTGATAGATGCGTAACTACTATGATCATCTACTTGCGCTTGAGAGCATGTGTAAATGTTAGTACTAGATTACTACTCGTGGTCGTGAGTACTTTGCCACCTAAAAAGAATAGAATCTTATTGATTGATTTCACCTGACGTTTCGACAGAATTGCATCTAGTTGTGTCAATAAGATTATTAAATATACGCGGTAAGTCCGAAAAGTTGTTTTCATAAAATGTTTACCAATCGCTTGAAAATTTAAAATTTAAAATATTCTAAATTGTTTTTTAAATCATTACCTTCATTGAAAAAATAAAACAAAATATTTCGGTCCCGATTGTATTGATAAAATTCAAACTTGGTCAGGTGTTAGGAAAGATATCAATTTTGATTAAATTTTGTATTAGTTTCTCACACGTATCTATTTGAGATGTAAGAAAATAAGAAAAATATCATCTTTTTGAGATGTAAATTAACATAAATACAATTTTTTTTTTTTAAACTCGAAGTAAATTAGCTGGGTTTGAAAAAACAAAACCACAGATTTTTTGTATTTGTATTTGTATTTATTTTAATATCTTATGTATAAGTATAAAAAAACGCTAACAATGAAATTATAAGAATTCACCATAAATAATCAAAAATAATATTTAATATGTTCTTACAAAATGTACAATAAATAGACAACTAGTAAAAAGTAAATTGTATAGGCATTTGTTTAAACATATACAATACAGAACAAAGATTAACTAATATAACAACTTAATTATTGAAGCTGGTTAAATGTGAAACTAATCTTTTTTGAAGTGTCGTCGATTGGTGTATTATCTGTATATCAGGAGGAATATTATTCCAGAGCCTGATCTGGAATATTATTCCAGAAAAAAAGATCGCTCACCAACCGGTAGCAAAAAATGTGGCATATTCAATCTCAAGCCTCTATGAAACTGTGAGAGCTGAAGTTGTTCGCTCAAGTACTCAGGACATCTATTATAAATTACATTACTAATCCTTAAAATGTTTCTAAAAACAAAGCATTTCTCCAAACTCATACCAAGCAAGGAAATACTAAGCTGCCTTACGCTTATATACCTAGGTTTATTATAAATAAAACGCAAACAGTCATTAAAAGCAACTGTAATTTTTTGCTAACAAAGGTAATCTAAAATAGGGTACACAGAAGAATTGAACGTAAAGAATGTCAGAATCAAACTATGAATGAGGCGCTTTTTCAAATTAACAGACAGAAGTTCAAGAACATCTCAAACTTCGAAGACCCCCATATATTTTTCTTATAGAATCATTAATGGCATCACAACAAATTAAAGAGCTATTAATACTGAAACCTAAGTATTTTACTCTACTGACGTAAGGGATAATTTCGCCATTTAGTACAATGGGTTGATAATCAACAGGATTAATACAATTTCGGGAACATCGCAACTGTTTTTGAGGTATTAAGTTTGAGTTTATTTAGAAAGGCCCAATTCTGAACCCTTTGTAAGTCCTCATTCATTCTAGCTACAAGATCCTCCATTACGAATTTTACGAAAGACGTAAAAAAGTACATCATCTGCATACATATGTACTCTACAATCTACAACCTGGTTCGGGAGGTCATTAATAAAAATTGAAAACAAAAGGGGTCCCAATACCGATCCTTGAGAAACACCTGAGTTCACACAATATGGTATAGGGTTCATGATGTATTCACGTATCAAACGGAGTGCATTATTTGAAAAGTTAAACTTGTTTTTTAATTTCAACAACAGAAACGTACTTATGATCTATGCTATCAAACGCCTTTAAAAAATCAAGGAATGTCAAAAGACTGAATTGTATTCTACAGAGAATTGTGCACAGTGAATAGTACACAGTGCTTGTGCAGAGTGAATTAAGGCAGAACCATAATAGAAGAATTAGTACGTACGGTGCCGTACGAAATTAGCGATAACAAGTAATTTGTATAGCGCGAGTTACGTTGCTTACTGTGGTTCAGCAGATTCTAATAAAAACACGCTAATATTTGGTTGATCTCGTTTATTGTGCT
Source organism: Baccha elongata (assembly GCA_951217065.1). Lineage (NCBI taxonomy): Eukaryota > Metazoa > Arthropoda > Insecta > Diptera > Syrphidae > Baccha > Baccha elongata. The sequence goes on from OX578274.1 coordinate 79,722,713, forward strand.
GTTCAAATTCAACTAACTTAATTTTACCTTAACATATTGAGAATCTTTATCATATAATTAACAATTCAATACATATTATTATATACTTGCAAGTACAGGTTTGCTAGAAGGCTAAAACACAAGAAGCAAAGCTTCTATCTTATAAAGCTTTGAGCATCATGTAAATGAGTACCCAAAAAGAGAGCTTATCTACTTATCTATGTACATACTTGGCTTATCTTACTTTACTATGGTAACATGATATATAATGACTAGATCGTTATGTCATATAACTCGTCCCCCCGAAGAATGAACTGATGGATGAATAAGCGGACTCCTTGCAGACATACATATACCTAAACCATCACGAAAACACACATATACTTTCAAAGTTAAACCCCTTATACCCAAAAATATTATTCTATGCCAGATATGTAGATGACACATTTATCATATTTGATGGCACCCTCAGACAAATAAATCTATTAAATAAATACATCAACAACATCAATTTACAGCCGAAACGGAAGAAAACAATGAAATCAACTTTTTAGACTTGACCATCACTAAATACAACAACAAACTCAAATATAAAATATACAGAAAACCAACAACAACTGATATAACCATCCACAAGAACTCCCACCACCCATATTCCCAAAAAATGGCATCTTTCAACGCCTTCATCAATAGACTTTTCAACGTACCAATGAGCAAAGAAGACTACAACACAGAAGTCACCAATAATAAAACAAATCGCTATTGCAAACGGATACACAACCTAAACTATAGACAAACTAATAACCCAAAAGAAAAAGAAATTACAAAGAAATAGAATAAACAACAATTCATTAGTTAACAACAACAAATACATATCAATTGAATATACCAATATATTACCACAGATAATTAAATACGAATTAAAGAAACATAATATAACAGTCTCCTACAAAACGAATAACAATACCCAGAATTATTTAAAAACAAAAAACACAAAAGCAATAGAACTATGTTCAGGTGTTTACAAAATTATTTGCAGTGACTGCGATAAATTTTATATTGGACAAACCGGACGAAAATTCCAAGATAGATTCAAAGAACATATACCTAAACAAAAAAAGCAATCAAATTACGCACAACACTTAATTAATGAAAACCACAATTACACCGATTTATACAAATTGCAAACCAATGCACATTTGCAGGAAAGGGACAACATTGGACGCATTAGAAGAGTTTGAAATCTACAAAGCCTGCAAGACGGAACAAAACAAAGTACTGAACGACAAACTAATAATACAAAACAATGCACTATACAACACAGCCATTAATCACCAAAACAAAAGAAGATGAAGAGAGACAAACATACGCCAACTGATAAACATCAAAAAAGACGAAACACACATACCACACCACGTCCACACTCAGTAATCATATAAGCCCGATGATAGACGAACGTCCGAAACGCGTCGCGTATTAATAATATATTAATAATAAATGTTGTAAAAAGTTTTTTCTTTTTGTTAATAAATGTACTAGTAAAACACGTTTTTTATATGTTTTTATTTATTTTATTTATTTAACTAATATTTCAAATGAAGGATGAAGTTCATTTAAGGTATAGGTAGTGGTATCGGTTAAATGCAAACGTTCTTCTTTTTTTTTTTTTTTTTTTTTGCATAATAGGTAGCGTGTTAATTATTTGGCTATGCAATGTATATATATATATATATGTATTTGTGTATAGTGTATGTATGTTATAAGAAATTATTGAAGGTTTTTTTTTGTTTTTTTTAATTGACAAATAAATTATCTTACATTAATTATAAAGAAAGAAATATAATTTTAATTAACGCTCTATGGAATTTTTTTTTTTAACATCAGAAACATAAAAATTATGCATAATGTGCTTTTGTTTTACATACAATACATGAGTTTTTTTCTAGAAAATTTAATTTGGATGTGCATACGTTAAATTATAACAATATTTATATTTAATGTCCTATGTATAAAGTTTCTTATTGGGTTTATATCTAGTCTGTTTACAAATAGATACATAAAGTTCACATCATGTATAGGTAATTAAAACCAAAATGCATGTTAACATAAAATTAAAAGAAAAAATCAAAAAACAAATTTGAAACTCATTTTAACGTAAATATTCTTTTAATAATTATTATTCTTTCTAGCCTTTTTCCTTATTTTTTGTTTGTGTACTTTTCGCTTATTTGTTTCGACTGTTATCTTATCGTTATTTGTAACAATATGGTCATTAAATCTAGGTGTTAATTTATTACGTCTGTCGTCTAACTCAAAAAATACTTCGTTAGAGATAAAGTTAGGGGGATCTTTCCGTGACTGATTCATTTTGCTTATGTAATTTAAAAAATCTTTAAACAAGGTGGATACGAACTCGCTTCCATTGTCCGATATAAGTTTTTTAGGAATACCATGATGCGAAAAATAGTGTCGTAGGCATTTTATTAAATTTATGCTTGTCCTAGCATTTAATAGGTATACAGCAGCAAACTTACTAAACTTATCAACAATTGTGAGGAAATTTTGCTTGTGTATTGAGTATATATCAACATGAATTATTTCAAGTGGTTTGGTTGGTGTTTCGGTTAGCTCGAACTTAAGTTTCTCCCTATTACGATCATATTTGTATCTGTGCCAACTATCGCAGTTATTTATGACTTTTGAAATGATGTGTTTCATTGTAGGAAAATATATATCTCGTCTTAGGTGTTGTAAGCTCTCTGTTATTCCTCTGTGATGCGAATTTTCGTGGTAATCCCGTATGACATTTTCTTGGGCATCCCTTTCCGTAATATCCATGAGTAAAATTAATGACCTAACTATTTTTATACGTGAGCGGTGAAAAAATTTTGAAAAAACTGATTGAATTACTCCAAATATATCATCATCTGCTAAAATGGCGGTAAGTCTTTTTGTATTTAGGTACTGTTTTATAATTGAAATAACGACACTTTCATTAGTAGGATCGCAATGCTCAATTATATACCTTTTTTTCCTCTTAAATAAAATTTGCAATTTGAAAGATAGTTCTGATTTTGCGGGATTTCTTCTTATAATAATTTGGTGGGAAAACTCATTAATCGGACGTTCGGATATTGGGATTCCATCACCTATATTTTCCTGTCCTGAATGTATGGTTGATACATTTGAAGAAGCGTCAACATTATTTGCCATAGATACCGTTTCTAAATTTTCTGACTCTGTTTCGTTAATATTCACCTCAATGCTTGAGAGCGCATCCGCGTTACAGTTAAGTTTGCCTTTTTTGTAGATAACTTCGTAATTATACTCTTCTAATCGCAATCTCCATCGAACAAGTTTTGAGCTAGGATCTTTCACAGAGAAAAGCCAGGTTAACGGCTTATGGTCAGTCACGACTAAAAACTTTCTGCCATAGACATAGGGCGGAAATACTTAGTAGCCCAAATGATTGCCAAGAGTTTTTGATAGCGTCCGACTTGCATAGCAAATTGGTCTATCAGAACCCAGAGAACCTTGCAACATTACTCGCATAGGTAGTAATGATGAAAGGTTTGTGGAAGTCTGGATATTGTAGAATTGGGTCATTGCACAAAAGAGTTTTGCAGTGCTCGAAACAATTAGTATACCTAGAGTCTAGATTTATTTTGTTTCCTTTCCGGAGACACTCATTCAAAGGCTTTGTTAAGTTCGCGAAATCTCTTATAAATTTTCTATAGAAGCCCAAAAGGCCAAGAAAAGATTTTATTTCCCTTTGTGTTTTAGGAATCAAGAACTTCTTTACTGCGCTTATTTTCTCCGGATTGGGTTTAATTCCGTCGGGTGTAACTACATGACCCAGAAACGCAACTTCTTTTCGTAAGAATTCCGATTTGTAAATTTGGATTTTAAAATTTGCCGCTTTTATTTTTTCAAAGACGGCGCCAAGGCTTTCGAGATGTTCTTGCAGTGAAGTGGAAAACACTATTATGTCATCCATGTATACCAAGCAGATCTTACCTTGAAGTTCTCTTAAAACATTGTCCATGACACGCTGGAAAGTAGACGGAGCGTTTTTCAACCCGAAAGGCATCCGGACAAACTCGTAGTGTCCATTTTCTACTGAGAACGCTGTTTTAGGACAGTCGTTCAGCAACCGTGGAAGAGTGCACATCGTTGGCGGCTTTCACAGTGTAAATTTCAAGTAGAGACGCGAGTGTGTAAAATAGTTAATTCAACCTACCATTTTCAAGTGGCAAGTTAGCCTAGGTGGTAGAGTGGCAGACGACGGATCTGGAGAGCGTGGGTTCGAGTCCCACTTTGGTCAGGGCTTTTTTTTAAACCAATTCTGGCAAAAGGTTACCAAAAATAGAGAGGACCTAGAAAGAGAGATGGGAAAACCAACGGGGACATCGAGAGATGGTCCCCCAACAACAAGGAAGACAGTTTGAGGAACATCAGGTGATGTGTCATCCGACAGTCAAGTAGCGGGGCCATCAGGCCAAGCTCAAAGTGCAAATGTAGCAGGGCAGTCCAAAGCCCTAAAAGCAACAACAACAACAACAGCAGCAGCAGCAGCAGGACCAGTAAAGCCCAAAGTGGCAACAACAGCAACAACAGCAACGACAACTACAACAACATCGTCATCGGCACGTGCCGAGGTCGGTACCAGCAGCATAGCAACTGCAAAGACATCGAGCCCTATTAAAGGGAAAAATGCAGGACCGGCATGTGTCGATGAGCAAGATCCTCTAAAGAGAAGGCGCTACATTAGGTACAAACCAAACCTAGTAGTTAAGAAGCGTACCTCTGATATAGCAGCAGCCAAGAAAATAGAAGGGCGCGGGCGTTCAGCCAAGGCTTCGGCTCAGGCCAAAATACAGAGGCAGCTAGACAGCTCCTCTAACGATGAAGACAACAGCGAAAGCAACGACAACGAAGAAGGCGACGATGAAGCTGAGGCAGATGACAGGCACGTCGAGGAGGCTGATGGAGCGATCGCCGCCGACAAGCAAAACGATCAGGACGCCAGGCTAACAGGCGAAGAAAACGCCGCTGACGCAGATGCTGATGACATCTCATACATGTCTGTGGAAGGAGAAGGACATTACGTCAGTGGCGAGGTAGTTGAGCTGTCCGACGAAGAAGAGGACCAGCAAATCGAGGCGTTAACGGAGCAGATCTCTTCGCTCATAGAGCTTGTTGAAGCGCTCAAGAAGAAGCAGGAGGCAAGGCGGGAGAAGGAGCGCATAGTTGCTCTTGAGCAGCGCACCCGCCAACAAGCGCTCCAAGAGCAAGCTTCGCTATAACAGCAGCCTCCTCAGGAACAAAAACCACTCCCAGACCAGCAGCAGCCACAGAAGCAGCAGTCAAAGAAGCAGCCACAGCAACAGCTTCATAAGCCACAACAACCGTCTCAGCAACCACAGCATCAGCCTCAGCAACAGCAAGCAAAACAAAAACAACAACAACAACAACCACAACAGCAACGACAACAGACACAGAAGCAGCAACAGCAGCAGCAACAACAGCAACAGCAACAACCGCAACAGCAACAACCGCAGCAGTCACAACAGCAGCAGACCCAACAGCAGCCGATGCAACAACAGCAGAGACAACAGCAGCAGTCACAACAACAACAGCAACAGCCACAAGCAAAGAAAGGTAAGGTGCCACCTATTAATACTTATAAAATGCATATAAAAGACACTATTGAAATATGTAGGTCGGTCATAGGCAACAATTTTATAATTAAGCGGCTAAACGCAGATAGGCATTCCATTCAGTGCTCATCTTTAGAGCACTACAAAAAAGTGAAAGACCTTCTGTCTCAAACTAGAACAGAATATTATAGTTTCACCCCGAAGGAAGACAAGCTTCAAACAGTCCTCCTGAAGGGTATCGAATCCTCTACGGATCCGCAGGCGCTCTTAGCTGAGCTCCGTCAAGTGGCGAGCGACGATCTCGAGTTTATCGGGGTCAGACCGTTCACCACAGTCAAAGCCAGACGGGAGATACGGAATTTACCATTTTTCCTAGTTCAACTCTCGCCCCAAAGCAAATTGAGTGGTCTAAGGAATATAACAGTCCTAGATTACCAAGTTGTACGATGGGAAAAACTAAATAAGCAGAAAGACATGCTTCAATGCATGAACTGCCAAGGGTTCGGACACGTTGCAGTTAACTGTGGTATGGACCCAGTCTGTGTTAAATGTGGAGATACCCACAAAACAGTGGAGTGTAAACTCGGGCAAGATAGGGTCACAGATATGACCCAGTTAAAATGTGCGCTCTGCCGAGGCTCCGGGCACCCCGCAAACTATCGGGGATGTCCGAAGTTTCAGGAGATAAGGCAAAACAAAGCCCAAAAGAAAACAGTAGAGGTGAGACGCCCGGAAGTACGCCAGAAAACAACTTCCGTCAATCCCGCAATTTCTTACGCCCAAATCGCGTCTGGAAGGGGAAACACGGTACAGCCTCAACCACAGGTAGCCAAACAGGTCCAAGTGCCTACGGCTCCTGTGCCAGAGGCAGATCTGATGCAGGTGTTGCTGACCATTCATGGTCAGTTAACCGACGTGCAAAAACAGATCAGGGAGCAGGCGGCTAGGGTGGATTACCTCTACTCTTTTCTGCCGGCAACGCGAAATGGTTAAAGTCGCGCTGCCTGAGCGACCCTTTAAGATCCTAGCTGTGAATGTAAATTCGCTGATTAGGACCGAACGTAGAGCAAACCTCTTTCAATTGCTGCAAGACCAAAGTCCTGATGTGTTTATGGCTAGCGAAACTTAGCTTACCCAGAAACACAAATTGACTAATAATAATTACAATATCGTGCGAAGGGATCGGCCTAACTCCTCTCAAGGGGGTGGGGTCGCAATCTTCATACGAAAGGGCATTAAACATAAGGTTATATATAATAGTTATTATTGTTGTTATATTGTACTGTGTACTAGAATGTCAGTTTTTATTACTGACCATTCTGTTAATTTTCATTGAATGTGTTTGAACAACAACAACAACTTAAAGGCGCCTTTAAGTTGTTGTTGTTGTTCAAACACATTCAATGAAAATTAACAGAATGGTCAGTAATAAAAACTGACATTCTAGTACAAACAGTACAATATAACAACAATAATTAAAATAGTATGGTCATACCAATCTTCCTACCTCTCCCCCTTTGATATGTGCTACAAATTGTAGTCTATCAAATAAGGTTAGGAGAAAATGGAGGCGGAACAAAACAACATACTTAGAGGCGCTTAGAAAAATGTTGAAGCTCCAAATGCGTTTGAAAAAACAAACAAACATAACATCTCGACCTGTGTCATCAGTGGTCATAAGCGGTGGAATGCGTAGTGCATACGACTTCGAAGACTGAGTAAATCTCAGTCGTTCAGCAACCGTGGAAGAGTGCACATCGTTGGCGGCTTTCACAGTGATCATTTAATATAGAGACGCGAGTGTGTAATATAGTTAATTTAACCTACCATTTTCAAGTGGCAAGTTAGCCTAGGTGGTAGAGTGGCAGACGAAGGATCTGAACGGCGTGGGTTCGAGCCCCACTGTGGTCCGGGATTTTTTTTAAATAATTTCTGGGAGAAGGTGACCAGAAACAGAGAACAACAAGAAAGAGAGATGGGAAAGCCAACGGGGACATCGAAAGATGGTCCCCCAACAGCAAAGAAGACAGTTGGAGGAACATCAGGTGATGTGTCATCCGACAGTCAAATAGCGGGGCCATCAGGCCAAGCTCAAAGTGCAAATGTAGCAGGGCAGTCCAAAGCCCAAAAAGCAACAACAACAACAGCAGCAGCAGCAGCAGCAGCAGCAGCAGCAGCAGGACCAGGAAAGCCCAAAGTGGCAACAATAGCAACAACAGCAACGACAACTACAACAACATCGTCATCGGCACGTGCCGAGGTCGGTACCAGCAGCATAGCAACTGCAAAGACATCGAGTCCTATTAAAGGGAAAAAGCCAGGACCGGCATGTGTCGATGAGCAAGATCCTCTAAAGAGAAGGCGCTACATTAGGTACAGACCAAACCTAGTAGTTAAGAAGCGCACCTCTGATATAGAAGCAGCCAAGAAAATAGGAGGGCGCGGGCGTTCAGCCAAGGCTTCGGCTCAGGCCAAAATACAGAGGCAGCTAGATAGCTCCTCTAACGATGATGAGGACAATAGCGAAAGCCACGACAACGAAGAAGGCGACGACGAAGCTGAGACGGATGACAGGCACATCGAAGAGGCTGATGGAGCGATCGCCGCCGACAAGCCAAACGATCAGGACGCCAGGCTAACAGGCGAGGAAAACGCCGCTGACGCAGATGCTGATGACATCTCATATATGTCAGTGGAAGGAGAAGGACGGTACGTCAGTGGCGAGATAGTCGAGCTGTCTGACGAGGAAGAGGACCAGCAAATTGAGGCTTTGACGGAGCAGATCTCTTCGCTCATAGAGCTTGTTGAAGCGCTCAAGAAGAAGCAGGAAGCAAGACGGGAGAAGGAGCGCATAGTTGCTCTTGAGCAGCGCACCCGCCAACAAGCGCTCCAAGAGCAAGCTTCGCAACAACAGCAGCCTCCTCAGGAACAAAAACTACTCCCAGACCAGCAGCAGCCACAGAAGCAGCAGTCAAAGAAGCAGCCACAGAAACAGCTTCAAAAGCCACAACAACCGTCTCAGCAACCACAGCATCAGCCTCAGCAACAGCAAGCAAAACAAAAACAACAACAACAACAACCACTACAGCAACGACAACAGACACAGAAGCAGCAACAGCAGCAGAAACAACAGCAACAGCAACAACCGCAACAGCAACAACCACAGCAGTCACAACAGCAGCAGACCCAACAGCAGCCAATGCAACAGCAGCAGAGACAACAGCAGCAGTCACAACAACAGCAACAACAGCAACAGCCACAAGCAAAGAAAGGTAAGGTGCCACCTATTAATACTTATAAAATGCATTTAAAAGACACCATTGAAATATGTAGGTCGGTCATAGGCAACAATTTCATAATTAAGCGGCTTAACGCAGACAGGCATGCCATTCAGTGCTCATCTTTAGAGCACTACAAAAAAGTGAAAGACCTTCTGTCTCAAACTAGAACAGAATACTATAGTTTCACCCCGAAGGAAGACAAGCTTCAAACAGTCCTCCTGAAGGGTATCGAATCCTCTACGGATCCGCAGGCGCTCTTAGCTGAGCTCCGTCAAGTGGCGAGCGACGATCTCGAGTTTATCGGGGTCCGACCGTTCACCACAGTCAAAGCCAGACGGGAGAAACGGAACTTACCATTTTTCCTAGTTCAACTCTCGCCCCAAAGCAAATTGAGTGGTCTAAGGAATATAACAGTCCTGGATTACCAAGTTGTACGATGGGAAAAACTAAATAAGCAGAAAGACATGCTTCAATGCATGAACTGCCAAGGGTTCGGACACGTTGCAGTTAACTGTGGTATGGACCCAGTCTGCGTTAAATGTGGAGATACCCACAAAACAGTGGAGTGTAAACTCGGGCAAGATAGGGTCACAGACATGACCCAGTTAAAATGTGCGCTCTGCCGAGGCTCCGGGCACCCCGCAAACTATCGGGGATGTCCGAAGTTTCAGGAGATAAGGCAAAACAAAGCCCAAAAGAAAACAGTTGAGGTGAGACGCCCTGAAGTACGCCAGAAAACAACTCCCGTTAATCCCGCAATTTCTTACGCCCAAATCGCGTCTGGAAGGGGAAAAACGGTACAGCCTCAACCACAGGTAGCCAAACAGGTCCAAGTGCCTACGGCTCCTGTGCCAGAGGCAGATCTGATGCAGGTGTTGTTGACCATTCATGGTCAGTTAACCGACGTGCAAAAACAGATCAGGGAGCAGGCGGCTAGGGTGGATTACCTCTACTCTATTCTGCCGGCAACGCGAAATGGTTAAAGGCGCGCTGCCTGAGCGACCCTTTAAGATCCTAGCTGTGAATGTAAATTCGCTGATTAGGACCGAACGTAGAGCAAATCTCTTTCATTTGCTGCAAGACCAAAGTCCTGATGTGTTTATGGCTAGCGAAACTAAGCTTACCCAGAAACACAAATTGACTAATAATAATTACAATATCGTGCGAAGGGATCGGCCCAACTCCTCTCAAGGGGGTGGGGTCGCAATCTTCATTCGAAAGGGCATTAAATTTAAGGTTATATATAATAGTGAAGTGCGAAGATTTGGGCAGCTAGAAGCCTGCATCATTTGCATTCCGCTCCTTCAGGGGAAAAGAATGTACGTGATCGCGGCGTACGCACCCGAAGCACCTCAGCCTGCTAATTTTATCGCAGAACTCGAAAAACTTTTCGAATGCTTAAGACTGCACTTGGATGAAAATTATTATCTAATGGCAGGAGATTTGAACGCCAAACATGAAGATTGGGGAAATCAAATTCAAAATCCGAGAGGGTACCATTTATTTAATTGGATGGGTCGTCACAGTGTTGAGTGTAGGATCGATCTTTTTGCGACAGATAGGCCTTCGTTTCCTAGGAGCGGTGGCTTTCTGGATCTTTTACTGCTTGACTCACGACTTGTTATAACTGACGCAACAAATCAACAGACAAGAAACTGTTTACGAACAATCGAATACGACAGCGATCACTGCGGACTTGCCACCGTAATACAGCTTCCGAGCGAACTTGTGGAATTGGATGAGTATGTGCCTGTGCACTCTTACAATTTCAGTAAGACGCGCTGGCCACGCTTCTCCAACGCCTTGGCAAGAGAAATACGTTCCGATGACATTTCTCCACCAAATGACAGAAACCTGACGAACCTCGAGATCGATGGGTTTCTGACTCAAATGGATACGACTATAAAACGAACAATGGACAAAACAATCCCAAAATATAAGGAACAAGACCCTACTGGTTTATACAAGAACGCGACAATTGACGCACTACACCGACAAAAAAGTGGACTGCTGACTAGGTTGAAACTTCTTTATAGACGTTTCACGGACACACGTGATCTGGAGATTAGGACATTGAAGTCGTCGATCAAAAACATTAACGTTCTGATTAGACAAAACTATAGACTATCTATTAATTTATATTGGGATAACAGAATTCGGGCTGTTAATTCTAGCGACCCTAGTATGTTTCCCCAAATAAATAAGATATTTAGAAGAAATGATCAAAATGATCTTCCATGTCTTAAACTCCAGAGGACAACAGATAACGAAGACGTACTAACGATTGCGGGAATTGATCCGGAAGGTGCCGTTTTCGATGATAAATTTTATATGATAGAAGATCCTCAGGAAAAGGTAGAGGCTGTGGGGGCTGCTTTCCAGCAAGTGTATAAGGTGAATGCTAGCATTCGCCCGAATCATGACCTGGAGAACAGAGCCTTGCTGCACAATTTCTATCTTGGAAATAACATAACGCAATGGCGATCTGAGAATACTGGTTTCACCGGGTTCAATGACGAAAATTTGGCAAACGCCACCATCGCCGAGCGAAATGGACCCAGTTCATTGTTAATTTCGAAGGTAGAACTTCAGTTAATTTTTCAAACATTAAAGAAAAAGAAATCTGCGGGGGTCGATGGTATACCCAACATTGTGTTACGACATCTCCCTGAGGAAGCCATAGACATTTATACCACACTGTTCAACAACGCACTAAATAATGCATATTATCCAGTGAGTTGGAAGACAGCTGTGGTCCATCCTCTCCCCAAAAAGGGAAAGGACAGCTCCAATCCGGCAAATCTTCGGTCGATAAGTCTTCTTCCAAGTATCAGTAAGGTATTCGAAAAGATTCTCAATAGAGCTCTGTTCAAGTGGGCTGAGGACAAGAATATTATTCCAGACAATCAGTTTGGCTTTAAGGCGGGACATGATACTATTCATGCCGCGTCTAAGTTAGTTTCTGATGTTCAATGGAACAAAGCTAAAAATCAATGCACGGGTGCCGTTCTTGTTGATTTAGAGAAGGCTTTCGACACCGTATGGTTAGAGGGTCTTTATCTGAAATTAACCAGATTTGGCATAAGTAAACCACTGTTGTATATGCTTCATGACATGCTCAATGGTAGAAAGTTTGTTGTCAAAAGTGGCAATGTAACTTCCACCACAACTTTTGATATTAAAAACGGTCTACAGCAAGGAGCTGTAAACTCGCCGATTCTTTTTAGTATTTACACCAGCGATCTGATAGGTAGTCTCACTCATGCGATTGCGTATGCCGATGACCTTGTAGCGTACAGGACGGGTCCAAAAGTTGAAGTCATCAGAATTCTCTTGCAGCGTGACTTCGACAAGATCCAGCGATATTGTGATGACTGGAAGTTAAAAATTAACTTTCAGAAATCAGAAACTATCCTGTTTAGAACCCCGTTGTCTAGGGCTTCTAGGGATACAAGAAAGAACTGGAGAAATCTAGTGATCGTTGGACCAAGTGGACATCCACTGGCGAGTAAAGATGTAGTAAAGTACCTTGGTATCTGGCTAGATCAGTATCTATATTTCAATCGACATATAGATGCTGCTCTGGCCAGAGCTAAGGGAGCGTTTGCTCTGACAAGACGGTTGTTTTATAGCAGCCGCCTTGAAAACAGGGTGAAGGTGATTTGCTACATGGCCCTCATCCGGCCGATGATTGCCTATGGGTGCCCTGTGTGGTTTAACGTTGCCCCATCTCAAATGGAAAAGATTCGGGTGTTTGAGAGGCAGTGTCTTAGGACCTGTCTTGGATTACACAGAACACCAGAGTCGGAGTACAAACATTATTATGCCAACGAGGTCTTATACAACGGGGCCAATATAAACAGGATAGATAACTTTTTAATAAAGCTGATTCGGGGTCACATTGCAAGAGCGATGACCTCAGCCAATGGACTTATTTTCGGGGCTTATTACCCCAACGACGAATATAGTGAGAGCGTTTGTCTTAACGGTTTCATCCCGCCCGAGACATTCCTCTATTTAGACAGTCGGGGGCTGATACAGGATAGATTGGCGGTTCCGTTAATCTACCACGTCGGCCGTAGAACTGTGGATCGGCGAATCCTGTATGGTCGAGACGTCGACTCTGGAAACGGAGCAGGGCGTCTGCGGTTCAGTAGAGCTGTGCCCCTTCGGGACAAAAAGGACTGTTATAAGCAATTTCAAACATACTGGTGGTTGGGTGACCACCTAGACATTGATGGTTAGTTAATGTTGTTGCCTTGGCCGACCTACGTATTTTTAAGTATTAATAGGTTTATTTTAGTAGAACAGTGGTGGCACCAAAAAAATATAAAACAAAAAAAAAAAATGGCATTGGTTTGTGTGTATGGGCATTTGGCGCTTTTAAATATATATATAAAAATATATATATTTGTAAACGTGTGCACATATGCATTGGCTGCTGCGCAAAAAAAAAAAAAAAAAAAAAAAAAAAAAAAAAAAAAAAAAAAAAAAAAATGCTGCTGGTGGCTGTTCTAGTTTTAAGTTATTTTAAGTATTTTTAAGTAGTTTTAAGTTAATTACGTATATTTACGTATATTTTAGTTTTATTTAGGTTAATTTAGTTTTATTTAGGTACAGGGTAGTTTTAAGTTTTTAAATAAAAAAAAAAAATGTCATGGAAAAACAAGTTTTTTTTAAGGAATTTTCTTGTTTAGGTTTAAGTAATATAGATTTTAATTTAATTTACATTTGAATTTACGCCGAAAGGCATTTTAATATATAGCTATAGTATAATTTAGAGCGCCCGTATGGGGCCAGTAAGTTAGTTAAGTTATTCTGTAAGCTAGTTTTTAAGATTTTTGTCTAGCATTTAAGTTAGTTATAAGTTAAATTGAAAATAAAAATGAATTTAAAAAAAAAAAAAAAAAAAACTGAGTAAATCTGAAGGCGTGGGTTCGAATCTCACAAGGTGCATGTGAAAAAGTTTTTCATAATAAAATTGGATTAAAGCTCAATACCACTAAAAGGAGACTGATGAAAGGAATTGGCAATCCTTGAAATAGCTATATCTCCAGCCAAAGATAGAAATAAACGAATAATAATATTCGTAAACGAGTAAATAAAATTCGTTTAAAATTGGTGGTAGCGCCTTTAAGTTGTTGTGTTGTTCAAACACGTTATATATAATAGTGAAGTGCGAAGATTTGGGCAGCTAGAAGCCTGCATCATTTGCATTCCGCTCCTTCAGGGGAAACGAATGTACGTGATCGCGGCGTACGCACCCGAAGCACCTCAGCCTGCTAATTTTATCGCAGAACTCGAAAAACTTTTCGAATGCTTAAGACTTCACTTGGATGAAAATTATTATCTCATGGCAGGAGATTTGAACGCCAAACATGAAGATTGGGGAAATCAAATTCAAAATCCGAGAGGGTACCATTTATTTAATTGGATGGGTCGTCACAGTGTTGAGTATAGGATCGATCTTTTTGCGACAGATAGACCTTCGTTTAATAGGAGCGGTGGCTTTCTGGATCTTTTACTGCTTGACTCACGACTTGTTATAACTGACGCAACAAATCAACAGACAAGAAACTGTTTACGAACAATTGAATACGACAGCGATCACTGCGGACTTGCCACCGTAATACAGCTTCCGAGCGAACTTGTGGAATTGGATGAGTATGTGCCTGTGCACTCTTACAGTTTCAGTAAGACGCGCTGGCCACGCTTCTCCAACGCCTTGGCAAGAAAAATACGTTCCGATGACATTTCTCCACCAAATGACAGAAACCTGACGAACCTCGAGATCGACGGGTTTCTGAATCAAATGGATACGACTATAAAACGAACAATGGACAAAACAATCCCAAAATATAAGGAACAAGACCCTACTGGTTTATACAGGAACGCGACAATCAACGCATTACACCGACAAAAAAGTGGACTGCTGACTAGATTGAAACTTCTGTACAGACGTTTCACGGACACACGTGATCTGGAGATTAGGACATTGAAGTCGTCGATCAAAAACATTAACGTTCTGATTAGACAAAACTATAGATTATCTATTAATTTATATTGGGATAACAGAATTCGGGCTGTTAATTCTAGCGACCCCAGTATGTTTCCCCAAATAAATAAGATATTTAGAAGGAATGATCAAAACGATCTTCCATGTCTTAAACTCCAGAGGACAACAGTTAACGAAGACGTACTAACGATTGCGGGAATTGATCCGTAAGGTGCCGTTTTCGATGATAATTTTTATATGATAGAAGATCCTCAGGAAAAGGTAGAGGCTGTAGGGGCTGCTTTCCAGCAAATGTATAAGGTGAATGCTAGCATTCGTCCAAATCATGACCTGGAGAACAGAGCCTTGCTGCACAATTTCTATCTTGGAAATAACATAACGCAATGGCGATCTGAGAATACTAGTTTCACCGGGTTCAATGACGAAAACTTGGCAAACGCCACCATCGCCGAGCGAAATGAACCCAGTTCATTGTTAATTTCGAAGGTAGAACTTCAGTTAATTTTTCAAACATTAAAGAAAAAGAAATCTGCGGGGGTCGATGGTATACCAAACATTGTGTTACGACATCTCCCTGAGGAAGCCATAGACATTTATACCACACTGTTTAACAACGCATTGAATAATGCATATTATCCAGTGAGTTGGAAGACAGCTGTGGTCCATCCTCTCCCCAAAAAGGGAAAGGACAGCTCCAATCCGGCAAATCTTCGGTCGATAAGTCTTCTTCCAAGTATCAGTAAGGTATTCGAAAAGATTCTCAATAGAGCTCTGTTCAAGTGGGCTGAGGACAAGAATATTATTCCAGACAATCAGTTTGGCTTTAAGGCGGGACATGACACTATTCATGCCACGTCTAAGTTAGTTTCTGATGTTCAATGGAACAAAGCGAAAAATCAATGCACGGGTGCCGTTCTTGTTGATTTAGAGAAGGCTTTCGACACCGTATGGTTAGAGGGTCTTTATCTGAAATTAACTAGATTTGGCATAAGTAAACCACTGTTATATATGCTTCATGACATGCTCAATGGTAGAAAGTTTGTTGTCAAAAGTGGCAATGTAACTTCCGCCACAACTTTTGATATTAAAAACGGTCTACAGCAAGGAGCTGTGAACTCGCCGATTCTTTTTAGTATTTACACCAGCGATCTGATAGGTAGTCTCACTCATGCGATTGCGTATGCCGATGACCTTGTAGCGTACAGGACGGGTCCAAAAGTTGAAGTCATCAGAATTCTCTTGCAGCGTGACTTCGACAAGATTCAGCGATATTGTGATGACTGGAAGTTAAAAATTAACTTTCAGAAATCAGAAACTATCCTGTTTAGAACCCCTTTGTCTAAGGCTTCTAAGGATACAAGAAAGAACTGGAGAAATCTAGTGATCGTTGGACCAAGTGGACATCCACTGGCGAGTAAAGATGTAGTAAAGTACCTTGGTATCTGGCTAGATCAGTATCTATATTTCAATCGACATATAGATGCTGCTCTGGCCAGAGCTAGGGGAGCGTTTGCTCTGACAAGACGGTTGTTTTATAGCAGCCGCCTTGAAAACAGGGTGAAGGTGATTTGCTACATGGCCCTCATCCGGCCGATGATTGCCTATGGGTGCCCTGTGTGGTTTAACGTTGCCCAATCTCAAATGGAAAAGATTCGGGTGTTTGAGAGGCAGTGTCTTAGGACCTGTCTTGGATTACACAGAACACCAGATTCGGAGTACAAACATTATTATGCCAACGAGGTCTTATACAACGGGGCCAATATAAACAGGATAGATAACTTTTTAATTAAGCTGATTCGGGGTCACATTGCAAGAGCGATGACCTCAGCCAATGGACTTATTTTCGGGGCTTATTACCCCAATGAAGAATATAGTGAGAGCGTTTGTCTTAACGGTTTCATCCCGCCCGAGACATTCCTCTATTTAGACAGTCGGGGGCTGATACAGGATAGATTGGCGGTTCCGTTAATCTACCACGTCGGCCGTAGAACTGTGGATCGGCGAATCCTGTATGGTCGAGACGTCGGCTCTGGGAACGGAGCAGAGCGTCTGCGGTTCAGTAGAGCTGTGCCCCTTCGGGACAAAAGGGACTTTTATAAGCAAGTTCAAAAATACTGGTGGTTGGGTGACCACCTTGATATTGATGGTTAGTCATAGTTGTTGCCTTGGCCGACCTGCGTATTTTTAAGTATTAATAGGTTTATTTTATGTAGGACAGTAGTGGCACCAAAAAAATATAAAACACATTAAATGGCATTGTTTGTGTGTATGTGCATTTGGCGCTGTTAAATATATATATATTTAAATATATATAAATTTATAAGCGTGTGCGCATATGCATTGGCTGCTGCACAAAAAAAAAAAAAAAAAAAAAAAACGCTGCGGGTGGCTGTTCTAGTTTTAAGTTATTTTAAGTATTTTTAAGTAGTTTTAAGTTAAATACGTATATTTACGTATATTTTAGTTTTATTTAGGTTAATTTAGTTTTATTTAGGTAAAGGGTAGTTTTAAGATTTTATATAAAATAAATGTCTTGGAAAACGAGTTTTTAAAAAATTTTCTCGTTTAGTTTTAAGTAATTTTGAATTTTAATTTAAGTTAGTTTTTACGTCCAAAGGCATTTTTAATATATAGTTATAGTATAATTTAGAGCGCCCGTATGGGGCCAGTAAGTTAGTTAAGTTATTCTGTAAGCTAGTTTTTAAGGTTTTTGTCTAGCATTTAAGTTAGTTATAAGTTAAATTGAAAATAAAAATGAATTTAAAGTTAAAAAAAAAAAAAAAAAAAAAAACGCTGTTTTAGGAATATCTTTGATTTGATTTCAATTTGGTGAAACACAGATGCAAGATCAAGTGTGCTAAAATATACATATTTGCCCAGCTTATCTAAAATATCCGTTATATAAGGGATAGGGTAACGGTCATCAACAGTCTTATCATTCAATTTTCTGTAGTCTATTACCAATCTCCACCTTTCTTTTCCGCTTGAATCTTTCTTTTTTGGGACAATCCAGATGGGAGAAGACCATGGGGAAAAGCTAGGACGAATAATAACCTGTTTGAGAAAATCATTGACTTGTCTATGCACTTCTTCTTTATGCACATGAGACTGAGTTTTTAATATCGATAGTCAATCCGAGGTCTCTGATTATATCGATCCCAATTAAACTGTGGAAATAATTATGAAACTTAAAAAGCAAAAAGGAAAGATCTTGTTTTGTTTGAAGCTCAGGTAAACCTCTGAGGACGATTTCCTTGGTTACCCGACGACCCGGTGTTTCTACGTGAAGTTGAGTCATCCATTCACCGGACTCTACTGCCGAATCCAGAAGTTATCCATTTCAGTGAAACCAATTCAGCAAGTAATCCGATCGAGAGTCCACACCTGTGCTGTCTGGAGGAGGTTGCTGAGATCATCGGTAATTCTAAACCAAAGAAATCAGCTGGACCAGATGGAGTCTCCAACTTTGTGCTGAAAAGGCTACCAAATGCAGCAATGATCCTCCTCACAATCATTCTCAACAACTGTGTCAACAACTGTTACTTCCCCCAGAGGTGGAAAACAGCTAAGATCGTGGCAATTCCGAAGAAAGGTGCATCCAACCAAGTGTCCAACTACAGGCCGATATCGCTTCTCAATAGCATCAGCAAAATTTTGGAAGAAGTTATTCTCCGGAGACTTAAAAGATTTTGCAGTGAACACTCAATCGTCCCCGATATGCAGTTTGGATTTCGAGAAAAACACTCAACGCTGCATCCGCTGTTAAAGTTTCAACACGATATCACCACAGCCCTCAACAAGAATCAAGTCACCGTCGGGTGCTTTCTGGATGTCGATAAAGCATTTGACAGCGTTTGGATAGAAGCGCTTATTCATAAACTCTATCTATTGAACTTACCTCCGCCACTAATAAAAATTCTTTTTTCTTTTCTTTCTTTCAGAAAATTCTTCGTCCAAATAGGCAAGCGAAAATCGAACTTGAAGAACATCAGAGCCGGAGTCGCCCAAGGATCAAAACTAGGCCCCTTCCTCTATAGCTTGATGACATCAGATCAACCCGCTCCAACTGAATGCGATAATATTCTCTATGCTGATGATTCGCTAACTTACGCTGCCTCAAATTCACCGCTTATAGCAGTCCGGAAAGTAGAGGCTCACATCCATAGACTCTGCCAATTTTACAAGAAGTGGGGGATTCGGATCAATGCCACAAAATCGGAACTTATATGCTTCAGAAGACCTTCAATGAGAAGAGCCAGCTGCACAGTAGCCAATATAAGAAAACTGGTTCTGAAACTTCCTGACGGATCAACCATACCAGTCAAACCGAGTGTAAAATACTTGGGGATCCATTTCAATGAGCTGCTCAGGTTCAACCCGCACTCAAGGAATGTCCTCAAGAAAGCCAGCTGGGCCTTCCATCGTCTGCACCCATTAATGAAAAAAAGAACCGGACTAAGCCAAGAGACGAAGATGCTTCTTTACAAGCAACTTCTGCGACCCATCATCAGCTACTCGTTTCCAGCCTGGTTTACAATTTCGAAGACAGCCATGAGTGAACTCCAAGTATTTGAAAGGAAGATTTTAAGAATATGCACTGGACTTTTCTTTGACCGGCAGAGACAGAGAAGCAAAAATAATTCCGCTGGACAAATATCTAGTGATGTCGACAAAGAAGCTAGTTGGTAACATAATCAACCACCCGAATCAGCTAATGAGAAAGATTGCCATCGAACATCGACATCCTGAGCCAAGGTATCTCAGCGTTATGGAAACCATGGACGAGAACTTTTTTACGGACAACGACAACGAGAACGCAATCTCGTTCTACGCTGACACAAGGTCGGTGCACTACCGCGGCTAAGCGCCGTACCCCCCCCCCCCCAACACCTAAATCAAAATGACAACCGGGAAGGAACACCCTGAGGACGATTAAGTCAACCGACTTCTTAAATCAAATTTATTTATCACTAGTATATGTATTATGTATTTTGTTAAACTTAAGTCAGTGTTTAAGGTTAGGCCCCTTATGTGCCAACAATAATGTAAAAAAAAAAACATCATAGTATCGTAAGTAGATGTAAGCCAAATTGTATATATAATGTTCAATAAAAATTAAATTGAATTGAATTGAATTGAATTTCCTTGGTTACAGTTTCAGTTTTAAAAATGGTTTTTATTTCGATAGGTTGAATAATTTTAGGTTTACAGTAAGTAACTATACTAGGACAGATAAAAGATCTGTTACTGCCAGTGTCGATCAGAAATTTTAATTGCATGTTGTTAATGCTTGTAATGTTTATATGTATGAGGCAAAAGATTAGAATTATAATTATTTATGTCTAGGTACCCTATACATTTTCCGAGGCTTGGAATTGAAAATTTGTATCATCAATTTCGATTTCATTTAAATGATTTGAACTAAGTGAAGCATTTGGATAGTGTTGAGGTTCAAAATATGAGGGTGTTATAATAATTAAAATTGTTGTGCGGTTGATTATTTAAAGTTGGGTGTTGAGGCTGGGTGTACTATAATCATTTCTAAAATCATACTGTGGATTTTGTCTAATTGGGGGTAATCGTTGATAATTTTGTGGGTTATGAAAATAAAACCGATTTTGTTCTTCCAAACAAAAATTAAGAGCTTCAGATAATTTGGACGGTCTCATAGCACGGATTGTTGAGCCTAGTGGTTCTTTCAGTCCTGATAAAAAGGAATTTAAACACATTTCTTGGTAGAGTGCCGTTTTTGCTGCAATAACGGTTACTACATTTTCATGTTCAGAGTACATGGTTCATAATTGTAGAAAATATTTCGATTATTTTAGCATAAAACGTTTCCACATTATCATAGCCTTGTTTTATTTGGTGCAGATCGCGAATTAAGCTCGTTTCATTGCGCTTGTCAGCGTAATGAAGTACTAAATTATTTTTAACGTCATCCCAATCTATGGAAGTACCGTACATATTTAGTACTTCGTTTGCTGGACCAACTACTTTATTGCGAATCGCTCTTAATATAATATTACAGTAACTTGTGCCGCCTATCTGAGGCACAAGCCTTAAAATCTCTTCAACGTTATTTATAAAGTCGAAGAGCAAACGTGGATTGCCGTCGAAGACAGGGACGTCTTTAACAGCGTCTGGAATTCGTAATGAATTAAAAACTTCCAACGCAGCACTTGCATTCATGGTTTAATTTATTGAATTTTCGAAAACAAATAAGTTATAGTTTTTTATATTTTCCAAATTAATTTTATAAGGTTTATTTTTCTCTCGTTGCGTTTTTATTTTAGAAAACATATGTAACCCAATAAGAAAACTTACAACAAGGACTTACCATTAAATTTTCAGTTGTTTTTAATATAGGTACAGTTATTTATTTCTTTGTATATTCTTTTTATTTTTTACAGCATTATACTTGAATATACCTACAAGAATTACGTGTATATATTATTATTTTTTTTTTTAGTTAATTTTTTTTTATACTTTTATTTTCTTTTTCACAATACACATACGTTTATACTTTTTTATTTCACAAGATATTGATATTTTTTTTTTGTCTAGTTCATTGTCATATTTTATTTAATTCTTTTTTCTTTTTTATTATTTATAAATCTATACCTATTGATAATTTACTCTAATTTTATAATTCTAATATGTCTTTACACCTACTTTTTCGTGTATTTAGTATATATTTACTTCTTGTTACACTTTCAATTTTCAGTTATAGTGAATGCATTTCATATACTTTTCTGAAAATGTATATATGTATTTACAATAAATAACTGTAACTGATTATAATTATGGTTTTATATGCAGATATTTTATAATTATATAGAGAACTTTACTGTTATTGCACTTTGCACTGTTCTGTACAATACATGTGCAATGTATGTGCATATATTTATATAAATTAATTTAATTAATTAATTAAACAGTTTAGTAGTTTGTTTTTGTTCATAGCATTGTTCTTTCACTGCAGCATGGATTATGAATCGAATACAAACGTTTTGTTTTTTGGAGGCTAGGTTTTCGGCATTAAAAGTTTCTAAACTACCTCTTCAGATTTACATCAAAGAGTATGCATTCGAATCTTGGATTTTAACGAGCTACTTTCAATTTTTTTATTTCACTTGTAAATCACGATTGGAATTTCAATACGACTGCGCCAGTTACGTTGCTTACTGTGGTTCAGCAGATTCTAATAAAAACACGGCTTATATTTGGTTGATCTCGTTTGTTGTGCTGTTCAAATTCAACTAACTTAATTTTACCTTAACATATTGAGAATCTTTATCATATAATTAACCGTTCAATACATATTATTATATACTTGCAAGTACAGGTTTGCTAGAAGGCTAAAACACAAGAAGCAAAGCTTCTATCTTATAAAGCTTTGAGCATCATGTAAATGAGTACCCAAAAAGAGAGCTTATCTACTTATCTATGTACATACTTGGCTTATCTTACTTTACTATGGTAACATGATATACAAGGACTAGATCGTTATGTCATATAACTCGCGCACAAAATGTCGGATTGCTCAGTTTCGGCAAGTTTTCGTTCACTTTGGCCTCCGTACGCAAAGAGCGCTCCAGAGCGCAGTTTACGTACGTGAATCTGACAGCCATCCAGCCAAATACATGTGAAATTGGCTTGCGTGTGCGTTCAATCATTATGGTCGACTGATGGTAATGGCGGCACTTAATTAAACTTGACGTAGAACTATGACATTAGCTTTCGTTTGCTTACGACTATTATGGTTGGCCCTTTAGACGGCTTCGCTGTTGAGTTTGGTTGCTGGTTTTCTGAATTGACTGGTTGAGGAGAAGTTTCCACCCCTACAGATTGTTCTTGACTAGGTTGTGGTGAAGAAGGCGAATCTTAACTTCTTGGAACCTTGATACTAGGTTCTAGAATTCGAATTAGAACTCCGTCAAGTTTTTCGCTCCCTAGTACCATACATTTTTGTAATTCAAATAATTTTTTTTGTATTTTTTTTTGTTAACCCCAATAAATTATCAACGCGTGTGAATTTCCTTTTGTCATCATTTATTGACTTTTCATTCGACCCACATAAGCTCCAGTTCGTGTAAGTGCTTCCTCACTCTCTTTCTTTGTGACATACATACAATTCAACAATTTTAAAATGGAAAATTATAGTTGCGATTTTGCCCATTGTGTCTCCGATAACAAATTTGCTGATCGTGTTGCTTGTAAAGGTATTTGTGGTAAATCATTTCACCCTACCTGCTGAACAAAAGATCCACCACATACCTTAATGATTATGTGAGTCATTTTATTTTTCTTTGTAAAGAGTGACCGGCAAAATATTATTAAACAACCACAACCTAAAAACCCCTTCATCAAATAAGCGCAAAGTATCGCAAACTTCTCCTGAATACACGGAAGAGGGCAGAATCAAAACGAACACCATAAAACACATGAATTTGGCGAACATTTCACTGGATGATTTCAATTGGATGATGGATGAACGCTTCAAAGATTTGCCAACAAAACAACTTCTGGAACCAGTTCTTCTAGAAACAACCTGGCTTCGAGTAAGCAATGACCACCTACGAACGCAAGTCCGTTTTCTAGAATCGAAATTTGAACCACTCGAACTTCGATTTGAAGCTTCCAGCTGAGAGATGGAAATATAATATTTCATGTCCCAGTTACAGACAATCAAAACCCAGAAGAACATTTACAACACACCTTTGAATATTTTCACGTGCTAAACACAAAAGCTCCAAATAGCAAAACCTTTATAGTAAGACCGCACTACGCGACAGCTTACTTCCGCTACACAGAATGCTGGCAACGCTTGGCTTGGTGGAAAGAAGTGTTTTAAGGTTGCTCTATATTAAATTAATTTTAAGTCAACCGGGAAGGAACACCCTGAGGACGATTAAGTCAACCGACTTCTTAAATCAAATTTATTTATCACTAGTATATGTATTATGTATTTTGTTAAATTTAAGTCAGTGTTTAAGGTTAGGCCCCTTATGTGCCAACAATAATGTAAAAAAAAAACATCATAGTATCGTAAGTAGATGTAAGCCAAATTGTATATATAATGTTCAATAAAAATTAAATTGAATTGAATTGAATTGAATTTCCTTGGTTACAGTTTCAGTTTTAAAAATGGTTTTTATTTCGATAGGTTGAATAATTTTAGGTTTACAGTAAGTAACTATACTAGGACAGATAAAAGATCTGTTACTGCCAGTGTCGATCAGAAATTTTAATTGCATGTTGTTAATGCTTGTAATGTTTATATGTATAAGGCAAAAGATTAGAATTATAATTATTTATGTCTAGGTACCCTATACATTTTCCGAGGCTTGGAATTGAAAATTTGTATCATCAATTTCGATTTCATTTAAATGATTTGAACTAAGTGAAGCATTTGGATAGTGTTGAGGTTCAAAATATGAGGGTGTTATAATAATTAAAATTGTTGTGCGGTTGATTATTTAAAGTTGGGTGTTGAGGCTGGGTGTACTATAATCATTTCTAAAATCATACTGTGGATTTTGTCTAATTGGGGGTAATCGTTGATAATTTTGTGGGTTATGAAAATAAAACCGATTTTGTTCTTCCAAACAAAAATTAAGAGCTTCAGATAATTTGGACGGTCTCATAGCACGGATTGTTGAGCCTAGTGGTTCTTTCAGTCCTGATAAAAAGGAATTTAAACACATTTCTTGGTAGAGTGCCGTTTTTGCGGCAATAACGGTTACTACATTTTCATGTTCAGAGTACATGGTTCATAATTGTAGAAAATATTTCGATTAATTTAGCATAAAACGTTTCCACATTATCATAGCCTTGTTTTATTTGGTGCAGATCGCGAATTAAGCTCGTTTCATTGCGCTTGTCAGCGTAATGAAGTACTAAATTATTTTTAACGTCATCCCAATCTATGGAAGTACCGTACATATTTAGTACTTCGTTTGCTGGACCAACTACTTTATTGCGAATCGCTCTTAATATAATATTACAGTAACTTGTGGCGCCTATCTGAGGCACAAGCCTTAAAATCTCTTCAACGTTATTTATAAAGTCGAAGAGCAAACGTGGATTGCCGTCGAAGACAGGGACGTCTTTAACAGCGTCTGGAATTCGTAATGAATTAAAAACTTCCAACGCAGCACTTGCATTCATGGTTTAATTTATTGAATTTTCGAAAACAAATAAGTTATAGTTTTTTATATTTTCCAAATTAATTTTATAAGGTTTATTTTTCTCTCGTTGCGTTTTTATTTTAGAAAACATATGTAACCCAATAAGAAAACTTACAACAAGGACTTACCATTAAATTTTCAGTTGTTTTTAATATAGGTACAGTTATTTATTTCTTTGTATATTCTTTTTATTTTTTACAGCATTATACTTGAATATACCTACAAGAATTACGTGTATATATTATTATGTTTTTTTTTTAGTTAATTTTTTTTATACTTTTATTTTCTTTTTCACAATACACATACGTTTATACTTTTTTATTTCACAAGATATTGATATTTTTTTTTTGTCTAGTTCATTGTCATATTTTATTTAATTTTTTTTTCTTTTTTATTATTTATAAATCTATACCTATTGATAATTTACTCTAATTTTATAATTCTAATATGTCTTTACACCTACTTTTTCGTGTATTTAGTATATATTTACTTCTTGTTACACTTTCAATTTTCAGTTATAGTGAATGCATTTCATATACTTTTCTGAAAATGTATATATGTATTTACAATAAATAACTGTAACTGATTATAATTATGGTTTTATATGCAGATATTTTATAATTATATAGAGAACTTTACTGTTATTGCACTTTGCACTGTTCTGTACAATACATTTTTTTTTTTTTTTTTTTTTTTTTATAATGCACACGCGCTCAAGGGGTTTGTTATAGCCCTTTTAATGATAAGTCACAGCGCGAGCGATAGGAATTTAGAGAGGAAAGGAAAGGAGGTGTCGATGAACATTGATCTTGAATGTCTGCAGATCAAAATGGCAAGGAAAAATTGTGCCAGGCAATTCATTCCACATTCGTGTTGTACGGCTAAAGAAAGAATCTCTATATTTCACGGTACGACCGAAATTGGGCTCAAGTGTAAACTGATGAGCGTTCCTAGCAAGACGAGTATTACGGGAGAAATGTTTAAGGGGTGGAACGCAGCTGGCTACCTCATGTGCAATGTATGTGCATATATTTATATAAATTAATTTAATTAATTAATTAAACAGTTTAGTAGTTTGTTTTTGTTCATAGCATTGTTCTTTCACTGCAGCATGGATTATGAATCGAATACAAACGTTTTGTTTTTTGGAGGCTAGGTTTTCGGCATTAAAAGTTTCTAAACTACCTCTTCAGATTTACATCAAAGAGTATGCATTCGAATCTTAGATTTTAACGAGCTACTTTCAATTTTTTTATTTCACTTGTAAATCACGATTGGAATTTCAATACGACTGCGCCAGTTACGTTGCTTACTGTGGTTCAGCAGATTCTAATAAAAACACGGCTTATATTTGGTTGATCTCGTTTGTTGTGCTGTTCAAATTCAACTAACTTAATTTTACCTTAACATATTGAGAATCTTTATCATATAATTAACCGTTCAATACATATTATTATATACTTGCAAGTACAGGTTTGCTAGAAGGCTAAAACACAAGAAGCAAAGCTTCTATCTTATAAAGCTTTGAGCATCATGTAAATGAGTACCCAAAAAGAGAGCTTATCTACTTATCTATGTACATACTTGGCTTATCTTACTTTACTATGGTAACATGATATACAAGGACTAGATCGTTATGTCATATAACTCGCGCACAAAATGTCGGATTGCTCAGTTTCGGCAAGTTTTCGTTCACTTTGGCCTCCGTACGCAAAGAGCGCTCCAGAGCGCAGTTTACGTACGTGAATCTGACAGCCATCCAGCCAAATACATGTGAAATTGGCTTGCGTGTGCGTTCAATCATTATGGTCGACTGATGGTAATGGCGGCACTTAATTAAACTTGACGTAGAACTATGACATTAGCTTTCGTTTGCTTACGACTATTATGGTTGGCCCTTTAGACGGCTTCGCTGTTGAGTTTGGTTGCTGGTTTTCTGAATTGACTGGTTGAGGAGAAGTTTCCACCCCTACAGATTGTTCTTGACTAGGTTGTGGTGAAGAAGGCGAATCTTAACTTCTTGGAACCTTGATACTAGGTTCTAGAATTCGAATTAGAACTCCGTCAAGTTCAGTCGCTTTTTTTTCGCTCCCTAGTACCATACATTTTTGTAATTCAAATAATTTTTTTTGTATTTTTTTTTGTTAACCCCAATAAATTATCAACGCGTGTGAATTTCCTTTTGTCATCATTTATTGACTTTTCATTCGACCCACATAAGCTCCAGTTCGTGTAAGTGCTTCCTCACCCTCTTTCTTTGTGACATACATACAATTCAACAATTTTAAAATGGAAAATTATAGTTGTGATTTTGCCCATTGTGTCTCCGATAACAAATTTGCTGATCGTGTTGCTTGTAAAGGTATTTGTGGTAAATCATTTCACCCTACCTGCTGAACAAAAGATCCACCACATACCTTAATGATTATGTGAGTCATTTTATTTTTCTTTGTAAAGAGTGACCGGCAAAATATTATTAAACAACCACAACCTAAAAACCCCTTCATCAAATAAGCGCAAAGTATCGCAAACTTCTCCTGAATACACGGAAGAGGGCAGAATCAAAACGAACACCATAAAACACATGAATTTGGCGAACATTTCACTGGATGATTTCAATTGGATGATGGATGAACGCTTCAAAGATTTGCCAACAAAACAACTTCTGGAACCAGTTCTTCTAGAAACAACCTGGCTTCGAGTAAGCAATGACCACCTACGAACGCAAGTCCGTTTTCTAGAATCGAAATTTGAACCACTCGAACTTCGATTTGAAGCTTCCAGCTGAGAGATGGAAATATAATATTTCATGTCCCAGTTACAGACAATCAAAACCCAGAAGAACATTTACAACACACCTTTAAATATTTTCACGTGCTTATTCTTTGAAAAAAAAGTTGTCCCACTCCAGAAATGGCTGAAACTGCTTTAATGGCTGAAATGGACAAACTATTAGATCAAAATCTAGTCAATATAGCTACAAAAGAGGATATTAACAGCATCGAAGTTACTGCCCTACAAGAGGAAAATCAAAAACGGAGGGAGGAAATTGAAAAATTAAAAGAAGGGTGAACGCTTGCTTTATAAAAGAATGGAAGATGCTGAAAAATTTACGAAGAGACTGAATGTAATTGTCAGTGGAATAAATTCTGAAAATACTGAGGAAAAAATAAGTTTGCACTAATACCCTTTGTTAAATCAAAAATTTAAATAAAATTCACAAACATGAACACAATTCTTATTTTTTTCAGCTTTATTCGATTGAATGTTTCAAAACATCGATACATACTCAATTCATTAAGTAAAGTGGACTGTATTTTAATAAAAGAAAGTAGTGAATGTGAAATAATATTAATGAGTAATGAAATAGTATTAACGAATAATAAAATAGTATTAATGAACATAAAAATAGTAGAAATGGATTGAACATGCCGCCCCCTCTGAAAGGATTACAAATACTTTAAGTATTGCACTCGAAAGGAAGTGGCGCCACCTTGTGAATAGCTCTTGTTATAAGACGAGTTTTAGTTTTGATTGTGATGACCCGAACACGGCCATCCTTTCCTCGAATTGTTTCAACAATGCGTCCCAATAACCATTTTAGCGGAGGCAAGTTTTCATAGGACAAGAACCCTTGTTCCAGGTTTAAGATCAGCTGATGTGGAAGACCACCTGTACCAATGTTTAAGCTGAGAAATATACTAACGAGACCACCTTTTCCAGAAATGTTGACGTATAGAGTTTATTTGTTGCCATCGTTAGCACTTGCTCGTCACTTGGATCCGAAGTCAATGGCCGTGAATTTAATATTGCCTTAATCTCAGCTGCGACAGTTGTTAGCTCTTCAAAAGTAAGCGTTGAAAGGTTGCAACTTCTTAACAAAAGACTGGGTATGTTGGTTATAAAACTGCTTTCTTAAATCTGCTAGCTCACTCCTTGCTCCTACAAAGTTAATAGCATTATCACAGTAGAGATGTCGATAGATGCCACGTCGAGAGATGAATCTTCTTAGAGCTGCCATAAATCTACCTGTTGTGAGGTCCGAAACGATTTCTAAATGAGCAGCCTTTGTAGAGAAGCATACATAAACAGCCATGTATGATTTTGTAGTCCTCGAGTTCTCACGGTAGTCTGAAAAGGGCCACAAAAGTCGACACCCGAAACAAGAAATGTTCTGGAACTACATACACTTGAAGACGGAAGGTCACCCACTATTTGTTCTCCCAACTTTGGTCGCATACGAAAACAAACGAGGAATTGTGTACTACTTTTGTCGCCAAACTACGTGCATCGATGATCCATAATCTTTCTCTTGGAATTGAAACTAATGCTTGAGCACCTGCGTGACGATATTTGTAGTGGAGATGATGCATGAAGCTTTATATAAATGGATGCTTCTTAGGCATTGAGATTGGATTTTTAGCATCATATGGTAACTCAGAATGTTCTAACCGTCCTCCTACGCGTATTAATGGGATTTAAGAATTCAGTTGTATATACGGGCTGAACGACTTTTCGGACCGACAAACTTGTTACTTTTTTGCAAAATAGCAATGTCTTCTTTTAATGTAATTTGTTGAATGCAGAATATTATTCTTAACAGTCCCAGCTTCATACTCCTCAGCTTCAATGTCATCTAGTACAAGATCCTCCTTTTTCTGGGCCCGTATTACGTATTACGATAATCGTCAAATAGCCTTCGTTCTCGCTGAAATGCGACTACGTAAAACGATTATAGTTCAAGTTTCAACGATACTCGTTTTTTCTTACGAGTGCCATTTGGCTGTCGTTTAGGTTTCATTTTCGTTGTTGTCAAAAATATCATGGTGACTGTGTTGTGTCTGCTGAACAGAGAAAACTTGAGCAGATTAAAAACCAAACAAACAAACAAATAAAGCTGAAGAATATTTTATTAATAATATAATAATAACTTTTATGAAAACATATACCGGCATTGTAAGAAAAACTATTCGCCTCCCACATTTTTCTTATAACACATTTCTGCTTG
The DNA here is from genome assembly GCA_951217065.1 of Baccha elongata. Lineage (NCBI taxonomy): Eukaryota > Metazoa > Arthropoda > Insecta > Diptera > Syrphidae > Baccha > Baccha elongata. The sequence continues at coordinate 79,752,850 of OX578274.1, forward strand.
CTTTTTCTTGAAATATGTGTTGTGTCCTCTTCCTTCGCAACAATATTAAAAACAAAAAATATAAAAACAAAAAGGAGTAATGGAAAAACACTTTAATATCTTATAAAATAATATGGACAACTTCCTTACTTTCACACTCGCCTTTGTTGATTTTGATCAATTTTTGCTATCTATTTAACAACGTGAAGTTCGATGTACTTCAAAAAAATAGTATTTCTCCTTTTTATCTGGCAATAATTTCGAGAAATCATTCTTGTTTTATGTAATCGCTGTTATTGTGAATATTGTATCCTTGACTATCGTTTGTTTTGCCTTTCGTTTCGTAATACGAAATACGGGTCCTGTGATCTTCTTATACTTGCGATAAAACGGTCGCAGTAGGTAAATATCACGACCATTTTTTTTTATATCTATTGATAAATTTGTGATTTCCAATTATGTCTTCAAATTTGTTGTCAATGGTTTCTGGATTCGCTGCAGCCACCAAAACTGTATTTATTTGTCGCTTTTCCAAATCGATTTTTGATGTTTGTCTTTTATTTGAAGGCCATTTATTAGGATGAAGATACAAAAAATCAGAACCAGTAAACCAATAAAAAATCCATCAAATTTGCAACCAATGATCCACGGGAAAATGTGTCAGCTGTATTCTATTCTGAATGATGGCCAGTAGATTGGCAACGAATTTGTTTCAAGAAGTGGGATGGTCTGCAATTAAATCCAAAACTATTTCTGAGTCTGTCCATAAGAAGGTTTGGTCAGTCTTATCATTAAATGTATCCAGAACACGATTGACTAACCTAGACAATAACAGAGCTGCACATAGTTCTTACTATGGCTCTGAGTGAAGGTCGGTGCTACCTTTGACTTTGCACTCAATAAGTGAACAAAAATGTTTCCCAACGAATCTTCTACACGAGCATAGATGCAACATCCAAATGCTTTGAGAGACGCATCCGAAAATCCATGCACCTCACAACCAACAATATCTTGGGAAAATACATACCTCGGAACACGAACTTTTGAAAGTGCCCAAAGTTGAGAGCGATATTTTATCCATTCTCTTTCAGGTCATCATCTATATCGTCGTCCGAATCAACCTTTGCGATCCAAAGCGAAGCAGGCTATTTCACTGTGCACAATTCACTGTGCACAATTCACTGTATGGACAATTTATTGTGGATCACAATTCACTGTGGAACAGAATTCACTGTGGTCTATTTTGATTAATGTTCAACTGCCTGAGACAACCTTCATCAATAAAAATTATTATAAGTTTAGTCTGAATTAGAGCCGGGAAACGTTTAAACTTAAGATTCTCTTAAATAAAGTTTTTTTTAATTAAACTTTTTTTATTTCTACTTAAGTGGCGCAGTCGGTAGGATTTCAATCCGAAGATTGAAATTAAAGAACAATAATAAAAATAGTGCAAAATATTGAACAACATATCTACCATATAAAACTAAAACTAATATTGGCAGTGAAGAGTGAACAAAGTGATATTAAACTGAAATTAATATTGGGTCGCCGGTTTGTAAATCATTTTAGTTCGACTACTAACTATTAATAAAATATAAAAAAAAAAATAAAAATGAAAAAAGTTAAAAGTGATAAACTCATATTATCAAACAAAACATACAATAATTCAAGATGCAGAATCAAGCAAACGAAGGCAATCACGGTCAACAGGCTCAAGCTCCACCACAAGGTCCTGCACCAGGAGGATCAGAGAATACTAGGGTACATCAGAGTACGCCCTGACTTCATTTACAGCGAAGTGGAGATTTTCCTGCCGTTTTTTGTGGGAACACCATAGGAGTATTACATTTTTCAAAGGAACGTGATAAACAAAATTCAAGGGCCAGCATTACAAGCAATAAGGACGCTGGGAGCGAATCCAACGTGGAACAACAAAAGCTGAATCGATCAAGAACTTTGGAGTTCGGGAAACTTACTACGATTTACACCACCAAGCCATCAGTACCAGAAACAATAATGTTAGTGAGTATTTCGAAAAACTTATAGATATATTAGATAAATTAAATACTAAATACGAATTTGATACGAACCGAATGAATACGAATTCATTCGGGTTTTTCTACCGAATGAATTCTCACCAGTAACTAACGAAAACATAATAGTTAAAACTTTTATTAATGGACTCGATCCTAATCATTGTAATAAGTAGACAAATTGATAATTTACGAGACGCATACTATACGCTCGAAGAAACGGGTATGATTCAGGCAGGTAGGCAGAAGTTTAATAGAGAAATACCAGTAACCCATAAAAATTCGAATACCAATACAAACAGAGCTCAGAATATTCCACTATCAATATTAACACCAAAATAGGAACAATTCGGATCAGTATAGGAATAATTTTAACCAAAATAGAAACAATTCGGGTCAATATAGAAATAATTTTAACCGAAATCGTAACAATTCGGGCCAATATAGAAACAATTTTAATAACAATTATTTCAATAACAATAATAATTTAAATCAGAGGGCATTAGGCCAACACAATAATCATACACCAATGGAATGCGATCATGTTCAACAATCTGTTGAAGAAGTAAATTTTCACTCACAGCCTCCAATTCGGACTTACCGATAATAGAATTGAATATAGGAGAAAATAAAATAAAATGTTTAATAGATACAGGTTCAACTACTACATTACTCGAAAAGACCAAATTACAAAATTACAAACGAATTCCTTTAAAAGAAAGAGTAATATTTAATACCCTTAACGGGAATACAACAATAGACACCGAAATTATAACAGTGCTACCAAATGAAATCAATGAAAAAGCTTAAATATGTTGGAAACTTACATCATATAAAGACAAAGGCGCAAAATTATAGTCGCCTCCTTTTAAATCATTTAAGTTAATCCTAACAAACATTAACTTAACATTATCACCAGGTAATAAGCTTGTATCATATTATAAACAATTTATGGAATTTCCAGTAATAACTTCCAGTGAGAGATTTTGTTGTTGGATTTAAACAGTGTTTGTGTGTAGTTTCATTCTCTTTTGAGAGGGTGGGTAGTTTATCTGTCAAAAAATTAGAGTCGGATCTTAAAAGACAAAATGGAGATTTCCTGGTTTTAAAGTATGTTTTTATCAAAGAGTTAGCTCTATAGGTCTATTGAAAAAACGTTAACAAAGTGTTAAATACTTTTTAGGATCGTGTTATTTTGACTATAATTTTGCGCCAAACATTTTGATGGTATATTTGGAGTGAACTTACTAAAACCTTTAGATGCAAAAATTAATTTAGAGGAAGAATATATAGAAATTCATGGGAATACAATTAAATTTGTAAATGCATGTCCTCACAAGTATGAAGAAATACATATTTTAGAAAGCAATATAGAAGATGACCAATACGTAACAAATTGTCTTCTTGGTAATCATTTAAATACAGAAGAAAGAAAAACTTTAGAGAACCTCCTTAAAAAAATTTCGGTACCCCCAAATCCATGAGCAAGCGATCAATAAAAAAATTAAAGAAATGCTTTCGCAAGGTATAATTCAAGAAAGTAATTCTCCATACAATAGTCCTCTTTGGATTGTGCCTAAGAAGTTAGACAATTCCTAACAAAAGAAATGGAGGATTGTGGTCGATTATAGAAAGCTTAACGAAGCTACAATTGATGACAAATTTCCAATTCCTGATATAGACACTATATTAGATAAATTGGGAAGGTCTCAATACTTTACGACCTTAGACCCAGATAAAGGCTTCCAACAAGTTCTAGTTAGAGAAGAGGATAGAAAAAAACTGCCTTTTCGACTCCTCTCGGGCATTATGAGTCACAAGAATTCCTTTCGGGCTTAAAAATGCCCCAGCGACTTTTCAAAGATTGATCAACTCAGTTCTTAGGGAATGCATAAATCAAATATGCGTCGTCTACTTAGACGATATTCTAATATTTAGCTCATCTTTGAAAGAACACATTATTAGCGTTCAAAAAGTTCTGAATAAACTACGGCAACACAACCTTAAAATTCAAGTTGATAAGTGCAAGTTCTTTGCAAAAGAAACAGAATATTTGGGACACGTCTTAACGACGGAAGGGGTAAAACCAAATAAAAATAAAATTGAAAGCATTCAAAAGCTTCTGTTACCACATAATACCAAACAAATAAAGTCATTTTTAGGCATAACTGGTTATTTTAGAAAATTTATTAAAGACTACGCGAAGATCGCGCAACCAATGACTAAGTATCTCAAAACGGATACCAAAATTAATATAAATGATCCAAATTATGTATCCGCTTTCGAGAAACTCAAAACAATCCTCACAAATTCACCGGTTTTGAAGTACCCAGACTTCACAGAAAATTTCAACTCACAACCGACGCAAGTGATTTTGCTATCGGATCTGTTATTAGCAATAGTTTGGTCTTTAAACTATTTTAGACCCTACATTTACGGTCGAGCTTTGGACTTACTTACAGATCATCAACCACTTTAATGGTTGCAAACAAAGCATAAGGGAAAATATATAAATCAATGACTTCAGAGATGGTTACTACAACTCAGAGAATATAACATTATTATAGATTATATAAACGGGAAAGAAAACAAAGCCGCAGATTTTATGAGTCGAATTATATTGCGAAACAGGTAAAATAAATGTGATCGAGATGCTCACAAATGAGGAGGGAGAGAAAGCTCCAAATTTTAACTTTGAAATTGATAACATGAGTATAGATAACAGGATGCATTCACAAGAAGAAGAAGAAAATGATAATTTCCCTAAATTAGATACAGTAGTAAACAGATTTTATACACAAGTAATGCTTACGAACAATAAAAGCAAAGAAATTGAAATACTTAATAATAAAAGAATCAAATATATTAATTCTGAAGATATTCAAGCAGAAAGACATAGACATATTTAGAAGATTTATAAAAAGAAAAGGACGAATAGGTATTTTTTCTGAACTATCAGAACACGAGTACAATTTAGTACAATCAAAGCTGATCGAGTTGTTTGACCCCACAAAACAAATAAAATTTTATAAATGTATGTACCATATACAAAATATGAAAAATGAAGACGATACCTTTAAAAAGATAGCTTAATATCATAAAAATGAAACAGGTCATGCAGGCATAAACGAAAATTATGCAGGCCTAAGAAAACTCATATATATAATTTTTAATGTTGAAATAAATAAAACACTTTTTAAAAAATATATCTAGAGACGGAGCTCTAGATTGGAGGTTATCTTTATTCGAAAGTATATTAAAGTCTAACCAGAATGTCGCAGACAACTGGTATTTATATTCTTAATTTTAAAGGCGTACGTGACTTATTTCACATACGACTTCTTTTATTATTGATCTCTATTTTGTTTATAAGACGGTTGCATTTGAGCGGATATGCAATCGTCAACAGAAAAGTGTTTAATCTTCCGTTTGGATAAATGTGGTCTTTGTGTCTGTGTTTAGATGTGAAGTTTAATTAACCAATGCTTTTATCATCATTCTTTGTTATAACACTTTCCTCTTTCGAGTGTTCTAACGGTTGGAAAGCGACCGTTGGAAGGCTTATATTTGTAACAGTTTTTTTATACTTTAATTTCATTTTTAAATACATGATTGCAAAAAGTATTATTGATATTATTATTACGGTATTATTTTATAGTTATCTTGATATAATTTTCTATTGTATGTTACATTTTTTATCTTTATTTTACAATTTTAAAATTCTAAAATAAAGTTTCCTTGTAAGGTATAATCTAAGTTATTACAATCTTGTTCTAACTTTTCATTCTTTATGTTTTTTTATTATTTTATATTTTTCTTTATTAATTATAATATTTTCATTTTTGTAATCTTTAATATTACAGTTGAGTTTAGAATTGTTTTTAAATATGTTTTCAATGCAATTGTCTTAAATTTTTATTAAATTTTTTATTTCTTTGCTTACATAATACATAGTTTTATTAAGTTCTATAAATGTGTCGTTAGGTATTTGTTATCTTTTACCGGGAAGGTATGTATAGATATTTCGTTATATAAGTTTTCATTAAATTTTGGTATGCTTAGAATAATAAGTTAGTTATCGTTATAAGTGGCCAATGACAATTTTATCTCTTTGAGTTTTTCTATGTTTATATTGAAGTCATAAATTTCGTTTACAGTCAGTATATCTTATGTTAATATTCCCGTCCTGCTGGTCATTATGATATTGTCTATTTTTTCTATTATTTGTTGTACTTCTACTAAGTTTCTATTGAATTCTAGTTCCATACGTAAAGTATTTATTTCTGATTTGATTTCTTTGTATTTAGTTAATGTTTTTTAACTTTGTTTAAGTATGTCTTGTAATTGGAAGAATTGTTCGTTAAATTGCTTGTTAATGGTTACTTGTTTATTATTGTTTGTTAAAAGTTCTTTGTTACTATCTTCTAAGTTTTGTAACCTTTCTTATATGGCTTATCTATAATCGTCGTCCATAGTTCCATATATGTAATTCATTCCTTTACCTATGATGTTAATTAGTCCTCGATTATGAATAATATGGTGTGGGATAATTGTTTGGAGTTTTACTTCTAGCGTATTTATCTTTTGCTCTTGTAAATCGTTAGGGTTTGTTAGTAAATGTATTGATCTTTTAACTGGTCTATTAATGATTGGCATTGTGTAGGGTTAATTACGAGTAATAGAATTTCATAGTTATTTATAAGTTTTATTTGTCCTTCTTGTATGACTAAAAATTCTCTATCTATCTTTGTTATTTTTATTATTATTATTATTATTATTATTATTATTATTATTATTATTATTATTATTTATTCTACTCCGTAGATAAATCTACGAAGTTGAGACACATATAAGCACTAGCAGCTTAGGCTATCGGCTTGAACAACACAAGAGAAAAAGACTGATACATGACAAAGACATACACAACAGAAGAAAGACAGAACAGAGAACAGATGCCAGCAGCACATGAATAGCACATGAACGGTCCCCCATCCAAGTACTAACTACGCGCAATGATGCTTGATTTCGCTGATCTATTGGGAAGCGATGCATTTTTTTTTTGCATTTTAATTCATTTTTTTATTTTTTCATTTTCTTATATCTATCTTAATGCTAGACAAAAAATCTTAAACAACTAGCTTACATATTAACTTAACTAACTTACTGGCCCCATACGGGCGCTCTTAATTATACTATAACTATATTTAAAAAATGCCTTTCGGCGTAAAGACTATTTTAAATTTAAAATTCAATATAACTTAAACCTAAACAAGAAAATTCTTTAAAAACTTGTTTTCCATGACATTATTTTAATTTTTATTTAAAAACTTAAAACTACCCTTTACTTAAAACTAGAACAACCACCAGCAGCATTTTTTTTTTTTTTTTTTTTTTTCTTCGAAGCAGCCTATGCATATGCCCACACGCTTATAAACATGAATATATTGACATATATGCATATGTAACAGCGCCAAATGCACATACCCACAGACAAACGATTTTATGGATTTTTAACATTTTTTTTGGTGCCACCGTTACTGTCCTACTTAATCTACCTTAGAAATACGTAGGTCGGCCAAGGCAACAACTTTGACTAACCATCAATATCAAGGTGGTCACCCAACCACCAGTATTTTTTAACTTGCTTATTCAAGTCCTTTTTGTCCCGAAGGGGCACAGCTCTACTGAACCGCAGACGCTCTGCTCCGTTCCCAGAGCCGACGTCTCGACCATACAGGATTCGCCGATCCACAGTTCTACGGCCGACGTGGTAGATTAACGGAACCGCCAACCTATCCTGTATCAGCCCCCGACTGTCTAAATAGAGGAATGTCTCGGGCGGGATGAAACCGTTAAGACAAACGCTCTCACTATATTTATCATTAGGGTAGTAAGCCCCGAAAATAAGTCCATTGGCTCAGGTCATCGCTCTTGCAATGTGACCCCGAATCAGCTTAATTAAAAAGTTATCTATCCTGTTTATATTGGCCCCGTTGTATAAGACCTCGTTGGCATAATAATGTTTGTACTCCGACTCTGGTGTTCTGTGTAATCCAAGACAGGTCCTAAGATACTGCCTCTCAAACACCCGAATCTTTTCCATTTGAGATGGGGCAACGTTAAACCACACAGGGCACCCATAGGCAATCATCGGTTGGATGAGGGCCATGTAGCAAATCACCTTTACCTTGTTTTCAAGGCGGCTGCTATAAAACAACCGTCTTGTCAGAGCAAACGCTCCCCTAGCTCTGGCCAGACAGCATCTATATGTCGATTGAAATATAGATACTGATCTAGCCAGATACCAAGGTACTTTACCACATCTTTACTCGCCAGTTGATGTCCACTCGGTCCAACGATCACTAGATTTCTCCAGTTCTTTCTTGTATCCCTAGAAGCCTTAGACAAAGGGGTTCTAAACAGGATAGTTTCTGATTTCTGAAAGTTATTTTTTAACTTCCAGTCATCACAATATCGCTGAATCTTGTCGAAGTCACGCTGCAAGAGAATTCTGATGACTTCAACTTTTGGACCCGTCCTGTACGCTACAAGGTGATCGGCATACGCAATCGCATGAGTGAAACTACCTATCAGATCGCTGGTGTAAATACTAAAAAAGAATCGGCGAGTTCACAGCTCCTTGCTGTAGACCGTTTTTAATATCAAAAGTTGTGGTAGAAGTTACATTGCCACTTTTGACAACAAACTTTCTCCCATTGAGCATGTCATGAATCATATATAACAGTGGTTTACTTATGCCAAATCTAGTTAATTTCAGATAAAGACCCTCTAACCATACGGTGTCGAAAGCCTTCTCTAAATCAACCAGAACGGCACCTGTGCATTGATTTTTTGCTTTGTTCCATTGAACATCAGAAACTAACTTAGACGCGGCATGAATAGTGTCATGTCCCGCCTTAAAGCCAAACTGATTGTCTGGAATAATATTCTTGTCCTCAGCCCACTTGAACAGAGCTCTATTGAGAATCTTTTCGAATACCTTACTGATACTGATTTGGATGTTGCATAGATGCAACATCCAAATGCTTTGAGAGACGCATCCGAAAATCCATGTACCTCACAACCAACAATATCTTGGGAAAATACATACCTCGGAACACGAACACTTGAAAGTGCCCAAAGTTGAGAGCGATATTTGATCCATTCTCTTTCAGGTCATCATCTATATCGTCGTCCGAATCAACCTTTGCGATCCAAAGCGAAGCAGGCTATTTCACTGTGCACAATTCACTGTGCACAATTCACTGTATGGACAATTCACTGTGGATCACAATTCACTGTGGAACAGAATTCACTGTGGTCTATTTTGATTAATGTTCAACTGCCTGAGACAACCTTCATCAATAAAAACTATTATAAGTTTAGTCTGAATTAGAGCCGGGAAACGTTTAAACTTAAGATTCTCTTAAATAAAGTTTTTTTTAATTAAACTTTTTTTATTTCTACTTAAGTGGCGCAGTCGGTAGGATTTCAATCCGAAGATTGAAATTAAAGAACAATAATAAAAATAGTGCAAAATATTGAACAACATATCTACCATATAAAACTAAAACTAATATTGGCAGTGAAGAGTGAACAAAGTGATACCACGTTAAACTGAAATTAATATTGGGTCGCCGGTTTGTAAATCACTTTAGTTCGACTACTAACTATTAATAAAATATAAAAAAAAAATAAAAATGAAAAAAGTTAAAAGTGATAAACTCATATTATCAAACAAAACATACAATAATTCAAGATGCAGAATCAAGCAAACGAAGGCAATCACGGTCAACAGGCTCAAGCTCCACCACAAGGTCCTGCACCAGGAGGATCAGAGAATACTGGGGTACATCAGAGTACGCCCTGACTTCATTCATCAGCGAAGTGGAGATTTTCCTGCCGTTTTTTGTGGGAACACCATAGGAGTATTACATTTTTCAAAGGAACGTGATAAACAAAATTCAAGGGCCAGCATTACAAGCAATAAGAACGCTGGGAGCGAATCCAACGTAATCCAAGACAGGTCCTAAGATACTGCCTCTCAAACACCCGAATCTTTTCCATTTAAGATGGAGCAACGTTAAACCACACAGGGCACCCATAGGCAATCATCGGTCGGATGAGGGCCATGTAGCAAATCACCTTTACCTTGTTTTCAAGGCGGCTGCTATAAAACAACCGGCTTGTCAGAGCAAACGCTCCCCTAGCTCTGGCCAGACAGCATCTATATGTCGATTGAAATATAGATACTGATCTAGCCAGATACCAAGGTACTTTACCACATCTTTACTCGCCAGTTGATGTCCACTCGGTCCAACGATCACTAGATTTCTCCAGTTCTTTCTTGTATCCCTAGAAGCCTTAGACAAAGGGGTTCTAAACAGGATAGTTTCTGATTTCTGAAAGTTATTTTTTAACTTCCAGTCATCACAATATCGCTGAATCTTGTCGAAGTCACACTGCAAGAGAATTCTGATGACTTCAACTTTTGGACCCGTCCTGTACGCTACAAGGTCATCGGCATACGCAATCGCATGAGTGAGACTACCTATCAGATCGCTGGTGTAAATACTAAAAAGAATCGGCGAGTTCACAGCTCCTTGCTGTAGACCGTTTTTAATATCAAAAGTTGTGGTAGAAGTTACATTGCCACTTTTGACAACAAACTTTCTCCCATTGAGCATGTCATGAATCATATATAACAGTGGTTTACTTATGCCAAATCTAGTTAATTTCAGATAAAGACCCTCTAACCATACGGTGTCGAAAGCCTTCTCTAAATCAACCAGAACGGCACCTGTGCATTGATTTTTTGCTTTGTTCCATTGAACATCAGAAACTAACTTAGACGCGGCATGAATAGTGTCATGTCACGCCTTAAAGCCAAACTGATTGTCTGGAATAATATTCTTGTCCTCAGCCCACTTGAACAGAGCTCTATTGAGAATCTTTTCGAATACCTTACTGATACTGATTTGGATGTTGCAAAGATGCAACATCCAAATGCTTTGAGAGACGCATCCGAAAATCCATGTACCTCACAACCAACAATATCTTGGGAAAATACATACCTCGGAACACGAACACTTGAAAGTGCCCAAAGTTGAGAGCGATATTTGATCCATTCTCTTTCAGGTCATCATCTATATCGTCGTCCAAATCAACCTTTGCGATCCAAAGCGAAGCAGGCTATTTCACTGTGCACAATTCACTGTGCACAATTCACTGTATGGACAATTCACTGTGGATCACAATTCACTGTGGAACAGAATTCACTGTGGTCTATTTTGATTAATGTTCAACTGCCTGAGACAACCTTCATCAATAAAAACTATTATAAGTTTAGTCTGAATTAGAGCCGGGAAACGTTTAAACTTAAGATTCTCTTAAATAAAGTTTTTTTTAATTAAACTTTTTTTATTTCTACTTAAGTGGCGCAGTCGGTAGGATTTCAATCCGAAGATTGAAATTAAAGAACAATAATAAAAATAGTGCAAAATATTGAACAACATATCTACCATATAAAACTAAAACTAATATTGGCAGTGAAGAGTGAACAAAGTGATACCACGTTAAACTGAAATTAATATTGGGTCGCCGGTTTGTAAATCACTTTAGTTCGACTACTAACTATTAATAAAATATAAAAAAAAAATAAAAATGAAAAAAGTTAAAAGTGATAAACTCATATTATCAAACAAAACATACAATAATTCAAGATGCAGAATCAAGCAAACGAAGGCAATCACGGTCAACAGGCTCAAGCTCCACCACAAGGTCCTGCACCAGGAGGATCAGAGAATACTGGGGTACATCAGAGTACGCCCTGACTTCATTCATCAGCGAAGTGGAGATTTTCCTGCCGTTTTTTGTGGGAACACCATAGGAGTATTACATTTTTCAAAGGAACGTGATAAACAAAATTCAAGGGCCAGCATTACAAGCAATAAGGACGCTGGGAGCGAATCCAACGTAATCCAAGACAGGTCCTAAGATACTGCCTCTCAAACACCCGAATCTTTTCCATTTGAGATGGAGCAACGTTAAACCACACAGGGCACCCATAGGCAATCATCGGTCGGATGAGGGCCATGTAGCAAATCACCTTTACCTTGTTTTCAAGGCGGCTGCTATAAAACAACCGGCTTGTCAGAGCAAACGCTCCCCTAGCTCTGGCCAGACAGCATCTATATGTCGATTGAAATATAGATACTGATCTAGCCAGATACCAAGGTACTTTACCACATCTTTACTCGCCAGTTGATGTCCACTCGGTCCAACGATCACTAGATTTCTCCAGTTCTTTCTTGTATCCCTAGAAGCCTTAGACAAAGGGGTTCTAAACAGGATAGTTACTGATATCTGAAAGTTATTTTTTAACTTCCAGTCATCACAATATCGCTGAATCTTGTCGAAGTCACGCTGCAAGAGAATTCTGATGACTTCAACTTTTGGACCCGTCCTGTACGCTACAAGGTCATCGGCATACGCAATCGCATGAGTGAGACTACCTATCAGATCGCTGGTGTAAATACTAAAAAGAATCGGCGAGTTCACAGCTCCTTGCTGTAGACCGTTTTTAATATCAAAAGTTGTGGTAGAAGTTACATTGCCACTTTTGACAACAAACTTTCTCCCATTGAGCATGTCATGAATCATATATAACAGTGGTTTACTTATGCCAAATCTAGTTAATTTCAGATAAAGACCCTCTAACCATACGGTGTCGAAAGCCTTCTCTAAATCAACCAGAACGGCACCTGTGCATTGATTTTTTGCTTTGTTCCATTGAACATCAGAAACTAACTTAGACGCGGCATGAATAGTGTCATGTCCCGCCTTAAAGCCAAACTGATTGTCTGGAATAATATTCTTGTCCTCAGCCCACTTGAACAGAGCTCTATTGAGAATCTTTTCGAATACCTTACTGATACTGATTTGGATGTTACATAGATGCAACATCCAAATGCTTTGAGAGACGCATCCGAAAATCCATGTACCTCACAACCAACAATATCTTGGGAAAATACATACCTCGGAACACGAACACTTGAAAGTGCCCAAAGTTGAGAGCGATATTTGATCCATTCTCTTTCAGGTCATCATCTATATCGTCGTCCGAATCAACCTTTGCGATCCAAAGCGAAGCAGGCTATTTCACTGTTCACAATTCACTGTGCACAATTCACTGTATGGACAATTCACTGTGGATCACAATTCACTGTGGAACAGAATTCACTGTGGTCTATTTTGATTAATGTTCAACTGCCTGAGACAACCTTCATCAATAAAAATTATTATAAGTTTAGTCTGAATTAGAGCCGGGAAACGTTTAAACTTAAGATTCTCTTAAATAAAGTTTTTTTTAATTAAACTTTTTTTATTTCTACTTAAGTGGCGCAGTCGGTAGGATTTCAATCCGAAGATTGAAATTAAAGAACAATAATAGAAATAGTGCAAAATATTGAACAACATATCTACCATATAAAACTAAAACTAATATTGGCAGTGAAGAGTGAACAAAGTGATACCACGTTAAACTGAAATTAATATTGGGTCGCCGGTTTGTAAATCATTTTAGTTCGACTACTAACTATTAATAAAATATAAAAAAAAAAAAATAAAAATGAAAAAAGTTAAAAGTGATAAACTCATATTATCAAACAAAACATACAATAATTCAAGATGCAGAATCAATCAAACGAAGGCAATCACGGTCAACAGGCTCAAGCTCCACCACAAGGTCCTGCACCAGGAGGATCAGAGAATACTGGGGTACATCAGAGTACGCCCTGACTTCATTCATCAGCGAAGTGGAGATTTTCCTGCCGTTTTTTGTGGGAACACCATAGGAGTATTACATTTTTCAAAGGAACGTGATAAACAAAATTCAAGGGCCAGCATTACAAGCAATAAGGACGCTGGGAGCGAATCCAACGTGGAACAACAAAAGCTGAATCGATCAAGAACTTTGGAGTTCGGGAAACTTACTACAATTTACACCACCAAGCCATCAGTACCAGAAACAATAATGTTAGTGAGTATTTCGAAAAACTTATAGATATATTAGATAAATTAAATACTAAATACGAATTTGATATAGAAAAACCGAATGAATACTCACCAGTAACTAACGAAAACATAATAGTTAAAACTTTTATTAATGGACTCGATCCTAATCATTGTAATAAGTAGACAAATTGATAATTTACGAGACGCATACTATACGCTCGAAGAAACGGGTATGATTCAGGCAGGTAGGCAGAAGTTTAATAGAGAAATACCAGTAACCCATAAAAATTCGAATACCAATACAAACAGAGCTCAGAATATTCCACGATCAATATTAACACCAAAATAGGAACAATTCGGATCAGTACCTATAGGAATAATTTTAACCAAAATAGAAACAATTCGGGTCAATATAGAAATAATTTTAACCGAAATCGTAACAATTCGGGCCAATATAGAAACAATTTTAATAACAATTATTTCAATAACAATAATTTAAATCAGAGGGCATTAGGCCAACACAATAATCATACACCAATGGAATGCGATCATGTTAAACAATCTGTTGAAGAAGTAAATTTTCACTCACAGCCTCCAATTCGGACTTACCGATAATAGAATTGAATATAGGAGAAAATAAAATAAAATGTTTAATAGATACAGGTTCAACTACTACATTACTCGAAAAGACCAAATTACAAAATTACAAACGAATTCCTTTAAAAGAAAGAGTAATATTTAATACCCTTAACGGGAATACAACAATAGACACCGAAATTATAACAGTGCTACCAAATGAAATCAATGAAAAAGCTTAAATATGTTGGAAACTTACATCATTTAAAGACAAAGGCGCAAAATTATAGTCGCCTCCTTTTAAATCATTTAAGTTAATCCTAACAAACATTAACTTAACATTATCACCAGGTAATAAGCTTGTATCATATTATAAACAATTTATGGAATTTCCAGTAATAACTTCCAGTGAGAGATTTTGTTGTTGGATTTAAACAGTGTTTGTGTGTAGTTTCATTCTCTTTTGAGAGGGTGGGTAGTTTATCTGTCAAAAAATTAGAGTCGGATCTTAAAAGACAAAATGGAGATTTCCTGGTTTTAAAGTATGTTTTTATCAAAGAGTTAGCTCTATAGGTCTATTGAAAAAACGTTAACAAAGTGTTAAATACTTTTTAGGATCGTGTTATTTTGACTATAATTTTGCGCCAAACATTTTGATGGTATATTTGGAGTGAACTTACTAAAACCTTTAGATGCAAAAATTAATTTAGAGGAAGAATATATAGAAATTCATGGGAATACAATTAAATTTGTAAATGCATGTCCTCACAAGTATGAAGAAATACATATTTTAGAAAGCAATATAGAAGATGACCAATACGTAACAAATTGTCTTCTTGGTAATCATTTAAATACAGAAGAAAGAAAAACTTTAGAGAACCTCCTTAAAAAAATTTCGGTACCCCCAAATCCATGAGCAAGCGATCAATAAAAAAATTAAAGAAATGCTTTCGCAAGGTATAATTCAAGAAAGTAATTCTCCATACAATAGTCCTCTTTGGATTGTGCCTAAGAAGTTAGACAATTCCTAACAAAAGAAATGGAGGATTGTGGTCGATTATAGAAAGCTTAACGAAGCTACAATTGATGACAAATTTCCAATTCCTGATATAGACACTATATTAGATAAATTGGGAAGGTCTCAATACTTTACGACCTTAGACCCAGATAAAGGCTTCCAACAAGTTCTAGTTAGAGAAGAGGATAGAAAAAAACTGCCTTTTCGACTCCTCTCGGGCATTATGAGTCACAAGAATTCCTTTCGGGCTTAAAAATGCCCCAGCGACTTTTCAAAGATTGATCAACTCAGTTCTTAGGGAATGCATAAATCAAATATGCGTCGTCTACTTAGACGATATTCTAATATTTAGCTCATCTTTGAAAGAACACATTATTAGCGTTCAAAAAGTTCTGAATAAACTACGGCAACACAACCTTAAAATTCAAGTTGATAAGTGCAAGTTCTTTGCAAAAGAAACAGAATATTTGGGACACGTCTTAACGACGGAAGGGGTAAAACCAAATAAAAATAAAATTGAAAGCATTCAAAAGCTTCTGTTACCACATAATACCAAACAAATAAAGTCATTTTTAGGCATAACTGGTTATTTTAGAAAATTTATTAAAGACTACGCGAAGATCGCGCAACCAATGACTAAGTATCTCAAAAAGGATACCAAAATTAATATAAATGATCCAAATTATGTATCCGCTTTCGAGAAACTCAAAACAATCCTCACAAATTCACCGGTTTTGAAGTACCCAGACTTCACAGAAAATTTCAACTCACAACCGACGCAAGTGATTTTGCTATCGGATCTGTTATTAGCAATAGTTTGGTCTGTAAACTATTTTAGACCCTACATTTACGGTCGAGCTTTGGACTTACTTACAGATCATCAACCACTTAAATGGTTGCAAACAAAGCATAAGGGAAAATATATAAATCAATGACTTCAGAGATGGTTACTACAACTCAGAGAATATAACATTATTATAGATTATATAAACGGGAAAGAAAACAAAGCCGCAGATTTTATGAGTCGAATTATATTGCGAAACAGGTAAAATAAATGTGATCGAGATGCTCACAAATGAGGAGGGAGATAAAGCTCCAAATTTTAACTTTGAAATTGATAACATGAGTATAGATAACAGGATGCATTCACAAGAAGAAGAAGAAAATGATAATTTCCCTAAATTAGATACAGTAGTAAACAGATTTTATACACAAGTAATGCTTACGAACAATAAAAGCAAAGAAATTGAAATACTTAATAATAAAAGAATCAAATATATTAATTCTGAAGATATTCAAGCAGAAAGACATAGACATATTTAGAAGATTTATAAAAAGAAAAGGACGAATAGGTATTTTTTCTGAACTATCAGAACACGAGTACAATTTAGTACAATCAAAGCTGATCGAGTTGTTTGACCCCACAAAACAAATAAAATTTTATAAATGTATGTACCATGTACAAAATATGAAAAATGAAGACGATACCTTTAAAAAGATAGCTTAATATCATAAAAATGAAACAGGTCATGCAGGCATAAACGAAAATTATGCAGGCCTAAGAAAACTCATATATATAATTTTTAATGTTGAAATAAATAAAACACTTTTTAAAAAATATATCTAGAGACGGAGCTCTAGATTGGAGATTATCTTAATTCGAAAGTATATTAAAGTCTAACCAGAATGTCGCAGACAACTGGTATTTATATTCTTAATTTTAAAGGCGTACGTGACTTATTTCACATACGACTTCTTTTATTATTGATCTCTATTTTGTTTATAAGACGGTTGCATTTGAGCGGATATGCAATCGTCAACAGAAAAGTGTTTAATCTTCCGTTTGGATAAATGTGGTCTTTGTGTCTGTGTTTAGATGTGAAGTTTAATTAACCAATGCTTTTATCATCATTCTTTGTTATAACACTTTCCTCTTTCGAGTGTTTTAACGGTTGGAAACCGACCGTTGGAAGGCTTATATTTGTAATAGTTTTTTTATTCTTTAATTTCATTTTTAAATACATGATTGCAAAAAGTATTATTGATATTATTATTACGGTATTATTTTATAGTTATCTTGATATAATTTTCTATTGTATGTTACATTTTTTATCTTTATTTTACAATTTTAAAATTCTAAAATAAAGTTTCCTTGTAAGGTATAATCTAAGTTATTACAATCTTGTTCTAACTTTTCATTCTTTATGTTTTTTTATTATTTTATATTTTTCTTTATTAATTATAATATTTTCATTTTTGTAATCTTTAATATTACAGTTGAGTTTAGAATTGTTTTTAAATATGTTTTCAATGCAATTGTCTTAAATTTTTATTAAATTTTTTATTTCTTTGCTTACATAATACATAGTTTTATTAAGTTCTATAAATGTGTCGTTAGGTATTTGTTATCTTTTACCGGGAAGGTATGTATAGATATTTCGTTATATAAGTTTTCATTAAATTTTGGTATGCTTAGAATAATAAGTTAGTTATCGTTATAAGTGGCCAATGACAATTTTATCTCTTTGAGTTTTTCTATGTTTATATTGAAGTCATAAATTTCGTTTACAGTCAGTATATCTTATGTTAATATTCCCGTCCTGCTGGTCATTATGATATTGTCTATTTTTTCTATTATTTGTTGTACTTCTACTAAGTTTCTATTGAATTCTAGTTCCATACGTAAAGTATTTATTTCTGATTTGATTTCTTTGTATTTAGTTAATGTTTTTTAACTTTGTTTAAGTATGTCTTGTAATTGGAAGAATTGTTCGTTAAATTGCTTGTTAATGGTTACTTGTTTATTATTGTTTGTTAAAAGTTCTTTGTTACTATCTTCTAAGTTTTGTAACCTTTCTTATATGGCTTGTCTATAATCGTCGTCCATAGTTCCATATATGTAATTCATTCCTTTACCTATGATGTTAATTAGTCCTCGATTATGAATAATATGGTGTGGGATAATTGTTTGGAGTTTTACTTCTAGCGTATTTATCTTTTGCTCTTGTAAATCGTTAGGGTTTGTTAGTAAATGTATTGATCTTTTAACTGGTCTATTAATGATTGGCATTGTGTAGGGTTAATTACGAGTAATAGAATTTCATAGTTATTTATAAGTTTTATTTGTCCTTCTTGTATGACTAAAAATTCTCTATCTATCTTTGTTATTTTTATTATTATTATTATTATTATTATTATTATTATTATTATTATTATTATTATTATTATTATTTATTCTACTCCGTAGATAAATCTACGAAGTTGAGACACATATAAGCACTAGCAGCTTAGGCTATCGGCTTGAACAACACAAGAGAAAAAGACTGATACATGACAGAGACATACACAACAGAAGAAAGACAGAACAGAGAACAGATGCCAGCAGCACATGAATAGCACATGAACGGTCCCCCATCCAAGTACTAACCACGCGCAATGATGCTTGATTTCGCTGATCTATTGGGAAGCGATGCATTTTTTTTTTGCATTTTAATTCATTTTTTTATTTTTTCATTTTCTTATATCTATCTTAATGCTAGACAAAAAATCTTAAACAACTAGCTTACATATTAACTTAACTAACTTACTGGCCCCATACGGGCGCTCTTAATTATACTATAACTATATTTAAAAAATGCCTTTCGGCGTAAAGACTATTTTAAATTTAAAATTCAATATAACTTAAACCTAAACAAGAAAATTCTTTAAAAACTTGTTTTCCATGACATTATTTTAATTTTTATTTAAAAACTTAAAACTACCCTTTACTTAAAACTAGAACAGCCACCAGCAGCATTTTTTTTTTTTTTTTTTTTCTTCGAAGCAGCCTATGCATATGCCCACACGCTTATAAATATGAATATATTGACATATATGCATATGTAACAGCGCCAAATGCACATACCCACAGACAAACGATTTTATGGATTTTTAACATTTTTTTTGGTGCCACCGTTACTGTCCTACTTAATCTACCTTAGAAATACGTAGGTCGGCCAAGGCAACAACTTTGACTAACCATCAATATCAAGGTGGTCACCCAACCACCAGTATTTTTTAACTTGCTTATTCAAGTCCTTTTTGTCCCGAAGGGGCACAGCTCTACTGAACCGCAGACGCTCTGCTCCGTTCCCAGAGCCGACGTCTCGACCATACAGGATTCGCCGATCCACAGTTCTACGGCCGACGTGGTAGATTAACGGAACCGCCAACCTATCCTGTATCAGCCCCCGACTGTCTAAATAGAGGAATGTCTCGGGCGGTATGAAACCGTTAAGACAAACGCTCTCACTATATTCATCATTAGGGTAGTAAGCCCCGAAAATAAGTCCATTGGCTAAGGTCATCGCTTTTGCAATGTGACCCCGAATCAGCTTAATTAAAAAGTTATCTATCCTGTTTATATTGGCCCCGTTGTATAAGACCTCGTTGGCATAATAATGTTTGTACTCCGACTCTGGTGTTCTGTGTAATCCAAGACAGGTCCTAAGATACTGCCTCTCAAACACCCGAATCTTTTCCATTTGAGATGGGGCAACGTTAAACCACACAGGGCACCCATAGGCAATCATCGGTCGGATGAGGGCCATGTAGCAAATCACCTTTACCTTGTTTTCAAGGCGGCTGCTATAAAACAACCGTCTTGTCAGAGCAAACGCTCCCCTAGCTCTGGCCAGAGCAGCATCTATATGTCGATTGAAATATAGATACTGATCTAGCCAGATACCAAGGTACTTTACCACATCTTTACTCGCCAGTTGATGTCCACTCGGTCCAACGAACACTAGATTTCTCCAGTTCTTTCTTGTATCCCTAGAAGCCTTAGACAAAGGGGTTCTAAACAGGATAGTTTCTGATTTCTGAAAGTTATTTTTTAACTTCCAGTCATCACAATATCGCTGAATCTTGTCGAAGTCACGCTGCAAGAGAATTCTGATGACTTCAACTTTTGGACCCGTCCTGTACGCTACAAGGTCATCGGCATACGCAATCGCATGAGTGAGGCTACCTATCAGATCGCTGGTGTAAATACTAAAAAGAATCGGCGAGTTCACAGCTCCTTGCTGTAGACCGTTTTTAATATCAAAAGTTGTGGTAGAAGTTACATTGCCACTTTTGACAACAAACTTTCTCCCATTGAGCATGTCATGAATCATATATAACAGTGGTTTACTTATGCCAAATCTAGTTAATTTCAGATAAAGACCCTCTAACCATACGGTGTCGAAAGCCTTCTCTAAATCAACCAGAACGGCACCTGTGCATTGATTTTTTGCTTTGTTCCATTGAACATCAGAAACTAACTTAGACATGAATAGTGTCATGTCCCGCCTTGCTCTATTGAGAATCTTTTCGAATACCTTACTGATACTTGGAAGAAGACTTATCGACCGAAGATTTGCTGGATTGGAGCTGTCCTTTCCCTTTTTGGGGAGAGGATGGACCACAGCTTCCACAGTCTTCCAACTCACTGGATAATATGCATTACTCAATGCGTTGTTGAACAGTGTGGTATAAATGTCTATGGCTTCCTCAGGGAGATGTCGTAACACAATGTTGGGTATACCATCGACCCCCGCAGATTTCTTTTTCTTTAATGTTTGAAAAATTAACTGAAGTTCTACCTTTGAAATTAACAATGAACTGGGTTCATTTCGCTCGGCGATGGTGGCGTTTGCCAAGTTTTCGTCATTGAACCCGGTGAAACCAGTATTCTCAGATCGCCATTGCGTTATGTTATTTCCAAGGTTGAAGTTGTGGAGTAAGGCTCTGTTCTCCAGGTCATGATTCGGACGAATGCTAGCATTCACCTTATACACTTGCTGGAAAGCAGCCCCTACAGCCTCTACCTTTTCCTGAGGATCTTCTATCATCGAAAACGGCACCTTCCGGATCAATTCCCGCAATCGTTAGTACGTCTTCGTTATCTGTTGTCCTCTGGAGTTTAAGACATGGAAGATCGTTTTGATCATTTCTTCTAAATATCTTATTTATTTGGGGAAACATACTAGGGTCGCTAGAATTAACAGCCCGAATTCTGTTATCCCAATATAAATTAATAGATAATCTATAGTTTTGTCTAATCAGAACGTTTATGTTTTTGATCGACGACTTCAATGTCCTAATCTCCAGATCACGTGTGTCCGTGAAACGTCTGTACAGAAGTTTCAATCTAGTCAGCAGTCCACTTTTTCGTCGGTGTAGTGCGTCGAATGTCGCGTTCTTTATATTTTGTAGGGTCTTGTTCCTTATATTTTGGGATTGTTTTGTCCATTGTTCGTTTTATAGTCGTATTAATTTGAGTCAGGAACCCGTCGATCTCGAGGTTCGTCAGGTTTCTGTCATTTGGTGGAGAAATGTCATCGGAACGTATTTCTCTTGCCAAGGCGTTGGAGAAGCGTGGCCAGCGCGTCTTACTGAAATTGTAAGAGTGCACAGGCACATACTCATCCAACTCCACAAGTTCGCTCGGAAGCTGTATTACGGTGGCAAGTCCGCAGTGATCAATGTCGTATTCAATCGTTCGTAAACAGTTTCTTGTCTGTTGATTTGTTGCGTCAGTTATAACTAGTCGTGAGTCAAGCAGTAAAAGATCCAGAAAACTACCACTTCTCGGAAATGACGGTCTATCTGTAGCCAGAAGGTCGATCCTACACTCAACACTGTATCGACCCATCCAATTAAAAAGATGGTACCCTCTAATTGAACCCATTTTAAATTTTTTTTGTTGAAACATTTCGTCTTTAATTTGTGTACGGACACCACTGTGAAGGTAATGAAGTAACTTAGTACGGACAAATTATGCAGAAGTAAGTTCAGACACACACCATCTTTCCAACTTTCATTACTACCTCTACCGGAATATGTATGCAAAAACATACTCCTGAAAATAAAAATATTTTTATGAGCAGTTTGCAGTAATGTCAAATATCAGGAGTAAATGGAGGCAAAGTAAGGAAATCGCTTTTAGAAACAAGCGGCATCATATGGATGGATGGAAACAACACTAGTGACAGAGAAACCTAACGAAATGGCGGACTGCGATAGTGATGAGTTATGACGAAAATGTACTATGCAATGATGTGCAGAAAACGAGTCGTCCCCTAGGATGTGATAAAATTTACGTATATGTCAAAATTTTATAATTTCTCATAAAGTGTATTATCTACCAAAAATTCATAGGCAGAGGAACGAAAATTAGAACAATTTTTTTTGGTTGAGTGCGATAAATTTTTGACAGCGGTGCAATAAATAATATTATGTGTTTTCACAGAAGCGAATTTGAGTTAAATACAAGAAAGGGACAATTAAGGTATAAAGACAAAGTAGTAATCCGAAGATAGTTAAGAATTCTTTATACTTCGGCAGAAAGATAAATTAAAGAAAGATAAGATTAGTATTGACAGAAATAAAAATGTATAAACGTCAAAATAAAAGGAAGATAGATTAGAGATATTGTAATGTTTGTACCCCTGATTGTGAGTCGTGGAGGTTCAGTGTATGTGTTGTTTCCGTAGAGCAGACTTGGTCCGGCGAGTAGCCAAGTATACCTTAACGCAAAAGCGGATAGCTCTGTAGGGCGTCTGAACTACTGAATTTAACTTAATCGAACCTCCAGCGAGTTGCTAAGTAAAAGAATCGACTTCGTTGGCTTCAGAGTTTGAAGTCTTTTAATACATTTTTATTATTTTTATTTATACACAAAATTATTTGACTTCGTATACATCCAACCATATTTCGATAATCGATAACGTTCTATCGATATTTCCACAATATGCACAATCAGCATTTGACCTTACCATGCATTTGCTTCAAAAATCAACGACACTTGAAATTGGAAATACAAAAAAACTCGTGCACTAAAAGTGTCATATGAGTATTTTTGTTTATTTTGTATTTCTCTTATAGTTCGTGCACTGAAGGTGCCGGTTGAACTATATGAGTATATTATGCACAAAGTGTGCCAATAGAAATATGAATACTTTTTTTTTATTATGATTCGGCTCTATAGCTATAGCTATAGCCGACGCGGTGACCGACGCGACGGGACAAAGTATGTGCGATCGATATGGACGGGAAACCGAGTATCCAGTATCGAAGCAGGTTGAATGTATTCTTAATTGTTTAGCGGCAATTAGTTAAGTGGTCGCTGGTGCGATCCCTTCACAATATCTACTGAAAATTAAAGAGTATCCAATCTCTAACGTCATTTACTCCAACCCAAAAGTCTATTATTGATCCAAGGGTCAATAAATTTTTTTAGTAATTTAGTAAAAAGGATGCGAGTCAATAGTAAAAGTGAAGATATATTAGTTTTACAACCATAGGCGGCAATGAAACGGATGAACTAGTCAAGTAGAACATTTTTTTTCAATAAGTCTAGTACTTACCAAACCATGGTTTATCACTTGCCCATATTTCAGTAAAATTCATTAATATAAAATAACAAACAAATCTATAACCATGATAGTGGATTATTGAAGCGTAGATTTACTCTTTTTTGATACAAATTTATTTCTAAATACTTACTCTCTGCCAGTAGATAATCACTTGTTGCACTTTTTCACCGGGTAAGGAGGAGGGTTATTAAATGTTTAATTTATTTTCTTATTACAATAAATTAATCCACGAAACTATTATACCGCGAATTATGGAGTAAACCCGACTTCCAAATAAACAAAACAACTAATATAATTTGCGCCGACACGACCGAATAATTTTATCAACTAATTTGACAGATGGTCCAAATCAGAAGATAACGAAGAATAGGTAGGTACACGAAAGAGACCACCAAAAATGCAACAAGTAACACGTTAATAATGTTACCTTCCCGTCTAGCTCAGCAGGTCGTAGGTTCTTTGGAAGAATTTTAATTTTTAATGGCAAACAAATGAGAATGAGTTATAATTATTGATTATCGACCGAATCAAAAATTATTTGCTATTTGAACACAGGGCCAGAAATTCTTTATAGGTAAAATTTCAAACCTTGGTAGGATGTATTTTAAATATTTGAGCGAAACGAAATAACCGAATAAAATAAAAACACTAATTTTATATTCTCAAGTTGAGATTTTAAAATGTTTTATTAAGGAAACCTTGGATAACCCAGGATAAAAACCTTAAATTTTTCCAAATAAATTATTGACAGTAAATAAAAATAAAAAAAAGGTACCAAACAGTAAATCTGCCTTTTTGCAGTTTGAATTAAATGAAATTTAACGGGGCTCACGGGGAACCGTAA
Source organism: Baccha elongata (assembly GCA_951217065.1). Classification (NCBI taxonomy): domain Eukaryota; kingdom Metazoa; phylum Arthropoda; class Insecta; order Diptera; family Syrphidae; genus Baccha; species Baccha elongata. The sequence goes on from OX578274.1 coordinate 79,777,714, forward strand.
AGCCGAAGAATGGAACGTTACCGGAATTAAAAAAGTGCAAACAATTAAACAAATTAAACCACGTATATTAATCGAATTAAAAGGTCTACCGCGACAATTAAAACCAAAATGGCCACACACTTGATATAAACCACAACACTCTACACTCTACTTATCTTTTATCTTTTCCTTTCTCCTTCACTCTCCTTCAATCTCCATCTTTAATTTTCACGTCTCGACTCTCTACTTTATCTTCAAAAATTTCTATTTTTCTACCAAATCTCCTTCTCGAATTTTTGTTTACTTTTTAATTTCCTCGACTCTTTATTTGTTTTGATCAACCTCTTGTTCATCTAGCTCAACCAGAAGTGATCTTTTTCACCAACCTCAATATATTTATCCTCCCTCGGACTTCTCATTCACTCACGCATACATACAACCATCCAATCTTTTTCGTGGAATTCGGTCACGGGTATAGCGGTAGCGTGGAAGCTTCTCTTACTTTCCAGCCCCACCGTTGTTGAATTCCTAACGAAACTTTACTCTTGCTTCACATTCACGGAATTCACCAAGTTGTTGGAGTTGTCCCAAAACTTGACGAATTCTGCAAGGCCGAGTTCGGACATCACACCCAATTAACATTTTTTTCGAGAAAAATTAAAAAGAACAAAACTCAAGAAAAAGATTCTTGCTGGGCATTCTCTTAGTTAATTAATTATCTACTCGTGATTCGAAACGCGAAACTGTCTTTTTCATCAAACAATTTTTGAGAAGAGTGAAGAAGGCATAATTTTAAAAACTTGAACTCTACTCTAATAATCCCGATAGACTTTTTAAACCACAAGTTAAAATTACGGTAAAAAACGTTAACGTTCCATTCTTCAACAACAACAAAACATCATTTCTCACACCACTTTTTTCATCCTCTTCTTCTTCACCATCACACGGAGTTCTAGATAACCTACCTAAACACCATTCATTTTTTGTTGTTATTTACAAATATTCCGAGGACTTCGGATTTTTAGGAACATTTACTAAAAGGGCCCTAATCTCTTCTATTTTTGCCTTCACGGCATCTACATCGTCATCAAAGCTAAAGGGACAAACTTTGCCAATACCTAAAGAATCTTGTCTGAAAAAAAAAAAAAATAATTATATAAACAACCAAAAAAAAAAAAAATAGTGTTGGCAACACTGTAAATTAACTAAAAATTTGATTATTTAGAATCAAATTTTTAATCCAAATTTTTTTCAGTTAAAAAAATGAATCTATTAATAAAAAAAATTCCTTTTTTAAAAAATATTTTTTTTTCTGCAAAAATTTCTGCACTACACTGTAAGATTATGAGTTTTAATAATCCTCACTCGATATATCAAAAAAAATTACTCTAAAGAGAAAAAGAGAAAAAACTACCACGCGAGAATATATCACGACAATTATACTCAAGTAAATAATAGAGAATTAAATCAAAATGCCGCCGGCAAAAATAATAAATCAATAAAGGCAAAAAAAAAAAATGAAATATGAAAAAAAGTTATGTTAATGAATGATGTTATATATGAAATAAAATGAGAAAAATAAAATGTAAATTGATAATAGAATATTATGTTTCTAATTAAAATTAATATGATCAACAAAAAAAAAATTACTTGTATACTAGATTTTTCTCCAGCTGTTCCTTACTCCACTTCCACCATATATCTAGGTATGGTTATGTAGGTATGTACTCTCACTCCACTGAACAAATGATTGCATATTAATTCGGTCGTGTCGGCGCAAATTATATTAGTTGTTTTGTTTATTTGGAAGTTGAACAAAGTGGAACAAAGTGGCGCCCCAAGTTGGGCGCCACTTTGTTCCACTTTTTCATCCGCGTAAGGAGGAGGGTTCTTAAATGTTTAATTTATTTTCTTATTACAATAAATTAACCCACGAAATTATTATACCGCGAATTATGGAGTAAACCCGACTTCCAAATAAACAAAACAACTAACATAATTTGCGCCCACACGACCGAATAATTTTATCAACTAATTTGACAGATGGTCCAAATCAGAAGATAACGAAGAATAGGTAGGTACACGAAAGAGACCACCAAAAATGCAACAAGTAACACGTTAATAATGTTACCTTCCCGTCTAGCTCAGCAGGTCGTAGTTTTTTTGGAAGAATTTTAATTTTTAATGGTAAAAAATGAGAATGAGTTATAATTATTGATTATCGACCGAATCAAAAATTATTTGCTATTTGAACACAGGGCCGTGTCCAAAAAGGGGTTTGGGCGCCAGAAATTCTTTATAGGTAAAATTTCAAACCTTGGTAGGATGTATTTAAAATATTTGAGCGAAACGAAATAACCGAATAAAATAAAAACACTATTTTTATATTCTCAAGTTGAGATTTTAAAATGTTTTATTAAGGAAACCTTGGATAACCCAGGATAAAAACCTTAAATTTTTCCAAATAAATTATTGACAGTAAATAAAAATAAAAAAAAGGTACCAAACAGTAAATCTGCCTTTTTGCAGTTTGAATTAAATGAAATTTTACGGGGCTCACGGGGAACCGTAAAGCCGAAGAATGGAACGTTACCGGAATTAAAAAAGTGCAAACAATTAAACAAATTAAACCACGTATATTAATCGAATTAAAAGGTCTACCGCGACAATTAAAACCAAAATGGCCACACACTTGAGATAAACCACAACACTCTACACTCTACTTATCTTTTATCTTTTCCTTTCTCCTTCACTCTCCTTCAATCTCCAACTTTAATTTTCACGTCTCGACTCTCTACTTTATCTTCAAAAATTTCTATTTTTCTACCAAATCTCCTTCTCGAATTTTTGTTTACTTTTTAATTTCCTCGACTCTTTATTTGTTTTGATCAACCTCTTGTTCATCTAGCTCAACCAGAAGTGATCTTTTTCACCAACCTCCATATATTTGTCCTCGGACTTCTCATTCACTCACGCATACATACAACCATCCAATCTTTTTCGTGGAATTCGGTCACGGGTATAGCGGTAGCGTGGAAGCTTCTCTTACTTTCCAGCCCCACCGTTGTTGAATTCCTATCGAAACTTTACTCTCGCTTCACATTCACGGAATTCACCAAGTTGTTGGAGTTGTCCCAAAACTTGGCGAATTCTGCAAGGCCGAGTTCGGACATCACACCCAATCAACAATTTTTTCGAGAAAAATTAAAAACAACAAAACTCAAGAAAAAGATTCTTGCTGGGCATTCTCCCAGTTAATTAATTATCTACTCGTGATTCGAAACGCGAAACAGTCTTTTTCATCAAACAATTTTTGAAAAGAGTGAAGGAGGCATAATTTTAAAAATTTGAACTCTACTCTAATAATCCCGATAGACCTTTTAAACCACAAGTTAAAATTACGGTAAAAAACTTTAACGTTCCATTCTTCCAAAACATTAATATAATAATAATATTTTTAGGAAGGGCTCATGGCCGACAAGATATCTATCTTGACAAAAACGTCACACTCGTTAGCCTTACGTATAGGCATTCACTTTTATCCAAGAATTGTAAGTGAATTTCTACAGCTCATCCTCTGGCACGCCTTTCACTCTCGTTACTTCCAATTATATATATCGCCTGTAATAAATTGTCACTTTTGCAAAACGCTGGTTGAGTACACCTATGGTTGATGGTACCATGGCTGCCCTTTACTAAACCAGAATCTTGCAGCCGCAACGAAAAGAAAAGATTAAATAATTAAAGGTCGAAGACCGGCTTTTGTTGCGGTAAATTTTACCGTAACACATTCCTTATAAAGATCACTATACTTACCTGAGGTTCAACTCAAAACGTCCACGAAGTTCACCTCGAAAAAAATACATATTATTTATCTTAGAAAAACTTACCTAGAGTCAATAATCTTCGAGATAATTATTTGTCTTTGACTAGAAATAGTTATGAGACGTAATTAACATTAGCTTACTACCCCGCGATACCTTTAGTGCAAAAGATCCTAAGACGGTAATAGAATTTACGTCAGTACTAGATTAGGCGGAAAAAGAGCAAGCTTATCTACGACCAAGTTCATACTTAACGATAAAGTGAAGTTTCGTAAAGAAACGAAAATCCAATTGTAAAAATCAAACCTAAGGGTTGCAAATAAATTTTAGTCAAAGTCTTTTCAATTTGAACCAGCGAAAGTAAAACATGCAAAGTAAATTAAAAAGTGCAAATTATAAAGTAAACAAGGAAAAATTTAAAGAGAGAAAATAACCAGGGATTAAAAACATAAAAAGGGATAACCAAATAAAAGGATAATACGAAGAAAAAAAATTATTAGCTAGAAAGTAAGGTAAGAAAATATAGTTATTCGGTAGGATGATTAATAGCCTTTTCACACCGCATCGAAAACCTGGTTTTTGATGAAAACTCAAAAACCTGTATCAAAAACACAAGTTTTCCCATACGATTTTGGCAAGTAGCAAGTTTTCGTAAACAACTGGTTTTTGCAAAAACCTATCAAAAACCAGTTGAAATTGCGAGATGAACAAAACAAACACAACTAGTGAAAGATTCAGCGCACAATCAACTGAAAAAAGGAAAGGTGTTGTAATTTTTCATTCATGGGTGTCACTATCAGCTGATGGAAGCTGTCATCATAAATTAATTTTTTATTCAAAAATAAATCAGAAAATTGATCCCAAATATTATTATTGCGGTAAGTTGTTATAAACATTTGTAATTATACGCGGTTTATAACTATATTTTTCATAGAAAATAGAAGCAAACAAATAACAGAAGACATCCTTAATGATTTAATTTCGGCGATTGAGCCGTGGAATATGGAAGCGTATTTGCACATCAGATTAAATGTAAATTGAAAAACGATGTAAAGATTTGTCTGCACTCAGCGAATTTTCCAGTCCGGAAGAACTGCACCTCTACGTATATGCTCCGATTTAGGAACTGACTGTATTTAATGTTTTGTATCTCCATTTTCAATTTCAGAAACCATCTTTTTCAGTGATATATTTGCTGATTCTACCTTCTTGTAAATACATACTCATGCTGGCGCTGGGATTGGTATTGAATAGCCTTGTGCAAGAATATTGATATCGACATTGCAGCAGTATTGTGACAGACAACAGGTTGAACTCAAACTGTTGATGTGGGGTTATGTGCAGTGAAATATTTTTGTCAGACAAAGCTCATCTAATGCCGGAATCAAAAAAAAATACGTGTGTTATTTCTTATTAAATGGATACCTATACCACAATTAAATAAAACACATAAGTAAAGATTGTACCTATATTAATTTGTTGTTATTTTTAACGAATATGCAAGAAGAAATGAAAAAGGATTTGGTTTGTTAAAAAGTCTGGAACAAGGTTTCTGGTTGTTATACAAAACTGATCGCATACAATAGCGAAATCCGCGTGAAGTGTAACATTCATTTTGATAACAGGAAATGGTCAAAAAGATTCCTAAGGACATCCATTCATTAGAATAAACCATGAAATCGCTCTCTATGGACGACGAAAGTAGATTTTTGTATCGCCTGCAAATGGAAAAATCAAAATAAATCAGCATTTTGAATGAATGCAAACAAATAGGTACATACATACATACCTAATTAAGAATAAAAACATTAAACTGTTAAAATGCACAAAACTCAGATGACTAAATAAATACCTATGTATGTACTTTTTTTGTTGAAAATATTATTGTGGTTTTATTTGTTTTATTATAAATTTAACCATCAGCACAAATATTTGACAAATTATGTCAGAATAAATCAAGTGTCAAACAAAAACGGGTGAATGTTTGATGTGAACGAATTTCGAGTTTTTTTCTAAAACCGTGTTTTTAATTCGGTGTGAAAAGGCTATAAAAGTAGAAATTCATATCTTGCATTAACATCCTAAACGCTGCAAAATCAAGTAGCACTTGAGAGAACAAAAAAGATTTTTTTTTATTTTTTTTTCACAAAGCCACGTTTACTAGAAAAAAAACTACTGTCAATGCGGACAGGGACGCTGTCCTGAGCTGTAATCCCACTCAAAACGTTCAAAGGGGTAATCTGGGGCATCGTGATATCCGTGACAAATCCATCAAAGGCCCTCTTGGCAAAAATCTAATTGGAAAAAGCTAAAAGACGAAAAAACAGACAGTGGGCTTATCAAACAAAAAAAAATCATTTCCATGGGAGTGAATAACATCTACGAAAAGTTGGTAGGAATTCCGAAACAAGCCAGGTAAAATAAGATAGAATAATCCTATTTAGAAACATTTTTTTTTGAATCAAGATATTGATACGCATTAACACGTGCCAAGAAAAAAAAGGTGCAAAGTTTCGTATATGATCATTAAGAAGACATGAGGACAAGATACATAATTAGCTAAAAAGTCCTATTTGGTAGATTGAATTTTGGGTAGTGGTGACATTTATTGAGAAAATTTGATTTTTGATAATAAAATATATGTAAATTTACCCATCTTATATAAAAAATATACTAAAAATAATTTCATTCAAACAGGCAGCTACTGAATCATCGGAGTGGTCACGGACATATAGGTAAACCTCAGTGGAAGTGGGGCACTTATCCAGAAGACAAAGTGTCCACCCCCACAAACAGGTTACCAGACGCAAAACTCCGTCCACGCCCAGAAGATAGCCGCCTGGCTTTTTACGCTGGGGCTGAGAAGAAAATTACAAAGAGAAGACCTATCACCAAATTTAGTCCAAATACTAAATATACTCTCGGTCATAAAATTGCTAAACCGATCAACATTGGATAAAATTGTTATGCGGCTAACAACTTACTCCAACGTGGGATCCTCACGGAAGATATCTTCATGCTTCGAGAGCACGTACAAAATGTCCATCAACAAAAGAACATCCACATTAAGTACCATATTGAAATTATGTAAATCACTGTTTATTTGGAACAAGGTATGAATCTTAAGATACAATTTTTTTCCTTTTGGTACATTTGTTTATGAAACTTAATTTATTTTGTTACTCTGATTATCAGAGTGTATGATTTGATAACATGGGCACTAGTCCTTCAAGGATAAAAAAAAATTTCATCATACACGTTCACTATAACAAGATATTAATATCTACTTACCTATATTAGTTGGTCTAGAAAACATTTTTCAGCGAATAAAGCTTAACATATTAAAATTACTTTGATTAATCGTAAATTTCAATAATCGTGTATCACTGGTTATCATAGTGAAAACATCCTACAAAAAAGTAAAAAGGAAACTGAGTGTTCCAATCATTTATAAAAAAAAAAAAATTATATACTCTTGTATGTGAAGAAATACCGCCAACCAATAGAACCACATCCCATAAAGAGCACGGCTCAATAAAAAAAAAATATAATAAAAACAGTACATACATGTACCTACAAAAAAAATATATACTTAGATATATTTACATGTTCCGTGTATAAATTTAAAGAACATCGATATAAAAAAAATATATAGATCTGATTTCAATAAGACTCATAGCATTGTTCCGTTCGTGATTGCTTGTCATTGTTATTCATCTATTAAAATTCGACGGAGTCCTGAAGCATCGTAGACGAAAACCTAAAACAATAAAAGAAAAGATTAATCATTGCTAATCATATTAAAAATCTTTTTTTTATATACACTACCTTCAACACACTTTATCTTGTCTGGTCGTCGTGCGACAGGGTGCACCTTATCTATCGTCGTACCTTTTTAGTGAATAAAACATATATTTATTATACTTTTTATAACTATATTGATAAATGTAAATTTTTTTATTAACTTTAACTTTTCACAGCAATATATTGTCATTGTCATTTGTTTATTGAAAATCCGAAACTCCAAATTTTTGGTGCTTTTCGAAGAAAATTTTATTTTTTTTGGTTTTGGGAAGGGATACTTTTATACTGACTTTTAGTCTATTATCTACTTTCTCACTTTTAAACAATTTACACAAAAATTCCTTCCAGTGGAAGAATTTTCTCTAGACATAGTTCACAAAAATAATTTTTAATTCACGTTAATTTTTGATTTGATTTTTGTAACTTCGCGATAACTTTGAATACACAGCGGTGTGTAATTAATCGGTTGAGAACGAAGTCCTTCGAATCTAAGGTCTTTCAGAACGTCTACCTTGACTGGCATAAATCGAAGATATATGCAGAGTTAAGCGACCGATAGCGGAGCACGAATTTGAAGTGGTGCAATCCTTTAAATACCTTGGGTCAATAGTAGCAGCCGATAACAATATAGATAACAAGCCGATAACAATATATTCTCAAATCCAACAGAGCCTACTACAGTCTGTCAAAGCTCTTCAAATCCAGAAATCTCACCATAACTTCAAAACTACTGCTGTACAGGACCATGGTCCTGCCAGTACTCACATATGGATCCGAGACTTGGGTGCTTAGCAAAAGGCATTCTGACCTCTTAGCCGTGTTCGAGAGAAAAGTCTTAAGGCGAATTGTTGGCCCCATATGTGAGGAAGGACGATTCCGGAGACGGTACAATCATGAATTGTACGCAATCTACCTTGAAGCAGATATCGTGACAAAAATTAGGCTCGGTAGACTTCGGTGGGCAGGGCACCTAGCTCGCATGGGCGAAGAGGAACCTGCTCGGAAAGTTCTTTGTGGTACATTCTATGGCAGACGACAGCGTGGTAGACCATGCTTGCGCTGGAGAGATGGCGTAGACCAGGACGCCCGGAGCCTTGGGGTGCGCAACTGGATGGCGTCGGCTCGAGACCGGGATAGGTGGAGAGACTTGTTGAAGGAGGCCAGGACCGGACCCCGGTTGTCGAGCCGATGATGATGATGAAGCTACCGATATAAGATTCAAATGACTGAATGTTCACTTACTCGTATTTTTGCAACGTTTGTTAATTATTCCTGTTTCCGATTTTTTTTTTATTAAAAAATATTTATCAAAACATTTTTCTTTTCGCGTGAAGAGGGGAGGTGAATAATTTACATCCTCAAATTAACTACGGCCTGAATAGGGTCTAACTTCATTCTTTTAGTTATTTAATAAAAAAAAAAACAAATACAGTTCTTGTGAATTTGTCTTCACTATTTCATAAAGGTTCTTGGGCAGCAGTTTTTCTGTAGATATTTTTAGTCAGAGATTATTCTTTACTTTTGCATAAGTTTATATTTTTGTTATTTTTAGAAAGTAAAATCTCATAGCAATAAAGTTATTTAATTTCGAAAGTACAAAAAAAAATACATAAATCATTAAAAGGTTTATAAGTTCTTAGCTAAAGATATTCTTTACAAGTCTCAAGGCCTGAATTGTTTCAGAAGTAGTCTGAAGTTCTCAGTAATAACTAGCAGTAATAATAAAGTTTATTTTTAGGGAGTTTAAACTATTCTTTGTTAGTTTTAAGATTAAGTTAATAAAAATTACATCAGTACTAGAAGTTAGAAGGAGATTTTTCTTTTATTTTGATTCTACGTCTATAGAATATGTGTCCGATTCTAGACACAGGGAAGATTTTTATTCTTTTATTTTTTTTTTATTATAGCTTAACATGAAGATTTAAGGTAATAAGGATAAGGAGTCATGGCTGGGGTTATAGAGCCCGAACCGTGAGTTGATAATATTCAGCGATGGCCGCAGTGACAACCACAAACTCAACAACGACAACAGCAACAACAACTGGTCAATTAGTATGAAGATTGACGATCATGTCTTAAGATGAGGGTAGGCACTAAATTTTCTTCAGAGGGATGTACCTAAAAAAAAAATACCGCCAAGGGGTATATCATATGGGAGCCGCGAGGAGTAAAAATCCTTTCAAAACTTTTGGTCGGGAAGTTGGGCGATAAAGGGGGAAACGAAAACACCTGTTTCTCCCGCATTAATAAGGGTTCCTGTAAACGTAATCGGATGACATGGAACGTAAGGAGGGGTTATGGGATAAAGTAATCTGAACGGACTGTTAACATCTTGTCCTATCAAAGAATGTTTCTTTAGTCTTCTAACATTAACTTCTATTCTGAACTAAATTTTTTTCTAAACTGGCCGTCTGGCCCTTAGCTTTTCAGCTTAGCATTTTAATTATCAACACCTATTGAATGCAATTGAATGGACTGTATGAATGAAAAAAAAATTGTTTTGTTTGTTAATAAAAGATTGAGTGTTTAAATCCTATGTGTATAATGTTTATTAATGTTCAGTGTATAATATACAAAAGATTATCTGGCTGATACAATGCTATAGTTACCACGATCTATTCTGCATGCGAGTCAAATAAAAAAGAGATCGATTATTACAAAATAATTTGTCATAAAGTTAATTTGCGGCGCCACGAAGATGAGCGCAAAGAAAAACACACAAAATTGAAACTGTGCAGATGAATAGGTTTATGCATTTATAGTAGATTTCAATTTTAGCAAAGTTTACTAACTGCACAATTTAAAGTTAAAATTGTAAGGTATTATATGACATGTTTGGCAATTGTTAACAAAAATAATAACTTGTATGAAATTGAATGATTTTAGTTATAAATGACTTTGAATTAATGATTTAATATTTTTCATTGAGTTTATAAATTATTTGAGTTGAAACGATTAATATTCAAATAAATAGTAATTAATCTTGAACATCCCGGCCCCCCTGGAACCAGTTTCAGGACATGGGTAAAAGCGCCAGCTTGGTGATTGGACGAACGAATGTTCCTCCTGCTGTCTTCACAGTTGCGACTCGTACTCGACCATCAGAACCTTGAGTTGTTGCTTCGATTTTTCCAAGTAACCATTTTGTTGGTGGAAGGTTGGGCTCTTTTATTACGACCAGATCTCCTGGTTTTAGGTTTGGTGTAGTTTCCTTCCATTTATGTCTCTCTTGAAGTGTGGTGATATACTCCAGATGCCATCGTTTCCAAAACCCTTGTACCATGTTTTGAAGGTGATTCCAATAGGACAATCGATTGACAGGTGTGTTTAACGTGGTTGGCTCTGGAACAGCAGTAAACGGTTCACCTATAAGAAAATGAGCTGGGGTTAGAGGGTTTAAATCACAATCGGATATAGCACAAAGAGGACGAGAGTTTAAAACAGCTTCAATTTGAGTAAGAACTGTATATAGTTCCTCGAAAGTAAGGATTGTTGCTCCGATGACTCGTCTTAAATGAAACTTCACAGATTTAACACCCGCCTCCCAAAGGCCACCAAAATGGGGTGAAGATGGAGGGATGAAGTGCCATGTGATGTTATCTTTAGCCAGTGAAGTAGCAACAGCTTCGTTGTAAGATTTAGATAATACCAACTTGTGCATCTCGTTCAGGCATCGATGAGCACCTTGGAAGTTGGTTCCGTTGTCCGAATAGATGTTCGAACAAAACCCACGTCGAGAAACAAATCGACGTAGCGCAGCGAGAAAGGCTTCAGAGGTGAGGTCACTCACTAGCTCGAGATGGATGGCCTTAGAAGCCATGCATACAAATAGACATATGTAGGCCTTTGACAGTTTTGGATTCCGCCCTCTTGACAGCTTAATGGTGAGAGGTCCAGCATAGTCAAAACCAGTATGTGAAAAGGGGCGAGTTTGATTGATCCGTTGGGGTGGTAAATCACCCATTAGCTGAGAAGTGGTTTCCTTTCGCTGTTTGAAGCATTTTTTGCAGTTTAAAACTATCTTGCGGCAAAGATTTCGACATCCCATGATCCAAAAATGTTGTCTAACTTTGGCGAAGGTTGCTGAAACTCCTGGATGCAGATAGCGATTGTGGAGAGTTTCTATAATAAGAGAAGAGATTGGATTAGTTACTGGAATAATAATAGGATGTTTTATAGAAAAAGAAATGGGAGCATTTTTGATTCCTCCTCCAATTCGAAGAAGGCCCTCTTTGTCTATGGAAGGAGAATATTTGAGTAACTTTAATTTTTTGGGTAATTGTTTTGTGTTTATTAGGGAACGAATGTCCGCACAGAATGAATTTTCTTGGACCGATTTAAGGATAATTACTTTTGCAGCACAAATTTCTTTTGTGGTTAAATACGATATTCGGCGATTAGCTTTTACCGTTTTGAAATTGTGTATGAATCGAAGAACGTAAGCAAATATCCTTGGTATACGAAACCAAGACGAAATTTTAGTTATTAGAGATTTTATTGGGTTATGTTCACTAGACGATGTTAGTAGCACTTGACCCGGAGATGGTCTTATTTCGAGTAGATGTTCGTTTTCTTCTGGTTTAAGAGTGAATTTCGATTTTGGCCACTCGTTTTTTTCCAGCGATAGCCACGACGGACCCGTCCACCAGAGATGATGGCTTGGTAGATTTTACGGAAGAATACCGCGCGACGCACAATCTCCTGGATTTGACCCTGATGCAATATGACTCCAAAAACGCCTTGGAGCCGTTTCCAAAATAGCAGCTGTTCTGTTGGCGACGAACGTAGTCCAGCGACGCGGTGGTGACGACAACCAGTGCAAAACAATTTCCGAATCACACCAAGCTACGGTTCTAGCTATCTTCTGAGAAAACGATGATTTTACCAAATTAAAGAGCCGAGTTAACAGCAAAGCTCCACACAGCTCTAACCGCGGAATCGAAGTGGGTTTTAACGGAGCGACTTTGGTTTTTGCGGCTATGATAGTTATTTTATAACTTCCTTCAGCGATTTTGCAACGAGTGTTCACGACAGCAGCATAGGCGAGCGAGGATGAATCAGAACATCCGTGTAGTTCAATATCTTCTGACGTCGATAAAAACACATTTCTTGGTACTCGTACCTGCTCAAAAAATGAAAGTTCCTGCCTGTAACTAGTCCATCGATCAGCTAATTCTGAAGGCAATGGGTCGTCCCATTTTAGTTTAAGATTCGATGACCAAAGTTCCTAAAAGAGGATTTTGAACAGTATCACAGATGGTGCTAATAGTCCTAATGGGTCAAATATTCGCGATACTTCTGAGAGTAACGAACGTCTTGTTAACGAAAGAGTTGGAATACACTTGGACATGCGAAAAGAGTATTCGTCGCTCGCAGGATTCCAATGCATACCAAGTACCTTTACAAATGATTTTGACCGGTCCGTATCGAAGATGGAGTACTCACACTCTTCTTTTGGAAGCGATGCTAGAAGCGGCCAACAATTCGAACTCCATTTTCGCAGCTGAAGCTTAGCCATAGAAAGAAGTGTAATTAATTCGGTCTGCAGTTCGATAAGTTCCTTAGTTGATTTTGCTCCTGTCATGACGTCATCAACGTCGACATCTTCCATTAGAACACGGGCTGCTTTTGGGTACTCTGATTGGTAATCTTCGGCTAATTGCTTCAGAATTCGTACCGTTAAAAATGGAGCTGATGCTGTACCGTACGTTACAGTACATAAACGATAATGCTGGATTTCGTTTGAAGGGGACTTACGCCAAACAACACGCTGGTAGTCAGTGTGTGAATCTTCTACCCAAATCTGGCGAAACATCTTAACCACATCAGCAGTAAAGACAAAAGGATGTTGTCGAGAACGTAAGCAGACACCTATCAAGTCCCGTTGAATAGGAGGACCTATCAAGAGAGCAGCATTTAAAGATTTTCCTTTTGAGTCCTTGGCTGAACCATCAAATACAACACGGAGTTTTGTAGATGAACTCTCCGGTTTAAGTACTGCGTGATGGGGTAGATAAAAACACTTGCCATTTGACCGTTCACTTTGATTTTCAACTTCAGACTCTCCAGTCAACCTCTTTAATCAAAACTTACTTGGGTCATCCACTGCCAAATGCACACTTAGCACTTCCTGGTTATTTACCTCTTGTGCCAATTGCAAAGGTGAACCAACATTGCTGCGTATGCTTTTGCATAGGCCAGCAATATAGTTTCGACACAGTGCAATGGCTTGAGTAAGTTCAACGCAGGTTGAGCCAAGTGACCCAAATGCAGGGCACAACAAAAACACCGATTTCTTCACGAGGAATTAAAGTCATATGACCTAAGTTAAAATACTCCTGCATGAAATTTTAATGCATCTCCTGCAGTTTCGGATTTCGAGTAAAGCGGCGCTCCATGGAGTGAAGACGAGAAATAGCAAGAGATACAGTATTTTCGAAGCACGGATTTTGTGTTTTAAATGGAAGTTTACGACATACTTTCCATCTGAAGATCGAGAAAATGTTCTTTGAAAGTGTATTTCAGCCTGATCGAGCGAAAGCGATTGATTTGCAGGGGCAACTTCTTCAAGTTCCCAAAAACGTTGAAGTAATGCATCGATGTCAACGGTAGAGTGAAGAGAAGTAAAATGATTTAATTGTTCTTCTTCGAAGAATTGTCCGGTTATAACCCAACCGAACAAAGTATTCTGAGCGACTGGACCCCCGTCAGCACCACGGATTGGTCCACCCTTAATAATACTCCAAAGTTTATCCCCACCGAGAAGAACATCAATGGGAGCAGCAATATTAAAGCTTGGATCTGCGAGTTCAAGATTTGTAATATGAGACCATGAAGAAAAGTCTATAGATTGAGATGGTAAGTTGGAAGTCAACTTATTGAGTATAAAGGCATCAACGAATAATTGAGTAGAGTTGAAACGAGAGCACAATTTTAATGGTATCCGTCCTTTAGTATATCCTACTTCAGTTGACGACAACCCCAGGATAGGAATTCTTGAATGTGTGCGCTGATACCCGAGCCTTTGAGCAAAAGATTCGACAACAAATGTAGATTGAGACCCGGAATCAAGAAGCACTCGACAGTCAATAAGATTTCCCTGAATATCTTGTATTTTAGCTAAGAGAGTTGGCAAGAGGGTTTTCTTTCGAAAGCTAAAATCAAGCGAATGGTTGTTTACGATTGGAAAAGTAGGTGTAGCAAGATTTGATAACGAATGTTAAGATTGAGTCGAAGAAGTTAAAGATGATGATTGGTATTTCATGTCTGACTCCGCAGAGTGTACGAGTGAATGATGGCGTGCTTTACACACCCGACAACGAAACGAAGAATGGCATTTATACGAAGAATGCCCAACACGTAGACAGTTAAAACATAAAGAGTTTGTTTTCGCAAAGTTTCTACGGGATTCAATGTCTAACGCGACGAATTTGGCACACTGAGGGAGTATATGATCACTTTGACACATAGGGCATTTGGATTGACACGAAGCATCTGATGGCCCAGCTAAATGAGCTGGAATATTATTTGATGGTTTTATCCGCGTGGGAACCGAACGAGAACTTATAGATTTGCATGTTTCAAGAGCATCACACCGTTTATCTAAGAATTGTAAAAATTCAACTATCGTCTTCCGAGAACCAATGTGCTCTGCCCAAGATTGTTTAGAATTAGGATCGAGTTTATTCAGCAATAAATAAATAAGCCATGGGTCGCGGCTCGATTTGTCTAACGCACTAAGGCCACGTACGACTTCATCAGCACCGTCAGAAATTTTTCGCAGAATGTCTACATTGGACGCACTAATTGTAGGAAGCGACAAAAATGTCTCAATAAATGATTGAACGATAAGCTGACTACGATCGTACCGCTTTTCTAAACGGTCCCATGCTTCGGGATAGTTTTCGTCGGATATCAAAATGTGTTTAATTAGATTAGCCGCATCACCCCGAAGGTACGATTTTAAATAATGGAAAAATGCGGACTGCTGTTCAGTAAGGCGATCTATAGCTGATGCAGTTTCTACGGGTTCCATTTGATTTACTCTAATGCGCATTGCTTTAATAAGTTCTGCATTCGAAAAAAAGTATTTCGTTTCGTATGCAGAGAATTCACTTTCGATTTCCTCGATATCTTCTGGTTCTGATTTCTCGAGGATTTCGTTGTGAAGAGTTGAAAAATCAGACCACCCGATTTCGAGTTTATTTGAACGAACTTCCAACATTTCGATTGTTGTAGATTCTTCGATCGTATCTATGAATGCTGCCGCCCGAGTTAACCGACCTTTAGCATTTCCACATTTACTTTTCAGTGCACTCGACATCGCACAATACAATTACCAAGTCTTTCCGAAAAAAAAAAACAGTTCTATAAAATAGGATTTGATTGATCTAAAATAATTATCAATCGATTAAATTAATTGAATTAAATTTAAACCAAATTATGAAAGGTCAAGTTTTAACCTGCGTAGAGTAGTATACCTTTGTATGTAGGTATGTACTAGCTAACGAATTTGTAGCCAAATGGCAGTAGGTACATATATACAGCAATTATTTTTTATGATTTAATCCCGAATTAAATGGCAATGATAAAATTGTTCGGAGTGAATTCAAGCTAACTAACACGAGATTGTTAAAGTTCACTTAATTAGTTGCAGTTTACAAAGTACATATAGATTTCATACAATCTTTAATATATGTACGCACTTGTATAACTTCGAAACACTTCACTAAAAGGATAACGATTTGATTTAGTTTTTTTTTTATATGATTTTGATTTTTTAAATATTCGACGACGAAGGACCACTATGAATGCAAATGAATGGACTGTATGAATGAAAAAAAAAATTGTTTTGTTTGTTAATAAAAGATTTAGTGTTTAAATCCTTTGTGTATAATGTTTATTAATGTTCAGTGTATAATATACAAAAGATTATCTGGCTGATACAATGCTATAGTTACCACGATCTATTCTGCTTGCGAGTCAAATAGAAAAGAGATCGATTATTACAAAATAATTTGTCATAAAGTTAATTTGCGGCGCCACGAAGATGAGCGCAAAGAAAAACACACAAAATTGAAACTGTGCAGATGAATAGGTTTATGCATTTACAGTAGATTTCAATTTTAGCAAAGTTTAATTTAATATTTTTCATTGAGTTTATAAATTATTTGAGTTGAAACGATTAATATTCAAATAAATAGTAATTAATCTTGAACACTTATATTCCAGGTCCAACCAATATGTAAACCCACTACTCGCTTCTGCAGCATTGACTCACTTCCCTGATGACTGAGCCAGCTGAAGAAATTTTATCGGACCTGTAGCAGCAGTCGAGCGGTAGTACCCTATTCGTTTTACGCTTTTCGTCGTTAGAGAGTATTAGACTTGTGGAGATGTGATAGGTATTTTATTAGAAGCCATTGATTTTGTTTTTTTTTATTCTCGTTAGTCTGTCCGTGGAGAAAGTTCATCTTTTAAATAACTTTAATCTCATTTAAGGTCAAGGGGATTAAATACCTCCTTAGATACATTTCGCATATAGACGCTTTTTCTCAAACGAAGACCAGGCACAAGGGAAGTAAAGGTAATTTATCCTCTATGAGAAGCAAATAAATTATTGAAGTACAAGGCAACTTTTAAGGTTTTGTTAACTAGTGTACACGACATCTAGGTACACTAGATGCGATTGTTTGGTGAATTGACTACGGAGTGGTCCTGCCTCCTCTAAGCGACTTAAGACTTGCTTAGAGGAGATAGAAACCCGTTCCACCTTAATTCACTGAACAATGGCGTTGAATATTTTTATGTGTAGTATTCCAAATCATCATATGGTTTCACTGGCACTTAGTTTTCGAGCAATAATAGCTAGCTCTCATAACCATTCCAGTTTCATAAACGTAGGAGGGGGAACAACCAACGAATTAGTCACTTTGAGTCGAGCATCTCAAAAAAAAATTGTGACTCTTAAGTTCCTACATAAGAGACGAATCTCTTTTTCTTCGTCATATGAATCTGTCTATTTTATCGAATGGCTCTTCCACTGTTTTCTTTTATTACATATAATGGCGCGCTCGGTATGAGATCACGAAATTTCGCAATCTCAAATTTGTCAAACTTAGACTGGTAGTCTTTGGGATTTGGTCTTAGGAGCGTGGCGTTGGTGTAAACCTGTGGTTTTCTTTTATGTTCTTTACATATATTGACGCTGATAATTTTTCTGTAGAGATTCACCATCCGAGGGTAGTAGACTTATGTGTCGACCGGTGGCTGGTTGATCTACGTCCTAGTCACGTCAGTAGCGATAACCAGATCTATTACTCCTCCACTCTCTTGGAAATCATCATGGAACAGAAGAGATTTTTTCGAAATTGGATGTCCGTACCGGATGTAATTTTGTGCAGCAGCTGTAGCTTCCAATAAGAATTATTTCTACTTCTCATGAAGTCTTTTCTTTTTACCGTTTGTTCTTTCGACCGGTGAATGGTCGACTTGTATCCTATTTACGTCAGCTGCGAAAGCCAAATTATTTTTCAATAGGTCAAAAGCGATAGAAGGATAAGATGAAGAGAAGGGATAGTAGGAAGAGTTGGCTAGTGTTTAGAAGATAAGGGAAGTTCATGTAGTCTACCCTAAAAATCTTTTTTTGTTGTTGTTGTTGTCGGGGAACTTGCTGAGAGGAGTAAGAATTTCAGTCATGGCTCCGAATCTCTAATGAAAAAGAAAATATTTAAGAAAATCAGAATTTTTTTTTTTGAAAACAATTTTAAGAATAATTTAATAATTCAGTTTATATACATGCAAGTAGCACACATTTTTTTTGCTGGTAGCACACTTATTCTCAGAATTGCTGGTAGCACACTTATTTTTAGAATTAATCTAAATATGTGCTTCCATATTTAGAATTGCTGGTAGCACATATTTAGAATTGCTGGTAGCACACTTATTTTTAGAATTGCTGGTAGCACACATTTTTAGATTTAGATATTAATTTAGAACACTTATTTCTTTGGTAATTGGGTATATTTAATTTTAGACATTTAGTCAAGTTTATTTAAATTTATTTAAGTCTTTTCGAGTTGAAGTTTTTTTTTGGAATATTTAGGGGTTTACCCACAAAAAGACTTAGTAGGTAGTTAGTAAGTATATAGGATAGGGATTTGTTAGGCTCTCTAAACAAACATTTCTTTTATTACACTCACTTCTGAAATATTTTATTTGACAATACACGTTAAATAACAATTTCAATGGGGAAGAAAAAAGGTTTTATGTCGGATGGAAAAGGAGGCCGAAGACAATCTGACCCCGAATCTCCGAAAGCCCATAGAGCAGCCACTCCAGAACCACACAACACGAGGTTCCGTAAGAACCAGGACTTATTTCACAATATGACCATGGAGGCAGGCGAGGCTGTAGACGAGAGTCAGTTGAAGGAAGCAGGCCCATCTAATGGCGAAAGACATGGAGCTAAGAGAGTACGCATACTAGCCAATGAGACCCTAGTAACGCCGGAAAGACAACCGCACGCTGGAAGAACTCCGTTAAAGCAAGACGAAGAATATGAAGCCTACATAAAGGAAGTCGCTTTAGCAGCGGTTGGTCTCACAGAGCAGAGGACCGAAAAGCCTTACAGGATTCACTTGCTCAGAGCCAAGCGATACTGTTAGAAAAGGTGAATGAGGCCATGCGTAACCCTTTATCACAATTCAGTATTCAAAGACAAACCGCAGTACCTTCGATCACTCTTTGCGACCAACCGACGCCAAACCGACAGAATTATGTTAACCAGAGAGAACCAACTGCGAACCCCGGACCTAATATACCGGAATTCCTTAGAATATGGCCGGATAGAGCTGCTTCAACGACCAGAAGAGAAGCCACTCGTAATGCTGAACCAGAATTTTATGAACAACTTAATAGAATTCAATGCAGTAACACTTCCGCCAATAGAGACGCGAGAATACCTATGACATCACCTGCTGCATCGATATATAGATCACCTCACTACCAAAAATGGGGACTTTCATTCAATTCGAAGAACATGACTGTGGATGAATTTTTGTTCTGATTGGACAAAGTCAAAGACAGTTACGGTGCTTCCTGGGATGAAATTGTTTCCAATTTTCATTATTTTGTCAGTGGATCGGCTGAAGTTTGGTATTGGATCTATTTGAAAAATTATCCACAAACATCATGGATTGCACTAAAGTTAGCTCTCATAGACCACTACGGCAACCTGGAGACAGATTCTGAGATTTCAAGAGAAAGGCAGAAAGGAAACAAGCCCCAGGAGAAAGTTTTGACACTTATTATGATGCCCTGTTGAAATTGAACTCGAAGATGAAGAATCCACGGCCCAACGAAGAATTAGCCGAAATAATTAAGCAGAATGTTCGACGCCGGATGGGTGAACTTTTGCTTACTTTTAGAACTACGAGACTAGCGGACTTGGTACATATACATACGTGCAGAGAAATGGAACGATACCTTACGCAACATGAGTCGATGAGACCGAGAATGCCACCTATTTACAATAACCAAGTGAGAAAACAGGTGAACGAGATCGAGATACAAACTGATCCTGACCAAGAAGACATGTCTTTAGCGGTAGAAGGTTTTCAGAGGAACCGAATCACAGAAGCAATTCTGTCACCCAATTGTCTGAAGTGTAAGGGAAACTAATCATCGAGTCAGCGATCGTCCGAGAGGGAGCTGACCATGATGGGCAACTCGGGAAGTCCCAATTAGAATCTTTAAATATTAATGACAAAAAAATCACCATCTTGAAAAATCCAGAAACCCGAAACATTATTAATACTCATTCAAAAACTAACCCAATTCCCATACTAAGACCTCTTAAATCTCTTCACCAGAGACAGATTGATAACGCTGAAGCACGTAAACGCATATATACCTATCCTAAACATATAAACAAAATAGAAAAATTAAGAAATAGATTTGTTCAAAAACGTAAGCTATATCGAGCAGTAAACGTAGCCGAAGTAGAATGTCTTAAAGATGATCCACGAGCCTACTTAAAAGTAGAATTATTTAACAATAAATGGCTTGGTTTACTCGACTCCGGAGCGAGCATTAGTTGCCTCGGTAACGGTGCTGCTAAATATATTGAAGAAGCTAACATTCCATATAGAAAATTCGATTCTAATATATTTACTGCTGATGCAACAAAACAGCGTATAGCTGGGGTGGTGACTACAAACATTAAGTACAAAGACCTAGTTCTTCCGATCGAATTGTACATAGTGCCATCTCTAGCGCAAGATCTATATTTAGGCATAGATTTTTGGAAGTTATTTAAAATAGCTCCCCAAGTTATATCTTCAAAAGATATGGTTACCGAGACAACAACCGGTCAGGCAAGTAAGCCGGAATTTCTCCTATCCGTAGAGGAATCTACTATTCTTCAAAATACTACTAAGCTATTTCCGTCATTCGCCGTTCGAGGTCTTGGACGGACTCATTTGATGGAACATTCGATAGATACGGGAGACGCAGAGCCCATTAAGTAACGTCAGTATCCTATATCGCCAGCAGTACAAAGCCTTGTGTACACGGAGTTGGATCGTATGATCTCGTTAGGTGTTATCGAGGAAAGTCAGAGTGGATGGTCCTCACCAGTCGTACTGGTGAGAAAACCTGGCAAAAACCGACTAAGTCTCGACTTCCGAAAAGTTAACGCCGTAACGAAGAAAAATGCGAACTCAATTGCGCACATAGAACAACAAATCATGGATTGCTAGCACGCCTTTCCGAAACACGTTTTATTTCTAGCGTGGATTTGAAAGATGCTTACTGGCAAGTGCCCCTGGAGAAAGAATCACGGGAGAAGACAAGGTTTACAGTCCCAAGTAGGCCCCTGTATCAGTTCAAAGTGATGCTGTTCGGACTTTCGAACGCTGCGCAAAGTTTGACGAGTTTAATGGAGTAGGTATTTCCTCGAGAGTTGAGAGACCAGGTGTTCATTTACCTCGATGACTTATTAGTCATTTCGGAAGATTTTAACGATCATATTTTCATTCTATCTAAGGTAGCAAAGCATTTAACGGATGCCGGCTTAACGATAAACGTTGAAAAATCTAAATTTTGTTTAAAGAATTACAGTACTTAGGTTATATTGTTGGACAAGGTTGCTTGAAAACCGATCCTAACAAAGTGTCTGCAATAGTAGAGTTTCCTGTACCAACCACAATACGTCAAGTCCGTCGTTTTCTAGGGATGGCCGGCTGGTACAGGCGATTCATAGAAAACTTCTCTACACTAACCACTCCAATATCCGACACTTTGAAAAAGAAAAGTAAATTCGCGTTTAGCACCGAAGCCATTTCGGCATTAGAAGCTGTTAAGAAAGCGTTAACGTCAGCGCCAGTGTTAATCAATCCTTACTTTAATAAGCAATTTATGATTTGTTGTGACGCCTCATCCACATAGATAGGGTGTATCTTATGTCAGTTAGATGAGGAGGGGAATGAGAAACCAATTTACTTTTACTCACAAAAACTGAATTCTGCCCAACGCAATTACACCGTAACGGAGAGAGAGTGTTTGGCCGCTGTCCAGGGGATTTATAAATTCCGTCCATATGTCGAAGGATATAAATTCCAGGTGATAACTAACCAAGCGAGTCAACGGTGGTTAATGAGCTTGAAGGACCCAACGGGAAGGTTAGCTCGGTGGAGCCTAAAGCTTTGATTTCGAAGTGATTCACAGACGTGGTTCTCAACACCATGTGCCAGACGCTTTGTCGAGGGTCTATGAGGTAGACGCACTGGGGGCTGAGAAATCCATTCCTGTGACCACAACGACTGAGGTATCTAACACCTTGGATATTAATCTAGAAGATCCATCTTTCAAGTCTAAAGAATGTAGTCAGATCATTGCTCATGTCAGTGAAAATAAAGAACGTTTACCGGATCTGCAAATATCCGATAACTTTGTGTACAAACGAGTCAAACATTCCACCGGGAATCCTCTTCAGGAAGATTTGACATGGAAGCTTTGGGTTTCATCTCAGCTAACTGGAAAGTTGATAGAGCAGGCTCATTGTCCACCTAGATCGTCGCATGGAGGCATCGCCAAAACGTTATATCTCCTCCGGCAAGAATTTTACTGGCCAGCTACGAGTAGCCAGGTAAAACTATATATAAATAACTGTGACACGTGCAAAACGACAAAAGCACCAAATTGTACTTTACGTACGGAGATGGGGACCGACCATTCCAAAATTTATATATAGACTTCTTGGGACCATATCCCAGATCTAGAAGGGGGAATACATTCATAGTCATTGCTCTCTATCAGTTAACGAAATTCGTGTTAATAAAACCATTAAAGAAAGCAAATTCAAATGAGTTAATTAAATTTCTCACGGAAGAAATATTTTTAATGTTTGGGGTTCCTGAGACTCTTTTAACCGATAATGGATCACAATTTATTAGTAAAGATTTTGGGACCTGTTTAAATAATTTCAACATCACACATATTAAGACCGCTTCTTACGCTCCACAAGCCAGCGCTAGCGAGAGGGTAAACCGATCCATTTTAGGTGCTATGCTTGCTTACATAGACCCGAAGCAAACTAATTTGGACGTACATTTGTCAGAGATCAGTAGTGCTTTACGCACACCCATACATAGTGTTATAGGTATGTCTCCCTACTAGGCTCTGTTCGGTCAACAAATGGTTGAACATTGTTCGGATTACCGTTTGTTAAGAAAGTTAGACGGATTGAACCAGTTGGAAATTAATTGGTTACCTAAAGCTGCTAAAATGGGGATACTGCACGCATATTTAAAAACCGCGTTGAATCAAGCTCACGAAAACTACGATTTACGAAGCAAATCAATATCATACCAAGTAGGGGACAAAGTATTTAGAAGGAATTTCACGCTAAGCAGCGCAGTCAAACACATAAACGCTAAACTTAGCCCTAAATTCCTGAAAGCTTATGTAATTAAATTGTTGGTAATTATTTATACCGAGTCAAGGATGAAAAGGGATTCGAAATGTTAGTACATACCAAAGATTTGAGGAAGTAATGTGACAAGTAATTGAGAATAATTCATCATAACCGGCTAGCTCAGCAGTGCATGAGACAAAAGGGTCGTTGTTGTATAGTTCAAAAGTCTGAAATTTTTCTTTGATTATAATGGTGAAGCAGCTTTTCTTTTCCATCGTCGTTGTACGGGTTGGCATCACATACAACGAAGATGTTTTGTAGGAAAAGCTATCACAATCACCTCGACAGTAATTAATATAATTTCTCTAGAGTCAACACATTAAGAGTATTTTAAAATTCAACCTATTTTAAAAATTGTTTGTTGAAACATTTCGTCTTTAATGTGTGTACGGACACCACTGTGAAGGTAATGAAGTAACTTAGTACGGACAAATTATGCAGAAGTAAGTTCAGACACACACCATCTTTCCAACTTTCATTACTACCTCTACCGGAATATGTATGCAAAAACATACTCCTGAAAATAAAAATATTTTTATGAGCAGTTTGCAGTAATGTCAAATATCAGGAGTAAATGTAAATGTAAATGTAAGGAAATCGCTTTTAGAAACAAGCGGCATCATATGGGTGGATGGAGACAACACTAGTGACAGAGAAACCTAACGAAATGGCGGACTGCGATAGTGATGAGTTATGACGAAAATGTACTATGCAATGATGTGCAGAAAACGAGTCGTCCCCTAGGATGTGATAAAATTTACGTATATGTCAAAATTTTATAATTTCTCATAAAGTGTATTATCTACCAAAAATTCATAGGCAGAGGAACGAAAATTAGAATTATTGTTGAAAATGAACCAAAAGAACAATTTTTTTTGGTTGAGTGCCATAAATTTTTGACAGCGGTGCAATAAAAAATATTATGTGTTTTCACAGAAGCGAATTTGAGTTAAATACAAGAAAGGGACCATTAAGGTATATAGACAAAGTAGTAATCCGAAGATAGTTAAGAATTCTTTATACTTCGGCAGAAAGAAAAATCAAAGAAAAATGTATACACGTCAAAATAAAAGGAAGATAGATTAGAGATATCTACTGAAAATTAAAGAGTATCCAATCTCTAACATAATTTACTCCAACCCAAAAGTCAATTATTGATCCAAGGGTCAGTAATTTTTTTTAGTAATTTAGTAAAAAGGGTGCGAGTCAATAGTAAAAGTGAAGACATATTAGTTTTACAACCATAGGCGGCAATGAAACGGATTTTTTTCAATAAGTCTAGTACTTACCAAACCATGGTTTTTCACTTGCCCATATTTCAGTAAAATTCATTAATATAAAATTAAGTAAACAAATCTATAACTATGATAGTGGATTATTGAAGCGTAGATTTACTTTTTTTTGATACAAATTTATTTCTTAATACTTACTCTCTGCCAGTAGATAATCACTCCTAATAAAGATCACTATACTTCCCTGAGGTTCAACTCAAAACGTCCACGAAGTTCATCTCGAAAAAAATATATTATGCATTTTAGAAAAACTTACCTAGAGTCAATAATCTTCAAGATAATTATTTGTCTTTGACTAGAAATAGTTATGAGACGTAATTAAAATTAGTTTACTACCCCGCGATACACTTAGTGCAAACAGATCCTAAGACGGTAATAGAATTTACGTCAGTACTACATTAGGCGGAAAAGGAGCAAGCTTAACTACGACCAAGTTCATCCTTAACGATAAAGTGAAGTTTCGTAAAGAAACGAAACAGAAAACCTCCACAAAACAACAACAACATTTGCTACACACAATAATGCGAAACTCACCAATAGCAACTTTTTGTCAAATTCTATTTGACGGATGTAAAAAGTTATCCATTGAAAAATGAGGGCATAAATATTTAAGATTTTGCAACGAGTTTATATTTTTATCGATGGCTAGTGCCTATGCATGGATGAATCAGTGGTTACTAATATTAAAAAAGTTTCGTGCAAGTGGGCCTAATTCGTCTTTGTCACTTCCAATATCTGCAACCTACTTTTATCGTCTTATTATGTAGGTAACTAAATATGCACTAGGACGCAAGTTATACCCTCGTGAGATTGAAATCAAAGCGATAAAAAAGAAGATGAAAAACGTGCGACAATTCTGTCTGTTTGTATCCTCACTTACAGCTCACTAGTATTGTAGGTACTTATTCAGTGGGTAGCTAGGTACACAATGTTGTAAGAAGGTAAAATCAGTAAAGAGGAGAAAATCCGTCAAATTTGTGGGTAGTTGCACATGAAATTGTTATGCGGGCCTTACAATATGTGCAATATTGTTGTGCAAAATATTGCCCAAAAATATTGCGTGAAAATGGTTTGGCCTCACACGATGCAATATTATTGCACAGTATTATACTGTGTTGCTTACCTACTGCTTTCTGATCGTGTTCAATATATATTTTTTTATGTTTTTATTTTACTGTTGTTAGAAAACATGTATTATTACTTTTTGAGAAAAACGCTCTTTCTTCTTTCGTTTTGATTCGTTCATTATAGTAAATAGTTGTTTACTATCTAAATTCTATGCTGATACGTGTGTAAACAAATTGGTATTGAGGAAGTCGCCTTACACGACACAATATATTGCCAGCAATAGCTATATTGCATACAATTCAATATATATACAGTTGGTTTGGTGCTGTAGGAAGCGAGTAGTCGCTGAGTGGCATCAACATGGCGATGTCCAGTTATGTAACGTTGAATACACACCAATTGTGCTAATTATACCTCCGAGTGGTAACCAACGGGTACTGGTCTCGCCCAACCGGATTTGACTTGCCGAAATAATTAGTGCGAGTGTTGCGTACCGAGCTATGCAACAATCTCATAGAACGCGGGCACGCGAAGAAGAATATAAAGAGCTCAGAAGAATAGAAAAACGGCTTCACAGACAGAAAAAATCAGCCTGGGAGAAGAACTTAATCTGTGAAATAGAAAAAAGCCGAGAGCGAGGTCCGCACCAGGCGCGGACGTTCTACCAATCCGTCCGAAACATGACGCAGTACACACCACGCTGCACATACTGCAAGGACGGAGAGGGAAATTTGATCACTGATCCACAAAGCATACTGGAGCGATGGGAAGTGTACTTTAATGAATTGCTAAATGGTCAACTCACTGCAGAAGTGGAGGCTCCACGGCTTCAAGACGAATACCCTATGTTGCCGTCACCAAGCATAGAAGAGGTTGAGAAGGCTATAGACCGGCTAAAGAAAAACGAAGCCCCGGGAGCTGATGGTATACCAGCCGAATTATTTCAACACGGTGGGCCAGCTCTACGTCAGGCAATTCATGATATTATAGTGCACGTGTGGGAGCATGAAGAAATGCCAGAAGACTAGCGAAAAGGTATAATATGCCCCATACATAAGAAAGGAGATGTCACAACGTGCAGCAACTATAGAGGTATCACGTTGTTGAGTACCGCCTATAAGATACTCTCCTCTATCCTACAAGACCGGATAACCCCATACGCTAAAACCATCATCGGACAATATTAGTGTGGTTTCATTCCAGGTAAATCAACAACTGATCAGATCTTTACCCTTAGGCAGGCGATGGAAAAATGTCTAGAATTTAACATCCCAACATACCACCTGTTTAAAGACTTTAAGGCCGCCTATGATAGCATAGCCAGGGTAGAACTTTACAAAGCCATGAGAGAATTCGGCATCCCAAATAAATTGACACGACTATGTAGGTTGACCATGACCAACGTAACAAGCCAAGTAAAAATAGCCGGATTGCTATCCAGACCAATCAACATCTTTAATGGACTCCGACAAGGGGATGGTTTGGCCTGCCTCCTCTTCAACCTGGCTCTGGAGAAAGCAATCCGTGACTCTGGCACGGCAACAAGAGGGACCATCGTCAACAGGTCCAGCCAGATACTGGCTTACGCAGACGACATCGACATCATCGGAAGAACCGAGCAAGCTGTACACGATTCCTTCATCCAGATCGAGCAGGCGGCACAAAATCTGGGGCTGCACATTAGTGAAGGTAAAACAAAGTACATGGTGGCGTCGAATGCGAGAGGAACAGTTGGTCAAACAATCAAGGTAGCGGAGCACGAATTTGAAGTGGTGCTATCCTTTAAATACCTTGGGTCAATAGTAGCAGCCGATAACAATATAGAAGAAGAAATACGCGGGCGGCTTCTTAAATCCAACAGAGCCTACTACAGTCTGTCAAAGCTCCGAGACTTGGGTGCTTAGCAAAAGGCACTCTGACCTCTTAGCCGCGTTGGAGAGAAAAGTCTTAAGAAGAATTGTTGGCCCCATATGTGAGGAAGGTTGATTCCGGAGACGGTACAATCATGAATTGTACGCAATCTACCTTGAAGCAGATATCGTGACAAAAATTAGGCTCGGTATACTTCGGTGTGCAGGGCACCTAGCTCGCATGAGCGAAGAGGAACCTGCTCGGAAAGTTCTTTGTGGTACATTCTATGGCAGACGACAGCGTGGTAGACCATGCTTGCGCTGGAGAGATGGCGTAGACCAGGACGCCCGGAGCCTTGGGGTGCGCAACTGGATGGCGTCGGCTCGAGACCGGGGTAGGTGAAGAGACTTGTTGAAGGAGGCCAGGACCGGACCCCGGTTGTCGAGCCGATGATGATGATGATGAGTGTTGAACAGAAGACAAAAATAGCAACACCATAATGCTCTGTTGGATAGGACTGGCTGTCTTATTCGGCTATAGTCCAGGACGAGCCAAACCATTAGAAGGATGGTCTGCAGCGGATGAATTAAACTTAGAGAATCAACGGTGTCACTAACAGCCTTGAAGACAGAGACCTTACATGAGCTAATCTGAAATACTTAGAGCTAAGGTCAGTAAGGAGTTTCAGTACTTGCCAGGGTGCTCAAATAGAGAAAGTGGCGGATTTTTGTTTGTATTGCCTGTATATTGATACTTCATGTAAAACTATTTTTTAAAATATTTTTAAAGTTTTAGAATTTTGGGAAGCTTTTATGCAAAAATATAACATTTGTTCACACTTCACTTTCAGGCAAGCTCATTTTGTTTTAACTATGTTTTTTTTTTCAATACAATCTCTGATAAATTCTTTATCTTTTCGATGTTGAATTTCATAGTCATATGTCTGAAGTCTCTCGATCCACCTGGCTACTTGACCTTTTGGATTTTTAAAATTCAAAAGCCATCTACGCGCTCTATGGTCCGTCCGTAAAAGGAACCTCTGTCCATAGATGTATTTATGAAAGTGTTTTGTGGCCAAAACCAAAGCAATCTCCATTTTCAGGGAAAAATGGTTCGACAGTGACTGTCGAGACGCCAGGAAGAAGTCTTTTGCGTGGCTTCGGCTCTTTAGAAAATATCCAACCAATGATTTTCTCAAGAACGAATATCTATCGGCCAACAAAATCTTAAAGTCCCTACTTAGAACAAAACGTCAAGCTTACCTGGAAAACATCGCACATGGTCTTACTAGTTGCAGAAACACAGCGGATTTTTGGAGAAAAGTTCGTTTCTTAAACAAAAAGAGTTATACTCAAAGCATTCCCCCTCTCGATCTGAAGGATTTAACGGAGTATTTTGCAAACCTTACTAAAAATAACTTTGATTCAACCTTCCAATTTGCCATACCTTTTCGAGAAAACGTATTCTTAGACGCCTCTTTTTCTACTTCTGAAGTAAGATTATGCTTAGACGAACTTCGCAGCAACAAAGTACCTGGATCGAATGGTATACCACCTGAATTTTACAAATACTGCACGCCACTGTTTGTTGAATGCCTTACATCAGGGCTTAACCAGGCCTACGAACTTGGTTGCGTCCCAGGCCATTTTAAAAAAATCTTTAGTCAGTCCTATTTTCAAAAAAGGAGATCGCTCAGTTGTGTCCAACTACAGAGGAATATCGCTGTTAAACACCAAATGAAAAAGCTTCTCTTCATAAGACTGTATAACTGGGTGCAGCGTAACCATTTATTGGGGGAATCACAAGCAGGTTTTCGAAAAAACTATTCAACCGTGGATCAAATTTATGCACTCACGAACATTGCTGAAATTTTTCTGAAATCCAAAAGGAAGTTGTATGCTTTTTTCATCAACTTCAAAGCGGCGTTCGATACGATCGATAGAAAAGCTCTTATATTAAAGCTCTACAACAAAGGTATTTGAACCAAATTTGGATGCATTCTGGAAGTATTGTACGACTCTACAACCTCTGAAATTTCCTTTAGAAATAATTTGTCTGAACCATTCGAGGTTGAAATTGGCTTGAGGCAAGGCTGCAATTTAAGCCCACTACTCTTCGCTCTTTTTATAGATGACATCGAAGACTTTTTACAAGGCGGAGCAAGAATAGACGCTAATCTACTGGTTAAAATATTGAAGTTCGCTGATGACATCGCAAGGATGTGCTTTTCAATACCAAATTTCAAATTTTTGAAACAACAGCGAAGGCTATAATGTGCTATGCCGCTCAGGTATGGGGTCACAAGGAGTACGAAGAGGTTGAACAGCTTTTGAGATACTTTTTGAAGAGATCGTTGAGGCTTCCCAATACTACTGCGAACCACATTCTAATGTTGGAGACAGGCCTCCCTCCAATCTTTATATCCACTCTCAAAATGCAGGTGGATTACGTAATTAAAACTTTTAAAATGGAGGAGTAGATTATCGAGACAAATATCATCGACGGTTTTAAGGAAAAAGTTATCTTGGTTCGAAACATGGAATAACCTAGCTGTATACTGCGAACGACAACTTTCCCTTTCTGAAGACAGTGTAGACTTGTGGAAAGCGGAACTCTACGACCTTATCAGTGCAGTTGATTTGAAAAAAAGAGACGAATTTGTGGTAAGAGCTCGGCAATCATCTAATCGGGAAATTTACGCTAAGCTGGACTATAATCTCTCAAGCAATAGTTATTTTAAAGAAGAGTACTCAACCGCCCTCATGCCACTCATTTTAAAAATTAGAGGAGAGTTGCTGCCACTCAACTTTATACCACACAGAGACGATCGTCCCGAAATTTGTAGCCTGTGTAACCAACGTGAGCGAGAAAATGTCTTCCATTTCCTTGGTAAATGCCCCATCTTAGTAGAAACCCGTAGGAGCGTCTTCAGTAAATGCACCCTCAGCGAAGAAGAAATGATTGGTGTTCTTAATGGAAGCGATTGGATGGCTCTGTTTGAATTCACGAGAATAGCACTCAAATACAGGAAACAAATAATAGAGGAACTGTTTTAATTAGTGTAAACATACATCATGTAATTTGTAATTTATTGATTTTGAACTAAACTTTGAATATTTATTTGTCAACTGGCAGACGGCTTAGGCCATGCCTTAAAACGATTTGTAAATTTTTTATAACGAAATGAGCTTCATGATAAATAAAATCATATTAAATCTTAAATCTTAAAAAAAATTAACCAAAGCAAGAAGTTCTCTTCTGGTTACGCAGTAATTTCTCTCTGTCTTTGAGAGCACCTTGCTGAAGTATGCTACAACTTTTTCTTGACCGTCATGAACCTGGGAGAGAACGGCTCCTATTCCGATAAGCATTTCGCAACCTCTGGAATACCCCTTTTAAATTTTCACAATGCTCGTCAAATGTTTTCCCAAACACGATGACATCATCCAAATGGACTAGACAGGCTTTCCAAGTAAGGCCTTGTAGTACGCATTCCATTAAACGCTCAAATGTTGCAGGAGCGTTACACAGGCCAAAAGGCATTACTTTGAACTGCCATAAACCGTTACCTGTCGAGAATGCAGTTTTCTCCCGATCTTCTGGGTGAATTTCAACCTGCCAGTAACTCTTCAGGTCCAATGTTGAAAACCATTGAGCTCCAGCCATCGCATCCAGAGTATAGCTTATCCTAGGCAGAGGATAACTGTCCTTCTTGGTGACATCGTTCAACCTTCGGTAGTCCACGCAGAACCGAGTACTTCCGTCCTTCTTTTTGACTAATACGACTGGTGATGCCCAAAGACTTTTTGAATTCTCAATTAAACCATCTGTATGCATTGTCGATATCATTTTAGTAACTTCGTCTTTGCGAACAAAAATTGTTTCACACAAACAATTAAGTCAAATTAACGAAAAAAAAAAATTAAACATTAATTATAAACGACTTACACGTGAATGCATTTCGAACGCTTCGGTGGCGCTCATCATCAGCACTAACTCAATTGACACAAACAATTATTAGTTTTGGTAAATCCAGAGCGAAGAATAAACAGTTAGATTTTTTGTAAGTAAACAACTATACAAGAGAGAACAAAGGTGATTGAATGTCTCCTCCATCCACATTCAAATTGTTGTTTTCTTTTTCGATGAAATAGCTTTCATAAGCATCAAGTCTATTAAAGTTGTTTACATTTTTTTATTAATGTTATGATGTGCTCTTTCTCATCAGAACCATGACCTTCCGCAATTACATGATCGGCAAAAGCCGATTGTTTTAGTTTTTTCTTTTTAATGCATATGCAATGTTCTTTAAATCTTACATTCAAGTTTCTTTTTGTTTGTCCAATGTAACGTCGTTTGCAAACTCCACATTCAATAGCGTAAATTCCCGATTTTTGTTCTTGGTCAACTTTATCTTTTGTAGATGCAAAAATGTTTTTTAGTTTTTGGCTATTAGAGAACACTGGTGAAATGTTATGTTGATTTAAACGGTTTTTAAATTTGTTCATTATTTCTGGGACATAATTAAAGACTTCTCTTTTCATTTCATTCGTGAAATCCAAACAATTTTGCTTAAACAAAGTTGATTTTTCATTTTGGTACACTTTCATTGAATGCTTTTTTATATAATGGAATCCACAAGAATCTTGGAATAACCATTTAAACTAGCTACATCAAGTATGTACTCATATTCTTTTTTAAAATTTACTATAGATAATGGAAGATTGACAATACGATGTGCCATGGAATGAAACGACGCGTGTTTATGTTGAATAGGGCAATAAGAATCACTAGTTATTATTCTTTTTGTACTAGTTGGCTTATGGTGTATTGCCACATCAATTTTGTCCAACTTTCTTGTCAGTTCCAAGTCTAAAAAGGCTAGTTTTTCATCCACTTCTTTTTCACTTGTGAATTTTATTGATTCGCATTGATTATTTAAAAGATTTAAAAAATTATCACTTTCTGACTCTTTTAAAAATGTTAAAAATTTCATCCACATACCGATAAAAAACTTCTGGTAAACTACCTTCAGCTTTCAATTTCATTTCAAGCTTTGCCATATAAATTTCAGCAATGAAAGGGCTTAGTGGGTTACCAATACTTGTACCTTTTGTTGACTTAAAATATTCACTGCGAAACTGGAAAAAACTATGGTTCATACACATGTTGGCAGCTTTTGTATAAACAGATCTTTTTTCACTTGGCACATTATTTTCTATAAGATAATCATCTAATGCCTTAATAGCTTCATCAACAGGCACACTCGGAAAAAGAGACACAACATCATACGAAAACATCTTTTCACCCGGTTTTAAAACTAGGTTTTGTATATTTTTACAAAACTGTAGGGAATTTTTCACCGACGCACTTTTAATGGGATTTAAACAACTCATTTCCCGTACCAACCACTTAGCCACTTTGCTACACGCAGTATCTATGCTCGGAATTATGGGTCGTAAAGAATTTCCCGGCTTGTGAATTTTTGGCAAACCGTGAATACGAGCAACTTTTGGGTTGGGTACAATTAACGAAAACTGCAATTTTTTGTTGTTAAACACATCACTTATTTCTTTTCTTAGGCTATTCACTTCATCTATCATTTTTGGCAAGGGATTTTTCTTAACTTTTTGATAATTTCCTTCTTCAATTAACTTTTTCATTCTTTTGTCAACAAAAGGTACAAGTATTGGTAACCCACTAATCCCTTTCATTGCTGAAATTAATATGGCAAAGCTTGAAATGAAATTGAAAGCTGAAGGTAGTTTACCTGAAGTTTTTTATCGGTATGTGGATGACATTTTTACAATTTTAAAAGAGTCAGAAAGTGATAATTTTTTAAATCTTTTAAATAATCAATGCGAATCAATAAAATTCACAAGTGAAAAAGAAGTGGATCAAAAACTAGCCTTTTTAGACTTGGAACTGACAAGAAAGTTGGACAAAATTGATGTGGCAATACACCATAAGCCAACTAGTACAAAAAGAATAATAACTAGTGATTCTTATTGCCCTATTCAACATAAACACGCGTCGTTTCATTCCATGGCACATCGTATTGTCAATCTTCCATTATCTAGTTTAAATGGTTATTCCAAGACTCTTGTGGATTCCATTATATAAAAAAGCATTCAATGAAAGTGTACCAAAATGAAAAATCAACTTTGTTTAAGCAAAATTGTTTGGATTTCACGAATGAAATGAAAAGAGAAGTCTTTAATTATGTCCCAGAAATAATGAACAAATTTAAAAACCGTTTAAATCAACATAACATTTCACCAGTGTTCTCTAATAGCCAAAAACTAAAAAACATTTTTGCATCTACAAAAGATAAAGTTGACCAAGAACAAAAATCGGGAATTTACGCTATTGAATGTGGAGTTTGCAAACGACGTTACATTGGACAAACAAAAAGAAACTTGAATGTAAGATTTAAAGAACATTGCAATTGCATTAAAAAGAAAAAACTAAAACAATCGGCTTTTGCCGATCATGTAATTGCGGAAGGTCATGGTTCTGATGAGAAAGAGCACATCATAACATTAATAAAAAAATGTAAACAACTTTAATAGACTTGATGTTTATGAAAGCTATTTCATCGAAAAAGAAAACAACAATTTGAATGTGGATGGAGGAGACATTCAATCACCTTTGTTCTCTCTTGTATAGTTGTTTAATACAAAAAATCTAACTGTTTCTTCTTCGCTCTGGATTTACCAAAACTAATAATTGTTTGTGTCAATTGAGTAAGTGCTGATGATGAGCGCCACCGAAGCGTTCGAAATGCATTCACGTGTAAGTCGTTTAAAATTAATGTTTAATTTTTTTTTTTTTTTCGTTAATTTGACTAAATTGTTTGTGTGAAACAATAAGGTGTTTTTTTGTAATTTTTGTTCGCAAAGTTATATGTTTCCACGAAGATCAGATATAATGTCGGTTTTGACGAAAATGTTTAACTTCGTCTTGTTTGGCTAAAGGTAGGCGCCTTGCTGGTTGACGGATCGGCCTGGCATCACCAGTATCGATTCGATGCTGTACAAGTTGTGTTCGTCCATTTTGCCCGTCCTGTGAAGCGAAAACATCAGCGAACTCTTGTAGAAGGTAAAGCAATGACTTTATCTGGATTCACTGATTTTTCGGGATGTTCTTCGGTTATCTTTGTTATTGCCGCTACAGGGTCACATTACCCGACAACTTCTCCTTTTCTGAGCTTGATCTCATACGGTTTGATGTTTAGTATTCGTATGGGCACCATGTTATATTGAGGTGCCACCAGCGTCTTTCCCAAGATGTAATATTGGGAGCAATGCTCAGAGTCTGGTTCCAACATGAGGTATCGATGGCTCCCAGAATCATCTTTGATGTTTGTCCAAACAAAGACTTCTGACGAAGGAGGTAGGCATATATCTTATTTGATGATTACTCTTATCGATGATGAGTTTTGATTGCCATAAACCATTGGAATCTCTATATTTCGGTATTTAAGAACTTGGTTACCAATGTCGAGAATTATTTCATGCTTTTTCATAAAGTCGATTACAATAATGCACTCATCGCATATATCTGCCACTAGAAATGGATGTTCAAACTCTAGTTCTGCCAAGCGGATCCGAAGACGGACCTCTCCGTACACTCTTGCTGCTTCTCCTGTTGCAGTCTTCAGACAATAGCTGTTGGTGTTGTGTAGCCATGCCATGTTGACCAAGTCTCTTCGTACAATGGAAGCGGTGGCACCGGTGTCGATGGTAACCACGTATTGCTTGTTGTTAATGGCTGCTTCCACAGTTAGACTTTTATTGTTTCGTT
Source organism: Baccha elongata (assembly GCA_951217065.1). Lineage (NCBI taxonomy): Eukaryota > Metazoa > Arthropoda > Insecta > Diptera > Syrphidae > Baccha > Baccha elongata. The sequence goes on from OX578274.1 coordinate 79,813,314, forward strand.
TAGTCTGCGAGACTTGGATACCAGAAATCAGCTTCCACCCCTCAAAGTTCGTTCTTACTCGTTTCCCTGCTGGGAAACTTGACGAGGTGGGGCGTTGGTCTTGTTTGTAGTCTCATCTGATGTATTATTTCTGCTTCCGCAAGGTTGACATGCGCTTCTTCTTGGTGGCATTCGGCACTGGCGCTGGAAATGTCCGGTCTTTTTGCAATTCCGGCATCGGATTTGTCCATCTCGACTGTTGTTCTGGAATGCCATTCTTTGGCAAGAGCATACTTCTATAGCAACTTCTCTTACCCGATGTACTCCTAATGAAGCCTGTTCAGCTGCTTCCATAGTCAAGGCGAAAGCTAATGCTTCTGGAAGTGTACAGTGTACAGTTTAAAACCAGTGACAGCACTGGTTTTATTTATTGTGGTCGTGTTTTGTTTAGCTCTACAATTTTATTTTGTTTTTGTGAATTTATCATAAGATAATAAGTCTATTAATTATTAAATTTCCTTTTAATTTACAAATAAGTATATTTTTGTATAATGTGGTAATATGTTTACTTCTTTTTGATTGCTACAAAATATATTTTCATATTTTTGTTTTCCCATTTGTAAATTTGAAGTGATTTTTTTTTTAATTTGTAGTTTGATTTTGATGGTATTATTTTTAGTGTTGTTACCCATTAATATTATCATCATAAAAGCTCTTTTGATGTCATAATAATTTTTAGTACTATCTTGTTATTTTAATTTTGCTCTAAATTCATTTTTTTATTGAGCTCGCTGGTTGTGCGTGTCTGCGCGTGGTTGAGTTCATACAAGTGATAAATTTTTTTCAGGTTCGAATCCCAGGCAAAACTATTTGTTCTTACTTTCTTTTTTTTTTTTTTTTTTATTTAATTTTTGTTGTTTCTTTACTTTATTTCATTTTTAGTATTTATTTTCCAATTGTTCAGCTGTTAATTGTCTTGAGCATTCGGACTCAGTCACCCTTTTCAAATGCTTTGGTCCTTGTGGTCAATCTTTCCACGCCAAGTGCATTGGCTCAACTAGTGCTTTTATTGAAAAGATAATTTCTTCAAAAATTGCTTTTTGGTATTATGCTAATTGTAGGCAACTGTCTCTTTCCCAACTTTCTTTTTAAATGTCGGCTTTGAAAACAGATGTCTTGAAAATTTCGAAGACATTTGAAGATCTCTTAGTGCATTTCAATTCCATAGTTTCAAATGTCAACTCGTTTCCGTTATCAACTGAAACATCTGTTAAATCTACTTCAACAGATGATGAAATCATAAATCAGAAAATTTCTAGTTCTTCTAAGAGCAAGAAAAGAGGCCGCGAGGGTTCATCGTCATCGAAAAACCCTTACCCTGCTCCGAAACGTACGAACCTTAGGAGCAATAATAATAAAACAGTTGTAAACGTTTCAGTTCCTGTCCAGGAAATGAACATTTCACCCGCCATAATTTTAAATGCTGACTTAGATCAACCAGTAGCTTCCGTTGATACGCCCATCCAAACAGTTGAGATTGAAAATCCTACCATTAGTTCTCTTTCCGTGATAACCTCTGTAGCACCGAAAAAAATTGAATCAGTACCTAGGCCCAAATTAGTATTTGTGTCCCGACTGGACCCCAAACTTCAATCCAGTGATATACTCCAACATCTGGTGGACATCAAATGTATCTCTTCTTCTTCATGCATTAAATGCACTAAAATCAGTAAACCTGATAGCTTCGTATCCTCTTTCAAAATAACAGCTCCCTCATCATTATTTGATGCTCTTTGTAATAGCAATTATTGGCCTACCGATACTCTTGTTAAGGAATTTTTGGTGCGTTCTAAACAAAGAGTTAATCGAAAATCTTCGGAAATCCCTGCTTCAAAAAACTAAATAGGTTATCCCTCTTCTATCAGAACGTTAGAGGGATTCGCAGCAAAACTGCTGAAATTTTCAAAAATATCTCAGGCTTTTCCGCATGATATCATTGTTCTTACTGAAACATGGCTCAATGACACCTTTTTAGACAAGGACATATTTGACGAAGAGTTCAATGTTTTCAGAAGAGATCGTCATGTAGATAAGCCCAAAGAAGTTGGTGGTGGTGTTTTGATTGCTGTTCGTAATCACCTCACATCTAATCTTGTCTCTTTCCCTTTTAATATATCAGTTGAACTTATTTGCCTTAGAATTTCAATTGAATCCAAAGATTTTTACAATCTGAATGTTTATATTCCTCCTAAAAGTCCAGTAGCAATTTATTCTGAGGTCTCCTTAGCTTTGGATCATGTAATTGTTACAGCTGGCTTTAATAGTAATATTTTACTGGTGGGTGACTTCAATTTGCCTAACGTTAATTGGATCCCCTCAGAAGACGAGTCCTATTTTGAAGCATCTCCTACTTCCTCTCAACAGGAGCTTCTTCTTTTGGATAATATTATTTGTACTGACTTACAGCAAGTAAACTGTATTAAAAACTTTAAAAATCGAATTCTCGATTTAGTCTTTTCATCTGACGCTGCTAGTGTTGTTGTGGTAGAATCTGCCACAGCCTTATCTAATATAGACAGCTACCATCCTCCCCTTGATATATTTTTGGATTTGAGCTGCCATTTGCTCAATAACACTCAGTCTCATGACTGTTCATATTCTCTTGATTTTCGTAAAGCTAATTTTAAAGCTAATTTTCAATTAAGTTCCTCTGGTATTTCAGATATTTCTTTAACTAATATTGACGTTGCAGTTACTGAATTTTATACTATTTTCAATAACTGCTTAGCAAAATCTGTTCCTATTAAACTGTCTAAAACTTCCAAAGTTTCACATCCATGGTTTACAAAGGAGCTCACATCTCTTCGTAACAAAAGAAATAAGGCTTGGAAAACTTATATCAAAAGTCTTTCTACTTTGGATCATAATGTGTATATTTCGCTTTTTGAGCAGTTTAATAACCTTTCTAAAAGTTTATACTCTGACTACTTAAAGGAAATGGAGGTTTCATTGAAACTTGATCCAAAGAAGTTTTGGAATTTTGTAAATTCAAAAAAGAAGTCTGATGGATATCCAATAAACTTTGTTTATAATGATTCTTCGTTAATGAGCTCTTCTGATATCTGTAATGCATTTTCAGAAAATTTTAGTAACTCTTTTATTGACACTCGTGTTGTTATTGATGTTGAGTTCTTTGAATATTTTCGTGACTGTCCTCAAGTTACTTTTAACAACGTTCCGATGGAACATGACAAAATTTTACATTCTCTTTCATTGCTAAAAGATGACTACTCTCCAGGCCCAGATGGCATTCCTCCAATTATACTTACAAAAATGTAGCTCCATTATAGCTTTTCGTCTTCAACTTCTTTTCGAAGGGGAAATTTCCCAGTGTATGGAAAAAATTATTTATTACACCCGTTTTTAAAAAGGGTAGTAAGTCTGACATAAAGAACTATAGACCGATTGCCAAACTCTCTTGTATTCCAAAGCTATTTGAGCAAGTGGTTTGTAATAGTATGACGTTTTTCTGCAAAAATATTATCTGTAATCAACAACATGGATTTATGCAGAGGCGGTCAACGGTAACGAACCTTCTAACGTTTTTACACAAGTGCTCCAATGCTTTGGAGAATGGACAGGAACTAGATTGCATTTATACCGACTTTTCAAAAGCTTTTGACCAACTTTCACACGACATTATAATTTTTAAACTTAAGGCCTTTGGATTTTCTGCTGGATTTATTGATTGGATATATTCTTATCTTCAAAATAGATCCTACCAGGTGAAATTCAGAAAAACATTTTCAAACCCTTTTACTGCCAACTCTGGAGTACCGCAAGGAAGTTATTTAGGTCCCATTCTTTTTATTCTTGCTATTAATGATGTAACATCATGTATTCGCAATAGTGAAATTCTGATTTTTGCTGACGATATGAAGATTTTTAAATCTATATGCTCAAGCGGTGATCGTGTGAATCTGCAAGCCGACATTGATAGCTTTTGTACTTGGTGCAGCAAGAACGGATTAAACCTTAACCCAGCGAAATGTCAAACTATGACTTTTTCAAAGAAACGAGTACCAATCATATTTGACTATAATATTTCACAACATACATTGTGCCGTGTTGTTAGTTTTAAAGATCTTGGAATCGTCTTCAATTCAAGTCTAGATTTCACAGAGCACATCAATCACAGAGCAGGCTAACTCAATGTTAGGTTTTGTAAAAAGATGGTCCAAAGAGTAGCAAGACCCTTGGGTTACCCTATCTTTATACAATTGTTTTGTTCGTCCGCATCTGGAATACGCATCGCAGGTATGGACTCCGTTCTATGATGTTCATAGATCTAGGATAGTGGCAGTTCAGCATAATTTTGTTCGTTTTGCCTTAAAAGGTCTTCCCTGGACAGATCCTTATAACCTTCCACCTTATGAACACCGACTTCAGCTTCTACACATTCAGTCTTTGTTACAGAGGCGTGTAAATAATGATATAGTTTTTATCCACCAACTTCTTTCGGGCGCATTAGATGCACCTGATCTACTTACTTGTGTTGGACTCAATTATCGTGGGGGTGTTCACCATCTGCGTAGCCTTGAGCTCCTACATTGTCCACACCATCGGACTAATTATGGTATAAATGAGCCGCTTACCCGCATGTGCAGGCTTTTCAATTTAAATTCTAAAATGATTGATTTTAATGACAATAAAATAAATCTTAAGAATGTACTTAAAACCAGTGCTCCACGCTTTTAGTTCATGTTTTATGTATTTTGTATTGGTAAATTATATGTTTTATTGTATTATAGTGCTTGTGTTATAGTAGTCATTTGTTTTACATTACTAACAACTAACACCAGCACTAAGTGATGAGTCAGTGGAACACATATAATGTGTTGGCAAATCTTTGTTCATAAGCTGAAGCTTGCTCTAAGCTCCTTATGAACAGGATCTGATAGTGTTAAAAAAAAAAAAAAGTTTTCGTTTTCCAGCTGTTCGTACTTAATGACAATAAAATAAATCTTAAGAATGTACTTAAAACCAGTGCTCCACGCTTTTAGTTCATGTTTTATGTATTTTGTATTGTTAAATTATATGTTTTATTGTATTATAGTGCTTATGTTATTGTAATCATTTGTTTTACATTACTAACAACTAACACCAGCACTAAGTGATGAGCCAGTGGAACACATATAATGTGTTGGCAAATCTTTGTTCATAAGCTGAAGCTTGCTCTAAGCTCCTTATGAACAGGATCTGATAGTGTTAAAAAAAAAAGTGTTCGTTTTCCAGCTGTTCGTACTGCTCTCTAGAGATTAATGTCACACAAGGCACGAACACAGGCTTCCGCGGCGAATTGGTTAATGATTTCTTCGCCCGCAGTTGGATATGCCAAGTGAGCTGGTCGTTCGATGTCTCCTTGAAGCTGCTGAAGAGTTTCACCCCGTTTCAGAACTCTGGTGTTTAGTTGAACTCTAAAGACTTCTTGTATATGGCCATCTCCGAAGCGTTTTTCAATGGCTTGTGAAAGTGCACTAAAGTTGACATGCATCTCTACAGGTATTGCCAGTGTAAGTGCAACAAACTTGTCTTCATCGTCCCAGCCGTTTGTCGTCGCTGCTGCTTCGAATTGTCTTTTATAGATTGATCAAGAAGTTTGTACATCAAAAGTTGGCGGATGCATTTCTTTTCTCTTTAAATAGTCACTAGAAGTTTTCCGTACCTTCAGTTTTCTTACCTTGTCCAATTCTTTGGCAATATTTTCAAATTTTTGCTCGAATTTTCCTTCTAAATTCTCGAACTTCCCGTCAATTTTAGTCTCAACTGTTATGAGTTATTTTTCGACGGCTTCAAATCTTTCGTCAGCAGCAACGAATTTGTTTTGCAACGCAGTGAGCTCATCTTCGAGAATGTTCTTTTGTTCTTCAAGAATGCTGTGTCTAAGTTATTCGAAAACATTCTTTTGCTCATTTTTTGATCTTCGAAACCATCGAGAAGTTTCGTTTGTTCATTTTTTTGTTCTTCTCTTTAATCTTCGAAACGTTCGAGAAGTTTCGTTTGTTCATTCTTTTGTTCTTCTCTTTGATCTTCGAAACGTTCTAGAAGAAGAGCCAACATATTGGACAAGTCTGTGTTGGTACTTACTTGTTCTTCTGCCATTTCTATTTCCAAAACGGATGTGTCTGGATTTTCAGGTCATTTTTCGTTCCAGCAGTAGGAAGACCCCGTTTGTTTAGTTCTGCTTTTAGTTCAACAGCGTTTAAATCCTTCAGAAGCTTACCCATGTTTTTACTTTCAACACAATCACTTTTCACTAATGTTTTATTTAATTATACTTCTGACACCAATGTTAGGTTTTATCGAGGTTCGTTTTATTAAATAAAACTTATTTCCGTTTTAATATAACTCACTTTACGTCTTTTTACTTTTAATTCCACTTAATATTTCAAAACATTCTTTATTTCCTTTTTACTTTCTTTATTTTTTAAATTCAAACTTTATCACTTTCAAATTACCGACTTGTACACGACTGATTTCAAATTCAAACTGATTTCATGCCGCATGGTGCGCTTGTATTTATAGTGGCTGCACCATTCAGCCCTCCGCTTTGGAATCTTCTAGTACAGTACCAGTCAGAGCCTTCTGGAGCTTTCTAGTCTTAGTCTTTCGTTAAGAAATGGGGTTTCGTTAACTTTGTTGTGGCTGTCACTTTAAGTTGGAATCAAAATGGAGAGCTTACGCATGGCAAAAAAAAAAATAATAGAACGGAGAACATCCCATTGAACACGTCACAATATGATGCACACACAGTGTATCAGGTACTATTTAGATATTGTTATTTAGTACGGATTTTTTTAACACCTACGACCTACCTATTATATAATCAAAAATATGAGTGACTTTAGTTTGGACTTGCCGATGGTGTATAAATATGTGGACTTTTATAGGCTGCTGCTGGGCTTCGTTGACTTTATCATGGGTACCTAGAACGTATTGGCATCGAAATGCTATCGTTTCCTGTTGAACATTCATTTATACCTATTTTTTTTTTTTTGTAGCAATGAATAAATCAGTTACATTATGTATATTTTTTTATTCCGCTGCCATATGATTATTTGTGGTCAAATTGTAGGTATCGAATCGACAATTGTAATACCTACATATGTATAAGCGCTCACTGTGTGTCATAAGTCATATCGAAAAAAAAAAAAAAAATCGATACGCATTTATATTTACCTACGTTTATCGTCTTATTATGTAGGTAACTAAATACTAGGACGCTAGTTATACATTCGTAAAATAGAAATCCAAGCGGTAAAAGAAGATGAAAAACGTTGGTGCGGCAATTCTGTCTGTCTGTATCCTCACTTACAGCCTAAACAACTGATACGTATTTTAGGTCAAGAGGAGAAAATCAGTCACTTTTGTGGGTAGTAGGGCTTTTTAGGTAACAACGATATATCTCTTTCTCGTTCTCACAGAATTGTCAAAAACAGCAGTATGGTGAACAGCTGATTTTTTTTTTATCATTGTTGAAAAATTGATTGAAAACAAAAGCGGGAATTTTAAAGATTTGTGCGCGAAAATTGTGAAAATTGTTGGTTTTGCTAATTAAAATAAATTTTTAAGCCACGGAAATCACAAATTTCACACAAAAAAGAATACCGCATTTAAAAATTATTTCCAAATTGTTTTCTTCAAGATCTTGAGTTTGACAGTTTGAAAAAAGCGCGATACATATTTCAATCTGTTTTTTTTTTTTTTTTTTTTAATTCATGTTTTTATTTTTAATTTAACTTATAACTAACTTAAATGCTAGACAAAAACCTTAAAAACTAGCTTACAGAATAACTTAACTAACTTACTGGCCCCATACGGGCGCTCTAAATTATACTATAACTATATATTAAAAATGCCTTTGGGCGTAAAAACTAACTTAAATTAAACTTCAAAATTACTTAAAACTAAACGAGAAAATTTTTAAAAACTCGTTTTTCACGACTTTTATTTTTATTTTATATAAAAAAACTTAAAACTACCCTTTACCTAAATAAAACTAAATTAACCTAAATAAAACTAAAATATACGTAAATATACGTAAATAACTTAAATAACTTAAAACTACTTAAAAATACTTAAAATAACTTAAAACTAGAACAGCCACCAGCAGCACTTTTTTTTTTTTTTTTTTTTTTTTTTGTGGCGTAGCAGCCAATGCATATGCGCACATGCTTACAAATATATATATATTTATATATATATATATATTTAACAGCCAAATGCACATACACACAAACAAATGCCATTTAATGTGTTTTATATTTTTTTTGGTGCCACCACTGTTCTACTAAAATATACCTATTAATACTTAAAAATACGTAGGTCGGTCAAGGCAACAATTTTGACTAACCATCAATATCAAGGTGGTCACCCAACCACCAGAATTGTTTAATTTGCTTATCCATGTCCTTTCTGTCCCGAAGGGGCACAGCTCTACTGAACCGCAGACGCTCTGCTCCGTTCCCAGAGCCGACGTCCCGACCATACAGGATTCGCCGATCCACAGTTCTACGGCCGACGTGGTAGATTAACGGAACCGCCAATCTATCCTGTATCAGCCCCCGACTGTCTAAATAGAGGAATGTCTCGGGCGGGATGAAACCGTTAAGACAAACGCTCTCACTATATTCGTTGTTGGGGTAATAAGCCCCGAAAATAAGTCCATTGGCTGAGGTCATCGCTCTTGCAATGTGACCCCGAATCAGCTTAATTAAAAAGTTATCTATCCTGTTTATATTGGCCCCGTTGTATAAGACCTCGTTGGCATAATAATGTTTGTACTCCGACTCTGGTGTTCTGTGTAATCCAAGACAGGTTCTAAGACACTGCCTCTCAAACACCCGAATCTTTTCCATTTGAGATGGGGCAACGTTAAACCACACAGGGCACCCATAGGCAATCATCGGCCGGATGAGGGCCATGTAGCAAATCACCTTTACCCTGTTTTCAAGGCGGCTGCTATAAAACAACCGTCTTGTCAGAGCAAATGCTCCCCTAGCTCTGGCCAGAGCAGCATCTATATGTCGATTGAAATATAGATACTGATCTAGCCAGATACCAAGGTACTTTACTACATCTTTGCTCGCCAGTGGATGTCCACTTGGTCCAACGATCACTAGATTTCTCCAGTTCTTTCTTGTATCCCTAGAAGCCTTAGACAAAGGGGTTCTAAACAGGATCTGATTCTGATTTCTGAAAATTAATTTTTAACTTCCAGTCATCACAATATCGCTGAATCTGGTCGAAGTCACGCTGCAAGAGATTTTTGATGACTTCAACTTTTGGACCCGTCCTGTACGCTACAAGGTCATCGGCATACGCAATCGCATGAGTGAGACTACCTATCAGATCGCTGGTGTAAATACTAAAAAGTATCGGCGAGTTCACAGCTCCTTGCTGTAGACCGTTTTTAATATCAAAAGTAGTGGCGGAAGTTACATTGCCACTTTTGACAACAAACTTTCTACCATTGAGCATGTCATGAAGCATATATAACAGTGGTTTACTTATGCCAAATCTAGTTAATTTCAGATAAAGACCTTCTAACCATACGGTGTCGAAAGCCTTCTCTAAATCAACAAGAACGGCACCCGTGCATTGATTTTTCGCTTTGTTCCATTGAACATCAGAAACTAACTTAGACGCGGCATGAATAGTGTCATGTCCCGCCTTAAAGCCAAACTGATTGTGTGGAATAATATTCTTGTCCTCAGCCCACTTGAACAGAGCTCTGTTGAGAATCTTTTCAAATACCTTACTGATACTTGGAAGAAGACTTATCGACCGAAGATTTGCCGGATTGGAGCTGTCCTTTCCCTTTTTGGGGAGAGGATGGACCACAGCTGTCTTCCAACTCACTGGATAATATGCATTATTCAATGCGTATTCAATTATATGATACATTTAGAAACAGGTTGTTCACCGCTTATATTGGAAACTTTAAAAATGCATTTCGACTACGTAGAAAAAGTCTTGGATATGGGAGAAGAACGCATGCCAAAAATAGTTTTAAAGCATATGCTAAGTAGAAACGGATATTACGTCAAGGAATGGCAAAATCTGGCAAATTGTTGTGGATGTGAAATCACTTTTTATCCTAGTGACGAAGCCACTACTTTAAAAAGAAAATTTAAGAGTATCCCAGAAAATTCCGGATCGTTTTTATACAATAAATTTGTAAACGAAGCTCAATCGTCACTGTACAGGATGTACTACAGTAAAGTCACGTATAACCTTCAAGGTAATACATACTTCTTGGATAAGAATGGAGCGGAGATGATAAGAACTATCTTTATGTTAAGAGGTGAATTGGTAAATTTGAATTACGTGCCACACCGACCAGAGCTTCCAATCTTGTGTGATATCTGTAACCGTGTTGAGAGGGAAGATATCTTTCACTTCATTGCTGTGTGCCCTGTTTTAAATGAAATCCGAATGATGTACTTCGGAGTGATGATTCTTTCAAAGGAAGATCTGATGAATATTTTGAACGGTCATATTGGCTGGGATGTCGTTTATAAATACGCTAAAAGTGCTCTTGACTATAGAAGAAGAATTAGAGAAGGAGATTTTTGAAAATAGACGCAAGAAAAAAACACTTTAAAACCATAAATTAAATATTATTTTTTGCCTAATTTAAATTTTTCTTATTTTTATTATGTGAAACAATACAAAAATGTCAATCTGGTAGAAGGCTTATTGCCACACCTAAGGACTTTGTGCCTAAAAAAAAATATTGTAAAATATTGTATTATTTGTTTTTATAAAGCTCAATAAAAGTCATTAAAACTAAACTAAACTACTTATCCAACTCCACAAGTTCGCTCGGAAGCTGTATTACGGTGGCAAGTCCGCAGTGATCACTGCCGTATTCAATCGTTCGTAAACAGTTTCTTGTCTGTTGATTTGTTGCGTCAGTTATAACTAGTCGTGAGTCAAGCAGTAAAAGATCCAGAAAACTACCACTTCTCGGAAATGACGGTCTATCTGTAGCCAGAAGGTCGATCCTACACTCAACACTGTATCGACCCATCCAATTAAAAAGATGGTTCCCTCTAGGATTTTGTATTTGGTTTCCCCAATCTACATGTTTGGCGTTTAAGTCCCCTGCCATGAGATAATAATTCTCATCCAAGTTCAGTCTTAAGCATTCGAAAAGTTTTTCGAGCTCTGCGATAAAATTAGCTGGCTGAGGTGCGTCAGGTGCGTACACCGCGATTGCGTACATTCTTTTCCCCTGCTGGAGAGGAATGCAAACGATGCAGGCTTCTAGCAACCCGAATCTTCGCACTTCACTATTATATATAACTTTATGTTTAATGCCCTTTCGTATGAAGATTGCGACCCCACCCCCTTGAGAGGAGTTGGGCCGATCCCTTCTTACGATATTGTAATTTTTATTAGTCAGTTTGTGTCTCTGGTTTAGCTTAGTTTCGCTAGCCATAAACACATCAGGACTTTGGTCTTGCAGCAAATGAAAGAGGTTTGCTCTACGTTCGGTCCTAATCAGCGAATTTACATTCACAGCTAGGATCTTAAAGGGTCGCTCAGGCAGCGCGCCTTTAACCATTTCGCGTTGCCGGCAGAATAGAGTAGAGGTAATCCACCCTAGCCGCCTGCTCCCTGATCTGTTTTTGCACGTCGGTTAGCTGACCATGAATGGTCAGCAACACCTGCATCAGATCTGCCTCTGGCACAGGAGCTGTAGGCACTTGGACCTGTTTGGCTACCTGTGGTTGAGGCTGTACCGTGTTTCCCTTTCCAGACGCCATTTGGGCGTAAGAAATTGCGGGATTGACGGAAGTTGTTGTCTGGCGTACTTCAGGGCGTCTCACCTCAACTGTTTTCCTTTGGGCTTTGTTTTGCTTTATCTCCTGAAACTTCGGACATCCCCGATAGTTTGCGGGGTGCCCGGAGCCTCGGCAGAGCGCACATTTTAACTGGGTCATATCTGTGACCCTATCTTGCCCGAGTTTACACTCCCCTGTTTTGTGGGTATCTCCACATTTCACGCAGACTGGGTCCATACCACAGTTAACTGCAACGTGTCCAAACCCTTGGCAGTTCATGCATTGAAGCATGTCTTTCTGCTTGTTTAATTTTTCCCATCGTACAACTTGGTAATCCAGGACTGTTATATTCCTTAGACCACTCAATTTGCTTTGGGGCGAGAGCTGAACTAGGAAGAATGGTAACTTCCGTTTCTCCCGTCTGGCTTTGACTGTGGTAAACGGTCTGACCCCGATAAAATCGAGATCGTCGCTCGCCACTTGACGGAGCTCAGCTAAGAGCGCCTGCGGATCCGTAGAGGATTCGATACCCTTCAGGAGGACTGTTTGAAGCTTGTCTTCCTTTGGGGTGAAACTATAATACTCCGTTTTAGTTTGAGACAGAAGGTCTTTAACTTTTTTGTAGTGCTCTAAAGAAGAGCACTGAATTGAATGCCTGTCTGCGTTTAGCCGCTTAATTATAAAATTGTTGCCTACGACCGACCTACATATTTGAATAGTTTCTTTTATTTCCATTTTGTAAGTATTTATAGGTGGCACCTTGCCTTTCTTTGCTTGTGGCTGTTGCTGTTGTTGCTGTTGTTGTTGTGACTGCTGCTGTTGTCTCTGCTGCTGCTGCATCGGCTGCTGTTGGGACTGCTTCTGTTCTGACTTCTGCTGTTGCGTTTGTTGCTGCTGCTGTTGCTGATTCTGTGTCTGTTGTTGTTGCTGTTGTCGTTGTTGTTGTGGTTGTTGTTGTTGTTTTTTTGCTTGCGGCTGTTGAGGCTGCTGAGGCTGATGCTGTGGCTGCTGAGGCGGCTGCTGTGTTTTCTGAGTCAAATGTTGCTGCTGCTGGACTGGGAGTGGTTGTTGTTGTTTCGGAGGCTGCTGCTGTTGTCTAGCTTCTAGTTCCTCTTGGAGCGCTTCTTGACGGGTGCGCTGCTCAAGAGCCACCTGACGCTCCTTCTCCCTTCTTACCTCCTGCTTCTTCTTAAGTGCTTCCACTAACTCGATGAGCGAAGAAATCTGCTCGGTGAGTGTTTCGATCCGCTCGTTCTCTTCTTCATCAGTCAGATCCACTATATCGCCACTGACATAGTGCCCTTCTCCTTCTTCTGACATATAGGATATGTTTACTTCGCCTGTTACAGGCTCTGGATTGTTAGAGACTTCTTCTTCAGCCTCATTGACGATTACGACATCAGCCTCAGCCTCGTCGTCGTCTTCCTTGTTATTGTCGTTATTGCTGTCTTCGTCGTCGTTGGAAGAGCTGTCCAGCTGCTTCTGGATTTTTTCTTGTGCTGACGCCTTAGCAGAACGTCCGCGGCCACCGGATTGCCGTGTACGCACCTTAACCAGATTCGGTTTGTACTTTATCCGTTTTCTTCTCTTGAGCTCATCTTGGAGTTCTAATTTGCCTTTTGCAAGGCATGTTTTTGCTGCTGTACTGCTGCGGGCTTCGGCACGTGTCGATGACGCTAACATTGTCGTTGTTGTTGTCCTTACAGCTTTGGGTGGTACCACTGCTGTAGTTGTTGTTGCTTGGACTCTGGATGGTCCCGGTACATTGTGATCTGCTGTTCCATCACCTGATTTCACAGCTTGTTTGGTTGTTGTTGGGGGATCATCTTTCGATGTCCCCGTTGGCTTGACCATCTGATCTTGTTTACCTCTTCTCCTTGAAACTTCTTGCCAAAAGTTATTTAAAAATAACCTTGCCCGGGATGGGGCTCGAACCCACGACCTTCAATTCTGTCGTCTGCCACTCTGCCACCTAGGCTAACTTGCTACTTGAAAATGGTAGGTACCAATTACTATTTTACACACTCGCGTCTCTAAGTATAATTTACACAGTGGAAGTCGCCAACGATGTGCACTCTTCCACGGTTGCTGAACGACTGATATATTTCAATCTGTCTTCACCATAGTGTGAGCTTTGACAAGATGGTAAAACTCCCTGTTGCACATGAAATTGTTATGCGGGCCTTACACCAGGCAATATTATTGTGCAAAATATTGCCCAAAAATATTGCGTGAAAATGGTTTGGCCTCACACGATGCAATATAATTTGTAAAGTATTATAGGTACTGTGTTCAACATTACTGTTGTTTGCTTTCCTACTACTTTCTGACCGTGTTCAATATTTTTTTTTTTTAATGTTTTTATTTTACTGCTGTTAGAAACGCTCTTTCTTCTTTCGTTTTGATTCGTTCATTTTAGTAAATAGTTGTTTACTATCTAAATTCTATGCTGATACGTGTATAAACAAATTGGTATTGAGGAAGTCGCCTTACACGACACAATATATTGCAAGCAATATATTGTATTGCATACAATTCAATATACATATATTACAAATTTCTAATTATTTTCGTTTATACAATGCAAACCGCAATAATTGAGCAAAACCGCCCTTACACGGTCAATATAATTGCGCAATATCGGTTATTGTACAATAATATTGTGTCGTGTAAGGCCCGCATAAAATTAGTAGTAAAATTAGTTAAAATTTGTATGAAAAGTGGATGATGTTGTTTCTTATTAGGTACTCAATGAAGTAGGTACATATCGACTTATTATGTACATAATGTAGGTAGGTATAATTAAAAACCCAATTTCATTACATATTCACACAGGTATTTCTATTTGATTTAAAAAATTTAAGCCTCCTAATTTACTGGGCTTTGTTACACAAGTACCTATACCTTCAAATCAATTTTTAGTAGGTATACATAATACCTATAATAGTATGAATGTAGCTATAGGCACCTAAACATTAAAAATAAAAATGTAGGGCCACTATGTAGATGTACACAAAACACCCAACATATCTGGGGGTCAATTCCCGATCTGTGAAAATGTGAAATGATAAACTTTTTCACGCCTTAGCGTTAAATTCGATTCCCGATTTGTGAAAACAAACTTCAAAACTTTTCATAATGATAAATATCTTATCACAGTAAAATCGTTCTGTGAAGAGCAGTGAAAACGCGCTGACAGATCTTACACTGAGAGACAAAAAGGCAAATTAAAATTTAATAGATTAAATTTGATTTCCGTTTTATAATGGTACCTTAGCTCGAGTAAATTTGATTTAATTATGATTCGTTCTCAATTTTTTTTCCCCAAACTTTGATTTTAAAACATTCGTATTCGAAGCAATTTTTTTTTTAAATAGGCTTAAATTAAAGTGGTTTTCTCTGATTGAACGTTGTTTTTTGCTCTGGGTGTATCATTTAGTACTTTTTAGTACACACATTGACAGCTGTTTATCATAATAAGTTCGAGAATCGCATTATGCGAGTTCATGAAGTGATAAAATGAAAAATCGCTGTGAAAAGTAAAATGATAATTTTTTTATCACTTCACAGCTTCACAGATCGGGAATTGACCCCCTGAACTACATTCAATCAAAGCATCAACATCGCCAATGAAGCAGAAAAAAGGTATCGGTAGGTTATATAGGAAATTACCTACCTGTTTTCCAATTTTGATTGATGTTTGATTTTTTTTTTTACAAATTCAATCTACCTATGCCAGGCACGCACTTGCTATTGCAATTACACAATTATACAGTTGTCCATTGTTACATTGTTAAAGCAAATTTGTCCATGTTAATATTTTCGATTTTTTATTTGCGCTTAAAAATAATCGCAAGTGCGCGTTTGGCATATAACAAGGTAGGTAGTAGGTAAGTAGGCAGATATACAATGTATACGTAAAATTCTCAATAAGTTCAAAAGTACCTAATTAACATTTTTTGCCTTAATTACCTAGGTAAAACATAAATAAATCCGTCAACTGACTGGAATATAAATAGTATTTTTATTTGGATACTTATACCTTCTTACATTTGAATTTAGTTTGATTATTATAGGAACTAGGAACCTACTCACTAGCTACCTACCTATTTGATGCGTTAAAAATACCTACCCCAATTTCATCTGCCTCACTCGATAAATCAAATTTGTATCAAAAAAGTATTTTGCTACAATCGTGAATTCGTGTTAACCAAGAAAAATTTGACCTAGGTAAGTTATACACATTTGTGACAATTGTGTTAGAAAACAACAAGAAACCTACCTATCTACTTCACATCACAGGCCATACGTTTCTTCTTTTTATATTTTGTTCGATGCAAAACTGTTAGAAATAAAACAGCTTGTTCGAGTTATTGTTGTGAACTAACTTTGACTTTATTTATATAGCAGAAATGCCTTTGAATCTTGTCTAAGAAATTATAACGTACATTTGTAAAGAGAGCAATAATTATACTGTGAACAATTTATACTAGAATGATAAATTATAAAAAAATGATAAATTATACAGGGTGAGTCATGAGCAATGCGACAAAATTCTAGGGCGTGTAGGTTGCGTTGAGACAAGAAAAAAATCGTATAGGAGGGGGGGTCTATTCCCCTCCGTTTAGCCGGGAGGGGCAATTTTCGAAAAAACTGACTTAAAATGGAAAAAAAATTATTTAAAATCAACGGCTTCATTCACAATGCTGTGCGATACGTTTTTGAAAAGCCAATAACTTTTTCTTTCATTCTGTGTTTAAATAAATCTATTTTAAGAAATAGTTTTTGAAATATTAATTTTCAAAGTCAAAATTTTGAAAAAAAAATTGAAAAAAAAATTTCAAATTCATTTTTTTCAAAATTTTACGTAATTAAGTGCTAATTTTAATTTCAAAATTCAATGCTGTTATTAATTATAAGTCTAAATAAGAAAACCGGATGCAAAAATTTTATGTCGTTCTGAAGAAATTAAAAAAAAACCAAAACCACCTTTTTCTAAGAAAAACATTTATTTTTATTGTAACGAAGCAATTTAAGAAGCATTAATCTTAGTTTTTTTAGTTTTTTTTTATTCCTTTTATTTTTACTATGTTTTTTATTGGAAGTACTTATAAAAAATTCTCGATATGATCTCCATTGTTTAGAAGGCATAGATTATATCATCTTGTAATGGCTTCACATAAGTTTATGCTTGACAAATTTTCCTGCAATTTGACTCCAGCGACTTCAATTCATCCCTTCCGTTGTTCCAATGATACTATTTCCACTTCGTAAACATAATTCTTCATAAATCCCCATGCATAGAAATCTAGGGGAGTTAAATCTGGTGACCTAGGCGGCCATTCCGTGGGGCCCCTTCTTCCGATCCAACGGTCACTAAAATGATCATCCAGCCAGTTTCTCACCTGTAAGCTGTAGTGTGCTGGAGCACCATCTTGTTGGTATATTAAAGTATCTGCTATAACCAATGGAACGCTGTCTAATAAATCGGGTAAAAGGTCTCGTAGGAATTGCAGGTATGATTCTCCATTAATAATGGAATTCAAAAACCGGGGCCCGATCACAGTGTGTCCAACAATACCAAGCCAAACATTACAACTAAAGCGGTGTTGTGATTTGTTTTGTTTTTTTTTTTGTGTGGATTGGCGCTACTCCAATAATGTAAATTGTGGAAGTTAGTAACCCCATCCCTAGTAAACTGTGCTTCATCCGTCCAGAATATTCTTCTAAAATAGTTTTGTTCGGTTTCATTTCTAAGTAGTAATGTTCTACAAAATTCGGTTCTCAATAACTTGTCGTTTGAGGTGAGTTCCTGAACAGGCGTAAAGTGGTACGGGTGTAAATTTTCCGCCCGAAGTACTCGACATGCTCTAGATTGGGACACTCTAAGCATAGTGGATATCCTTCTTGTACTGACGGAGGGATTATTTCGGACTAAATCGAGAATTCTTTCATCTAAGATTCTTGACTCATCAGAAACTGGCCTTTCGCTTCTTCGATGCTCCAGCACTCCATGATCTCTTAGACGTCGGTGGATTCTTGGAAACGTGCTATGATGGGGACACCTCCTATCGGGATATCTTTCAGCGTACAGTCTTTCGGCTTCACGACTTCGACCATTAGCTAAACCGTAGCAGAAATGCATGTCCGTTAATTCTTCTCGGGTGTATGAGCTTGACATCGTTACGTGTTAATGAGTTAATATTCAAATTTGAAATAATTACTAAGCAAAACTGCAATGCCTTTTATTTATCTTGCGTTGCAATTTTCTTTTTTTTTCATTAAAAAAAATGCGGTTTTATTGTCCCTATTGTCCCCATAACAGGTAGAACCCATGGGCTGCGGGCAGGCCAAGGCAAAAATATTGACAGGTCAGTTTTCAGAAGTTATCAATGAAAATAATATTAATCCAGGGTTATTCCAATACTATTTAATTTTATTACGTTCTCATAAAACTCCAATTAAAAAAAAGTAAAAAAACTAAGATTAATGCTAAATAAATAAATAAATTGCTTCGTTACAATAAAAATAAATGTTTTTCTTAGAAAAAGGTGGTTTTGGTTTTTTTTTAATTTCTTGAGAACGACATAAAATTTTTGCAGCCGGTTTTCTTATTTAGACTTAAAATTAATAACAGCATTGAATTTTGAAATTAAAATTAGCAATTAATTACGTAAAATTTTGAAAAAAATGAATTTGAAATTTTTTTTTAATTTTTTTTTTCAAAATTTTGACTTTGAAAATTAATATTTCAAAAACTATTTCTTAGAATAGATTTATTTAAACACAGAATGAAAGAAAAAGTTATTGGCTTTTCAAAAACGTATAGCACAGCATTGTGAATGAAGCCGTTGATTTTAAATAATTTTTTTCCCATTTTAAGTCAGTTTTTTCGAAAATTGCCCCTCCCGGCTAAACGGAGGGGAATAGACCCCCCCTCCTATACGATTTTTTTCTTGTCTCAACGCAACCTACACGCCCTAGAATTTTGTCGCATTGCTCATGACTCACCCTGTATAATTCAACACTTCCACTTTTATTATTCTATAAAAAGTTATAGGTTTATACAAAGTAACAAAGAATTATTTGCAAATGCCCATCTTTTCTCTCAAATATTCAAAACTACTTTTAAGCAATGGTTTAGTCAAAACGTCTTCAAGTTGTTCTTCACTTCGCACATATTGTAGTGTAAAAAAGGCTTCCTCAAATTTCTATCGTATGAAATGGTATTTAACATCAATGTGTTTTGTTCGCTTGTGGAATTCCGGATTCATAACAAGTTTGAGCGCACTTTGGTTATCCATATTGAGTGATTATCGAATAGACTCTTCAAAAACAAGTTCCTTGAACAACCTTTGCACCCAAATTAGTTCTTTTACTCCTACCGCAGCAGCAACATATTCCGACTCCGTCGTCGAAAGAGCAATACATTTTTGCCGTTGTGAACACCAATATATAGGAGCATTGCACATCATTAACACATAACCACTTGTTGAGGCTCTTCAATCCGTATCACCAGCAAAATCAGCGTCTGTAAAACAGGAAATATATGGATTAGTTCTGCAATATGTTAAACCATAATCTAAAGTTCCTTGAATATATTTGAAAATTCTTTTAACAGCAACAATGTTAGCTTCCTTTGGATTGTTTAGATATCTGCCCACAAAACTAACTGCATATGCGATGTCAGGCCTCGGTCCGACACACAAATACATCAAGCATCCAACTGCCTTCCTATATGGAAACTTCGATGTAGTTTCAACAACATAGAAGTTGTATTCCCTTTTTCAATGGGTGTTGTTACTGACTTTGACTGACCGAAACCAAATTTATCCAGAATACTACCAGCTGCATGCTTTCATCTTCGAGTGCTTTGATTTGAAGTCCGATATACAAATTAGCCGTCTGAAACTTGACCTCGAACTCCTGTTGAAGCTGATAAATAAGTCCATCAAGATCCTTTTCATCGTTTGCAGCTACCAATCCGTCATCAATATACAACGCGAGAATAATTTTTGGATCGTTTCGCTTCCCAACGAATACACATGAATCTGCTTCACTGACTTGAAAAGAAAAACTTATTAGAAAAATTGAAAAACCCTCGTGCCAGCATCTTGATGCTTGTTTTAAGCCGTAAAGAATTTTCTCCAACTTGCAAACGTTCTCACTGCCATCCTCGTACCCTTTAAGCTGACACATGTATGTTAGAGAAAATTACAAATGTTGAACCCCGTAGTCTCATTTATTGGTATAGCAGACTAAAATCCATCGATACACAAAGAAAAGAGGGGTATTGTCTTCGTCTTTATACTTTTAAGGTGGTGCGTATATAAAATAAATGATAAGAGCGAATTGACAAAGTACGGATCTGTGAGTGCTAAAGGAGACAGAAACTTCTAGATAGCCGACGCGGAAGGATTGCGCCACAGAATCGTCGTCAATAGTTAAAGTTATTTTGTATTATCACAAGTGGGATATACCCAATTGCCTACGTGAATTAAATTTTAATATTTAAGAAAACAATTATAAAATAATATATACCTACGTACCTACCAAGTATTTTGGTGTTGTCGGTGCCGCTTTCGAAAAAAAAAACAAAACAACAATAACTATGAAAGAGTGATATTGCGATATTTTCGTTATCCCAGTGAAAAAAAACCTTAGCAGTGCCGGGTTGTTGTCAACGTTAGTGTGTCCTCTTTCTGTGCCGTTGAATTAAATATTTTTCAAAAAAAAAAAAAATCAGTCGCGACTTTCATTTTAAATTTACAACTGCGCTCTGGTGGCTGGCTGTTTTATTTGTTTGAATGTGTGCGTGCTTTTTGTGTCAAAGAAATAGAAATAGAAAACATAATACAAAATTCGAGTAAAAGAAACAAACAAAGTTGTTGAATCGTGTTGTGAGCTAGAAATTTTGTTACAACTTCGTTGCATTATTGGTGAGTTCGTTCCATTATATTTTATTGTATTGTTATTGGAATGCCGGGGGGTAAAGAAAAAAAGGGGGGGCAGAGTGGGCCTAAACAATTGGTGATTACGGTTGATGCAATAAATCAAATTTTAAAGGCGAGACGACTCGGTGGGTTTCCCTTGTTTCGATCCTGACCATTCTCGAGTAGATATAAACAAATGGTGCGAGGATGTCCAGGAAAGGGCGAACCGTGACAATATGACAGATTATGATATTATTCCGCGAGTAAGGGCGGCATTATTGGGAAGGGGTAAGTCTTGGTATGATAAACACGGTTACCAACTTAACGCCTGGGCTGATTTGTCGGCATCACTTATTCACACATTTTCAAGTGCGTCGAACATAATAGAACTCTTAAGAAGCGTGGCAAATATAGAGAGTGAAAGTTTCCCATCTTATGCCCATTTCGTGATGGAAAAGGTGGCACAAATCAATAAATTATCCTTTGGTTTGCCGGAAGGAACGACCGTTAGGATAATCATAGGTTGCATTTCGGATATAAGCCTACGAAACTCTCTTACCTTTGTCATGCCAAAGTCAGTTAAGGACCTAACTGAGCACCTTTCCTCGATTCGCAAACGCCCACGAAAAAAAATTAGGGATATTCATTTTCCGCGCAAAACGGAATTCAACCCAATTCCAAGCAAGCGCCCTCGACTTGAGAACGATAGACGTTGCTATAGTTGTGGCTCAACTGGTCATTTGAAATCCAATTGTCCCAAATTTTCTGGTCCTAGCCCATCAGTTTCAAAGGAACCATTTATCAAAAAACCAACAGAACCTGAACCGTATTATTTTTGTAAAAAAAGAGAACATTCAGAGAACGTGTGTTGGACGAATCAACGAACTAAATGCAAAAACGTTGATATTTTTGGTAATTTGACAATACCCAAAAATACTACAGTAGGTAGTATCTATTTTGGGAAAAAAATATAATTGTCTTTTAGATACGAGGTCGGATGTTTCACTTGTCAGAGCTGACATTATAGCAAAATTGCCTTTTGAGAGAGTCAAAAACCAATAGTTGTTAGGGGCATTTCAAAAGATTCTATTCTTCTGGACTACAAAATCAATGTCCATGCCTATTTTGAATTGGTTAATGTTGAGGTGTCCCTTTATATAATCGACCCATCATGCCTTCAGTATGAGATACTGGTTGGGCGTGATGTACTTGAAAATGCTTCATTAGAGATACGGATGGACACAGATGGAACGAGATTACAAAGAAAAACTACGTATTGCCTTGTAGCCAACACTGGTCTTGATGTTGAGCAGAAAAGAAACAATTAAAAATAAAGTTGCTGCTTGAAAGATATTCAGAGTTCGTTATAAGTGGAATGCCATCAAAGGAGGTCAAATCAGGTGCCTTGGAAACAAAAGACGCTGTCGTTAACCATAGACCCTATCGAATGGCCTTATCGGAAAGAAACGTGGTGAAGGAGATAGTGGGAGAGCTAAAGCAGAAACAAATCATTCGTGATAGTAGCCCATATGCTAGTCCAATTATTTTGGCAACGAAAAAGGTGGTCAATATAGAATGTGCGTTGACTATAGGGCCCTAAACCGAATCACCGTTAAAGACCGCTATCCTTTACCTCGTATTGATGATCAGCTCGACCAATTATCGGGAAATAGATTTTTCTCTTCTTTGGACATGGCGTCCGGCTTTCACCAAATCCCAATAGCAGACAATTGAGTTGAAAAAACAGCCTTCGTCACCCCTGATGGTCAATATGAGTATTTGAGAATGCCGTTCGGGCTGGCTAATGCCCCGGCAGTTTTTCAACGAGCCATAAACAAAGCTCTCGGGGGGTTAAAAGATAAAATTTGTTTGGTTTATTTAGATGACGTGTTGGTGCCTTCAAAAACTGTTGAGGAGGGTTTAGAACGACTTGATATGGTCCTTAGGGCACTTACTGAGAACGGATTTTCTCTTGATATCAAGAAATGTAAATTTCTACAAACTAATCTCGTATATCTGGGACGCGAAATCTCTATCGATGGTGTACGACCTGGGAATTCCAAAATCGGTTCTCTGCAAGATTCTTCTAGTCCATCGAATGTGAAGGAAGTAAGACAATTCATGGGATTGGTAAATTACTTTGGAAAGTTTATACCGGAACATTCAGCAAAAACAAGGTGCATCACTTCATTGACAAAACTAAATGCAAAGTTTGAATGGACCACTGAGTGTGAAGAAGCTAGGCATTACATTATTAAACAACTAACTAAAAGACCATTACTAGTAATTTTAAATCCTGATCTGCCAACTGAATTGCATACTGATGCGAGCTCCATTGGGTATGGAGCTATACTGTTTCAACGAATAGATGGTAATCTTCATGTCGTCGCGTATTTTAGCCAAGCTACCAAGCCCTACGAGTCTAAGTATCACAGTTATGAACTTGAAACACTGGCTGTGGTGAATGCCATAAAACAGTTTCGCACGTATTTATTAGGTATACACTTTACACTCGTTACCGATTGTAATGCTTTGAAAGCAACAAAAGACAAAAAGGACTTATTACCACGAGTTGCAAGGTGGTGGATTTACCTACAGGACTTCGATTTTGAGATCGTTTATAGGAAAGGAACTTCTATGCAGCATGCTGATTATCTTAACCGAAACCCACCCGTTAAAAATTGCTTTCAACTCAATAGCCTTGCTGGAAACTGGCTTGAAATCGCACAGTCGCTTGATCCTGAAGTTATCGAAATTAACGACAAATTAAATGAGAGAGATGAGCAAATGACCGCAAATTATGTTAATAAAAACAATTTATTATATCGCAAAACCAAAGAAGGTAATAAACTGTTTGTTCCTCGAGAGTGCCGACTGGCCCTGATGAGACGTTACCATGAAGACAATTGTCACATTGGATGGGACAAAACCCTGTCAAAAATGCGAACACAGTTTTGGATGCCAAATATGTCAAGGAACGTCCGGAAATTTGTTGAGGCTTGTTTGATTTGCCTTGTTGCCAAAAGACCGTCAGGGAAAAAGCAATGTGAACTTCATCCTATTGAGAAAAAAACAATTCCTTTCCATACCATTCACGTTGACTGCGTAGGACCATTCCACGAGGGGAAGGAAGACGGAAGTCGATATCTCTTGATAATGGTAGATGCTTTTACCAAATTTGTGCTATTGCTTCCCTGTAGAACACTTAAAGCAGCTGAAACTGTGAGCCACTCAAATAATTTTATAACGCTGTTTGGTACACCTTCCAGAATTAAAAGTGATAAAGGGACTAATTTTACAAGCCAAGAATTTCAGAATATCTGCAAATTATATGGTATAGAACACCACACCATTGCACCTGGAACAAGTCGAGCTAATGGTTTACTCTCACAACTTGATATTGAACCACATTATGAGGACGTTGAACAAATACGCGCTTTGGCAGATGAACGCATTAAGGAAAATGCCATGAGAATTAAGGTTAGGTTTGACAAGTGAAAATGTTTATTTATTTATTTATTTCAAGAGGAGCTTAATTTTAATATACAATCTTTTAATAATTTAGTTTGATATGGAGTCAACAGAATATTGATTTAAATTTATATAAAAGCAAAGTACAATAATGCAAACAGTAGGTATCAAAGACTATAATTAATACATACAAATTTTGAAAAACATAAGTCCATCAAAAAGCCTAACACGTGTAGCAAAAAACGAGTAAATAGTTAAACTCTATTGAATTAAGATAGTGACATTTTGCAATTTTCATCTTAAAAAAAAAATAAAAAGAATTAGTTAAACCCTGAAAAATAAGCATGAAGGTCTTTTTTAAATTTATTAATGCTATCTGTTCTTCTTAACTGACGAGGTATAGAATTCCAAAGGCGAGCCGCATCAACCAAAAATTGCCTCTCGGAAGTAAGACATGTGTGTCTGGGAATAGCAATTTGATTTGGTCTGTTCGATGTTAAGAACTGGATTTTATTGTAGATATCTGCAGGTGTCCGCGTAAGAATGATTTTGAAAAAGGTAGTTAATGTTTTGTGCTTCAAAAAATTATCAAAACTAATGCCACACAAACTTTTGGAATGAGCCGAAATATGATCGCGTCTCTTGAGACCAAAAACGTACCGGGCAACATTGTTGAACACAACATTGAGTCTTCTTTGTGATACCGCATCTAATGAACAAAAAATGTCACTGCCGTATGTAAGAGATGGTATAATTAAAATTTTTGCCAGCATTTTTCTGGTTTCGAAGGGAGTGAGATTTTTTATTAGCGAAAGAGTTCTCAGGGCCCCATACGTTTTACCAACAGCTGCATTCACCTGATCCTTCCACGTCAGTGACCTATTGAACCATATTCCAAAATGTTTTGCTTTATCTACGTATTCAACTGGTGTTTCATTTACCTGTACAACCGGAAAGTACGCCAGATCAAGTGGTTTTTTTGAGATCACAAGACATTTGTTTATTTTGGATTAAGCACTAGACCACACTGGGTTGACCACACTGAGATCGCGTTAAGATCTTCATTCAATCTAAGAACACAGTCTTCAATCAAGCCCAAACCACAACTTATTACTAGCTGGACGTCATCAGCGAACATTCTTACGTCGCAATACTTTATAATACCGGGAATATCGTTGACATATGATGAAAACAAAAGTGGCCCCAAGATTGAACCTTGCGGCACACCTCGAGTAAGGGAAAGGTACTCAGACATCTGGTTACCAATGCCCACTGCCTGGCTACGGCCAGAAATATACGAAAAAATAAGGTTGACAGCCTGGAGAAAATTTAAAAAGTGACAAAAGTTTGTTACACAAAATGATGTGATTTATTGTGTCAAATGCTTTTGAATAATCAAGAAGAACCAGTAATGTGACTTTATCATCATCCAAGGCTTTCCTTGATTTTTCAGTCACATCCAATAGAGCAGTGATACAACTGTGTTTCGCTCGAAAGCCAGACTGTTTTGGACTTAAAAGGTTATTAGAGTTTAAAAACTGACATATCTGCCTATGCATGTGCCGTTCCACAACTTTGGAAATGAAAGGTAGAATTGATATTGGACGAAAATCATGGTTGCTTTTGTTTTTTGGAATCGGTATGATTTTTGAAATTTTCCATTGGGAAGGGAAAATACTTTTTGTAAAAACGGTATTAATGATATGTGTCACAAATGGTAAAATATGTGGAAGAACCGCTTTAACGAAAATTGGGTTCATATTATCAAGACCTGTAGCATTTGACTTGATAGAAATAAAACTTTCCACAACATCTTCTGGACCAACCCTTGAAAAACTGAAGGATCGTAAATCGGGTGACAAGGAATATAAAATGAAGAAAAGACTTCTTCAGAATATGTTGGTTGAGGGACGGATGAAATGAAAATTTCATTAATATAATTACAATCAACTTCACTGACTGATTGTGTAGTTTTCCCTATACCAATTTCACGAAGATTTTTCCACAACTTCCGACTGTCTAAAGAAATGTCCAGTTTCTGATTATGCCATCTTATTTTTGAAGAATTTATAAGGGACACGCACTTGTTTCGAATCCGCCTGTATTGTTGGTGATCTGAGGCAATTCTAAAGCGCTTCCATCTTTTGTAAATTTGATTTCTTAAGTTCATGCAGTTCCGGATCTCATCAGAAAACCAAGGATTTCTTGGGTACTTGATAGTTTTTGTCTTGAGAGGAACGTGGGCCTCAAACAGGTTGTTAATATTATTTTGAAGGTATTCAACCTGTTCATCGGGAGTAATTAAATAAAAAATATTTTGCCAGGGTATTGAACGGAGTCCAGACTCTAAAGCAAGGACATCCAAGTTCTTAAAGTCGCGATATTGAAAAGTTGTTGGTGATCTGGTTAGCTTGAAATTATTAAAAAGATATATAAGATCATGTCGCGAAAAACCAGGTGCAGATAGCTGATCGTAAAGTTCTACCTCTATAATTTCACTCACAAAGAACACATCTAACAATGTACTTGAGTTTTGTGAGAAATGGGTTGGATTAATAACATTAACTGGACGCAAATTAAAGGTTCTCATGTTTATAATCAAACTGTCATCAACTAATAAATTACACTTTAAATCTCCACAGAGTACAATATTTTCAAAACTAGATCAATGCTCTTCCAAAAGAGAAGTTAATGGTGAAATATCGATATTCGAATAGGGTCTCTACAACACACATACAAGAAGCTTTTCAAAAGGCCCAGAAATTTCCACGAAAAGATATTCAAAGGGTAGATTAGGAGTGGAACAAATCCTAACCTTACAACGAAGGGATTCCTTAACGTATAAAGCAACACCACCACCTACACGCCCGTACCTATCAGCCCTAAATAATTTGTAACCCTTAACATTATAAAGCCGATCATCGATATCAGTATTAAACCACGTTTCAGATATTCCTTTTGCATCAACCCCGAAATCCACAAAAAAATCCTGAAATTCATCGAGCTTTTTGAAAAAGCTCTGAGCATTTAAGTGACACAACTTAAAACCTTCATTCCGAGAAACTAATACTTTTATCAGAGCTTTTGAAACATTTACGCCTTGCTCGCTATTGGAAACTATATCTAAATTTTGCTTAACCGGCATCATAATTGAAAAAAAGAATAATTAAATCAGTCAAAAGAACAGACGGCATTTTAACATAATTTAAAGGTTTATAAATGTAATAGGGGTTTGTTGCTACACAGCTGCTAGAAAATTGAGGAAAAAATAAGAAAATTAATAGCAATGATAGGAAAGTTCCTAACAATGAAATTAAATAAATTAGTATTTTAAATTTTAAAAAGATTTTAAATTTTGAAAAGGAAAAGGTTAAGAACATTTTAAATGTTTTATAAATTATCATAAAAAGTCGTTACAATATTTATAAGACTGAACTGCATTTTCGACATCGTGCTATGATATTAGATCTGCTGGCAACGCTGATATGTTGTCGATGTTTTCGATGTTCTGCAAATATTCGATGTTGTTTACTTCAGTGGCCTCCTCGTGCATTTGACATTTGATATAAATTATTCCATGAATTGTAAACACAGAAAATAGTTTTTCTTTTTCTTTAAATCAAGTGCGAGATGCAAAATTTGTTGATTTGTTTTTGTGAGACATTCGCGTAAGTAGATCGGTACATCTGATTCGATTCCCACATCGCGATTCGATTCCCACATCTACAAGAGTCCGCAGATTCGAAAATCTAAACTAAAGGCACATTTTCGTGGACCATACGAAGTCGTAGGAATACTGAAGAATGATCGGTACAAACTTAAGAGGAAGGGAGGTAGAGCCGTTGTAATAGCCGCTACGGAGGCAATTCGCCTGATCACTGAGGAAAATGTTGAAGCTGTAGATCCAGCAAAAGGTTAGTATTGTTACCTTAGCCATTGGTTATGATTTTGTCTAAACAGCTGAATTTTGTTCAAAGAAATGTTTTTTTTTCATAGACAAGCTTCTTATGGCCTCTGAGCTATGGTGTTCCTACTTTGTACAAATAACTTTTCAAATGTTTTGTTTTCATAGACAAGCTTCTTATTGACTCTGAGCTATGGTGTTCCAACTTTGTACAAATAAATTTTCAAATGTTTTGTTTTCATAGACAAGCTTCTTATTGCCTCTGAGCTATGGTGTTCCTACTTTGTACAAATAAATTGTCAAATGTTTTGTTTTCATAGACAAGCTTCTTATTGCCTCTGAGCTATGTTGTTCCCACTTTGAACAAATAAATTTTCAAATGTTTTGTTTTCACAGACAAGCTTCTTATTGCCTCTGAGCTATGGTGGTCATTTTCGAAAACAAATTTAGTAATGCAAACTATCAGAATTGTTTTGATTGATCAGATCTGTGTTTACAGGTACAGGGGATTGCCAAGATGAATTCCAAATCTGAATGTAGAAGATAAACCAAAGGAAATTGACAAATTTTGAAGCCCGGAACTTGAAGATTATTTTATTACTTAATTTGTTTTGTTTTGTGTTCAAATCGACATTGTTACTTACTTACTGAATAAACTAATAAAATTGATAAAGAGTTGGAGTTATGTTTTATTTCATCGAGAGCGATGAATAAGCAGGAAGGCCGTGTTAGAGAAAATTACAAATGTTGAACCCCGTAGTCTCATTTATTGGTATAGCAGACCAAAATCCATCGATACACATAGAAAAGAGGGGTATTGTCTTCGTCTTTTTACTTTTAAGGTGGTACGTATATAAATAATAAGAGCAAATTGACAAGGTACGGATCTGTGAGTGCTAAAGGAGACAGAAACTTCTAGATAGCCGACGCGGAAGGATTGCGCCACAGAATCGTCGTCGATAGTTAAAGTTATTTTGTATTATGTATATATCTTCAGATAAATTTCCATAGAGAAACGCAGTTTTTACGTCAAATTGTCTTAGCTTCAAACCTTCAGCTGCACATAGGTTTACTCGTAGTCGATTTCATATTGTTGAGTGAAACCTCTCACAACCAAACGTGCCTTGAATCTTTCAACATTACCTTCAGCTGTCCGCTTAACCTTGTATACCCACTTGTTTGTTATCGCCTTTTTTTTTTTGGGTCAAATTTCTTCAAAAGAGCGCGGCTCATCATGACTTGCTAAATATGCATAATTTTCACATAATGCCGGCAAGGTAATCGTTCTGGATCGTAGCTCACGAACATTTGAAGCTGGTTCAGGCACCTCCTCGGTTTCTACCTCTTCCTTCAGTTCATTGTTGTGCACAATCGGATTTTTACCTGGTTCCTCAATTTTTGCATGCTCCTTTTCCATATGATGAGAACGTCATCATCTTTGAGTCTTATCACCATTTCACCAGCTGAGGTTCCCTTAAAAATAACATCTCTTGACACTTCAACCTTCTTACTTGTAGGAACCCATATTCGAAAACCTTTGCAGTCCTCCTTGTAGCCAACGAAAACACCTTTTGTAGCCTTAACTTCAAACTTGCGCCTCTTTTCTTTTGGTATGTGAACATACGCATCAACACCGAAAATTTTTAAATGTGTTATATCAGGGATTTGTTTAAACTATAGCTCATAAGGGGCCTTACCTTTTTCAGGACATCGCCCAGTGCGATTATTGGTGTAGACTGCATTGGTAACCGCCTCACCCCAAAACTTGTAGCTTAATGCTTGTGCATGAAGCATTGATCTAGCAGACTCGATTATTGTACGCATGTCAGGCTCGGCCTTCCATTGTGCTCAGGTGTATATAGCACACTTTTTTGATGACGAATTGCACGTGATCGTAATATATCCTGTACTTCTTTGTTGTCATATTCAAGTCCATTATCGGACCTCAAAGTCTTCACCTGGAGACCCGTGTCGATGCGCACCTGATCAAGAAATCGAACAAAGTAATCAGAAACATCTGACTTCGACTTCAAGCAATAAACTCTTCGATAGTTGGAGTAGTCATCGCGGAAGAGTAGCATGTACCTAGCACCACCATAAGACATCTCTTGCATTGGTCCACATAGGTCTGTGTGGATCAATTCCCCTTGAGCTATGGCTCTGCTTGAGCTGGCGCTAAATGGCATTCTGTGGTTTAGCAAGAACACATGCTTCACAAAAAAAATCTTCTTTTTCGACGTACTTTATCGCATGATCGCTTAACACGTTTTTTATATTACTTGCATTCTGATGACACATTCGTTGATGCCATGTTTCCAGTGAAAGAACTGCATTCACCTTACTTACTGATGAACAAATCACACGAAACATCAACTTAAAAAGTTTGTTTGATTCTGTACGCGCAATCGCAATCACTTTATCCATCAGTCGCAATTCACATTTATGTGTATCAGCCGTCATATGTAACCCCTTGTCTAGCGTGGAGTTCGCAGAAAATAGATTAAGTTTGATGTCTGGAACATAAAGAACATTTGTTATTTGTTTTAGTGACCACAATTTACCATCAAAAGCTTCCACTTCTACGCTGCCCTTTCCCAAAGCCTTGATAACATCCCCATTACCAACTCTGATTAACGTAGGTTCCTTAAAGCTTTAAAAATCGTGAAACCAATCCAGTCTAAAACACATGTGGTCACTTGCACCCGAGTCCAGAAACCAGCTGTCTCTTTCGGTTGCATTGAAAACCACCGTTTGACCCACAAAAGCATCTCCAGTCCTGTTATCCCTCTGCCTTTCCCGTTTTCGTAGACACTCGTTCTTCCAATGTCCCGTTTGTTTGCAAATGAAACATTTTCCACGTTTTTTGTTACCATACAAATTTCTACCTACTGACTTAAAAAAAAAGCACCTGATACATCACTTGGAACTCCAAGTCTAGATTCCTCCACGCACATCCTCGCTGTTAAATTCTTTAAATTGCGTTCATCTTTAGACGTAGACTGTCATAAGAATCTTCGTAATTAACATATTTTCAGACATTTCCTCACCCAAATCTTTCAATTGCTGTGACAGTTTCTGGAGCTTGGAAATATGAACAGCAATGGAATCCTCAGCACCTTTGGTGTAGTTGAAAAACTGTTGCTGCAACATTAGCATACTAGTTTCCGATTTTTGTTCGTATACACTTTCGAGTTTAGCCCACATATCCGCTGATGTATCATAATTCATTATGTGAAGCATTGGCTCCTGTCCGATTGTTGTAACAATCATCTTCTGGGCTTGATGATCATGTCCCGTCCATGCATTCAACTCAACTTGATCTGTAGGCGGTTTTGAGACGCCAGTGACCACATCCCAAATCTTACTAGCCCTCATGAGAATTTTCATTTAAAATTTCCACAATTGCCAATGATCTAAATTTTGAAGTTTTTCTTTTTTAATAACTTCACTGTCCATGGTTGCAGATAGTTTTAACCTTTTTTGAAATAAAAAAATAGCAAGCAATGACAATAGTTGTCGAAAAAAAAACGGAAGACAAAAAAGACTATGAACCAGTGAAAAGAAAAACTAAAAAAAGATCTGTTAAGTGTTTTATCTATTAACCGTATAATTTTTGCGAGACTGGGCCCATAACCTGTTAGAAATAAAACAGCTTGTTCGAGTTATTGTTGTGAACTAACTTTGACTTTATTTACATAGCAGAAATGCTTTTGAATCTTGTCTTAGAAATTATACCGTACATTTGTAAAGAGAGCAATAATTATACTGTGAACAATTTATACAGTGATGGCTATAACTAATAGAATGATAAATTATATAATTCAACAAAAACAAAACAAAAAAAAAAACAGTTTCGCTGCCACCACCAGCGTTTCTACCAAACACATGCATATTGTGAGTACAAATATTCCCCTTTCCTTAGAAGTAAGTATAATACGAAATAAAAAAGAATTGTGTCTTGCTCTGCCACTTGCATATCCAGCCACCATACCCTTTGCTGTCATTCCCTATCTGCGCATTTTACCTATTTGTGTTTTTTTTTTTTTGGGATAGGGACAAAATCCCGACTGCCAAAACGCCGACTGACAAAATCCGAATGTTACGAATAAAAAATCCAGTTTTTCAGCACTTTTAGCACGTACCTTTTTTTTTTGCTTTTACACTAATTATTTGAAATAGGAATTGAAAAGGAAGAAAATAAGAAGCGAAACAGGCCACCCAGGTACTGCTGAATTTGGAAACTTTGGACTCAGGCGCACGACTGGACATACCCTAAGCGGAGCAGCGACGTTGCGTGAGCGGGACAGACTACAGAAAGGGAGTTAAAATTCCTTGAACCCGCGAAGCGTGCCACTTAGGTGCTGTGGAATAAGAAAACATTGGACTCAGGAGCCTGCCAGACGACTGGACATACCCTAAACGGAGCAACAAAGTTGCGTGAGCGGGACTGACTACAGAAAAGGAATGAAAATCCCTTGAACTCGCGAAGCGGGCCACCCAAGTGCTGTGGAGTATAGAAACATTGGACTCAGGCGCCTGCCAGATAACTGGAAATATCAGTCTGACTCCAGAAAGGGAGTTAAAATACTTAGAACCCGCGAAGCCGGCCACCCAGGTGCTATGGAATATGGAAAAATTGGACTCAGGCACCTGCCAGACGAAGTTGCGTGAGCGGGAATGACTACAGAATGGGAGTTAAAATCCCTTTAACTCGTGAAGCTGGCCACCCAAGTGCTGTTGAAAAAATGTGCAAAAAGAAAAAAAAATCAATTGCTAAATATGGTGGGTGAAGAGCAAAAGAGGCCTTACCTTACCTTACTAACACATCCAAAATCATTAACATGAAATGGAAGTTGGCTTCTGAGGGACACCCTACCTTAAATTTTCGTCGCAGATTTGTCCAGTCAAACTTTACTTACTCAATTTGGAAATGCTTTCCCAAAAGAACTATCTTGGCGTTATCTTTGATCCAAAACTTTCTTTCCATATTAACTTTATTCTAGCGAAAGTTAATTACTTGATAGGATTCATTTTCCGCAATTCCAAAGAGTTTTCTGACCCTTTTACTCTCAGAGCGTTATATTATTGCTATGTGAGACCAGTACTTGAGTATTGCTGTATAATATAGAACACATACTATGCAATACATTCTTATCTAATACACACTTTGAAAAAAATTTCATTCGTGATATTCTCGCTTATCAAATTAATTACTCCTTTTAGTTTGATGATAAAAATATATGTTCCTACAAGAGTGCTGCGAGTACGTTATTTATTTTTTCAACCATTTAATAGAGTAAACGACGTTCTCAATGAACCGATAACCAGGTGCCTGAAACAGGAAAATCTAGTCTGTAGCTATATTGATTTTCCAAATAATATTAGTCTGGTTAAGGAACAGTCTGTTACAATCTGACCAATAAGAAATATTGTCCAGATCCCTGTTTATGGCATATGCATAATACTAAAAAGCTGAACATTATCAGCACACATTTGGAACAGTCTGTTACAATCTGACCAATAAGAAATATCGTCCAAATCCCTGTTTATGGCATATGCATAATACTAAAAAGCTGAACATTATCAGCACACATTTGGATAGATGATCTTCAAGTTCATTTATATACAACAAAAAGAGAAGAGGACCAAAAATCGAACCCTGAGAGACTCCTCGAGTTGTCGGAAAGAAGTTAAATAACTTGTTTTTAACTGAAATCGCTTGCTCTCTGTTTTGCATATAATTTGACATTAAACATACCGCCGAGATTGAGAAATAATAACTTGTTGAGATAATATTGCTTGCCAGTTATTCTGAAGAATTCTGTAATACATATTCTGCATATGGTACATGTACATGCTATTTTGATTACGTAATTAATGAACGATAAAAGTATTCTACAGAATCCCGAATAACAAAATCCCCAATGCAAAAATTCATAAATCCCGAATTACAAAATTCCATATGCGGAAATTCGGGATTTATTGGGGATTTTTTGATTTGTTAACTTGGAAATATGTAAACATGCTTTTAAAATAAATTCGAAGTTATTGTTTTGCTAGATTTTTAGCAGTTTACAAAAATAAATAAATAAAAAAAATTATATACAAGAAAACTGTTGATACAGGCGACTGCCAGACGACTGGAATTACCCTAAGCGGAGCAACGAAGTAACGTAAGTGGGACTGACTACAGAAAGGGAGTTAAAATCCCTTGAACCCGCGAAGCGGGACACCCAGCTACTGTTACATAAGGATAATGTTGACTCAAGCGCCTGCCAGACCACTGGACAAACGCTAAGCGAAGCAACGAAGTTGCGTAAGTGGGACTGACCACAGAAAGGGAGTCAAAATCACCCAGCTACTGTTACAAAAGGAGACTGTTGCATCAGGCGCCTGCCAATCGACTGGTTATATTATGAGCGGAGGAACGATTTGAATGAATCTGATACTTTACTTCTATTGTACATATTCATAATATAAATAAAACCAAGCATTTCTTTGCAACATATAAAAAATCTTGAAGTATCTACGAATTTTTTTTATTCAAAAATCAATCAATCGCTTTTAAAAACCAAAAATAAAGTAAAAGGCGATTCGGGATTTTGTAATTCGGGATTTCGTTATTCGGGAATTAAGTGTCGGGATTTTTTAACTTGGGATTTCGTAGCCAACCCTCTTCATTTTCGTCTAAATACCCTTTTGCGTTGACATTGTTGACATATCTAATCGATCATCTTAGGTCCTACCTGGAGCATTAGACACATATTTTTCCGTAGGCTGATATTGCCATTGAGTACATATTTCATCAGATGTCGTTTTATTGTAGCCAGCTCTGAAATAAAAATAAAGAAAACATATGACACTTTTTTTTAGAAATGGTAGATACCTACTGAACTATAGTTATTTATTTTGTTAAAATCGAATTTTTAGTGACCTTTGTATCGTAAAATGCCTATAGCCCACAAAAAACAATTATGTTATTTATTTTGGTTAATTCAAATATTCACACGTGGATAGTTTTCGGTAGGCAAATGGTTACAAATAATATATTTTACAATTTTACAGAGAGGAATCCTATATTTCTACAAAATGCACACAATTAATGATGTTTAGTTTGTTTATTATGACATTTCCATTTGTTTCTGTCATTTAGGAATAAATTAAGGGCCTTTCAAGTCAAACGATATATATTCAGTTCATCACTGAACCAACCTATTTTGATTGACAACTTGAACTATGTTCAATGTTCAGTACATCACTGAACCAACCTAATTTTTATTTGTAACTTCAACCTGTGAATAATATATTAAATACTTTTTTACCCTTTAACCTACACTCGCTGTAAACACTTACAGACGTTTTACATATATATTAAAACGCTTGGGATAAATTGTCGGTACACTTTTCTCCGTAAGTACTAAACTGATCTGCTTGATAAACAGGGTGATTGGTTTAAGATGCACCAAAGGTGGAGTTAAGACAAAAAAAAAAACCGTGAGGGGGCGGGGTCTATTTCCTCCCGTTTAGGAGGGAGGGGCAATTTTCTAAAAAATTGACTTAAATCAGAAAAAAAATTATTTAAAAACAACGGTTAATGATACAAAGCCTTTTTATATCTTTTTGGAAAGCCAAAAAACTACTCTATATATTTGTCTAAAAATAATTTGTATATCAAGGTGCTTGTATGCCTTGCAATTTATTATCTTAGCAACTCATAGGAAACGAAACATATAACACAAGCAAAACTAATTCTGTAAATCTACGCACAAATTCCCTTCATTTGGTGTATACAGGGTGATTGGTTTAAGGTGCACCAAAAAGCTTGAGCGTGTAGGTGGAGTTAAGACAAGAAAAAAATCGTATGGGAGGGGGGTCTATTTCCCACCGTTTTAGCAGGAGGGGCAATTTTCTAAAAAATTGACTTAAATCAAAAAAAAATTATTTAAAAATAACGGTGAATGATGCAAAGCCTTGTTATATCTTCTTGGTTGTTTAAGTCAACAGTTTTAAAAAAATTAATTTTCAAACTCAAAATATTGAAAAAAAAAATTAAAAAAAAATTTTTATCTTTATTTTCAAAATTCAATGCTCTTATAAATTTTTAGTCAAAAACAGAAAACCGTATGCCAAAATGTATCTTAGTTTTTCAGATATTAAGAAAATACTAAAAGCACTTTTTTTGAAAAAAGGTGAAATCTGGTTAATCCAGTTCATTGTTTTTAACCAGATTAACCAGATTTCACCTTTTTTTGAAAAAGTGCTTTTAGTATTTCCTTAATTTCTCAAAAACTGAGATATATTTTGCCATACGGTTTTCTGTTTTTGACTAAAAATTAATAAGAGCATTGAATTTTGAAAATAAAAATAATAAATAATTACATAAAATTTTGAAAAAAATTAGATTACAATTTTTTGTTATAATTTTTTTTTTTAAATTTTGTTTGAAAATTATTTTTGTTTAAAACTGTTGCCTTAAACAACTTCATTTAAAAATAAAATAAAAGAGTAGTTTTCTGGCTTTCCAAGAAGATATAACAAGGCTTTGTATCATTCACCGTTATTTTTATATAATTTTTTTCTGATTTAAGTCAATTTTTTAGAAAATTGCCCCTCCCGCTAAAACGGTGGGAAATAGACCCCCTCCCATACGATTTTTTTCTTGTCTTAACTCCACCTACACGCTCAAGCTTTTTGGTGCACCTTAAACCAATCACCCTGTATACACCAAATGAAGGGAATTTGTGCGTAGATTTGCAGAATTAGTTTTGCTCGTGTTATATGTATATTTCGTTTTCTATGAGTTGCTAAGATAATAAATTGCAAAGCATACAAGCACCTTGATATACAAATTATTTTTAGGCATTAAAACAAAAATCAAAATAAATAAACAAATATAAAGTTTGAAATTTTAAGTTTCAATTTATTGATAACGTTTCTCCCTTTATTATAATACATAATATGTGAGAAACATGATGAAATTTTCGGTCATTTGTGCTTAAATGCAGTCGCAGTTTCCAGTTTTAGCATTATGAGAATCAGAGAATGTGTTAAATTGTGAAAATTAATTGAAAGAGGTCAAGACCAAGAGGTGATATCATCAATCATTGCCAGGGGGAGTCTCGAACCTCGGTAAGGAAAGTCTCTCGGGTATGGTTTGGTGTAAAAGAATTGTTAATTAATTTAAGTACATATTTTAGTTTCAACGCAACGGAGATCGTTCAACACCACGTGATCTAGTTAACTAATTTAATTTGATAACAATTGAATCGCGTTATATAAAACCATTGGTGAAATAAAATCATTCATTGCACTCGCGCCACTAACGGCATCATCGTTAATTTGTCGTTGACTGTAATCATCAAGACAACGCATCGATACTGCCTGACGGAATTATTTATACTGGTATCTTGTATGTACATAAGACATCAGGCGACACTGACAACCTACAGTTCCTACAAACACTCATAGAAGTACATACATAAAACAGCAAAGGGAATGGTATCATCGGATAGTCCTCAGATTGGTATTGTATCAGAATTTAAATCAGATGAAATATAACAATAATATATAATATAACCATATAAAATATAATAATTATATCATACAACGTCATATTGAACCCTTTACGAGTGAATAGTTAGAACATTTTGATTAATTTGTCAAGGCATAATGACTGATCCAATAGATAAATTGATAATGATACAACAGGTAGTTGTAGGACAGCTAGTCAGAATTGAGAAAATCGTAAATTTGCGCTTATCATCTGCATCAACCGCTGAATTGGAAATGCGCCTTGAGGCTTTAGATCAGGCTTAAAACCATTTTGACACAACTCAATGTAAAATCGAGGACGTTGATCCTACTGAAATTTCAACTGCCTCACGTGCTGACTTTGAGGAATCGTATTATAACCTAAGATGTAGCAAGTACATCTCACCCTCATCACGAGAGCTCTTAATTGGAGACCACAATAGGAGGTTCTCCTTTAAAGCTACAGAAGGTTCCTCTCCCGACATTTTCCGGCGACTTTTCTCATTGGATATCGTACTATGAGACCATTATTGCGTTGGTGCATAAAAACGCATCCTGAAAAAATATCAAACGCTTTCACTATCTTCGGTCATCGCTTATTGAACCAGCATTAAAATGCATTCAGTCTATCGAAATTACAGATGCTAACTATGAAATTAATTGGATTAATTAATGACGCTGTAAGTCAGCACTCAACAAATATATTGGCTACTGCTGTTATTAAGATCATTAAAAAATGTGGTCAACCTCTCTTATGCAGACCGCTTCTTGACTCAGGCTCTCAACTGTATTTCATGTCAGGACCCTGTGTCATACAGCTCGGCAACGTACGTTAGCGTATTTATGTGCCTATAAATGGAATCGGAAGGTCAACACCAACAGTACGTCACACATTGACAACAACAATCGAATCTCGGTGCAGCGATTTCTCTGCCAATGTTGAATTTAATATCCTACCACAGATTAGTGGCAATCACCTAGACACGGTCATTCATATTGAAGAGTGGAAATTCCTGAAAACAATCAGCTTAGCTGATCCCCGATTCTTTCAGCCAAATAGAATAGACATACAGGAGCAATACCGCCTCTCCGAAGAACTTCCCATTCTGCAAAATACTCAACTCGGTTGGGTAGTTACTGGTAGATTGCATACAGCACCACCAAAGCGCTTTCACTGCAATATTACAGTTGCCCAATACCAAACATGTCAACTAGAAAGCTGTAACAAAATTTTGGGAACTTGAAGATAACAAGTCGCCTACGAAGGTACATACGAGGAGAAACATTGTGAACAACACTTTCAAGAACACTTTTCACGAATAAACCCAGGGCATTTTACTCTGCGATTACCTTTTAAACCCGATCCGTCAGCCTTAGGAATTATGACTCTAGAACGAAAATTATACGCTAATACTCAGCTCAAACAGTCATGCACGGTTTTTATCAAAGACTATCAACACATATCAAAGACTATCACGTCATATGCAAGAATTGCAAATTGTACCAAAATCAAACTATTTTCTACCGCTCCATAGTATTCTCAAGCCAGATAGCTCTACAACAAAGCTAAGCGTAGTGTTTGATGGTTCAGCAAAAACCACATCGAGTTTGTCTTTAAGTGATTTGCTAATAGTTGGACTAACTATTCAGTCCGCCTTGTTTTCAATTCTTGTACGATTAAGACTTCACTCTTATGTATTCACTGGCGATGTACGATAAATGTTGGTTCATGAAGATGACCGAAAGTATGAAATGGTTGTATGGCGTGACGAACCCAATGATCAACTCAGATATTTTCAACTGAATACAGTCACGTACGGCACATCTTCTGCCCCTTTCTTGGCTACCAGATGTTTGTCCCAGTTAACTATCGACGAAGGAAAATATTTCCTTAAGCAGCTCAAGCTCTCTTAAACGATGTTTATGTTGATCATTGTATGTCCGCGACCAACGATATTCTTGAAGCTGCAGAGTTAAAAAATAGTATCATCGTACTATTAGCAAAGGGCACAAATCCTCGTTTCTAACCCTCCAAGTGGGTGCCGGGCAAGCAATGATCACTACCGTTGTTTTGTGCGATTTTGGCAATAGCAGGTGGTTAGCTAAGGTCAGGTTGAATCGCTTAGGAGTTCCTTTACTCTTTAATAGTTCAACTCTTCAGAAATGCAATCTGACCATTGATACGAGGTTCCTGATTTTCAAGGTGGTGTGAGCGTTTTTAGTACACAATCCGTGCTGAAGAAATGGAAGGCTGGGGGAAAAGCCAGTCATTAACGAGCTCTTTCGGGTGCCTAGGTACAAGGCCCGAAATATTCTTTACCTTACCCCGGTATATCGGCTCTGCCGGGGCTGACCTCCTTTCCGTACTACTCGTGGGACCAAAATAGATTTTTCAAAACCCAAAATCCCAGACGATGACATGATGAACGATTACAGACCCTAAGTACAACAACAACAACAACCAGACGTTGATATGACAGACATTGACGAACTTGGCAGCGCGTCAGAAGACGAACTGCTTGCCTCCAGTCAGGAGACAACTATCAACGTCGGTGGCGAAGGTAGTGCTGCTCGTAGTAGTACTCCATCGTAAGCAAAACCTTCGGTTAGCACTCAGAGCACCAGCAGTGGGCGGGTGCTAACCACAACACAAAAACAAGGCCGGACAAACAAACATAGGTCCCATCGCACGACTCACAAGGCCCAGTTCAACCATGCTAGGTCCGTTTTGACAAAAATTGCGAAACGGGAAGAAACGCAAGCATTAAGCGAACGCGATCGTGAGGATAGGGAGAAGTTCTCCAAAATAGTTGAAGACTATAACAAGTTCTTGGAGGGCACTACTCTTCAGAGGAAAGAGCAAGTTGCAAAGCGCAACAGGTCTCAGGATGAGACTACTCGGCCCTCGAAAAAGAGTAAGGCTCTTCCAGTTCTTGTCAGAAATAAAAAAACACTCTACCATCCACATCCGGCAGTCAGCCAGTGGTGAAAACTTTAAGTGAGATCGTCAGGGACGACCTTAAAGTTGCGCTGACGGACGAGTTTTCCTCTACAGGGAAAACAGTTCTCGAAGCGTGGAACGCTATTGAGGCTCGACTGCAGGGTATAGCGGTTGAACATATCCTAGAGGGTAAGGGAGGGCCCTCTCCATCCTTCAGCTCTGCTGAGACGGTAAGAGTATATAGGGTGATCAAGTGCAAGGATCAGTTGTCGAAGGAATTCCTTGGCAATTGCGTTACTAAGATTAGTGATGCATGGAAAGGCATGAAGCCCAAGCTAATCCAAGCCAGGGACATTCCCAGACGACCAAAGGCTCGCATTTGGGTACCGTATATGGAAAAGT
This sequence comes from Baccha elongata, assembly GCA_951217065.1. NCBI lineage: Eukaryota > Metazoa > Arthropoda > Insecta > Diptera > Syrphidae > Baccha > Baccha elongata. Next base: position 79,854,327 of record OX578274.1, read on the forward strand.
TGGATGGTGAGAGCTTTTCCAAAGTCCTAAAATGCCAAAACCCGGGGGTTGCTATGGACGACTGGGTCGTCATTAAAGCCGAAGGGGCCAATGCCAACAAGACAACGATGTCCTTCCTGCTCTTGATTGATGAGGCAGGAAGGTTATCGATTGTAAATTCTCATCAACTTAATTTTGGCATCAGGGAAGCCAAAGTGAGGATTTTGCCACCTCAAGGGGACGACACAGGAGTTGTCGAATCATCCAACGTGACGTTGGAACCATTGAGCGTGGCCGCAAATACAACCCAAAATGCTTAAATTTTTTGAAGCACTCAAAAAGTGCTTCAGACAATCTCAGAATCTTCCTCAGGGAGGAAGATGTGGATTTCGGCATCATCCAAGAGCCATGGGTTCGAAGCCATAAGATCTGCGGGCTTCAAGACCAGCTCTACAATCTCTGCTACACCTCAAACAACAATAACCAAGGTAACCCTCGCACTTGTATTATTGCTAAAAAACATTTAAAAGAATTTTTATGTCCAAATTTTAGCACTCCAGACCTGACAGTTGTCAGAATGGAGACAGCAGGTGTAGGTGGACTATACGTAGGATCGGCGTATATGGCCCACGATCGTATTGCACCACCCGAGGAAGTTGCCACCCTGGTCCATAACATCAACAATGCCAACCTCATACTGGGGTGTGATGCCAATGCCAGGCACATGGTATGAGGCAGTTCCGAAATCAATGAAAGAGGTGAGTCTTTATTTGATTTTATTATTTCTAACAACATGTCAATTTGTAACAAAGGCAATATCTCCACCTTCATTTTCCCGAGTACGGAAACGTTTGAAGGGTGGGAAGATGTGCTAGACGTTACACTAACAAACAATAATGAACAGGTCAGGTTGGAAAACTGGAAAGCATCTACACTGAGATCATTCTCCGATCACAGGTATATAATTTACGAATTAAGTCTTAACACTAAGCCTCCTGTCCCGTTTCGAAACCCCAAAAAAACCGACTGGAACAAATTCAGTCAAGTTGTTAATTCCAAACTAAGAACTGTACCGAATCTTGTTTTAGATTCCGTAGAAGAACTGGAGGCGAAAGTAAGCACTTTTGAAACGGCTTTGAATGTAGCATTCAAAGCTTCCTGTCCAGTTAGGTACAGTAAAAAAACCTTCCCTCCATGGTGGAATGAAGATCTCTCAAATCTAAGGCAGACTACAAGAAAGACCTTCAATATCTGCAACGTAAGCAAACAATGGCAACCGTACAAGGACTGCCTCAAAGATTACAAAAAAGCGGTATCCTCAGCCAAAAGGCTGGCCTGGAAAGAATACTGTGAATCAATTGAAAATATAAAGACTGCTAGACTAGGCAAAATACTGTCGAAACAACACTCTTGTCCATCTCTCCTCAAAAAGGAGGATGGTACCTGGACAGTGGATTCAGCCGAATCTCTAGAGACTTTAATGACAACCCATTTCGCAGGCTGTAAGGATTACAGCCTAGTAACAGACAATGCCCTTAGTGCTCAGTCAGAACACTTAGAAAATATTCATGCTATTATAACCAAGGAAAAGATTTCCTGTCCTATTAATAGCTTTTCCCCATACAAATCTCCAGGTGTAGATGGCATTATTCCCATAATGCTACAGAAGTTGCATAACACAGCTGTACCCTAGTTAGAAGTATTCTTCACAAATTGCTTCCGGTTTGACTACGTCCCCAAGTCGTGGAGACAAGTTAAAGTTATTTTCATTCCAAAGGTGGGGAGACGGGGACACGAAGCCCCAAAAGACTTTAGACAAATCAGCCTCACTTCCTTCGTCATGAAAACACTGGAAAGAATAATTGACATATACATTAGAGGGATTTTAGATAGAAATCCTCTTTCCAAATCACAGCACGCTTACCTTAAGGGAAGGTCCACGGAAATGGCCCTTCACGAGGTGGTGCGCACCATTTAAAAAACAATTCAATACAAAGAATATACCCTTGCAACCTTCCTTGACGTCGAGGGAGCTTTCAATAACGTTCTTGCTAATTCGATTCAGGGATCTCTTGTCAAGTTCGGCGTTGATGCTTACATTACAAAATGGATTTTATCCATGTTAAGATCAAGAATCATTCAAGCAACGTTGGGTAATGACCACATTATTAAACTCGTAGATAGGGGTACACCTCAGGGAGGAGTTCTATCCCCCTTACTATGGTTGCTTGTCATGGACACAATCCTTTGTGAACTGGACAACTGTGGTGTAAAGGCGGTGGCGTATGCAGATGACCTGCTGGTTATGACATCAGGGGCGTTTCCTACAGTGATAAGTGATATCATGGAAACTGCCTTGAAAAGAGTTGACATCTGGGCTACTAGCTGTGGACTAGGTGTCAATCTAAATAAAACCGAATTGATGCTCTTCACCACTAGGACTAAAATTTCCCCCTTCACCCTACCCAAGTTGAACGGTCACACTCTTTCTCTATCAACAAAAGCTAAATACCTAGGAGTTATTCTGGACCCTAAGCTTAGCTGGAAAATCAATATCGAAGAACGTGTGAAGAAAGCAAGTATAGCCTTCTATGCATGTAGTCAAACTTTCGGGCAAAAATGGGGTCTGAAGCCTAAAATGATATTATGGACTTACACAGCTGTAGTTCGTCTAATTCTAACATACGGATCGATTGTATGGTGGCCAGCCCTAAGTAAAAAATATAATATAGACAAACTGAAAAAGATTCAAAGAACAGCCAGCATAGGTTCCACAGGTGCAATTAGATCTTGCCCAACCGATGCCTTAAGCGTTATTCTTGATCTTTTGCCTCTAGACCTTCACATCAAATACATGGTATCCTGCAGTGCAACCAGGCTTAAAGAAGCAAGCTGTTGGGCAGAAAGACCCTATGGTCATGGAAAAATTTTAAAACTGTTGCCAATAGATCTTCGCTCAGTCCATATTGACTACCAAAACCCTTGTCTTGACTTTTATAAAAGTTTCAATGTGCTTTTTCCTACCAGAGACGAATGGAAAAACGATACGGTGACAAATGAATATGACACCACAATTTTCACTGACGGCTCAAAGATGGTTGACGGAGTTGAAGCGGGTGTTTACTCCGACAAACTTAAAATTAGTCAATCGTTCCGCTTGCCCGACGTTGCCAGCATATTTCAAGCTGAAGTGCTTGCTATTAAGGAATTTCAGAATCAACAAAGAGGTGGCAAGGTTTGGCAACCTGTAAAATAACTAGAAAGATATGGCCAACCTATGACAAAAACAGATCGAATGATTTAATAAAACGAAACAGAATAGACACGGCCAGGGTCGTTGCAATCGTCACTGGCCATTGGCCAATAGGCAAACACGCAGCTAAACTGCGCATACCTTTCAACAGCTACTGCCGTAGTTGTAGAAATCCGCTGGAGAAGGAAACTATTGAGCATTTCCTCTGCTACTGTCCGGCCCTGGCTAGGTCTCGCCTCCAGGCATTTGGTAGCCTGTTTCTCGACAACCTAAACGTGCTGTCGAACAAAAGGATAAATGATTTTACCGCTTTTCTCAACAGCACCAGTTGAATCTAACAAACCAAGCAATATCTCTATTTCAACTTTCACCTTGGAAGTTTTTGGAACTTCCCTTTAGGACTGGCTATTCGGACTAGCACTTACACTATCTTTGGCAATAGCATCAGAGCACTGATTAATACCTGGTAGGTATAAATTGTCTTTGAACGGGCCTAGCCTCATATAGATCTAGTGTAAAGTTATTGGGCAGGCTCTCAGTCCAGATGGAAGCACCAAGCACACAGTGTGAGCTAATTTCTTCCTTTGGTACTGCGGGCACAGACCAAAAACTGGTCCCCTTAGCTTTTTAAAGCACTCACTCACTCTCCATTTCAACTTTCACCTTTAAAGTTTCTGGAAATTACCATTAGGACTAGCTTTTCGGACTAGCACTTACTCTATTTTGCGGCGAAAGCATCAAAGCACGGATTTATACCTGGCAGGTGTACCTTGCCTTTGAACAGGCCTAGCCTCATATAGATCTAGTGTAAAGTTAATTGGTCGACTCTCAGTCCAAATGGAACCACCCAGCACACAGTGTGAGCTAGGTTCTTCCCTTGTGACTGCGGGCACATACCAAAAACTGATCCCCTTAGCTTAACAGTTACTACCACTATATCACAAAAAATTAGGTCAAACGAGTTATGGTATCAAAACGGCGCTTTTCCGCGCTAATTGGGTTTCTTCAGAACAGTTGTTCTGCGAAACCACCATCTTACCTACCTACCATTAGCAAATTGAAAATTCGATCTTAGGAAAATATGCTCCAACTATGAACAAACACTTAAAGACACACCGGACGAACACAAGGAAAAATATATAATTATTAACGACTGTTATTTATGATAATACGAAACTGTTATTTATGATTTGGCAACCTCACCAGTATGTTTTTAAGTAGCAAGCAGGCAACTAAGCGAACAGTTTCATCTGACTTAGGTAAAACTTTTGATGCTTTCGGCCTTATTGGTCCCATCATCGTAAAGGGAAAACTCTTCAGTCAACTTTTGTGGAAATCAAAACTAGCTTGAGATTCACCTCTAACGGAAGACTTAAAACTAAGTTGGGATCACTTTATACAGCAACTAAGACGAGTGAACATACTGTTTTGCTCGCGTCATATGTTCACCAGAGACGAATCAGTAAATATACAGCTCCACGTGTTTTTTGACAACAGTGATGTTGCATTTGGGACATGCTGTTACTAACGTTCAGTAATTCGATTGGGCGATGTTATATGTCAACTCATCTGTTGCAAGTCACGCGTAACTTCTATTATGGCAACAATTTTACCAGGGTTGGAACTTCAGGCAGCTGTTATGATGGTAGAATTAGTTGAAGGACTTACGAACGACACTTTACCAAGCAAAATCAATTAAGTCTTTTACCACACCAACTCACAGGTCGTATTAGCATGAATCTCACAGCCATCTTACACTTGGGCTACTTTTGTGGCAAATAGGGGGGCCAGAATTCAAGAGTTTTCTAGTAGTGTAGACTCCAGGAAAATAAAATCTAGATGATTTGATCTCGAGGGGTTGTACTGTAGATGTACTACCAGAACCATTCTGGTTTCAAGGCCCATTGTACCTTTCCGGTTTTCCTCAGTGGGGTTGGGCTCATAACATCGGAAGTTTGACTCTCTGATGCTGATAACCTTTAACAGCATTAATCAACATGTGCGAATGATGTGCTTAGTGCTTACCCACAGCCACAGTGAATTTAAATTGATATTGAATGCAAGTAATTTTTTACTTATTTATTTGTTAGTTATCAGTTACAATAATTGCTTCTCACCTTTTCAATTTTGCTTCTTAGTTTCGATATTAAGTAATCCTTTGACAAAATCTCATTCAGTTTCTTCGTTGCAAAGTGGCCTCCGTCGTGAGCTGTTTTCATAATTTCCATGGCCATGCTATTAGAGATGTTCTCAAGGGATTTTCTTTATTAGGGATGTTCTTTAAAATGTAGGGGTGTTCTTTAAAATAATCTTCGTAAGCACCTTGTTGCAAAACCTGTATTATAACTCTTAAATGATTATCTCCTGCTGGAGACACCTTTATTCTGGAACGCTTTTTTTATTAGCTAATACGACAGGGCTAGCGTATACTGGGTCTAAAAATACCTTCTGATAACCACTGTGCAATTTGTTCGTCAACAATTCTCTTTTCGAGAGGACCCAGTCTCTTTGGCGGTTGGCATATGGGCATATCTGACTTCAACGTCAGCACCATTTCAACTGGTGATTTTTTTCCTTTCCTTGGGACATAATTTGAACCAAAGAAACTTTTAATTTTAAAAGAAACAATTTTTATTCAATTTATATAAGGCGACTTATTCGTTTAAGCGGCGACAACGACTGACTGCCGTATCTATAATCCTTCGATAAGTTTTAGTTAATGGTTATGGCAGTGTTGCCGTTGACAGTTCGGCTTCTCCTGACATTTCGTCATCATCGGACGAATCTTCATCTTCCGGTTCTGGTTCTTGTCGATAAACATCTATGTCGGGACTGAGTCTACACCATGACTTCATATGATCGCTTGAAATTACATTACTGTAGCGCTTTTGTTGAAGTTGGTTATCTGGAAGATCCTCAACAATGTATCGATTATGGTTCAAGACTTTGGTGACGATATATGGGCCCTTGTACTTTGGATCAAGTTTATGTGAATCTTCTGTCGCTTGAGAAACAAGATCAATGACGATGAGATCACCCTCGGAGTATTTATTTGGCGTTTCATGCCTTTTATCGTACCGTTCCTTCCATTTGCGTCTTTCTTCCATGATGTTGGCGGCTGCATTATGTGTCTTAGTCATAACATCGTCACAATCATCTTGCACGTCATCTTGTATTGATTGTATTAACTGGTTTTAACTGACATCCCTGGGGTTAAAGTTGAATACCAGTTCGTGCGGACAACATTTCGTAGTTCAATTTGGCTGAGAATTCATGTTAAATTGAATACTCGGCAGTGCTGAATACCAATCCTTATCAGTTTTGGTTGAGCATTTAAGTGTTGCTAGAAGGGTTTTATTTACCCGTTCGGCTTGGCCATTAGCCCTTGGCGTGCGTACTGCGGTTTTAACATGGTGATAAATAAAATTGCTGTTTTCTCGTGACGTATATGCCGTACCCCTATCAGATGTAATTCGTAGTGATTGACCAAAGATTGACATTATCTCATTCAACATATTGATAACTGGTGCAGTCTTCGTGTTCCTCACAGCCTGGAGTATAACGTATTTGCTGAAAGAACAGACAACAACGATTATGTATAAGTTACCTCTTTTGCTTCCTGGGAATGGACCCAAATGATCGATGTTAACGCTTCGGGACGGAATCGGTATAACCTCCATGACGTGAAGTTGGCTTTCCAACTTTCCACCTTTGACTTTGTTCAAACAACACTCTGCACATGCTGCAATGTACGGCTTCACATATCGCCGTATTCTGGGAAACAAAAAATATTTCGTAATTCGTTGGATGGTTTTGTCAATCCCAAAATGTCCGGCTTCGTCATGACAAGCTCTGGCTATTCTCGATCTCACCAGACGATGTTCCGTCTCTGAGAATGTGGATGATCGTTGGTCTGCTACTGACTTCGGCTCACGTGGTGGTAAAGTTGGTATTCGGCTCATCCCGTCGACATGTTGCATCCTTATACCTGGTCGGTGGACACACTCGAAATCGAATTCCTGTTATCTTAACGACCATCTAGCTATGCGTGGCGGTGAGGGTGATGTCTTCTTTGTTGTTACAATCGCGTTACAATCCGTAATAACTCGGAACTTCGCATCTAGCAGATAAAACCTATATCGCTCCAGAGTCTCAACGATAGCTAAGATTTCTAGTTCGTGGCTGGCAAATTTACTTTAGAAGCTTCGTGCTCCTTCTTCATGTCGAAAAGTGCGAGAACTGGTTCATTAATGATAGCTGTCTTAAGACGTTCGAATGCTTCCTCTTGTGCATGTTGCCACTACTGGAAATTGACTTGCTTTTTCAGGAGTTTCATAAGCGGTTGAGAAATGTGAGAGTACTCATGGACAATTTTTTTAAAGAACCCCGTGACGCCAAGGAACTGACGTACCTCCGTGGGTCTTGGAAATTCCTCAATATATTTCGTTTTATTTTCTCCTGGCCGTATGCCTTCAGGACCAATAACGTGTCCCAGAAAATTAACGGTCGTTGCCATGAGAAGACATTTGACTGTCTAAGCGTAAGTCTAGCCCGTGTCATTGCTTTTAGCACCTCCTTTTTTTTTTGAATACTTCTTGAATAACCTCTTGGAAGACCACTGGTGCGTTGACTAAACCAAATGGCATGACGTTGTGCTCGAACAGCCCATCTGGAGTTAAAAATGCTGTCAGCTTCTTGCTTTCTTCCTTCAAAGGAATTTGATAGTACCCCGCTTTCATGTATAAGGAAGAAAAGAGTTTGTTACCTGTTAACTGTTCTGCTACAACAGGCATCACGCACTGTTTCTTCACCGTGTACGATAATCTATGCACATTCGACTCTCTCCGTTTGATTTCGGAACTAAGACAACCGATGCTGCATGTGGCTACTTGCTTGGACGTATAATATTATACTTTAGCAGATTGTCAGTTATTGCAGTCAGCTTATCCCTAAAGGCAAACGGAACCTGGTATTGTTTTCCAACAATCATTAAATCTAGAGATGCGATCTAGCACCTCTTTGCGTTGAATACCAGTTAACTTTTCACCGATTTTGAGAATTCCAGATGTTTTCGAGTGAATTTCGAGTGAGTACAGCGGCTTCAAGAATCATGCGGTGGTTTTTCCTAAAGAGCACATCGCAACCCAAAAGTATCCCTTGAGGTAGAATTTCGTCTGGTACGATTTGGAACTTTACGTGCACTTCTTGATTATCCATTCGCAGATCTACCTCGATTACTTCTTTTGATTCTACGATCGCTCCTCCGAATCCTTTGAACTGCTTTACATATTCTTTCCGTACTACGTTCTTTGGAGATGTTGACTTGTTGATAAACGAGTGATCGCTTCCCGTATGCACAAATGCTGAATATTTTTGTCCACAGAAAACGACATCCTTCATGACGGGAGGAATGAACTGTGCAACTTGTTCGTTTTGTTCGACGTTGGCGGTTGTTTTTTTTTTGCGTGACAATTTTCGACTCACTTGCATCGCGCCCTTCGTAATGGTTGAGGACACTTCGATGATATATGCCCCATCTCATTACAGTTGTAGCATTAGATATTCTTTTGGAAGTTTGTAACTCGTCCTGTGTTTGCCTTACGTTCTTCTGTTTCCGCGGGTGCACATGTTGGTACACTTCTTGAAGAGTAGACAGGGACCGGTGTTGACAAACTATCAAATATCGTTGACCTCAAAATATCGTTGCACGTTCGGAACTCATGGCCAACAGTGTTCGTTTAATGTTGGGATCGTTAATACCATTAATTATGCATGAATTAGGCGAAAGATCATCCAATTTACCTCGTCTTCCGATGGTAAGCATTGCATAAATCGTTAAGGAGAGCACTAGTAAAATCCATCCACGTTTGAAATACTGGCAGTGCATAAATCCAACTCTTCAAAGGATCATTTCGTCGCTCCATGAATATATGCAACGTAGCTGTTCAACTTTGTTGATGAATTGCTGAGATAATAGATTTCGTTCCATTGGATCCAAGTCGGGTAAGATTCCTATGACATCATGCGTACTGTTTGGAAGACGCATTTGCGCTGAGACTGAGAATGGCGTTCCACTGAATCCTCCGTAGAACCTGCACCGTGGGATGTTGTCGGTTCGTTCTGAGGAGCAGACTGAATCCTTTGGCTGTCCATGTTCGTGTGCAATTGATGTGTAGCTGCTGGATTTACTTCTTTCGCGTTCACAGCCAATTCACTTACGATTTTCGCCAAATTACTCATCGTACTCTTCAAGTCGTCTATTTGTGATTGCCATGATTCTGCTGTAGCCATCTCACTCGTCTCTATTTCTTCCGAATCTACCTCGTCTGACCCATTCCATTCGACCTAATACTAAGCAACCTTTTGTGCTTTATTACCAATTCTTGGTTGCTTTTTCTTCGCAGAAGGCTATTTAATTGGGACAAATCGGATGACCCTGGCGAGGTCCAAATCGGACATAAAACGATTAAAGTTGATGTGAGAAAATTGGATGTACCCCGATTAACACCCTGTAACTTTTTTCTCAGTCAACAAAAAACTCTAATTTAGTTTTTAACACAGAAAGAAGATAAATAATGATATAAATTCTATATAGGTACTAATATGAAAATTAATTTAAAAATCTTATTTTATATATTAAGAATATTCAATCAAGTAGAAGACTTAGCATCAGTTTATTTTAAGTGGACTTTTCTGAATTAATATTCAAAATTAAAGCGTTAAGCGGCCTATAGTTCAAGCGGCCTATAGTTCACGTCACGTCAGATGACGTAATGTAAAGTAAAGCTTTTGTTGTTTCTTTCATTCGTACACAAGCAATTGGCATCAAAATAAATTAATAAAATTCTAATAGAACTTGAGGGAGGAGGAGTGAAGGCGGTGACGTACGCAGACGATTTAGTTTTGGTAGTATCGGGCAAATTCCTATCTGTGATTAGTGAATTCACTGATAGATCTTTGAGTAAGGTTTGCAACTGGGCCACAAGTTGTGGTTTGGGGATTAATCAAAACTGCTGCTTTTTACAAACAAGTACAAGATAACCGCCTTCCCTCTGCCTTGCCTCAATGGTCAAACTCTCTCACTCTCAAACCGGACTTATTATCTGGTTGTTATCCTCGACCCTAAACTTAACTGGAAATTAAACATAGAAGAACGGGTCCAAAAAGCCAGCATAGCTTTTTATGCCTGCAGTAAAACATTTGAAAAAAATGGGGTCTCCAGTCGAAGATGGTTCTGTGGACGTACACCGCAGTTGTACGGCCCATACTAACCTATGGATCGATTGTCTGGTGGCCTGCTCTAAGCAAAGCCTATAATATCGATAAGCTCAAAAAGGTACAGAAAATAGCCAGTGTAGGGACTACAGGAGCACTGCGATCCTGCCCTACTGATGCCTTGAGCGTGATCTTAAATATTCTTCCTCTCGATTTATATATACATTATTTAGGACCTAGCACTGCATACAGACTTAGAGTAATCAGGTGTTGGACCGAAAAATCTTTTGGTCATTGCAACAGTGCGAAATTACTGCCACAAAGTTTTAATTCGACAACTTCCGATTGCTGCATTACCTCTCGTAATATTTGCAAATACTTTAGCTTCGTTTTTACGCTAACGAGGTAATGAATAATTATGACACTTTTATTTTTACTGATGGGTCGAATATGGAATGTGGTGTCGGAGCTGGTGTTTTTTCAGAGTAATACGTCTCCAAGTCTTTTCGGCTTCCAAGCTTCGCGAACATTTTCCATGTGGAGCTATTGGCAATCCGAGAAGCATGCAAGATATTGAAACTTGATCCAAATCAAACCCGAAATACCGCCATATTTATAGATAGTCAGCAGCAATCAAAGCTATTGACGCTGACACCGTATCCTTCAATCTCGTGAAACAATGCTTAAATGAGCCCGCGAGCCTTAATGTTAACTTGAATATTAGTTTGGTCTGGGTACCAGGTCACAGTGGTGTTCATGGAAATGAACGGGCTGACGAGCTTCCCAGGCAGAATTCTGCTAGGAGCTGTGAAGGGCAATATCATGTCACATTATCTATCCGAGTCCAATTGCAGATGGAAAGGTTTGCCTAGTTGTGTCATTTCAATGAAGATGTGGCCTGCTTATGATAACTCCCGTACAAGTGAACTTATGTGTAGAACTCGGCCAGACATGGCCAGAATTATTGCAGTCAGCACGGGTCACTGGCCGATAGGAGAGCAGCAAAAATGGGCATTCCACACAATACTCACTGCCGTAGCTGCGGAGAAGAAAGAAAAAGGGAAACAGTCACTCATTATCTTCGCCATTGCCCTGCCTTGGCTAGTCCAAGATGTCAATTCTGAGGTAAGTTTTTTGTAGCTGACCTTAGTGAACTTTCAATAGTGAGTATAGGATGTCTTCTTGGATTCCTTAATATAACTAAATGGTTATAAACGCAGTAGACTTTATAAATATCTCTCCTTTTCAAGTAGACAACAAAAGGGATTAAGAGAACAACATGATCTCCGCAGAAGCCATATCTTTAGCGGGCTACGGCGACTGCGGAAGCCATGTTTTACTCTCAAATTGAGTAATCTCACAGGTGAACTGGCCCTAGCCTAAGCCATCTAGCAAACTGCTTATAAGGGTTTATTTGTGAAGACAGCCATAATCGGAGCCTGGTGGGGGTAATAAGCCACTAGCCATTGGTGAGGCATCCAAAGATCTCTTGTTTTCTTATGGAACTTGAAAACAAGGGATTAACTCCCAAGTAACATATATACCCGAACCTTGAATAACATACCCGTTCACATCCTTCTCAGACTGACAAACAGATCAAACTCTGTGAACTCCCGTCGCAACCAGTATCAAAGACGTACAGGCAGACTATGGTGGCTCCGTGAACCACATCATTCTCTAAACCCTAGATGGGAGGCCGACATGCCCTCAGGCATCCAGTACCATGTCTAGATAGGCACTAAGCGAAGCCAGACATAGCGGAGCCAACTGCCGGACTTACCAAATGGCTGGGACACGAACGGTCTTTCTCAGCTAGGAATCCGAGGAACTTTTGTTCCGTATTGGGCTGGATGTCATTAAAGGGACATACTTCCAATATCACAGCCTAGTAAACACGATTACCCAACCTAAGCCCATATACTTAATAGGTCTCATGAGTTGTTGGAATCAAAACGGAGCACCTAGCGCTAATTGGATTTATTCTAGTTCTAGAATAAACAGCCATTCTTACCTGCCTACCTAACATCTGCACTAAGTGATGAGCCAGTGGAACATATTATTGTGTTGGCAAATCTTCCTTCATTTGTTGATGCTTGCTTTAAGCTCCATTTGAAAAAGAGATTGATAGTTAAACAAAATAAATATAAATTAGGATCAAAATGTAGCTGCTAAAATTTCCTACAATTCTACCAAACATTATTTTGCAAAACACAACCGTATTTGGTATATCCTCTCTGGAAAATGATGCAAAATTAAAAAAAAATGTTTTTTCGCCAAACTTCTTGTTATAACTTTTTTCCGCATTTTTAAAGCACAAAGTTATGAATGTAAAAGTTGTAGAGAGTTTTTCAGAGATATCTTGAAGATGGTTTTGTTTTTCAAAAAAACGTTTAGAAGGAAATTGTAGGAAATTTTATCAGCTACATCTTTCATCCTATTTTTTTTGTATGCGACGCACCGTTTTCGAGATATGTGGATGCAACCGTTGAAAGATACCTTTTAACCACGCCGGCACTGCAATTCCCGGGGATTTTTTATTGCGAGTACATGGCGGCCCCCTTACACATTCCCGAAAATATTGGAAAAAAATTAATTTTTTGTTTTAATTTTATTAGTTTGACTGTTTATAAAATGTAAATTCTATTCGCTTTTAATGTGTAAATGTTTTTCCCGAAAATATTGAAATACACGAATTTTTTTATTTATTTTTATTAGTTTGACTGGACTATTAATATGTTTATAAAATGTAAATTCTATTCGCTTTTAATGCTTAAATGTTTTTTCAATTTTCAAAATGTTTGGTAAGTTACTATTCAAATTGTTTGATAACATAAATCCAGATAATTTTGGAACTTTATCTTATAACACTATTGGTAGTTGATTGCATACCTTTTTTATAGTAATAGACTAGATGAAAAAAAATTTGATAGGCAACTTTGCTGTTCAAACCTATTTTTGTAATTATCCCTCTACCGCATACAAACCCATATATGGTTCACCAAACTCAGCATCATATATTTCTAGTATTATTACACAAGTGATAAAAAATCCAATATAGAATTAAACTAGGTCTATTTTGCTATGATAAACTAGTTTTTATTTTTCGCGAAAGGCGCGTCATTCGCCAATACGCTAAAGTTCAAAGAGCACCTTGTCAACTGCATGTCAGTGAAAAAAAGTTCGATTTTTGGATAAATTTTTTAATAATAAACAGGTAAGTTCTACCAAATAAAAAATTTGTTTTGTACATATTTATAGTTCTTTTTATGTTTATAATACTTTTTTTTTAATTTTTATAAGTAAATATGACTTTTTGTTGGTTTTTTCTAAGACACCATTTATGGTCTTTCATGCAATGTAGGCTTTTTACTTTTTTTTTGTCAAGGCCATATATGATCTTATATGCATTGGTGACCTAACTGATTGAGTGTTGTGAAAATGTGTTTTTTACTTGTAGGATGAATTCAAAGAGTTATTATTCAACATATGTCGGAAGCGAGCCACCTACTACAAAACAAAGATATTTCAGAAAAGAAAAATTGTATAATAGTATTAATTGCCCTCAGGCTATAATAGTTTACAATCAGCATATGGGAGGAGTAGATTTACTAGACTCTATGCTTGGTTTATATAGAATTTAATTACGGTCCAAAAAATGGTATAAGAAGATTTTTTTCCATATGGTGGATTTGTGTGTTGTCAATTCTTGGATTTTGTGGCGAAGAAATAATCCACAAACATATATGCCTCTATTTAATTTCAAGGAATCAATCGCCGAACACCTCTGTAGTTCTGGGAAAGGTGAAGTGGCACGAAAAATAGGACGACCTTCCCGTTTGGCTGGTGACCAAAGCAGAGATGGAACTCCACTGCGTCGTGGAATTCATTTGAGTCACGGAAGTCCAGCGCCATCCAATTCAGAAACACCAACTGGGCTCAAAACACCGAGAGCAAAACGAGCTAGAAACCAAAACTACCCTTTGAACTCAGTGAGAACTGATAAAATTGACCACATGCCTGAATGGCAACAAAAACGGCAAAAAGGTGGAGTTTGTGGACTAAAAACATTTACAAAGTGCAGAAAATGTAACGTCTTTATGTTACAATGACAAAGAAACTGTTTGGTAGAATTCCACAATTAATTTTGTTTATTAACTTAGCCTTCAAAGCATAGTAAACCATATATGGGTTCTTAAATTACGATTGAAAATGGCCTTAGAGCATGAAAACCCAAATATGGTTTATATATGTAAAATTTTATATATATGTAAAAAAAAAAATGTGAAACATTTTCTTCAACCCAAATAAAGCTTAATCAAAGTTATAAATTTTTTTTTTCATTTATTTCATAATTCATGCAGTAGAGAGTTATAGACTAGATGGAGAAAAATTTAATGGGCAACTTTGTTCAAACCTTTGATGAGATGAACATGGACTGCGCTCTTGGAAGCAGGTCACTTGAACAACGTTGTAGAATATTGCACCCAAAGTATTGGCGGTTTCTAGAAAACAAAACGTTGTTACTGAGGTGAAATTTGTAACTAAGAATAAGATATTTGCCTGTATTTAAGTTTTGCAGACATCGTCTAAGGCGAGCATCACAATCACAATGAGATCTAGTAAAGGAACTTGTATTGCAAAGCCCTCGTCTGCATTCGCCAGCTTTAAGTACGTTTGGGCATAAGTCATGATCGCGACAACAACGATCTTCTTCAAAATGTAATCCAAAATTATTGTAGTCTATTGCAGCTGTTCCTAAAAATAATAAAAGTGGTCAAATTTTAAGTTTAATGATATATAATAATTCGCTGATCGTGAAAAAGAAACATAATAATTTCCTTCGAAATGTTTCTTTTGCGAAGCGTTCTTCTGTTAATTTTTCGATTTTCAAATTGCCGTAATGCCGTGTTATAAAAAATTATGTGATTTACCTACTCTGCCTTCTGAAACAGTAAGGTTCAAATCCATGCAAACAACTACTTTTTTAACAACATCAGTTCAAACTGGATTGTCGTGGCGTGCGTATCTACATTAAGAGCTTAGACTTTACCACTTAAATTTTAATGCCATAATCGGTGCTAACAGCCTTGGAATAAGGCCTGGTGGGGGGAATAAGCCACTAGCTATTATTGAGGCATCCAAAAATCTCTTGTTTTCTTATGGAACTTGAAAACAAGGGACTAACTCCCAAGTAACATATATACCCGAACCTTGAATAACATACCCGTTCACATCCTTCTCAGACTGACAAACAGATCAAACTCTGTGCACTCCCGTCGCAACCAGTATCAAAGATGTTCAGGCAGACTATGGTGGCTCCGTGAACCACATCATTCTCTAAACCCTAGATGGGAGGCCGACATGTACCATGTCCAGATAGGCACTAAGCGAAGCCATACATAGGGAAGCCAACTGCCGGATTTACTAACTGGCTGGGACACGAACGGTCTTTTTCAGCTAGGAATCCGAGGATCTTTTGTTCCGTCTTGGGCTGGATGTTATTAAAGGAACATACTCCCAACATCACACCCTAGTAAACACGATTACCCAACCTAAGCTCATATACTTAATAGGTCTCATGAGTTGTTGGAATCCAAACAGAGCACCTAGCGCTAATTGGGTTTATTCTAGTTCTAGTATAAACAGCTATTCTTACCTACCTACCTAACACCTGCACTAAGTGATGAGCCAGTTGAACATTGTGTTGGCGAATCTTCTTTTATTTGTTGATGCTTGCTTTAAGCTCCATTTGAAAAAGAGATTGATAGTTAAAAAAAATATATATAAATTGGGATCAAAATATAGCTGATAAAATTTTTTACAATTCTACCAAACATTATTTTGTAAAACACAACCGTCTTTGGTATATCCTCTCTGGAAAATAATGCAAAATTAAAAAAAAATATTTTTTCGCCAAACTTCTTGCTATAATTTTTTTCCGCATTTTTAAAGCACAAAGTTGTGAATGTAAAAGTTGTAGAGTTTTCCAGAGAGGATATCCCGAAGATGGTTCTATTTTTCAAAAAAATCTTCAGAAGGAAATTGTAGGAATCATCAGCTACATTTTTCATCCTATTTTTTTTGTATGCGACGCACCGTTTTCGAGATAGGTGGATGCAACCGTGGAAAGGTTTCTTCTAGCCACGCCGGCACTGCGATTCCCGGGGATTTTTTATTATTGCGAGTACGTGGCGATTTTTTATTGCGAGTAAATTCTATTCGCTTTTAATGTTAAAATGTTTTTTCGATTTTCAAAATGTGTGGTAAGTTACTATTAAAATTATTTGATACCATAAATCCAGAGAATTTTGGAACTTTATCTTCTAACACTATTGGTAGTTGATTGCGTACCTTTTTTATAGTAATAGACTAGATGAAGAAACATTTAATAGGCTACTTTGTTGTTTAAACCTATTTTTGTAATTATAGACTAGATGGAGAAAAATTTAATGGGCAACTTTGTTCAAACCTTTGATGAGATGAACATGGACTGCGCTCTTGAAAGCAGGTCACTTGAACAACGTTGTAGAATATTGCACCCAAAGTATTGGCGGTCTCTAAAAAACAAAACGTTGTTACTGAGGCGAAATTTGTAACTAAGAATAAGATATTTGACTGTATTTAAGTTTTTCAGTCATCGTCTAAGGCTAGCATCACACTCACAATGAGATCTAGTAAAAGAACTTGTATTGCAAAGTCTTCGTCTGCATTCGCCAGCTTTAAGTACGTTTGGACATAAGTCATGATCGCGACAACAACGATCTTCTTCAAACTGTAATCCAAAATTATTGTAGTCTATTGCAGCTGTTCCTAAAAACAATAAAAGTGGTCAAATTTTAAGTTTAATGATATATAATAATTTTCTGCAAATTTTCTAATCCACTCAGGCCTATTCTGGACATAGAAACTTTATTTAATAACTAGCGTACGCTGGTCGTAAAATAGAAACATAATAATTCCCTTCGAAATGTTCTTTAAAATTGTATTTTTTTTTTGCGAAGCGCTCTTCTGTACATTTTTTGTCTTTCAAATTGCCGTAATGCCGTGTTATAAAAAATGATGTGATTTACCTACTCTGCCTTCTGGGACAGGAAGGTTCAAATTAATGCAAACAACTACTTTTTTAACAACATAAATTCAAATTGGATTGTCGTGGCGTGCGCATCTACATTAACAGCTTAAACTTTAATGCCATTTCGATCAAATTTTTTGTCTAGAAACAGCATCTGCTAGATAGTTTTCGCCTAAAGGAGTTGTCGATCGGTTTTGAAACTAGAAACATAAACATTATTTCATGTTATCGAAATTCGGTAAATAACCTCAGATTTAGCTCTAAATAACCTCAGATTTAGCTCTAAAATATCGAACATATTAAATGATTAAAATAGGGCATTATGAATGAAGAAATACAAGATTCAGAAAGAAACTGTTTATTTTAATTCGTTAAAAGTAATTTATCAGTGAAAACACAGTAAATTAAATAAATTTCAATTTGTAAATAACCCAATAAAATGAGACAGCACAGGAATAAATTCAAAAAATTCCCATAAAGATGTATTCTAACGGACATTTTAAATACTACAAATCATGTCAATTTTTACCGGGCTAAAGTTGTCAGGGAGAGATGGTCGTCAAATTTCTTGACAACTATTGTGATGTTACTTTTTTATTTTCCAGCTAAGGTAGTTCAGCGGTCGTCCAGGGTTGCTCAAAGAAAGCAAACGAAAAACTTTGATGTTATTTAGGGCTCAGCAACTTCGTCTCCAAATAAAACTCAGTTTTAATTTTAATTTTGTCAACGCGGAATAAATTGTCTGCCTCAAAAGAGTGGAAGAGGCACAAATCGTCAAATAAACCTGCCCCGTAGGAGCACAATTGAATATAATATCTGCCCTTAAAGAGCACAGATGATATAAAAAAAATCTGTCCCAAAACTAGAGGAACACAAATAACCTAACCCTTTGCCCTTGAAAGAGCACAATTAATTATAAACAAAAGAATCTGTCCCCTAAGGAACACAAACAAACTAAATACCTATATACCAGCCCCCGCAAGAGCACAACGGATATAAATCAAAAATCAGTCCCCAAAGGAACACAAAATAATCCCTATTAGCCCTTAAAAAGAGCACAATTATAAATAAAAAGATCTGTCCCCAAAGGAACACAAATAAATACTACGGCAACTTCTTGCCTCAAAAATTGCCTATAGTATAGTGCACTACGCACCCAATACGGTCGGCGGTTATCACTTAAGACTATTATGAGTTGGCTGAGAATGCTCAACTTAACTCTGCGGTCGGAAGCGAAGTGAAGGCATTTTCTCAGTGTAATTCACTCCTACTCATAATATTTTCTGGCAAAAGCTGGTGTGACTTATATTATTTAAGAAAAATACACGTCACACAGCAAAATAGTACACAACACACTGCTGCTTCGTACTGTTGTATGGTTTTAGATGAAGCTGCCGTGGTGGTATACACTTAGCATGCGTTCGGTTGTGTGTCGCTCACTGGTTGCTTCGTGCATTTCCCATGTTGTTGTTAGAAAGTAGGTACTATATGTAGGTAGATGGCAATGCATGGCATGTCTATGATCATAATAATATAAATAAATACTCTTATAAGTAGGTAAAGTAGGTACATGGCGATTACTTTTGCCAAGTCTTATGATTATAATGCACCCTGGTAAGTGTATAAAAGTTAATGCAATTTGCAATGACAATACGGCGGGTTCTGCATTAAATTATTAATTTCAGTGTAATAAGATGCAGATAATGGACCTATTTAATTATAAGTATAGCAGGTTAGGTCCCTTAGTAGGCGGTTGAGCGGCGGTAGGGAAAATTCCCTATTATAGTTTAAGAGGAAATGTGTAACTTCGTTACATTCCCCCCTTTCTTCATAAGACGAGAACCCTCTCGTCATGTTTTTGTATATATTTTTTTTTTTTTTTTTTATTATTTCGTGACGAGAACCCTCTCGTCATGTTTTTGTATATAAATTTTTTTTTTTTCGATTTTTTTTTCTGTTTTATATATATTTTTTTCCTTGGTTAAATAATTCATAATTTTAAATTTATTTTAATCATTAAACGTGTTTGTACTTTTGTTTCTTAATTCAGTTTTATTTTTTAATTCAAATATTTATATTTTATTTGTACATGTTTCATCGTTAAATAATAAATTAAACCTAACAAATATTCTATATAAAAAACTAAATAAAATTATAATTCATGACGCGGTGGAAATAGAGTGGCGCTCGGTGCGCGGTCTTTATGCTGCCGAGGGCTAAAGCAAACAGCTGGGCGATTCCTAAGCGCATCCCCCGTTGGATAAAGGCGTTCCATGACGGTGTCTTTCTCAGGATGTCCCGACTGCTCAATAGACGGAGGAGGATTAGTCGGTTGTTCCATTGAAGGTCCATTGTTGTCGCTGGTGGGCTGCATCGGAATTATTAGTTTATTTTCAGAAGTAATTTTATTAGTTATGTCCGGGGGTAGAGGTTCGTGTCTTACGGCGGTCGGTTGCAGACTGATGTTTATTTTCTGGTGATCGACTTTACCTTCTTTATTATTATTTTTTTTAATTTTAATTTTATTAATTTTAGGGAGCGGTGATCCGTGTGGGACGGCGGTTGATTTCAGACTGATATTATTATTCTTATGGCGGTCAACTGTATTACTTATATTTTTATTTTTATTTTTATTTTTACTTATATTTTTAAGGAGCGGCAGTCTGTGCGTGACGGTGGTTGATTGCACACTGTGCTGATTAAAGACATTCTTAATGTCCCTTGCCTTTGCGGATATGTTGGTTTGAGTGGCGAGAGCGATAGTAGATTTAGTTAAATTGCCGATGCTATCAGTGTCGGCCTGATATCCCTTCAGGTCTCTTACATGGGCGCGAATATTTGCGTCTCTTCCTTTCGTTCTCGGTTCACCTTCTTTCCTAAGGATGACTATTACAGGCGACACGAACTTGACAACCTCGAACGGGCCGTCATACTTGGGTGCCAGTTTCTCAGCAAAATAATTGACAGCGGAAGAGAGAAAACGGGCTTTCTTGTATACCCTTTCCCCAATTGCAGGTCGCCAGGGACGTCCCCGTAAGTTATAATTTTTGGCCTGGGATTGACTAGCCTTCTGCAAATTTAAACGTACTAAATCGTAAAGAACTTGTAAGCGCTCTTGTCTAGAATTCAATTCTTCGGCAGGGGAATCTTTTGAAGGGGCAGTTGCAAATTCGTAGGGACGACGGAGTTCTCTCCCAAAATTAAGTACTTCAGGAGTAAAACCGGTGGAGTCGTGGCGGCTTGTATTAATAGCGAAGGTTAATTCCGGTATGTACTCGTCCCAATGGCGTTGATTTCCCTGGGCGTACTGGGCGATCATCGTTTTTAATACTCTATTCACCCTCTCAGTGGGATTTTCTTGAGGGGTATATGGTGCTGTTAATCTTTGCTGGACTCCTAGCTCAGCCAAAAATTGACGGAATTGTTGGCTGGTGAATTGTGCCCCATTGTCGGATAAGAAAACCCTTGGTACTCCAAATCGATTTACTATTTGCTCTCGGACGGCTTTGATCAGGGCCGCAGTAGTAGCTGCTCTCATAGGGGTTGCCTCTACCCATTTCGAGAACTTGTCGACCATAACTAACAAGATCGTGTCACCCTTCATTGATCTGGGGAAAGGTCCTACAAAATCTGCACAAACGACTTCCCAAGGCTGCTCCACCGGCATAGAATGCATAAGCATCTGTTGCGATGCTTTGAATTTGTTGCAGATCTGACATTTTCGGTCGTATTTAGAGATGTCCCGGAACATTCCCGGCCAAAAATATCGCTTAGCCATGCGAGAAGTAGTTTTAGCTACGCCTAAATGGCCGGCGGTGATGGCATCATGGTTTTCCTGCAGAATTCGATTCTTGTCGTCTCCTGGAACACATATTTTCCATGCAAACTCTTGAGAGTCTGCCAACGGTTGACTGTTTGCAAAACGGCGGAATAATTGGTTTTCTCAATCTTGTACTCGGGATTATTTTTGGGATCTCTGCACTTGTGCCCACTTCTTATGCCACCAACCTGGTTGTATCTCTTGTGCGGCAGCCAAAATATCTATGTTTGTGATAGGCAAAGGATCGCGTGACAATGCGTCGGCAACCACGTTCATGGACCCTTTTCTGTCGTGGATTCGGAAGTCGTACTGTTGAAGCTCCAAAGACCATCGTGCTAAACGTCCAGACGGGTTCTCCAACGAGTGCAACCATTTTAACGAATGATGATTTGTCACCACGTTGAAATGATACCCCTCTGAATAAGGGCGCATTTTTCGGATGCCCCACAAAATGGCCAAGCACTCTTTTTCGGTGACGGCATACTTCTGCTCTAACTCGGTTAGAGTTCGACTAGCGTAAGCTATGACTTTCTCGCTGCCTGCGATCGGTTGTGTCAACACCACTCCTAAGCCGAAATTACTGGCATCTGTCTGCAGGGTAAATGGCAAATCAAAATCTGGGCATGACAAAACGGGTGCTTCTGTCAGTTTGGTTTTTAGCTTGTCAAAGGCAGCCTGCTGAGTAGGACCCCATTCCCATTTTGAGTTCTTCTTCAAAAGACTTGTTAACGGTGACGCTACGGAGGAAAAATCCTTGATGAAACGTCGATACCAGGAACATATTCCTTATATACGACAGTGATCACGCAGATTGGCTGGTGCGGTAAGTACCTGTACGGCGGAAATTTTTTCAGGATCGGTGTGAATGCTGTCTCTGGTGACCACGTGCCCTAGATACTTCAGGCTTTCTCGGCAAAAATTACATTTTTCAGAATTAATTTTTAGGTTGACGGCGCGAAGTTTTTGAAATACTTCGGTTAAGTGCTGTATATGTTCATCGAACGACTGGCTGATTATTATTATGTCGTCTAAGTAGACGAACACTCTATCCAACATCTCTGGGCCAAAAATAGAGTCCATGGCCCTTTGGAAAGTTGCACCAGCAGAATGCAACCCACAGGGCATCACATTCCATTCGAATAGACCTCTACCTGGGACAGTAAAGGCCGTATACGGACGACAGCTGGGTTCCAAGGCGATCTGCCAGTAGCCTTGCTTCAAGTCAATAGTGGACATGAATTTGGCCCCTCTTAACTTGTCCAAGATAGCGGCTATGTACGGTAAAGGGTATGCGTCCTTAAGCGATATCTCGTTCAATTGACGAAAGTCAACACACACTCTCCAGGAGTTTCCCTTTTTCCTCACCAGTACAATGGGTGAACTATATGGGCTTTTGGACGGACTGATTTTGCCTGTACTCAGAAGATCGTTGACTTCATCATCAATGACTTTTTGCATAGCAGGATTCCTGGGGTAATACCGTTGTTTAAACGGTTCATCAGTTTTTAGTCGTATACGATGCGGCGGTACCTTGGCCAACTCCGAAATTTCATTAAACTTAGGGAGTTCATTTTGCAGAAAAGTTTCGAGAGTTCTTTGCTGGTCTGCTAACAAATGCGAAATTACTGCACAACCTTGATTGCCCTTTTCAAATCCTGCAGATTTTCTACCAGTCACAGGTTGGCCTGGTTTGAACTTTCGCTTGACTCATTAAGTCCATCCCAATAATGGCATCCTCTTCCAGAGCGGGCAGGTAGGTTACTTCTCCATTTATCTCTGTACAGCCCACTGTGAACGTAGCAGCGAAATGTTCTGTGGTCATGATGGGTTCACCATTAGCTAAGTGAATAGGACGGCTCTGCTCATGCATAGGAAGTTCTAAATCCAGCAGCTTTTGCCGAAGAGCGTGACCCACAAACGACTTCGTACTCCCAGTGTCTACCAAAGCGTGGTATGTTTCCGTGCCCACATGAATGGGCATGAAATACCGAGGATCGTGGCCAGGCGGTACGGTTGCGACGGCTACCATATCTTTATGACAAAAGCAGTCCTTTGTCATCCTGCCATCTGTCCTACAAAAGGAGCAGAATAGCCTAAATGGCCTGAGCAGGTTTCTTTCCGGTGACCCCTTTGCTTACAATTATAGCAATGAGTATCCCTGTCGACGGGATCATTGCTGGCAGGTTTCTTGGGCTTGGAAGAGGGGCTGGCACCTGAGTTGGACGCGAAGATTGCTCATCCCTCTTAATTGCTTCAAACTCCTCAGCCAAATATGCCAATTCGTCCAAGGTAGTGAAATCCCGTCTGCGAATGTAGTACCTATACTCTGGTCGCATGTTGTCGAAATCCTATCGATATTATCGATGGAGGACAAGCGAGGGTGTTGATGAAGCAGGTACTGAGCCGAGAGAATATAATCCTTTGCCTTCTCCCGGGGTCCTTGACGTTTCTTTAATATTTCTTCCTCTAGCTTGTGTAGGTAGCGGGCTTTTTTTTTTTTTTACACTATCAGATCCTGTTCATAAGGAGCTTAGAGCAAGCTTCAGCTTATGAACAAAGATTTGCCAACACATTATATGTGTTCCACTGGCTCATCACTTAGTGCTGGTGTTAGTTGTTAGTAATGTAAAACAAATAACTACAATAACACAAGCACTATAATACAATAAAACATATATTTTAACAATACAAAATACATAAAACATGAACTAAAAGCGTGGAGCACTGGTTTTAAGTACATTTTTAAGATTTATTTTATTGTCATTAAAATCAATAATTTTAGAATTTAAATTGAAAAGCCTGCACATGCGGGTAAGCGGCTCATTCATACCGTAATTAGTCCGATGGTGTGGACAATGTAGGAGCTCAAGGCTACGCAGATGGTGAGCACCCCCACGATAATTGAGTCCAACACAAGTAAGTAGATCAGGTGCATCTAATGCGCCCGAAAGAAGTTGGTGGATAAAAACTATATCGTTATTTACACGCCTCTGTAACAAGGACTGAATGTGTAGAAGCTGAATTCGGTGTTCATAAGGTGGAAGGTTATAAGGATCTGTCCAGGGAAGACCTTTTAAAGCAAAACGAACAAAATTATGCTGAACTGCCTCTATCCTAGATCTATGAACATCATAGAACGGAGTCCATACCTGCGATGCGTATTCCAGATGCGGACGAACAAAACAATTGTATAAAGATAGGGTAACATAAGGGTCTTGAAACTCTTTGGACCATCTTTTTACAAAACCTAACATTGAGTTAGCCTTTTTAACAAGAGAGTTGATGTGCTCTGTGAAATCTAGACTTGGATTGAAGACGATTCCAAGATCTTTAAAACTAACAACACGGCACAATGTATGTTGTGAAATATTATAGTCAAATATGATTGGTACTCGTTTCTTTGAAAAAGTCATAGTTTGACATTTCGCTGGGTTAAGGTTTAATCCATTCTTGCTGCACCAAGTACAAAAGCTATCAATGTCGGCTTGCAGATTCATACGATCACCGCTTGAGCATATAGATTTAAAAATCTTCATATCGTCAGCAAAAACCAGAATTTCACTATTGCGAATGCATGATGTTACATCATTAATAGCAAGAATAAAAAGAATGGGACCTAAATGACTTCCTTGTGGTACTCCAGAGTTGGCAGTAAAAGGGTTTGAAAATGTTTTTCTGAATTTCACCTGGTAGGATCTATTTCGAAGATAAGAATATATCCAATCAATAAATCCAGCAGGAAATCCAAAGGCCTTAAGTTTAAAAATTATAATGTCGTGGGAAAGTTGGTCAAAAGCTTTTGAAAAGTCGGTATAAATGCAATCTAGTTCCTGTCCGTTTTCCAAAGCATTGGAGCACTTGTGTAAAAACGTTAGAAGGTTCGTTACCGTTGACCGCCTCTGCATAAATCCATGTTGTTGATTACAGATAATATTTTTGCAGAAAAACGTCATACTATTACAAACCACTTGCTCAAATAGCTTTGGAATACAAGAGAGTTTGGCAATCGGTCTGTAGTTCTTTATGTCAGACTTACTACCCTTTTTAAAAACGGGTGTAATAAATGATTTTTTCCATACACTGGGAAATTTCCCCGACTTAAGGGATAGCTCGAAAAGAAGTTGAAGAGGAAAAGCTATAATGGAGCTTCATTTTTTTAGTATAATTGGAGGAATGCCATCTGGGCCTGGAGAGTAGTCATCTTTTAGCAATGAAAGAAAATGTAAAATTTTGTCATGTTCCATCGGAACGTTGTTAAAAGTAACTTGAGGACAGTCACGCAAATATTCAAAGAACTCGACATCAATATCAACACGAGTGTCAATAAAAGAGTTACTAAAATTTTTTGAAAATGCATTACAGATATCAGAAGAGCTCGTTAACGAATAATCATTATAAACAAAGTTTATTGGATATCCGTCAGACTTCTTTTTTGAATTAACAAAATTCCAAAACTTCTTTGGATCAAGTTTCAATGAAACCTCCATTTCCTTTAAGTAGTCAGAGTATAAACTTTTAGAAAGGTTATTAAACTGCTCAAAAAGCGAAATATACACATTATGATCCAAACTAGAAAGACTTTTGATATAAGTTTTCCAAGCCTTATTTCTTTTGTTACGAAGAGATGTGAGCTCCTTTGTAAACCATGGATGTGAAACTTGGGAAGTTTTAGAGAGTTTAGTAGGAACAGATTTTGCTAAGCAGTTATTGAAAATAGTATAAAATTCAGTAACTGCAACGTCAATATTAGTTAAAGAAATGTCTGAAATACCAGAGGAACTTAATTCATCATAAAGTAATATTAGCTTTACGAAAATCAAGAGAATATGAACAGTCATGAGACTGAGTGTTATTGAGCAAATGGCAGCTCAAATCCAAAAATATATCAAGGGGAGGATGGTAGCTGTCTATATTAGATAAGGCTGTGGCAGATTCTACCACAACAACACTAGCAGCGTCAGATGAAAAGACTAAATCGAGAATTCAATTTTTTAAGTTTTTAATACAGCTTACTTGCTGTAAGTCAGTACAAATAATATTATCCAAAAGAAGAAGCTCCTGTTGAGAGGAAGTAGAGGATGCTTCAAAATAGGACTCGTCTTCTGAGGGGATCCAATTAACGTTAGGCAAATTGAAGTCACCCACCAGTAAAATATTACTATTAAAGCCAGCTGTAACAATTACATGATCCAAAGCTAAGGAGACCTCAGAATAAATTGCTGCTGGACTTTTAGGAGGAATATAAACATTCAGAATGTAAAAATCTTTGGATTCAATTGAAATTCTAAGGCAAATAAGTTCAATT
Source organism: Baccha elongata (assembly GCA_951217065.1). NCBI lineage: Eukaryota > Metazoa > Arthropoda > Insecta > Diptera > Syrphidae > Baccha > Baccha elongata. Next base: position 79,880,971 of record OX578274.1, read on the forward strand.
GATACATTAAAAGGGAATGAGCCAAGATTAGATGTGAGGTGATTACGAACAGCTATCAAAACACCACCACCAACTTCTTTGGGCTTATCTACATGACGGTCTCTTCTGAAAACATTGAACTCTTCGTCAAAAATTTCCTTGTCTAAAAAGGTGTCATTGAGCCATGTTTCAGTAAGAACAATGATATCATGCGGAAATGCCTGAGATTTTTTGAATATTTCAGCAGTTTTGCTGCGAATCCCTCTAACGTTCTGGTAGAAGAGGGATAACCTATTTAGTTTTTTGAAGCAGGGATTTCCGAAGATTTTCGATTAACTCTTTGTTTAGAACGCACCAAAAATTCCTTAACAAGAGTATCGGTAGGCCAATACTTGCTATTACAAAGAGCATCAAATAATGATGGGGGAGCTGTTATTTTGAAAGAGGATACGAAGCTATCAGGTAAACTGATTTTAATGCATTTAATGCATGAAGAAGAAGAGATACATTTGATGTCCACCAGATGTTGGAGTATATCACTGGATTGAAGGTTGGGGTCCAGTCGGGACACAAATATTAATTTTGGCCTAGGTACTGCTTCAATTTTTTTCGGTGCTACAGAGGTTATCACGGAAAGAGAACTAATGGTAGGATTTTCAATTTCAACTGTTTGGATGGGCGTATCAACGGAAGCTATTGGTTGATCTAAGTCAGCATTTAAAATGATGGCGGGTGAAATGTTCATATCCTGGACAGGAACTGAAGCGTTTTCAACAGTTTTATTATTATTGCTCCTAAGGTTCGTACGTTTAGGAGCAGGGTAAGGGTTTTTCGATGACGATGAACCCTCACGGCCTCTTTTCTTGCTCTTAGAAGAACTAGAAATTTTTTGATTTATTATTTCAGTTGAAACTAAGTTTTCATCATCTGTTGAAGTTGATTTAACAGATGTTTCAGTTGCTAACGGAAACGAGTTGACATTTGAAATTATAGAATTGAAATGCACTAAGAGATCTTCAAATGTCTTCGAAATTTTCAAGACATCTGTTTTCAAAGCCGACATTTTGAAAGAAAGTTGGGAAAGAGACAGTTGCCTACAATTAGCACAATACCAAAAAGCAATTTTTGAAGAAATTATCTTTTCAATAAAAGCACTAGTTGAGCCAAGGCACTTGGCGTGGAAAGATTGACCACAAGAACCAAAGCATTCGAAAAGGGGGACTGAGTCCGAATGCTCAAGGCACTTAACAGCTGAGCAATTCATAATAATAAAGAATCAAGAAACAACAAAAATTAAATAAAAAAAAAAAAAAAAAAGAAAGTAAGAACAAATAGTCTTGTCTGGGATTCGAACCTGAAAAAACTAATCACTTGTATGAACTCAACCACGAGCAGACACGCACAACCAGCGAGCTCAATAAAAATATGAATTTAGAGGAAAATTAAAATAACAAGATAGTACTAAAAATTATTATGACATCAAAAGAGCTTCTATGATGATAATATTAATAGGTAACAACACTAAAAATAACACCATCATCTGGTAGGAAGTGGCGAGTAAAGGCCTCTCTAAAACCTTCCCAGCAGACGAAGCTTTCACTTTTAATCCGCAGCCACTCGAAAGCACTACCACGAAAGAGCTCAGGTAAGGTGCGCAACATATCATTAGGCGGTATGTTGTAGCAGTTAGTTAGCTCAGACAATCTTTCCAGAAATTCTAACGGGTTTCCCGAGAAATCGAACCTTAACCCCCACTTTCGGACTGTGTTCATCACCTCTGCCTCAAAACTCAGGGTGAGCCGGTGTGACGGCAGCGGGTGCTCATGCCTGGGTTGGTTGAGAGAGGGTGATGTGCTGGGCGAGTGAACAGGGTGGCTGATTTGGGAATTCGCTGGGCCGGGATTTCCGCTAAGTTTCTCCAAACTAGGAACCTGTAAAGTTATCTGCGTATAACTGGTTGAGGTAAGGTCTTTAGAAGGGATCGGCACAGGCATGGTAGGCACGATGACGGCAGGTTGCGTCTCAAGGGGCAGGGTGTCGTCTAGACGTTTTTCGACCAAACTCTCCCACTTGTTACACAGGTCGTGCGTTGATCCATTGTCCCTCAGCTTTTTGATGTGTTGGCTGAGTCGGTTACGAAGATCCTTCATGTTGCCTTCACTATCTAAACCTTAAGAGCGGAGTGCTTCTTGCAATTCTGTTTTTTTCATAGAGTATATAAAATTTAGATTCCTGAAGATATTATTAGTATCGGCAGCAGCTTGATCTTCAGAATCTGACATGTTGCGGCTGGTTGATGCGATGACGTTTGATGAAGAACTGATATTAGGAACTTGCTGTTGAAAGTCGGAGGTACCTTGAGAAAATTCTAAAACGGTCGGCGGTAGGAGTTCAGTTGAACCCTCTAAAGGTCCCTGCTCGGGCGCCAAAATGTGATGTTACTTTTTTATTTTCCAGCTAAGGTAGTTCAGCGGTCGTCCAGGGTTGCTCAAAGAAAGCAAACGAAAAACTTTGATGTTATTTAGGGCTCAGCAACTTCGTCTAAAAATAAAACTCAATTTTAATTTTAATTTTGTCAACGCGGAATAAATTATCTGCCTCAGAAGAGTGGAAGAGGCACAAATCGTCAAATAAACCTGCCCCGTAGGAGCACAATTGAATATAATATCTGCCCCTTAAAGAGCACAGATGATATAAAAAAAGTAGAGGAACACAAATAACCTAACCCTTTGCCCTTGAAAGAGCACAATTAATTATAAACAAAAGAATCTGTCCCCTAAGGAACACAAACAAACTAAATACCTATATACCAGCCCTCGCAAGAGCACAACGGATATAAATCAAAAATCAGTCCCCAAAGGAACACAAAATAATCCCTATTAGCCCTTAAAAAGAGCACAATTATAAATAAAAAGATCTGTCCCCAAAGGAACACAAATAAATACTACGGCAACTTCTTGCCTCAAAAATTGCCTATAGTATAGTGCACTACGCACCCAATACGGTCGTTATCTGTCAATCCAAATGATAAGGACGCCAGTCTAACCGGCGAAGAAAACGCCGCTGACGATAATGCGGATGACATCTCTTACATGTCTGTGGAAGGAGAAGGACATTACGTCAGTGGCGAGGTAGTTGAGCTGTCCGACGAGGAAGAGGACCAGCAGATCGAGGCTCTGACAGAGCAGATCTCTTCGCTCATTGAGCTGGTTGAAGCGCTCAAAAAGAAGCAGGAGGCAAGACGGGAGAAGGAGCGCATAGTTGCTCTTGAGCAGCGCACCCGCCAACAAGCGCTCCAAGAGCAAGCTTCGCTACAACAGCAGCCTCCTAAGGAACAAAAACCACTCCCAGACCAGCAGCAGCCACAGAAGCAGCAGTCAAAAAAGCAGCCACAGAAACAGCTTAATAAGCCACAACAACCGGCTCAGCAACCACAGCATCAGCCTCAGCAACAGCAAGCAAAACAAAAACAACAACAACAACAACCACAACAGCAACGTCAACAGACACAGCAACAGCAGCAGCAACAACAGCAACAGCAACAACCGCAACAGCAACAACCGCAGCAATCACAACAGCAGCAGACCCAACAGCAGCCGATGCAACAGCAGCAGAGACAACAGCAGCAGTCACAACAACAGCAACAACAGCAACAGCCACAAGCAAAGAAAGGTAAGGTGCCACCTATTAATACTTATAAAATGCATTTAAAAGACACAATTGAAATATGTAGGTCGGTCATAGGCAACAATTTCATAATTAAGCGGCTTAACGCAGACAGGCATTCCATTCAGTGCTCATCTTTAGAGCACTACAAAAAAGTGAAAGACCTTCTGTCCCAAACTAGAACAGAATACTATAGTTTCACCCCGAAGGAAGACAAGCTTCAAACAGTCCTCCTGAAGGGTATCGAATCCTCTACGGATCCGCAGGCGCTCTTAGCTGAGCTCCGTCAAGTGGCGAGCGACGATCTCGAGTTTATCGGGGTCCGACCGTTCACCACAGTCAAAGCCAGACGGGAGAAACGGAATTTACCATTTTTCCTAGTTCAACTCTCGCCCCAAAGCAAATTCAGTGGTCTAAGGAATATAACAGTCCTGGATTACCAAGTTGTACGATGGGAAAAACTAAATAAGCAGAAAGACATGCTTCAATGCATGAACTGCCAAGGGTTCGGACACGTTGCAGTTAACTGTGGTATGGACCCAGTCTGTGTTAAATGTGGAGATACCCACAAAACAGTGGAGTGTAAACTCGGGCAAGATAGGGTCACAGATATGACCCAGTTAAAATGTGCGCTCTGCCGAGGCTCCGGGCACCCCGCAAACTATCGGGGATGTCCGAAGTTTCAGGAGATAAGGCAAAACAAAGCCCAAAAGAAAACAGTAGAGGTGAGACGCCCTGAAGTACGCCAGAAAACAACTTCCGTCCATCCCGCAATTTCTTACGCCCAAATCGCGTCTGGAAGGGGAAACACGGTACAACCTCAACCACAGGTAGCCAAACAGGTCCAAGTGCCTACGGCTCCTGTGCCAGAGGCAGATCTGATGCAGGTGTTGCTGACCATTCATGGTCAGTTAACCGATGTGCAAAAACAGATAAGGGAGCAGGCGGCTAGGGTGGATTACCTCTACTCTATTCTGCCGGCAACGCGAAATGGTTAAAGGCGCGCTGCCTGAGCGACCCTTTAAGATCCTAGCTGTGAATGTAAATTCGCTGATTAGGACCGAACGTAGAGCAAACCTCTTTCATTTGCTGCAAGACCAAAGTCCTGATGTATTTATGGCTAGCGAAACTAAGCTAAACCAGAAACACAAATTGACTAATAATAATTACAATATCGTGCGAAGGGATCGGCCTAACTCCTCTCAAGGGGGTGGGGTCGCAATCTTCATACGAAAGGGCATTAAATTTAAGGTTATATATAATAATGAAGTGCGAAGATTTGGGCAGCTAGAAGCCTGCATCATTTGCATTCCGCTCCTGCAGAGGAAAAGAATGTACGTGATCTCGGCGTACGCACCCGAAGCACCTCAGCCTGCTAATTTTATCGCAGAACTCGAAAAACTTTTCGAATGCTTAAGACTGCACTTGGATGAAAATTATTATCTAATGGCAGGAGATTTGAACGCCAAACATGAAGATTGGGGAAATCAAATTCAAAATCCGAGAGGGTACCATTTATTTAATTGGATGGGTCGTCACAGTGTTGAGTGTAGGATCGATCTTTTTGCGACAGATAGACCTTCGTTTCCTAGGAGCGGTGGCTTTCTGGATCTTTTACTGCTTGACTCACGACTTGTTATAACTGACGCAACAAATCAACAGACAAGAAACTGTTTACGAACAATCGAATACGACAGCGATCACTGCGGACTTGCCACCGTAATACAGCTTCCGAGCGAACTTGTGGATTTGGGTGAGTATGTGCCTGTGCACTCTTACAATTTCAGTAAGACGCGCTGGCCACGCTTCTCCAACGCCTTGGCAAGAGAAATATGTTCCGAGGACATTTCTCCACCAAATGACAGAAACCTAACGAACCTCGAGATCGACGGGTTTCTGACTCAAATGGATACGACTATAAAACGAACAATGGACAAAACAATCCCAAAATATAAGGAACAAGACCCAAACGGTTTATACAAGAACGCGACAATCGACGCACTACACCGAAAAAAAAGTGGACTGCTGACTAGGTTGAAACTTCTTTATAGACGTTTCACGGACACACGTGATCTGGAGATTAGGACATTGAAGTCGTCGATCAAAAACATTAACGTTCTGATTAGACAAAACTATAGATTATCTATTAATTTATATTGGGATAACAGAATTCGGGCTGTTAATTCTAGCGACCCTAGTATGTTTCCCCAAATAAATAAGATATTTAGAAGAAATGATCAAAACGATCTTCCATGTCTTAAACTCCAGAGGACAACAGATAACAAAGACGTACTAACGATTGCGGGAATTGATCCGGAGGGTGCCGTTTTCGATGACAATTTTTATATGATAGAAGATCCTCAGGAAAAGGTAGAAGCTGTAGGGGCTGCTTTCCAGCAAGTGTATAAGGTGAATGCTAGCATTCGTCCGAATCATGACCTGGAGAACAGAGCCTTGCTGCACAATTTCTATCTTGGAAATAACATAACGCAATGGCGATCTGAGAATACTTGTTTCACCGGGTTCAATGACGAAAACTTGGCAAACGCCACCATCGCCGAGCGAAATGGACCCAGTTCATTGTTAATTTCGAAGGTAGAACTTCAGTTGATTTTTCAAACATTAAAGAAAAAGAAATCTGCGGGGGTCGATGGTATACCCAACATTGTGTTACGACATCTCCCTGAGGAAGCCATAGACATTTATACCACACTGTTCAACAACGCATTGAATAATGCATATTATCCAGTGAGTTGGAAGACAGCTGTGGTCCATCCTCTCCCCAAAAAGGGAAAGGACAGCTCCAATCCGGCAAATCTTCGGTCGATAAGTCTTCTTCCAAGTATCAGTAAGGTATTCGAAAAGATTCTCAATAGAGCTCTGTTCAAGTGGGCTGAGGACAAGAATATTATTCCAGACAATCAGTTTGGCTTTAAGGCGGGACATGACACTATTCATGCCGCGTCTAAGTTAGTTTCTGATGTTCAATGGAACAAAGCGAAAAATCAATGCACGGGTGCCGTTCTTGTTGATTTAGAGAAGGCTTTCGACACCGTATGGTTAGAGGGTCTTTATCTGAAATTAACCAGATTTGGCATAAGTAAACCACTGTTGTATATGCTTCATGACATGCTCAATGGGAGAAAGTTTGTTGTCAAAAGTGGCAATGTAACTTCCACCACAACTTTTGATATTAAAAACGGTCTACAGCAAGGAGCTGTGAACTCGCCGATTCTTTTTAGTATTTACACCAGCGATCTGATAGGTAGTCTCACTCATGCGATTGCGTATGCCGATGACCTTGTAGCGTACAGGACGGGTCCAAAAGTTGAAGTCATCAGAATTCTCTTGCAGCGTGACTTCGACAAGATTCAGCGATATTGTGATGACTGGAAGTTAAAAATTAACTTTCAGAAATCAGAAACTATCCTGTTTAGAACCCCTTTGTCTAAGGCTTCTAGGGATACAAGAAAGAACTGGAGAAATCTAGTGATCGTTGGACCAAGTGGACATCCACTGGCGAGTAAAGATGTAGTAAAGTACCTTGGCATCTGGCTAGATCAGTATCTATATTTCAATCGACATATAGATGCTGCTCTGGCCAGAGCTAGGGGAGCGTTTGCTCTGACAAGACGGTTGTTTTATAGCAGCCGCCTTGAAAACAGAGTGAAGGTGATTTGCTACATGGCCCTCATACGGCCGATGATTGCCTATGGGTGCCCTGTGTGGTTTAACGTTGCCCCATCTCAAATGGAAAAGATTCGGGTGTTTGAGAGGCAGTGTCTTAGGACCTGCCTTGGATTACACAGAACACCAGAGTCGGAGTACAAACATTATTATGCCAACGAGGTCTTATACAACGGGGCCAATATAAACAGGATAGATAACTTTTTAATTAAGCTGATTCGGGGTCACATTGCAAGAGCGATGACCTCAGCCAATGGACTTATTTTCGGGGCTTATTACCCCAATGAAGAATATAGTGAGAGCGTTTGTCTTAACGGTTTCATCCCGCCCGAGACATTCCTCTATTTAGACAGTCGGGGGCTGATACGGGATAGATTGGCGGTTCCGTTAATCTACCACGTCGGCCGTAGAACTGTGGATCGGCGAATCCTGTATGGTCGAGACGTCGGCTCTGGGAACGGAGCAGAGCGTCTGCGGTTCAGTAGAGCTGTGCCCCTTCGGGACAAAAGGGACTGTTACAAGCAAGTTCAAAAATACTGGTGGTTGGGTGACCACCTTGATATTGATGGTTAGTCAAAATTGTTGCCTTGGCCGACCCACGTATTTTTAGGTATAATTTATGTAGGACAGTGGTGGCACCAAAAAAAATAAAAAACACATAAACTGCATTTGTTGGTGTGTATGTGCATTGGCGCTGTTAAATATATATATATAAATATATATTTGAAAGCGTGTGCGCATATGCATTGGCTGCTGCACAAAAAAAAAAAAAAAAAAAAAAAAAAAAAATTCTGCTGGTGGCTGTTCTAGTTTTAAGTTATTTTAAGTATTTTTAAGTAGTTTTAAGTTAATTACGTATATTTACGTATATTTTAGTTTAGGTTAATTTAATTTTATTATTTAGGTAAAGGGTAGTTTTAAGTTTTTATATATAAAATAAAATGTCTCGAAAAACGAGTTTTTTAAAAATTTTCTCGTTTAGTTTTAAGTAATTTTGAAGTTTAATTTAAGTTAGTTTTTACGCCCAAAGGCATTTTTAATATATAGTTATAGTATAATTTAGAGTGCCCGTATGGGGCCAGTAAGTTAGTTAAGTTATTCTGTAAGCTAGTTTTTAAGGTTTTTGTCTAGCATTTAAGTAGTTATAAGATAAATTAAAAATAAAAATTGAATTAAAAAAAAAAAAAAAAAAAAAAAAAAACGGTCGTTATCACTTAAGACTATTATGAGTTGGCTGAGAATGCTCAACTTAACTCTGCGGTCGGAAGCGAAGTGAAGGCATTTTCTCAGTGTAATTCACTCCTACTCATAATATTTTCTGGCGAAAGCTGGTGTGACTTATATTATTTAAGAAAAATACACGTCACACAGCAAAATAGTACACAACACACTGCTGCTTCGTACTGTTGTATGGTTTTAGATGAAGCTGCCGTGGTGGTATACACTTAGCATGCGTTCGGTTGTGTGTCGCTCACTGGTTGCTTCGTGCATTTCCCATGTTGTTGTTAGAAAGTAGGTACTATATGTAGGTAGATGGCAATGCATGGCATGTCTATGATGATAATAATATAAATAAATACTCTTATAAGTAGGTAAAGTAGGCACATGGCGATTACTTTTGCCAAGTCTTATGATTATAATGCACCCTGGTAAGTGTATAAAAGTTAATGCAATTTGTAATGACAATACGGCGGGTTCTGCATTAAATTATTAATTTCAGTGTAATAAGATGCAGATAATGGACCTATGTAATTATAAGTATAGCAGGTTAGGTCCCTTAGTAGGCGGTTGTGCGGCGGTAGGGAAAATTCCCTATTATAGTTTAAGAGGAAATGTGTAACTTCGTTACACTATGAACTTTTTGGACTTTTAGAGTTTTAGGCCATGTGTAAATTGAGTTAAAAGTTGATTAAATGGGTTAAGTTTTGACACTAGCGTGGTGAATAAAATGGGTTAAAATTTTTCGAAAGAGTTAAAATTTGACGTTTGAAAATAGATAGAGAAGATTACATTTGTTTTGTTTTTATTTTCGTTTTGTTGTAATCACAGAGGAAAACAATTAGCGCGAAAAGATGGACGCAAAAAAGGCAAAAGTACTGGGAAACCATATTATAAATGTAAGTTTAGACGTATCCAGTTGAAAAATAAAATTATATTTATGTTCTTGTTTTTGTAGGTTCGTATCACGACGAAAAAAGAAAGCTATTAAAAATAACGATAGAATTGGATGATTTGTTCACATCGAAATATTCCTTGTAGGTAGTAATGCGCAGATATTTATAAAAAATGCAAAGTATAAATCTTCTTTTGTTTACTTTTAACAGCTCTGTTTATCCTATCTTGGATTTTGAATGCAAACATAGGCTAAATGTAGCTTTTAACGACTGCTTACGATTTATTTACAATATTCCAAGATATGTTAGTGTATCTAATATTAAATCTTCGTTGTGGGGTCTGAGCTTGGATGAATATTTTAAACATCGCAAAGTCATCAGACTTCACAACATAATTCATGGAAGGTGTCCTGAGTATCTAGGAGAAATGCTACAGTATGCCCAGGAACGAAAGGGCTTGCGTTTGATTCTGCCGCGTTTCATATATGTTATTGCAGAACGGTCTTTTTTTGTAGCTGCTCTTCGATTGTGGAACAGTCTTCCAATCGAATTGCAGACAATTGTATCACCAACCAATTTTAAAGAGAAGATTTTCTTGTATTTCTTAAATCAATCCCAATGAAGTTCTATCTGTTTTTTTTTTTTCTATTTATTTTTTTTTTATTTTCCACTTTTGTATAAGTAGGTAGATATAATTACTTAAATTTAATTATCATCTTTTTTTTTTCTTTTATTATTATTATTATTTTGCCTTTATTTGTTTATAAATGTAATAGGAAACTTGGTAAGCTTTTTGATAATACTTTTAAAAGATTATAATCTTGTTGTATATTGTTAATATGAAAAATATGAATAAATATCAAAATATCAAAATATCAAATATAAAATACTTCCGTGCAACATAACACATCGCACCAAGTTCTGAGAATAAGTAGACATGTGAAAGAACAATTTAAAGAAAAAAATTCTACGGGGTTAGTTCTGTTAGATGTAGAAAAGGCTTTTGATACCGTGTGGCACAATGCACTTATACATAAGCTCATAACAAATAAATGTCCTGGATTTCTAATCAAAATCATACAAAGTTTTTTGGCTGATAGACGATTTTTAGTCTCGTTGAATGGCGCAAGTTCCCTTGCCAAAAATATTTCTGCCGGTGTTCCCCAAGGATCAGTTTTGTCCCCGACGCTCTTTAATATTTACACATCGGACTTTCCTACCTTACCAAATTGCGAATTTGGTATGTACGCAGATGATATTACGATATACTCGTCTGACGAACATCCAGCAAATATTATAAGCAATATTCAAAATGCTCTTGAAATTATTTTTGAGTATTATAAGCACTGGAAAATTAAATTAAATGCAGGAAAGAGTCAAGCTATCTTTTTTACTAGAAAAAGAAAGCATTGTTTCTTACCCAGCTGTAACTTAAATATTGATAACTGTGATATCCCATGGGTTAACTCTGTCAAGTACTTGGGAGTGTACTTAGACAAGAAGCTGACTTTTAGGGAACACACAAAAATGACACTTAATAAACTAAATCTTAGTATTAAACTGTTATACCCGCTTATAAACCGCAGGTCATTACTTAGTCAACATAACAAATTGATAATTTTTAAAGTCGTCTTTCAAGCTATATTATTATACGGATCGCCTGTTTGGGGGGATTGTGCTAAAACTCACAGGAATAAACTTCAAATAATGCAAAACAAAATTTTAAAAATGATTATTCGAGTCCCCTGGCATTTTTCAACTCAAGAATTACATAAAAAAACAAAAATATTAAAAATAGAGAGTAAAATTGAAATCCTCAATGCAAATTTTTTCAAAAAATGTGAAAACAGTACCAATAGTCTTATAAGAAACTTAAAGTAAATGTATTGTAAATTTATAAAATAAAATAGCAAATATTTAACCTTTATCCATATATTCGTATTTCTTATGTCATATTTTTAATGTTATTTATGTTAATTTATTTTCGTATTTTCATACACGATTTATATATATATTTATTTATTCACCTACCAATCTATTTAAATTTTTGAATTTTGTGTCAATATATTTATGTATATTTATTTATTAGATTTAAGTACTATCTGTGATATTATTTATTTATTTAATTAGATATCTATTAATTTATTGATTTTTGTTTGTTTTATTTGTTAATCTATTTATTATTTAACTGTTTATTTATTTATTATTCTTTATTTATATTATTGATATTTATTCGTTAAATTGTTTATTTATTTATTTATTTGTTTAAATGTTTATTTACTTATTAATACTTATTTATATATTTTGCCTGTGATACATATATACACATAATATCTATAAAATTAACTCAAATGAAGGTTTTTATTAAACCACTTTTCCTTCAATATAAAATATTAAACGTAACATGCTCCTCTCTAATCCTTGATTGATTTTCAGTAGTAAGATAAAAATTGTTATCATATCTCTGTGCTGTGCAATGACTTAAGAAAAAAAAAAAAAAATTGTTAACTATGTAAATTTTTCTTTGAAACAATAAATATCTATCTATCTATCTAAAATACTTCCTCAAATTGTTGTTCATTCAAATGGCTAAATTTTATCCCACCTTGAACCAAACATCAAAATTTAGTCGTGGTAGAAAATTTAACCCAAAATTTTAACCCAATTCACACACGACCTTAGTAAAAATCCGAGTTTGGCACCCTTTGGCACTCATACAAATAACAGTTGGCACTGCTATTTTATTTTCAGCTGCAGCGCTGGTTGTGCTCAATCATATTTATAAGTAGTCCGGTCAATTTAGACATTCGAAGTTACCTAAATTCCCACCAAGCTGAAAATCGGTAAGATTGTTTAAAATATCATTAAAAACAAAATGTGAAAGTTCCCCATTTTTCCCCTGTAAGGAAAAAATTTTATTCAAGGTCAAAGGTAAAAAAATGAGTTATTCGCGATTTTTAGCTAAACGGTAAGTTTTATCAAAAAATATTTCAAACAAAAATTATAGATCATAAAATTATCTACAAAAAATTAATTAATACTTTTTTTTCTACGAGCCACCGTTTTTGAGATATAACGATTCAAAAAGTTGTAAAAGTTGTAATCGTCATAATATGCACACGTTTCCTCGCCACCTATGAGGTAGTGTACTTAGCGCGTTTTTTTTTGTGGTTTCCCCAGTAGGCCTATTCCACGGGTCAGTTTTGATCCTGTTTAATTTGAAATTAAGTTAAAAAAAAGTAGTGAAATTTAATCGTCCGAGTCGTAACTTTCAAAATATTCTTCTTGATCTTCTTGTTCTTGTTCGTCTTGTTCTTGTTCTTCTTGTTCTTGTTCTTCTTCATCTTCATCCTGAGTGCATGTAAACTGCGTTAATAATAGCGATGTATCGCATGTTGCCTCGTTGAAATCAAACGGATCCTCTACTGTTGGTGATTCAATACATGACAATGTGTACATGCCGGAGAACAGAACAGTCCGACTTTTTTGCAACCACATTAAGCACTGCATCCCTTTTTGCAGTTGCAAAAAATCGAGTTCAGCAGTTTTTCCGGCGCAGGTGGAAGTAAAGTGTGCACTGGTTCTAATAAATTGTTTGCCAACTTCCAACCCCTATTTCCAGAATTGAATCTTTAAATTGAAGCGTACTTACTGGACTGATTCGACGGCGAATATCTGAGGTTTTTTTTTTCTCATACTCTTCATTCAATTCCTGGCCACAAAATAGACATTGTTTTTTAGAACAAAAAGCTGATTCACTCGAACGTAATCTAGTACGAGGAGGACTTTCTTTGGATGTACTGGCTTCTTGTTCTTCACGTTGTCTTTTATTAGCTGCAGCAATAGAAGACTTTCGAGTATAATTTTTACGACAACTTTCATGTATTTTCACAGATTTTTGATTTTTAGATACTCCGAAAATTCATCTGCTCATTCGATACTTGCATTGATTAATGTCTTCATACCGCGTTCAACAGTAACAATTTCACTTTCAGTTAAAAGTTTAGCGCAAATAAAACAATAATCTGACATTTTTGTTATAAAACACGTGTTTTCACTACTAACTCGCGTTATTTTTCAATAGTTTCAAATTAAACAGGATCAAAACTGACCCGTGGAATAGGCCTACTGGGGAAACCAAAAAAAAAGCTAAGTACACTACCTCATAGGTGGCGAGGAAACGTGTGCATATTATGATGATTACAACTTTTACAACTTTTTGAATCGTTATATTTCAAAAACGGTGGCTCGTTATTTGATACAACTTACCGTTTTGCTGAAAATCAAGAAAAACTCATTTTTTTACCTTTGGCCTTGAATAAAATTTTTTCCTTACAGGGGAAAAATGGGGAACTTTTAAATTTTGTTTTTAATGATATTTTAAACAATCTTACCGATTTTCAGCTTGGTGGGAATTTATGTAACTTTACTCTTATTTTTTGGTCTAATTTGACCGGACTAAAGGTATTGTAATTTACATACACACCCTTCTGGGGTAAAGGATCAAACACTTATGAATATGTATATAACCAAGTTGTTTTATTATAAAATAAGTCAGTCATCAATCAACATGCGGTTCATTAAACAGTCACAAGTCATTAAAGTACAAAACTTTGACTCTGGCGTAAAAATCAACAAGAAACATGGGTCATTATTCCCAAACAGTACCTGCGTAATAATCGTTGGCTCTTCAAACTGTGGGAAAACAAATGTTGTACTTAGCATTCTTCTTGACTCCAATGGATTAAAATTAGAAAATATTTACATATTAAATATATACATATATATATTCCCCCTATTCGTCTGATGGCGGTTAGCCATCAGACGAATAGGGGGAATAACATGTAGCATATGAAAACATGCACGTGCCGTAACTATTCGGGACTGGTGGAAGTGTGATCATAGCCTCTTTGCGGCGGCCGCTAGTAACAAGCCTTTTAAAAAAGGTTTGGCTAATATGATCAGGCTGGTTCCTCAGGTTGGCAACAGGTTAATTCCCTGTTCCGTAAAATTTAGAATTACGAACCCGACAACAAGCCTCGGAAACGGACTGATCTCACGACGACAACCAACGCAACGAAAACGGCAAAACGATTTACGAATTTTCTTATGGAACGTACGATCGCTCTATAGAGCTCGAGCTGCTCAGCATGCCCTGTCAAAATATAGAGCTGACATAACAGCACTACAAGAAATCAGACGGACAGGGAATGGTGTTTTACAGAAGAAAGAATATGACGTATACTACAGCTGTCATACAAAACACCATGTGCTCGGGGTAGGCTTCCTAGTCAGCGAAAAAATGAAGTCTACCATCATCGGCTTTAACGCTATAAGCGAAAGGCTATGCACCCTTCGCGTGCGAGGCAAATTTACGAACATTAGCCTCATTAACGTTCACGGACCTACGGAGGAGTCCTCAGACGAAGAAAAAGAGACCTACTACAAACAAGTCGAGAGGACCCTCAATGCCTGTCCAAGGTATGACGTAAAAATCATCCTTGGGGATTTGAACTCAAAAATAGGTCGGGAGCCGGTATTCAGGCATTACGCAGGCACCCATAGTTTGCATGAGAACACTAATGACAATGGACTTCGAGTATTAGAATTGGCGGCATCGAAAAACATGGTCGTTGCGAGTACCAGGTTCCCGCGAAAAGATATCTACAAAGCCACCTGGGTATCACCTGATGGAGTCACTCGTAACCAAATAGACCACGTGTTGATAGACCGTCGCCACTACTCGAACTTGATGACGGTACGAACGTACCGAGGCTCCAATATCGACTCGGATCACTATCCTGGGGCCAGTATGCTGGGCGTAGATGAGAAGTGGACACGCCTTAAGAATACTGTCATTAGTACTGCCAACTCCATCTTAGGCAGCAGTCGTAGAAATTGGAACGACTGGTTTGATGATGAATGCAAGCTAGCGACTGAACGTAAGAATGTTGCGTACCGAGCAATGCAACAATCTCATAGAACGCGGGCACGCGAAGAAGAATATAAAGAGCTCAGAAGAATAGAAAAACGGCTTCACAGACAGAAAAGATCAGCCTGGGAGAAGAACTTAATCTGTGAAATAGAAAAAAGCCGAGAGCGAGGTCCGCACCAGGTGCGGAAGTTCTACCAATCCGTCCGAAACATGATGCAGTACACACCACGCTGCACATACTGCAAGGACGGAGAGGGAAATCTGATCACCGATCCACAAAGCATACTGGAGCGATGGGAAGTGTACTTTAATGAATTGCTAAATGGTCAACTCACTGCAGAAGTGGAGGCTCCACTGCTTCAAGACGAATACCCTATGTTGCCGTCACCAAGCATAGAAGAGGTTGAGAAGGCTATAGACCGGCTAAAGAAAAACAAAGCCCCGGGAGCTGATGGTATACCAGCCGAATTATTTCAACACGGTGGGCCAGCTCTACGTCAGGCAATTCATGATATTATAGTGCATGTGTGGGAGCATGAAGAAATGCC
Source organism: Baccha elongata (assembly GCA_951217065.1). NCBI lineage: Eukaryota > Metazoa > Arthropoda > Insecta > Diptera > Syrphidae > Baccha > Baccha elongata. Next base: position 79,896,900 of record OX578274.1, read on the forward strand.
AGAAGACTGGCGAAAAAGTATAATATGCCCCATACATAAGAAAGGAGATGTCACAACGTGCAACAACTATAGAGGTATCACGTTGTTGAGTACCGCCTATAAGATACTCTCCTCTATCCTACAAGACCGGATAACCCCATACGCTGAAACCATCATCGGACAATATCAGTGTGGTTTCATTCCAGGCAAATCAACAACTGATCAGATCTTTACCCTTAGGCAGGCGATGGAAAAATGTCTAGAATTTAACATCCCAACATACCACCTGTTTATAGACTTTAAGGCCGCCTATGATAGCATAGCCAGGGTAGAACTACAAAGCCATAAGAGAATTCGGCATCCCAAATAAATTGACACGACTATGTAGGTTGACCATGACCAACGTAACAAGCCAAGTAAAAATAGCCGGATTGGTATCCATACCAATCAACATCTTTAATGGACTCCGACAAGGGGATGGTTTGGCCTGCCTCCTCTTCAACCTGGCGTTGGAGAAAGCAATCCGTGACTCTGGCACGGCAACAAGAGGGACCATCGTCAACAGGTCCAGCCAGATACTGGCTTACGCAGACGAAATCGACATCATCGGAAGAACCGAGCAAGCTGTACACGATTCCTTCATCCAGATCGAGCAGGCGGCACAAAATCTGGGGCTGCACATTAGTGAAGGTAAAACAAAGTACATGGTGGCGTCGAATGCGAGAGGAACAGTTGGTCAAACAATCAAGGTAGCGGAGCACGAATTTGAAGTGGTGCAATCCTTTAAATACCTTGGGTCAATAGTAGCAGCCGATAACAATATAGAAGAAGATATACGCGGGCGGGTTCTCAAATCCAACAGAGCTTACTACAGTCTGTCAAAGCTCTTCAAATCCAGAAATCTCACCATAACTTCAAAACTACTGCTGTTTAGGACCATGGTCCTGCCAGTACTCACATATGGATCCGAGACTTGGGTGCTTAGTAAAAGGCACTCTGACCTCTTAGCCGCGTTCGAGAGAAAAGTCTTAAGAAGAATTGTTGGCCCCATATGTGAGGAAGGACGATTCCGGAGACGGTACAATCATGAATTGTACGCAATCTACCTTGAAGCAGATATCGTGACAAAAATTAGGCTCGGTAGACTTCGGTGGGCAGGGAACCTAGCTCGCATGAGCGAAGAGGAACCTGCTCGGAAAGTTCTTTGTGGTACATTCTATGGCAGACGACAGCGTGGTAGACCATGCTTGCGCTGGAGAGATGGCGTAGACCAGGACGCCCGGAGCCTTGGGATGCGCAACTGGATGGCGTCGGCTCGAGACCGGGATAGGTGGAGAGACTTGTTGAAGGAGGCCAGGACCGGACCCCGGTTGTCGAGCCGATGATGATGATGATATTCAAAATCGTTACATCAACCTAAATATGTTTATTTAAAGAAGGTTATAGCATCAGTAAAAGGAATGGAATACAATGAATTTGCAGATAATAGTGATATAATGCCACCAGCATATGCTAAGAATAATTCAGCGTTTATATTTGATGATGTTGCATGTCAGAAACAAAACTACATAAAAGATTATTTTTGTACGGGGCGTCACAATGGTGTTGATAGTTTTTAATTATGTCAATCCTATACACATATTCCAAAGCATTTGATTCGGGATAATGCAAATTTTATCATACTTTTCAAACAAGATGAAATGAATTTAAAACATGTTCACAATGATCATGTAAACTCAGATATGACTTTTACTCATTTTAAACAGCTATGCTTTCATTGTTAGGGTAATAGTTACGGTTTTCTAGTAAAAGACAAGGAAAACAGTATTAAGAACGCTATAAGATTGACTTCCATGAAAAAGTGTTACTATAAATACACATTTCTTCCTAAAAAGGAATCCATTCTAACAAATGCTCTGTTTGAGAAAACTTACTTCATTATATCTTCTTTACTTTAAATTAAACGAATATGAATGAAACAACTCTGACTGACCTAACAAAAACAAAAAATATTTTAAAAAACAAGTATTTACAACTGAAAACTGGTGGAAAAATAAGAGATACGAAGTTGGAAAACATTTTCAAACCTATTGTTGAACCATTAAAAAAGTTTGTTGAAAATGTGTAAGAAGTGGAAGAAAAGCGAAAACCTTAGGATGAAAAATTGAAACAAAACCAATTAAACGACGTAAACTTGATTCCAAATTATTCAATACGGAAGAAGAAGCAGACGACAATCAAATAATCGACTCATTAAAAGATGAATTAGATAGCAGAGATGATGATATGGTTTTTTGTAGGTTCACCAAACAATTTCAATAAATCTGAGTTATCTATATCTTCATCCTTCAATAAAAAATTATTGTCTGAATTAAATCGTGATAATGTCTACGGGCCGTATTATGATGCCAATACACAAACAACGAAAATCGGTAAATCGAAGTTTCGGTTGAATGATGTTATTAAAATTGATGATGAAAGTTTTACTTGAACTCCTGGCCTTATTTAGTTGATACTAAACAAAAAACCTCGAAAGCATATTGTATACTTACGATGACTAAGATCAATATGGGAAGATTTTACAAAAAACAAGTGTCCATATGCGCAATCTGGATGTCATCCATCCTTCCTTCATCCAGATCGAGCAGGCGGCACAAAATCTGGGGCTGCACATTAGTGAAGGTAAAACAAAGTACATGGTGGCGTCGAATGCGAGAGGAACAGTTGGTCAAACAATCAAGGTAGCGGAGCACGAATTTGAAGTGGTGCAATCCTTTAAATACCTTGGGTCAATAGTAGCAGCCGATAACAATATAGAAGAAGATATACGCGGGCGGGTTCTCAAATCCAACAGAGCTTACTACAGTCTGTCAAAGCTCTTCAAATCCAGAAATCTCACCATAACTTCAAAACTACTGCTGTTTAGGACCATGGTCCTGCCAGTACTCACATATGGATCCGAGACTTGGGTGCTTAGTAAAAGGCACTCTGACCTCTTAGCCGCGTTCGAGAGAAAAGTCTTAAGAAGAATTGTTGGCCCCATATGTGAGGAAGGACGATTCCGGAGACGGTACAATCATGAATTGTACGCAATCTACCTTGAAGCAGATATCGTGACAAAAATTAGGCTCGGTAGACTTCGGTGGGCAGGGAACCTAGCTCGCATGAGCGAAGAGGAACCTGCTCGGAAAGTTCTTTGTGGTACATTCTATGGCAGACGACAGCGTGGTAGACCATGCTTGCGCTGGAGAGATGGCGTAGACCAGGACGCCCGGAGCCTTGGGATGCGCAACTGGATGGCGTCGGCTCGAGACCGGGATAGGTGGAGAGACTTGTTGAAGGAGGCCAGGACCGGACCCCGGTTGTCGAGCCGATGATGATGATGATATTCAAAATCGTTACATCAACCTAAATATGTTTATTTAAAGAAGGTTATAGCATCAGTAAAAGGAATGGAATACAATGAATTTGCAGATAATAGTGATATAATGCCACCAGCATATGCTAAGAATAATTCAGCGTTTATATTTGATGATGTTGCATGTCAGAAACAAAACTACATAAAAGATTATTTTTGTACGGGGCGTCACAATGGTGTTGATAGTTTTTAATTATGTCAATCCTATACACATATTCCAAAGCATTTGATTCGGGATAATGCAAATTTTATCATACTTTTCAAACAAGATGAAATGAATTTAAAACATGTTCACAATGATCATGTAAACTCAGATATGACTTTTACTCATTTTAAACAGCTATGCTTTCATTGTTAGGGTAATAGTTACGGTTTTCTAGTAAAAGACAAGGAAAACAGTATTAAGAACGCTATAAGATTGACTTCCATGAAAAAGTGTTACTATCAATACACATTTCTTCCTAAAAAGGAATCCATTCTAACAAATGCTCTGTTTGAGAAAACTTACTTCATTATATCTTCTTTACTTTAAATTAAACGAATATGAATGAAACAACTCTGACTGACCTAACAAAAACAAAAAATATTTTAAAAAACAAGTATTTACAACTGAAAACTGGTGGAAAAATAAGAGATACGAAGTTGGAAAACATTTTCAAACCTATTGTTGAACCATTAAAAAAGTTTGTTGAAAATGTGTAAGAAGTGGAAGAAAAGCGAAAACCTTAGGATGAAAAATTGAAACAAAACCAATTAAACGACGTAAACTTGATTCCAAATTATTCAATACGGAAGAAGAAGCAGACGACAATCAAATAATCGACTCATTAAAAGATGAATTAGATAGCAGAGATGATGATATGGTTTTTTGTAGGTTCACCAAACAATTTCAATAAATCTGAGTTATCTATATCTTCATCCTTCAATAAAAAATTATTGTCTGAATCAAATCGTGATAATGTCTACGGGCCGTATTATGATGCCAATACACAAACAACGAAAATCGGTAAATCGAAGTTTCGGTTGAATGATGTTATTAAAATTGATGATGAAAGTTTTACTTGAACTCCTGGCCTTATTTAGTTGATACTAAACAAAAAACCTCGAAAGCATATTGTATACTTACGATGACTAAGATCAATATGGGAAGATTTTACAAAAAACAAGTGTCCATATGCGCAATCTGGATGTCACTTTAGGACGCAAATAATTAAGAACCTTGTTTCTGAATTTAAAAATGAAAAACCCGGAAAATCTTATTCTGATATTGGTGAAATGAAGTACACAAACAAAAACATTGAATACGTTTACTGTAATAATCCTAATGAGCTCGTTTATAGACTAAAACTTTATTATTATTAAATTAGCTCTATAGTTGAGGAAGAAACTTCAAGGCACTTTTAAAAACTAAGGCCCTACAATTCCTCCAGGTCAAGGATTTAAACTCCTGCCATCTGGTGATTTCAATATGGAAAATAAACGTTTAAATAATGTTGGTAGACCTGACGAACCACACCAAGCAGTCTCTAAAGAATATTTCGACGATCAAATAGAACCTATCATTGGAATCAGTGTATATAACTAAATTTTTGAGTTAATAGAAGAGAGAAAAACATTCTGACACTATATATACCTTAAAATAAAAAAAATCGTTTATCATTATTGATAAGAATTAATTTTATATACCAATGACTTTCTATATGAATATATTTTAAGAATGTATGTGTAAATAAAATATTTATCAGTATACTTTGATTGTTCTTCGAAAAAATGTATGTTAGTATGCATTCAAAAGCATCATCAACAACATCATCCCAAAAAAATGTGCTTCGATCTATTTATTGAAAATATTTGTGATTTTCTAAAAATTTATAAACATGAATTATTCTAGGAGCACTTCGACAAATTTTTAAAATGCACTAACCTACTTAAACAATTTCAAAACTCAGTTAACACAGAATAGAAGTACGGATTTCATTACTCAAGCTGTTGTTGGTCATCGGATGAATGCAGATTGGGGCCAGATACGTGTCCATGTTATTTTGTTGAGAGGGTTATATTAAGAATTAAAAAACCGATGTTATTATATAAGAGACTCAAATTAATTAAAAACAAAATTATAAAAAAAACTTCTCTGTATTTTCTGTAATTAATTTTTTACTAATATGAGTATTACACAAGGCTGCACGTAGAAATATTAAACGTCGCCGTGTTATCATTAAAGGCTTTGATGATTTATGGCAATCGGACTTAGTTGAGATGATACCTTGTAGTAATCAGAACAAGGGATTTAATTACTTAATGACGGTCATCGATACTTTTTCTAAATTTGCATGGGTAATTCCTATTAAAAATACAACTGGTATTGCTGTAACCAAAGCTATGGAAAAATTATTTATTCAATCTATTCAGGTCCCAAAAAATTTGCGAACAGACGATGGGAAAGAGTTTTTCAACACAAACTTTAAAAGGCTGATGAACATAAAATAGATCATTACTCTACAATGTAGAGTAGAGAGCGTCCATATATTGAGAGGAACGCGTTCTTCCGTTAAACGATTCGAAAATTCACAGTTAATATATACCTACAACCTACCTAGTTTTTTTGATTCAACATTAATCAAAATAAAAGAAGAAGACAAAACTAATATATTTTCAATATTCTGTAAATAAACAAATTTCCAGCATCCTAAACTAAAACCAATATTAGACACTATTTTTTAACAAAATCACACAGAAAAATACGTGAAAATTTTTTTTCAATTGTATTGTAGTTTTTGTTTGTGCAAATGTGAAACGTGATTTTTAATTGCCAATATTGCCATTACAAAATTTATAATCTTTAGACTTGTGCAAAAAATATTGAGATAACAATAAAACATAACATTGCGATGATAAATAACGACAAAATATAATTCTGTCACTCAATTCTTTGTGGCTGTCTGTTTGTATCGTACCTACCAACGAGTTGAACGAATTTGCTTTCAATTCGGTAGGAGGTTTTTAAAATGTTATGCCCGGAATAATTTTTGTAAGTAAATGTAGGCCTAAAAATGATTGCATTTGCCAATCGTTCTCGAAAAGCTTATTTTTCTTGAGAATAACTAAAACGATTGCAAACGAATTCCTCATGTGCATGTGTAATAAAGCATGTGAGTCTTATTGAAATAGTATGAACGAAACACAATAAAATCCGTTTAATGGTACCTGATGGAATATAACGATATTTTCCAATTTCGTCTTTCTTGATAATGGCTGAAGCGATTGCAACGAAATTTTATTTTGAAATTGTCACAGATATTTTCAATAACATGGCATAAAATTTTTCGTGACAATAATAAATGTGGCCAAGAATGATTGTGTTGTTTAGCACTAATTTCTTATGAAATTATCCAATTGTTAATATTTAGATATACCTATATCTTCTTGAAATTTTGCATCAAAAGAAAAATCACACATAAACACATATGTGACATCTTAACGATTACGGATGTCAAGGAAACTTTATGTTTACTTCTTCTTGGACATACCAACGGTGCGACCACGACGAACGTTTGAATGACGAGACATTTTGAATTCATGGTTCCCCGAATTTAAACGAAAAAATGAGCTAGAGTGGATAAATTTAAACATAAAATTACTTCATGATTACAATAATTTCCTTTTTACACCGAATCAAAAACAAGGTTTTTGACAAAAACTCGAAATTCGTTCACACCGCACATTTACCCGTTTTTGTTTGACATTTAATTGAAATTGTGCTTTTAAATAAACTGTTTTATTTTGTTAATTCTACCCCGCTTAGGTTTTAAATGAAAATAAAATTGAAAAGAATTATTTAAAGCTGATTTTAGTGCATTTTTAATAATCCTAAATGAATATTTGGTAAATTCAGTTTCAAATGTTGACAATTTCAATTTATCGTAAAAGTTCTGTTCAAAGAGACGCCCTGAGGTCAGAACCAAAACTTGAAAAAACAACAATATTTCTCATACTTTTACTATTTTAACGCTTCGGGCATACTGAAACCGAATCCACAAATATAAACAAATATACAATAAAACATTCACAAACAATTATTTTTCTTCAAATAAATTAATTTTTCACAATCCAAAATAGTTTTTTTGATGTTGAATCGAATAAAATAACCGGCAAACTGACAGAAAATCCAAACAAATTTGGATATCGAATATCGAGCGTTGCCGTTTAAAGCATTTTAGTGTATAAGTTTGTACTTTCATTCGTTTACGGATGTATGTTTGATTCAATCGGTCAAATTCGGGCGAAGGTGCCCGAGTGTACTTCGGTCGATGACAGGTTTGGTGTACGCGAGTTATAACTGTTCTAAACTAAAGGCAAGCCAAAAATTTTTCCCAAAACGGTTGGGAACTGTTCTGATAAGGACTATGAAGCAGCAGAACATATCAGCACAGCCATTTTCTTATTTTGCACTTATAATATGTTCTATTCTATTCGGTATCGATTTGTAGCAGTCGCATTGAACACAGATAAAATAATTTCTATTGACAGTCCCCTTTAATTTCCCATTCTTCACAATTGATTGAGTGCTGAATGTTTCACTAATTATGTATGATTTGTTCATCTCGCAATTTCGACTGGTTCTTGATAGGTTTTTGCGAAAACGAGTGGTTTTTGTAACCTTGTTACTTGCCAAAAACGTATGGGAAAACCTGTGTTTTTGATGCAGGTTTTTGATTTTTCGCAAAAACCTAGTTTTTGATTTGGAGTGAAAAGGCTATAAGAACAAATTCAAAGAAATTGCTACAACTTTTCGAAAATAAGAAAGCAGACTCGAATAAATGAAAATTTTAAGTGGGTGACGACGTGAGAATCAGAAAGTATAAACATGCATTCGAAAAAGGCTATAAACCTAATTGGATTACTGAGGTTTTTAAAGAACAAAATATATAACATATTTACTTAGACTAAGACTATAAAGGGGAACCGGTTTGAGGAGGTTTTTATGAAGCTGAACTAATAAAAACCAAATGTCCTGATGTCTTTCTAGTTGAAAAAGTTTTACTAACAGAAGGAGATAAAGTTCTTGTACAATGATTGGGTTTTCCATCAGATCAGAGCATAACTCTTGGATCGATAAATAGAAATTCTGTAATATTAAAAATAAATATGAGAGAAATAAATTTGCTTTAAAAACAAACGTTTATTGTTTTCTTCTTTTTTTTATATTAAAAATTTTAATTCTTAAGTTGCTCCCAGTTGCCTTGTTATTTCAATGGTATATCCACCTCCACCAATTGCTGCTATGCTGGTTGATAAAAGTATAGAATATCTCATCGGTAAAAAGACCTGCAAGAACATTACCTTGGAAAATAGTACAAAAAAATTTAATTAACTTACAGTGTATTCTCCTAGATCTGCTACAATCTGATCACCCCATAGTGTTTTCACCATTCGCAAATCACAAATTTCATATGTGAGTCCTATATTCAAGTCAGATAACTTCTTCGTTGGCTTGAAACCACTTTCCTGATTTGATGAGTTGGCTTCTATAGCAGCACAATCATTTAAGGCAACAATTGAATACTCTGCTTCGTCGAAATACATGTTTAATATAATTTAAAATGTTATGCTGAGTGTTAAGCTTCTTGAAATCAACTATAATGATCATCCGAAATCGTTTCCTTTTTATACCTCCCCCACTTAATTTTGGTACACATAATTTCTAAATACATAATACCAATATACTTATTGACTTAGATTTTTGTATTATTTTTCATAAAGGTACACATAAAATTTCTAAATACATAACACCTACAATATGCCTATTGATTCGGGGTTTCATATAAAATATTCATGCTTGAACATGTATGATGTAAATTTTTGTATTTTTTTAGTTAATAAATGAAACTCTTGATTTTATACATATAATTCAAGTTATTCTTTATTAATTTAATATGTAGATATAAAAATACATCTTACTCTAAGCTGAGGTAAAAAGATAAGAGAGAGTTTATTCTTCCAGAAAAATGTCAAAATAGGAAATGCCATTCATTTGATATAAAAAGTAAAGTGTACCAACTTATGCAATAAAAGGACATTGCCAGGCATTATCAATAATTCATTAATTTTAGTACACAATTAAATATACTACATAAATAAGGCAAACTCCAAAACGTATGAGCCGATTCCTAACCTACACTACATCGCTTATTAAAAATGGACCCTATCTTACAGTCGATATTTATCTATTGTAATTGTTTAAACATGTTCTGTTGTTGAATAAAAAAATCTTTGCTTTTTTAACTGGAAATACAAAACGTAAGGCTAGAAAACATTACTTATTTATTGCGGATGTTCAAAAAGCATTTCCTCTATAGTCCGGGAGCCCGTGGCAGTTTTTGATATATTATTTGTTCGTCGATCAAAACTTAGATTTTTCTTACTTAATTTTTTTTTTTACTTTATCTCTTAATAATATATTGTTAGGTTTTATCTAGGTTCGTTTTATTTAACAAAACGTATATCCGTTTTAATACAACTCACTTTACGTCTTTTCACTTTTAATTCCACTTAATATTTTAAAACACTCTTTATTTCCTTTTTACTTTCTTTATTTTTAAATTCAAACTTTATCACTTTCAAATTACCGACTTGTACACGACTAATTTCACATTCAAACTGACCCTCGGTCTGCATCCGCTTCCTTTTTTATACAGAAATGCTTGGCTTATGGAAGTTTCTTGAACAATATCGAGTAGGCAATGTTGTACAATATAGAGAAGGCAATGTAGTAGATGTAGAGATTTAGTAGATGAACCGAACGGGAAGATGGCGTTTACCTCAAGAGATGAAAACATTTAGCACAATTTAAATAATTGTGTAACACGTTACATTGCCCTCCTCTTAAGATTGTTCGTCCCGAACAATTTCATTGACTTCTTCTCTGCTATAGCGATATAGTCGATCACTGTGATTTACTTTGTATTTGCCTCTTAAACCTCGCTGAATTCGGTAAACAACATCATTGATCCTTGTCACAACACGGTATGGGCCTTCCCAGTTCTGTTGAAGTTTTGGTGACAGTCCCTTTTGTTGGTGGGGATTATATAGCCACACTAGATCTCCCTCATGGAAAGGTTTCGTTGTGGCGTTTGCATCATAGCGTGTTTTCATTCGGTCACTAGCTAATTTTATTTTAGTCCTTGTCCTGTCATGGATGTTAGTGAGTTTTTCCTTTAGGTAATCCACGTATTCCTCTTCATTTCGTTTTTCGCCCATTGGACATCCGAATTTAATTTCGCTAGGCAACCGGATATTTGTACCGAATACAATTTCTGATGGAGTGTGACCGGTTGTGCTGTGCACCGAATTTCAGCATGCCATTAAAAATAGAGGAATGTGTTGGTTCCAGTCTCGTTGGAAGTCACCTACTACTTTGGAAAGGTGTTCTTTGAGAGCCCTGTTGTAACGTTCAACCATTCCGTCAGACTGCAGATGAAGTGGTGTTGTTCTCGTCTTCTTGATGCCAAGGATCGGACAGACCTCTTGAAAGATTTTGGATTCGAAGTTCCTTCCTTGGTCACAATGGAGCTCCATAGGAACACCGAATCTGCTGACCCAATTGTACACAATCTGATCCACAATTGTCTTTGCTTCTTGGTTTGGAATGGCAAACGCCTCAGGCCACTTGCTGAAGTAATCCATGACAACAAGAATGAATCGGTTTCCACTGTAAGACTCAGGAAATGGGCCTGCAATATCGATGGCAATTCTTTCAAAAGTTGCTCCAACGTTGTACTGTTGCATCTTACTCTGTACCTTGGTGGCTGCACAAGTGTCGCATTTTCTGCACCATTTTTCCACATCGTCTTTTGCATGCAGCCAGTAGAAACGTTCTCGAATTTTCTCCAGAGTTTTGTTCATACCCAAATGGCCTCCAGAAGATCCATCATGCATCTCACGTAGAATGTCATTAACCTTTGTCCGGGGCACAAAAAGCTGCATCTGAGGATTCCCATCTTCGTTTGAGCAAACCTTCCTGCACATGAAGGGAGTTCCATTGCGCCCAATAGGCTTTGAGGGTCGGACTTCTATCAGAAATGCCTCCCCATTCTGGTTTCTCTTCATGTTCTTTTCATTCAAGAATGGGTTCGATGTCCAAATTTTCTTGCTGAGCATTCCTGATTTCTTCGCTACTCCAGCCGCCAATGGGTTCAACTCTCGCTGTATGGCAATAGATTCCTTTTCTTTCTGGTGAGTGCAATGCTTGCAGTATTGGTTACATGGCCCACTAGATAGGGCATTCGAGTGTATTTTTCCTTTTCGATGTTGGATTTCATAGTCATATGTCTGAAGTCTCTCGATTCACTTGGCTACTTGACATTCTGGATTTTTAAAATTCAAGAGCCATCTCAGCGCTCCATGGTCCGTCCGTAAAAGAAACCTCTGTATATAGATGTATTCGATGTATTTATGAAAATGCTTTGTGGCCAAAACCTTCTGGTTACGCAGTAATTTCTCTCTGTCTTTGAGAGCATCTTGCTGAAGTATGCTACAACTTTTTCTTGACCGTCATGAACCTGGGACAGAACGGCTCCTATTCCCACATTGCTTGCATCTGCATCGATTATAGACTGTTTTCCAGGAGTTGGATAGGTTAACACTTGAGCATCACACAAGCGTCTTATAAGTTCCTTAAAGATTTTCTCGCACTCATTTGACCACTTGAATTGTTTTCCTTTTTCTGTGAGTTAGTGCAAGTTTTTGGCGATTCCGACAAAATCCTTCACAAATCGTCGGTTATATGTAGCTAGCCCAAGAAAACTTCTAAGTTGATGCTTGTCTTGTGGATTTGGTCAGTTCTTCACAGCTTCCACTTTCTCGGGATCAGTTCTTACCCCTTGAGACGAGATGATATGCCCCAAATACTTCAATTCAGTCTTGAACAGCGTATATTTTTTGGATTGAGCTTCAGATGAGCATTTCGCAACCTCTGGAATACCCCTTTTAAGTTTTCACAATGCTCGTCAAATGTTTTCCCAAACACGATGACATCATCAAAATAGACAAGACAGTCTTTCCAAGTAAGGCCTTGAGGTACGCATTCCATTAAACGCTCAAATGTTGCAGGAGCGTTACACAGGCCAAAAGACATTACTTTGAACTGCCATAAACCGTTGCCTGTCGAGAATGCAGTTTTCTCCCGATCTTCTGGGTGTATTTCAACCGGCCAGTAACCACTCTTCAGGTCCAATGTTGAAAACTATTGGGCTCTAGCCATAGCATCTAGAGTATCGCTTATCTTAGGCAAAGTATAACTGTCCTTCTTGGTGACATCGTTCAACCTTTGGTAGTCCACACAGAATCGAGTACTTCCGTCCTTCTTTTTGACTAGTACGACTGGTGATGCCCAAGGACTTTTTGAATTCTTGATTTAACCATTTCTCTGCATTGTCGATATCATTTTAGTAACTTCGTCTTGTTTGGCTAAAGGCAGGCGCCTTGCTGGTTGACGGATCGGCCTTGCATAACCAGTATAGATTCGATTCTGTACCAGTTGTCTTCGTCCATATTGCCCGTCCTGTGAACCAAAAACATCAGCAAACTCTTGTAGAAGGTTTCCAACAACTCTTAGCTGTTGTTGATCGAGATTACAGCAGTTAAACATTTTTCTCTTCAAAGCAATGACTTTATTTCGATTCACTGATTTTTCGGGATGTTCTTCGGGTATCTTTATTATTGTCGCTACAGGGTCACATTTACCGACAACTTCTCCTTTTCTGAGCCTGACCTCCTATGGTTTGATGTTTAGTATTTGTATGGGCACCATGTTATTTTGAGGTGCCATCAGCGTCTTTCCCACGATGTTATTTTGGGAGCAATGCTCAGAGTCTGGTTCCACCATGAGATATCGATGGCTCCCAGAATCATCTTTGATGTTTGTCCAAACAAAGACTTCTGACGAAGGAGGTAGGCACATATCTTCTTTGAGGATTGCTTTTATCGATGATGAGTTTTGATTGCCATAAACAATTGGAATCTCTATATTTCGGTATTTAAGAACTTGATTACCAATGTCGAGGATTATTTCATGTTTTTTCATAAAGTCAATTCCAATAATACACTCATCGAATATATCTGCCACTAGAAATGGATGTTCAAACTCTAGTTCTGCCAAGCGGATTCGAAGACGGACTTCTCCATACAATCTTGCTGCTTTTCCTGCTGCAATCTTCAGACAATAGCTGTTGGTGTTGTGTAGCCATGCCATTAGACTTTTATGGTTTCGTTTAGACTGCGAGACTTGGATGGTGTTTCTGGGGGCATAGATACCAGAAACCAGCTTCTGCCCCTCGAAGTTGGTTCTTACTCGTGTCCCTGCTGGGAAACTTTACGAGGTGGGGCGTTGGTCTTGTTTGTAGTTTTATCTGATGTATTATTTCTGCTTCCGCAATGTTGACATGCGCTTCTTCTTGGTGGCATTCGGCACTGGCGCTGGAAATGTCCGGTCTTGTTGCAAGTCCAGCATCGGATTTGTCAATCTCGACTGTTGTTCTGGAATGCCATTCTTTGGCAAGAGCATTCTTCTATAGCAACTTCTCTAACCCGATGTACTCCTAGTGAAGCCTGTTCAGCTGCTTCCATAGTCAAGGCGAAAGCTAATGCTTCTGGAAGTGTTCGTTTTCCAGCTGTTCGTACTGTTCTCTGGAGATTAATATCAGACAACGCACGAACAAAGGCTTCCGCGGCGAATTGGTTTATGATTTCCCCACCCGCAGTTGGATATGCCAAGGGAGCTAGTTGTTCGATGTCTGATTGAAGCTGCTGAAGAGTTTCACCCCGTTTCTGAACTCTGGTGTTTCGTTGAACTCTAAAGACTTCGTGCATGTGGCCATCTCCAAAGCGTTTTTCAATGGCTTGTAAAGGGCACTAAAATTGCCATGCATCTCTGCTGATATTGTTTGCAGTAACTCAACAGCAGGTCTTCTAAGAGCCAGTGTAAGTGCAACAAACTTGTCTTCATCGTCCCAGCCGTTTATTATTGCTGCTGCTTCGAATCGTCTCTTATAGATTGACCAAGAAGTTTGTCCATCCAAAGTTGGCGGATGCATCTCTTTTCTCTTCAAAGAGTCAGCAGAACTTTCTCGTACTTTTAGTTTTCTTACTTTGTCAAATTCTATTGACAAATTCCTGAATTTATTTTCAACTTTGTCATTTGCAATTTTGTTATGAGTTGTTTTTCAACGGCTTCAAATCTTTCGGCAGTGAGCTTATCTTCGTATCAAAACGGCGCACGAAGCGCTAATTGGGTTTTATTCTAGTTGAATAGCCGCCGAGCTTATCTTCGAGAAGGTTCTTTTGTTCTTCAACAACGCTGTTTCTTAGTTCTTCGAAAACATTTTTTTGCTCATTTCTTTGATCTTCGGAACGTTCGAGAAGTTTCGTTTGTTCATTCTTTTGTGTTTCTCTTTGATCTTCGAAACGTTCTAGAAGTTTCGCTTGTTCATTTTTTTGTTCTTCTCCTTGCTCTTCCAAACGGGCCAGAAGAAGAGCCATCATATTGCACAAATCATTGTTGCTACTTACTTGTTCTTCTGCCACTTCTATTTCCAAGACGGATGTGTCTGGATTTTCGCCATGTCGTCTCATGGCTTCTTGCAGACGAATAATGAGGTAATTTTTTGTTCCAGCAGTAGGAAGACCCCGTTTGTTCAGTTCAGCTTTTAGTTCAACAGCATTTAAATCTTTCAGAAGCTTCCTCATTTTTACACAATCATTTTTCACTAAAGTTTTATTTAATTACATTTCTGACACAAATGTTAGGTTTTATCTAATTTCGATTTATTATATAAAACTTATTTCTGTTTTAATACAACTCACTTTACGTCTTTTCACTTTTAATTCCACTTAATATTTCAAAATATTCTTTATTTATTTCCTTTTTACTTTCTTTATTTTAAAATTCAAACTTTATCAATTTAAAACTACCGACTTGTACACTAATTTCAAATTCAAACTGACCCTCGGTCTACATCCGCTTCCTCTTTTATACAGAAATGCTTGGCTCATGGAAGGTTCTTGAACTTGCTAGAAACAATATCGAGGAGGCAATGTAGCACAATATAGAGTAGGCAAATGTAGTAGATGTAGAGATTTAGTAGATGTACCAAACAGGTAGATGGCGTTTACCTCAAGAGATGACAACATTCAGCACCCTTTGTGAAAATATTGTTCAGTGAAATAGTGAAAATGAAACATAATTATTGATTATGAGGTATTAACCAAAGTAGGTAGGTATAGGTATTTATTTAAGTACAGAGCATTTATCTTGATAATACAAAAAACTGTTTTTAGTATCGCTTATAAATTAATTTTGTATTTAAACGAAGTGTCTACAGATAGGTCCTAGCAAAGTGATTTTGTCGCCCGAAACTTTTTGCACATCGATTCTTACATCACGGTGTAAATGAAGCTAAACCATTCAGCTAAACTTTTAGACATTGTCGATTTGAATTATGTTTTGATACCTACTATAGTCAGGGAAAACTGAATTCAAAATATCATAAACCTGGGCAAAACTGCAACAGAAGCTTTAAAAAAAAAATATTAATCAGAAAACTGCGAAAAATGCATTTCAAAATTGCGGATAAAATATGTAATGTGCTTCTGATAATAGGTTGTAAATTTTTTATTATGCTTTGTTTCGTTTATTTCTTACAGAAGGCCAAATTCAGTATTTACACCGATGTACTTAAACCGATTAACTTTCTATAGCATTTTTCCCAACCAAAAAAAAAAAATCTACTTTAAGTGTCGACAAAATAAAAAGAAATTAGAGTCAGCGTGTATAGGCCTATTCAATACCTATATACTAAAAATTATTTTGACGCTATTAAAATCAATATGCTAACCGATTAACACCCTGTAATTGTTTCCCCATTCAAGGACGTACATCGAGGTTAGTGTCAGCGTGTTAAACTGTTCAAGACCTATCAATTGAGACTTAGTGCAGCTCAATCGGAAATCACCCAATTTTTGACAACCATTTGAACGATTATAGCCAAAGTGAGAAAAATTGATACCGATAAACAGCTTGCTCTGCAAAATCGGTCGATGTCCGATTGGGTTGAAATAGGTTTTAATAAATAAGTAGGTATTGAGTACACTTACCTCGAACTTATTTTGTTGACTAAGACCCAGTTTTTCAGTGCGATATTATTTCAGGGTTAAATTTACCTTGGGTAAACTCTGATGGAAACACGTTTTTTGTCAGTTTGAGATCCCGAATTAACTGGGAGTTAACTCACCAATTGACTTTACTCTGAATTAACTAGAAATTTCAAACTATCTGAAAAATGTTTTCCATCGGAGTTAATTCGATGTTAGTATGCAATAATCTCGCACTGAAAAACTTGGTCTAAGTAATAAGTCAGAGCGTGTTAATCGGTGTCCATCAGTTTTTCTCACTTTGGCTGTAATCATTCAAATGGCTCAAAAAATCAGTGTGATGTCCGATTGGGCTAAAATATAATTTAAGGTGAAAAAGATAGTTGGTTTGTTATTTAATTTTATGTTGCATCTATATATATACACCTGTTTGCAAAAAAATATACATTTTTAAAATTTGTCTGCCTGTCTGTTTATTCTGGCTAATCTCGATAACGACTGGACTGATTTTGACGGGACTTTCACGATAGCTAATGTTTTAGTGGGTAACATAGGCTATTTTAGTTACTCCCTAGGTTGCGCACGGGTAGCTTACTTTATGCATATTCGTATATATGAACCGAACAGAAACACTGGACAGATTTTGACTGGACTTTCACTGGTGGAAAGCAGATGTTGTAAGAAACGACTAAGACTATTTCAATTACCGAATAGATGGCGCTAGGGTTGCTTTTTCGGAAACTCTTATATATGAGTTTGAAAGCTTTTGGCAAAATGTTGGACTAATAGCATCATAATAAAATCTTTCCAAACAATGTTTTGTCCCTAATTTTTTCTACGGCAGAAACGAGCCAGATAACAGCTAGTATTTTAATAATTTTCATTTTAAGTTTGAATACAAATTTTATTTGCCTGCAGATCATGAGGAAGGAAGCGCCGGAAGCGATTCCAATGCTGATGAAAGTGAATCATTTACGGATGAAAGCTGAGACGAGAGCTTTTATCAATGTGGGTACTTTGCCTATGTTCCTATATAGTATACAAGATGAATATTTGAATATTAATGAAGGTATTTGAAATCTTTCCAATCTGCTAATTGGAGAATGTTTAATGACCTTCTTTGTATTACCAGCTCATTGAAGTATAATTTTGTATAAGATATTACACACTGAGGTGGAAAGCTTGGTTCAACTAGAATTATATATGTTTGCTGGCACAAACCCTCATATCAAACCCTCCAAGTGGGTGCCGGGCGGGCAATGATCACTACAATTGTTTTGTGCGTTTTTGGCAATAACATGTCATTAGCTAAGGTCAGGTTGCATCGCTGTAATGTTACTTAACTTCTCAGTAGTTAAACTTTCAGAAATGCAAACTAACCATAAATACGGGGTTCCTGATTTTCAAGGTGGTGTGAGCGTACTTTGTACACAATCCGTGCTGAAGAAATGGAAGGCTGGGCGATAAGCCAGTCATTAACGAGCTCTTTCGGGTGCCCTGGCACAAGGCCCAAAATATTTGTTGCCTTACCCCGGTAATCGGCTCTACCGGGGCGGACCTCTTTTCCGACCTACTCGTGGGAACCAAATTTGAAATGTTAAAAAATGAACTCGGACAATGATTTAACTAACGAACCAACCAGCAGCTTTTCTGAGGATGAACTGTTGGCATCTAGCCAGGAGACTGTTGTAGGTAGCATCTTCAGTACTGGTAGCTCCAGTGCTACGGAGCTGCCTACAACGTCAGGTAGGTCAGGTAGTACCAACCATAGTACACCTATCTCAGCAAAACCTTCAGGTTTTGCTAAGACATCTATTCCACAGATGGTAGTCACAAGAGGGCTATTTTTATCCTTAGCATTGCTAAGAATGAGAAAGCCGGAACCTTGGTATCCACGACAGAACCATTTTTCAGAAAATTGTTGATGATTACAACAGTTTTCAACGTAACAATCCCTCAAAAAGAAATAAGACTTTTGGGCGTGGACCCATTCGTCCGCCTTTTCGTAAACTGGCAAAACCAGTACCACCAAAGAAAGAAGCGCCACCCGCACGCACAATCAGCGAAGTAGTCCGTGACGATCTTCAGGTTGCGGTGGTAGATGGGCTCTCCAAAAGCAGCAAAGCGTTGCAGGCAGCATGGAACTCTATCGAGGCTAAAGTTTCTTAGATGGTTTTCAATTACTCACTGACAAATAGTGTAGGAACCTACCCCAGCTTTGACGCTGATGAGGTGCTCAGAGGCCACAGAGTGATCAAATGCGACGATGGGTTCTCTAGGGATTTCCTTGGCTCGTGCATAGATAAAATATGCTGCAATTGGGAAGGTTTGAAGCTCAAACCTATCCCAGCCAGGGACATCCCTACAAAACTCAAAGCTCGCATATGGCTACCGGTCATGAGCATTAAACCCAGTAGCGAAGAGTTTATAATAATTTATACAACGCTCAAACCCGCAAGTTCCAATGCATGACTGGACAGTCATAAAAGCTGAGGAACCAGTCAACAACACTGTCACATTCCTGATGGCAATAAGTGACGACAGCTTACGTGCACTAGAAACTGCCAATCTTAGGCTCCGTTTCGGCATCAGGAGTGCGAAAGTCAAAGTTCTCCCTAACCTGGGCATGGATGTCGACCATGTTAGAGACAAGGCCGACGTCGCCAGCCAGCCGCTGGCCCCCGATGACAACAGACTCTAAACCAGCCATGCTAAAGGTCATACAGGTCAATCTGAAGCACTCGAAGTGTGCCTCAGACAATTTACGAGTTTTCCTTAGGGAGGAAAATATCGATATCGGCTTCATTGAAGAGCCGTAGGTGAACGGCCTCAAGATCAAAGGCCTCCAAGACAACCTGTATGACCTTTTCTACAAACCCTATTATCAAAGCCAAGGAAAGCCTCGTAGTTGTATTTTAGTTAAAAAAAACATATCAAAGCTTTTCTGTGTCCAAACTTTAGCTCTTCTGACTTGACAGCTGTCAAGATGGAGAACGTGGACGCAGTGTTTCTATATCTTGCATCCGCTTATATGGCTCACGACAAGCCGTCACTGCCAGACGAAATAGAACAAGTCCAAACCGCACTCTGATCCAAAAGAGGTAACTTGCTGCTTGGTTGCGACGCGAATGCCCGACATGAAGTCTGGGGTAGCTCGGTAACCAATGAACGAGGTGAGTGTCTTTTTGTTTATATTATTGAAAACAATTTAACAATCTGTAACAGAGGTAATACCTTTACATTTCCTAGTTCTGAAAATTTTGATGGATGGGAGGATGTACTTGACACTACGTTCGCCTCCACTAACGTTAACTCTATGATGGAAAACTGGAGAGTATCCCCGTTAAGGTCCTTTTCAGACCACAAATGGATCCTCTTCAGTCTTAACTTTAATATCATAAAGCCACCACCCTATAGAAACCCAAACAGAATTGACTGGCAGAAATTCAGTCAAATTATTAAATCCAAATTAAACACAGTTCCAAACGTTAATCCAAATTCTGTGGCCGAGCTTGAGAGAAAAGTTAAAACTTTTGAAGCGGCTATAAGTGGCGCCTTCAAGATCTCGTGCCCAATTAAATTTACCAAAAAAACCCTACCTCCATGGTGGAATGAAGATCTTTCAAATCTTAGAAGATTGACGAGAGATGTCTTCAATTTATGTTATAAGCATAAGTATTTCAAGCCGTAAAAAGACTGTCTTAAATTATACAAGCATGTTATACATGGAGAGAGTATTGTCATTTGATAGAAAATATCAGAGACTCAGCAAGATTGGGGAAGATCTTGTCCAAAGAGCACTCAAACCCCTCCTTTCTTAAAAAGGAGGATGGTACGTGGACTGAGTCACCTGTTGAGTCTCTGGAGCTATTGATGGCAACACACTTTCCAGGTTGCACAGAAAGTTATCCAGAATCACATCGATCCCCTGAAGTACAGTCAGTACATTTAGAGGAAATTACGTCAGTCATAACTAAACGTCAACTAAATGTCAACGGCCTTGGCTCTGATAAAGCATCGCTTCGAATGCTTAAGACTCAACTTGGATGAGAATTATTATCTCATGGCAGGGGACTTAAACGCCAAACATGTAGATTGGGGAAATCAAATTCAAAATTTGAGAGGGTACCATCTTTTTAATTGGATGGGTCGATACAGTGTTGAGTGTAGGATCGACCTTCTGGCTACAGATAGACCGTCATTTCCGAGAAGTGGTAGTTTTCTGGATCTTTTACTGCTTGACTCACGACTAGTTATAACTGACGCAACAAATCAACAGACAAGAAACTGTTTACGAACGATTGAATACGACAGTGATCACTGCGGACTTGCCACCGTAATACAGCTTCCGAGCGAACTTGTGGAGTTGGATAAGTAGTTTAGTTTAGTTTTAATGACTTTTATTGAGCTTTATAAAAACAAATAATACAATATTTTACAATATTTTTTTTTTAGGCACAAAGTCCTTAGGTGTGGCAATAAGCCGTCTACCAGATTGACATTTTTGTATTGTTTCACATAATAAAAATAAGAAAAATTTAAATTAGGCAAAAAATAATATTTAATTTATGGTTTTAAAGTGTTTTTTTCTTGCGTCTATTTTCAAAAATCTCCTTCTCTAATTCTTCTTCTATAGTCAAGAGCACTTTTAGCGTATTAATAAACGACATCCCAGCCAATATGACCGTTCAAAATATTCATCAGATCTTCCTTTGAAAGAATCATCACTCCGAAGTACATCATTCGGATTTCATTTAAAACAGGGCACACAGCAATGAAGTGAAAGATATCTTCCCTCTCAACACGGTTACAGATATCACACAAGATTGGAAGCTCTGGTCGGTGTGGCACGTAATTCAAATTTACCAATTCACCTCTTAACATAAAGATAGTTCTTATCATCTCCGCTCCATTCTTATCCAAGAAGTATGTATTACCTTGAAGGTTATACGTGACTTTACTGTAGTACATCCTGTACAGTGACGATTGAGCTTCGTTTACAAATTTGTTGTATAAAAACGATCCGGAATTTTCTAGGATACTCTTAAATTTTCTTTTTAAAGTAGTGGCTTCGTCACTAGGATAAAAAGTGATTTCACATCCACAACAATTTGCCAGATTTTGCCATTCCTTGACGTAATATCCGTTTCTACTTAGCATATGCTTTAAAACTATTTTTGGCATGCGTTCTTCTCCCATATCCAAGACTTTTTCTACGTAGTCGAAATGCATTTTTAAAGTTTCCAATATAAGCGGTGAACAACCTGTTTCTAAATGTATCATATAATTAGGCGTATTGTTTGGTAACCTGAACAGTCGTTTTATGCAGTAACGCTGGAACTTTTCCACAGTGTCAAAACTACCATGTCCCGATACCTGCGCGGCATAGAAAAGAATGGCCTGGGCAGTAGCTCGAATTATTTTTTGTTTTGAACTATGTGTTACGAATTTACTTTGAATGCAAGTACTCCAAACTGAATTTAAAGCTCGTTTTGCTTCTGATAACTTTATTTTTAAATGCTTTTCCATGTTAAGATTAGATGTTATCAGAACTCCAAGATGTTTGTTTTGACAGCAGGAATCCATTTTAATTCATAATTTTTTAATAAGTTTTTAAATCTATTTTCTTCTATATTTAATAAATGAGTTTCATATAATAAAAATATGTGAAATTCTTTCAAATAATTAAAAAAATCAACAATATCTAATTTAGTTTTCATACCAGCAATATTATAACTTAAAACTTTAAATAATTTATTTTGTTGAATCGGGTAGACGGCGACTTCTCAACACATTGGCCCATCAGAAACTTCATTAATGTTTACAGCGGATGTTTTGCTGTTTGTATTACCTCCTGACATCCCTGAAGTTGATGCCAAATTTGATATTAACACTTGTTCTTGTAGTTTAGTACCATTCATTAAATCTTGTAAAATATTATTTACACCTGTTGAAGATTTTCCAAGCATTCTATTTAAAACATCTAATCCATTTAGCTTTCCACATTTTAACCCTTCTGATGCATCCCATGTAAAAACTTTATCTTCAACATGCAGCCTATCATCTCTCAAAGTAATTTTCTTTTTCGGATTATCCATACGAAGCGGTTTCATAAGTGCAAACAATTTCGCTCTTCTTTGACGGACATTAAATGGGAGATCTTTGCTAATAGAGATACCTGTCTTCTTTAGCTTTCCACAGTTGCGCAGTACACTCGATGCTACATTTTGGGATCTCGTTTGGACAATTATTGTTGTTTTGTTAGGATCTCTATTTTGAACTTCATAAGCGCTGTCAATTTCGTTGTCTGTGTCGCGGTTAAGTAGACCTGAGCAGATAGATTTAGCTCTTTCAGTCATGTCAGTATTTTTTTCAACAGGTAGGCGTACGACTAAATTTTAGTCCGTATTTTTTTGCATAATTTTTTCGATTTGGTACTCTAGCTGTTTATTTCTTTCTTCTAGCTGATTAACTCTGACTGAAATTTCTTCGTGTTTACTTTTTAAAGTTGTTATTTCCGTAAACAGATTCTGAAAGTCACTTTTGGTTGGCAGTTGTTTTAGAAGCTCGCTGTTATTTTCCCGGAGGATTTCCTTTAAAGTGTCTTTATTAAGAGCAGAATTTTCGTTTGCCATTGAAAGATAGAATCTGGAGCCTCGTTTTTCCGTGACGTGGTCTTCTGGGGAAGTTTCTGCCAACCCTCTTTTGTTCATGAGTTTTATTGAGGTTAAGATAAGCGCAGCACTATTTTTGATGAATTCAATTCTTATATTCTAAAACTTACTCGTAATTCGCTTGTATTTATTGAGCAGAGGTTTTAAGTGATCACTTTGAATAAAAGATTTTATTTTTAAACCGTTTTTATTAAAGTTTTTTTTTGCTTTTTATTAAGAGCACTTATTAAGTTGACTTTTTTGACAGCTCAGTTGGATAAGTATGTGCCTGTGCACTCTTACAATTTCAGTAAGACGCGCTGGCCACGCTTCTCCAACTCCTTGGCAAGAGAAATACGTTCCGATGACATTTCTCCACCAAATGACAGAAACCTGACGAACCTCGAGATCGACGGGTTCCTGACTCAAATTAATACGACTTTAAAATGAACAATGGACAAAACAATCCCAAAATATAAGGAACAAGACCCTACTGGTTTATACAAGAACGCGACAATCGACGCACTACACCGACGAAAAAGTGGACTGCTGACTAGATTGAAACTTCTGTACAGACGTTTCACGGACACACGTGATCTGGAGATTAGGACATTGAAGTCGTCGATCAAAAACATTAACGTTCTGATTAGACAAAACTATAGATTATCTATTAATTTATATTGGGATAACAGAATTCGGGCTGTTAATTCTAGCGACCCTAGTATGTTTCCCCAAATAAATAAGATATTTAGAAGAAATGATCAAAACGATCTTCCATGTCTTAAACTCCAGAGGACAACAGATAACGAAGACGTACTAACGATTGCGGGAATTGATCCGGAAGGTGCCGTTTTCGATGACAATTTTTATATGATAGAAGATCCTCAGGAAAAGGTAGAAGCTGTAGGGGCTGCTTTCCAGCAAGTGTATAAGGTGAATGCTAGCATTCGTCCGAATCATGACCTGGAGAACAGAGCCTTGCTGCACAATTTCTATCTTGGAAATAACATAACGCAATGGCGATCTGAGAATACTGGTTTCACCGGGTTCAATGACGAAAATTTGGCAAACGCCACCATCGCCGAGCGAAATGGACCCAGTTTATTGTTAATTTCGAAGGTAGAACTTCAGTTAATTTTTCAAACATTAAAGAAAAAGAAATCTGCGGGGGTCGATGGTATACCCAACATTGCGTTACGACTTCTCCCTGAGGAAGCCATAGACATTTATACCACACTGTTTAACAACGCATTGAATAATGCATATTATCCAGTGAGTTGGAAAACAGCTGTGGTCCATCCTCTCCCCAAAAAGGGAAAGGAAAGCTCCAATCCGGCAAATCTTCGGTCGATAAGTCTTCTTCCAAGTATCAGTAAGGTATTCGAAAAGATTCTCAATAGAGCTCTGTTCAAGTGGGCTGAGGACAAGAATATTATTCCAGACAATCAGTTTGGCTTTAAGGCGGGACATGACACTATTCATGCCGCGTCTAAGTTAGTTTCTGATGTTCAATGGAACAAAGCGAAAAATCAATGCACAGGTGCCGTTCTTGTTGATTTAGAGAAGGCTTTCGACACCGTATGGTTAGAGGGTCTGTATCTGAAATTAACCAGTTTTGGCATAAGTAAACCACTGTTGTATATGCTTCATAACATGCTCAATGGTAGAAAGTTTGTTGTCAAAAGTGGCAATGTAACTTCCACCACAACTTTTGATATTAAAAACGGTCTACAGCAAGGAGCTGTGAACTCGCCGATTCTTTTTAGTATTTACACCAGCGATCTGATAGGTAGTCTCACTCATGCGATTGCGTATGCCGATGACCTTGTAGCGTACAGGACGGGTCCAAAAGTTGAAGTCATCAGAATTCTCTTGCAGCGTGACTTCGACAAGATTCAGCGATATTGTGATGACTGGAAGTTAAAAATTAACTTTCAGAAATCAGAAACTATCCTGTTTAGAACCCCTTTGTTTAAGGCTTCTAGGGATACAAGAAAGAACTGGAGAAATCTAGTGATCGTTGGGCCAAGTGGACATCCACTGGCGAGTAAAGATGTAGTAAAGTACCTTGGTATCTGGCTAGATCAGTATCTATATTTCAATCGACATATAGATGCTGCTCTGGCCAGAGCTAGGGGAGCGTTTGCTCTGACAAGACGGTTGTTTTATAGCAGCCGCCTTGAAAACAGGGTGAAGGTGATTTGCTACATGGCCCTTATCCGGCCAATGATTGCCTATGGGTGCCTTGTGTGGTTTAACGTTGCCCCATCTCAAATGGAAAAGATTCGGGTGTTTGAGAGGCAGTGTCTTAGGACCTGTCTTGGATTACACAGAATACCAGAGTCGGAGTACAAACATTATTATGCCATCGAGGTCTTATACAACGGGGCCAATATAAACAGGATAGATAACTTTTTAATTAAGCTGATTCGGGGTCACATTTCAAGAGCGATGACCTCAGCCAATGGACTTATTTTCGGGGCTTATTACCCCAATGAAGAATATAGTGAGAGCGTTTGTCTTAACGGTTTCATCCCGCCCGAGACATTCCTCTATTTAGACAGTCGGGGGCTGATACAGGATAGATTGGCGGTTCCGTTAATCTACCACGTCGGCCGTAGAACTGTGGATCGGAGAATCCTGTATGGTCGAGACGTCGGCTCTGGGAACGGAGCAGAGCGTCTGCGGTTCAGTAGAGCTGTGCCCCTCCGGGACAAAAGGGACTTTTATAAGCAAGTTCAAAAATACTGGTGGTTGGGTGACCACCTTGATATTGATGGTTAGTCAAAGTTGTTGCCTTGGCCGACCTACGTATTTTTAAGTATTAATAGGTTTATTTTATGTAGGACAGTGGTGGCACCAAAAAAAAATATAAAACACAAACTGCATTTTTTTTTTTTTTTTTTTATAAATTCATTTTTTATTTTCAATTTAACTTATAACTAACTTAAATGCTAGACAAAAAACTTAAAAACTAGCTTACAGAATAACTTAACTAACTTACTGGCCCCATACGGGCGCTCTAAATTATACTATAACTATATATTAAAAATGCCTTTGGGCGTAAAAACTAACTTAAATTAAACTTCAAAATTACTTAAAACTAAACGAGAAAATTTTTAAAAACTCGTTTTTCGAGACATTTTATTTTATATAAAAACTTAAAACTACCCTTAACCTAAATAATAAAACTAAATAAACCTAAACTAAAATATACGTAAATATACGTTATTAACTTAAAACTACTTAAAAATACTTAAAATAACTTAAAACTAGAACAGCCACCAGCAGCAATTTTTTTTTTTTTTTGTTTTTTTTTTTTTTTTTTTTTTTTTTTTTTTTTTTGGTGCAGCAGCCAATGCATATGCGCACACGCTTTCTAATATATATATATTTATATACATATATTTAACCGCCAAATGCACATACACACCAACAAATGCAGTTTATGTGTTTTCTATTTTTTTTGGTGCCACCACTGTCCTACATAAATTATACCTATTAATACTTAAAAATACGTAGGTCGGCCAAGGCAACAATTTTGACTAACCATCAATATCAAGGTGGTCACCCAACCACCAGTATTTTTGAACTTGCTTATAACAGTCCCTTTTGTCCCGAAGGGGCACAGCTCTACTGAACCGCAGACGCTCTGCTCCGTTCCCAGAGCCGACGTCTCGACCATACAGGATTCGCCGATCCACAGTTCTACGGCCGACGTGGTAGATTAACGGAACCGCCAATCTATCCTGTATCAGCCCCCGACTGTCTAAATAGAGGAATGTCTCGGGCGGGATGAAACCGTTAAGACAAACGCTCTCACTATATTCTTCATTGGGGTAATAAGCCCCGAAAATAAGTCCATTGGCTGAGGTCATCGCTCTTGCAATGTGACCCCGAATCAGCTTAATTAAAAAGTTATCTATCCTGTTTATATTGGCCCCGTTGTATAAGACCTCGTTGGCATAATAATGTTTGTACTCCGACTCTGGTGTTCTGTGTAATCCAAGACAGGTCCTAAGACACTGCCTCTCAAACACCCGAATCTTTTCCATTTGAGATGGGGCAACGTTAAACCACACAGGGCACCCATAGGCAATCATCGGCCGGATGAGGGCCATGTAGCAAATCACCTTCACTCTGTTTTCAAGGCGGCTGCTATAAAACAACCGTCTTGTCAGAGCAAACGCTCCCCTAGCTCTGGCCAGAGCAGCATCTATATGTCGATTGAAATATAGATACTGATCTAGCCAGATACCAAGGTACTTTACTACATCTTTACTCGCCAGTGGATGTCCACTTGGTCCAACGATCACTAGATTTCTCCAGTTCTTTCTTGTATCCCTAGAAGCCTTAGACAAAGGGGTTCTAAACAGGATAGTTTCTGATTTCTGAAAGTTAATTTTTAACTTCCAGTCATCACAATATCGCTGAATCTTGTCGAAGTCACACTGCAAGAGAATTCTGATGACTTCAACTTTTGGACCCGTCCTGTACGCTACAAGGTCATCGGCATACGCAATCGCATGAGTGAGACTACCTACCAGATCGCTGGTGTAAATACTAAAAAGAATCGGCGAGTTCACAGCTCCTTGCTGTAGACCGTTTTTAATATCAAAAGTTGTGGTCGAAGTTACATTGCCACTTTTGACAACAAACTTTCTACCATTGAGCATGTCATGAAGCATATACAACAGTGGTTTACTTATGCCAAATCTGGTTAATTTCAGATAAAGACCCTCTAACCATACGGTGTCGAAAGCCTTCTCTAAATCAACAAGAACGGCACCTGTGCATTGATTTTTCGCTTTGTTCCATTGAACATCAGAAACTAACTTAGACGCGGCATGAATAGTGTCATGTCCCGCCTTAAAGCCAAACTGATTGTCTGGAATAATATTCTTGTCCTCAGCCCACTTGAACAGAGCTCTATTGAGAATCTTTTCGAATACCTTACTGATACTTGGAAGAAGACTTATCGACCGAAGATTTGCCGGATTGGAGCTGTCCTTTCCCTTTTTGGGGAGAGGATGGACCACAGCTGTCTTCCAACTCACTGGATAATATGCATTATTCAATGCGTTGTTAAACAGTGTGGTATAAATGTCTATGGCTTCCTCAGGGAGATGTCGTAACACAATGTTGGGTATACCATTGACCCCCGCAGATTTCTTTTTCTTTAATGTTTGAAAAATTAACTGAAGTTCTACCTTCGAAATTAACAATGAACTGGGTCCATTTCGCTCGGCGATGGTGGCGTTTGCCAAATTTTCGTCATTGAACCCGGTGAAACCAGTATTCTCAGATCTTCATTGCGTTATGTTATTTCCAAGATAGAAATTGTGCAGCAAGGCTCTGTTCTCCAGGTCATGATTCGGACGAATGCTAGCATTCACCTTATACACTTGCTGGAAAGCAGCCCCTACAGCTTCTACCTTTTCCTGAGGATCTTCTATCATATAAAAATTGTCATCGAAAACGGCACCTTCCGGATCAATTCCCGCAATCGTTAGTACGTCTTCGTTATCTGTTGTCCTCTGGAGTTTAAGACATGGAAGATCGTTTTGATCATTTCTTCTAAATATCTTATTTATTTGGGGAAACATACTAGGGTCGCTAGAATTAACAGCCCGAATTCTGTTATCCCAATATAAATTAATAGATAATCTATAGTTTTGTCCAATCAGAATGTTAATGTTTTTGATCGACGACTTCAATGTCCTAATCTCCAGATCACGTGTGTCCGTGAAACGTCTGTACAGAAGTTTCAATCTAGTCAGCAGTCCACTTTTTTGTCGGTGTAGTGCGTCGATTGTCGCGTTCTTGTATAAACCAGTAGGGTCTTGTTCCTTATATTTTGGGATTGTTCTGTCTATTGTTCGTTTTATAGTCGTATCCATTTGAGTCAGGAACCCGTCGATCTCGACGTTCGTCAGGTTTCTGTCATTTGGTAGAGAAATGTCATCGGAACGTATTTCTCTTGCCAAGGCTTTGGAGAAGCGTGGCCAGCGCGTCTTACTGAAATTGTAAGAGTGCACAGGCACATACTCATCCAATTCCACAAGTTCGCTCGGAAGCTGTATTACGGTGGCAAGTCCGCAGTGATCACTGTCGTATTCAATCGTTCGTAAACAGTTTCTTGTCTGTTGATTTGTTGCGTCAGTTATAACAAGTCGTGAGTCAAGCAGTAAAAGATCCAGAAAACTACCACTTCTCGGAAAAGACGGTCTATCTGTAGCCAGAAGGTCGATCCTACACTCAACACTGTATCGACCCATCCAATTAAAAAGATGGTTCCCTCTAGGATTTTGTACTTGATTTCCCCAATCTACATGTTTGGCGTTCAAGTCCCCTGCCATGAGATAATAATTCTCATCCAAGTTTAATCTTAAGCATTCGAAAAGTTTTTCGAGTTCTGCGATAAAATTAGCTGGCTGAGGTGCGTCAGGTGCGTACACCGCGATTGCGTACATTCTTTTCCCTTGCTGGAGAGGAATGCAAACGATGCAAGCTTCTAGCAGCCCAAACCTTCGCACTTCACTATTATATATAACTTTATGTTTAATGCCCTTTCGTATGAAGATTGCGACCCCACCCCCTTGAGAGAAGTTGGGCCGATCCCTTCTTAAGATATTGTAATTTTTATTAGTCAGTTTGTGTTTCTGGTTTAGCTTAGTTTCGCTAGCCATAAACACATCAGGACTTTGGTCTTGCAGCAAATGAAAGAGGTTTGCTCTACGTTCGGTCCTAATCAGCGAATTTACATTCACAGCTAGGATCATAAAGGGTCGCTCAGGCAGCGCGCCTTTAACCTTTTCGCGTTGCCGGCAGAATAGAGCAGAGGTAATCCACCCTAGCCGCCTGCTCCCTGATCTGTTTTTGCACGTCGGTTAACTGACCATGAATGGTCAGCAACACCTGCATCAGATCTGCCTCTGGCACAGGAGCCGTAGGCACTTGGACCTGTTTGGCTACCTGTGGTTGAGGCTGTACCGTATTTCCCATTCCAGACGCCATTTGGGCGTAAGAAATTGCGGGATTGACGGAAGTTGTTTTCTGGCGTACTTCAGGGCGTCTCACCTCAACTGTTTTCTTTTGGGCTTTGTTTTGCTTTATCTCCTGAAACTTCGGACATCCCCGATAGTTTGCGGGGTGCCCGGAGC
Source organism: Baccha elongata (assembly GCA_951217065.1). NCBI lineage: Eukaryota > Metazoa > Arthropoda > Insecta > Diptera > Syrphidae > Baccha > Baccha elongata. Next base: position 79,927,262 of record OX578274.1, read on the forward strand.
CTCGGCAGAGCGCACATTTTAACTGGGTCATATCTGTGACCCTATCTTGCCCGAGTTTACACTCCACTGTTTTGTGGGTATCTCCACATTTAACGCAGACTGGGTCCATACCACAGTTAACTGCAACGTGTCCGAACCCTTGGCAGTTCATGCATTGAAGCATGTCTTTCTGCTTATTTAGTTTTTCCCATCGTACAACTTGGTAATCCAGGACTGTTATATTCCTTAGACCACTCAATTTGCTTTGGGGCGAGAGTTGAACCAGGAAGAATGGTAAATTCCGTTTCTCCCGTCTGGCTTTGACTGTGGTGAACGGTCTGATCCCGATAAACTCGAGATCGTCGCTCGCCACTTGACGGAGCTCAGCTAAGAGCGCCTGCGGATCCGTAGAGGATTCGATACCCTTCAGGAGGACTGTTTGAAGCTTGTCTTCCTTCGGGGTGAAACTATAATATTCTGTTCTAGTTTGAGACAGAAGGTCTTTGACTTTTTTGTAGTGCTCTAAAGATGAGCACTGAATGGAATGCCTGTCTGCGTTTAGCCACTTAATTATAAAATTGTTGCCTACAACCGACCTACATATTTCAATAGTGTCTTTTATATGCATTTTATAAGTATTTATAGGTGGCACCTTACCTTTCTTTGCTTGTGGCTGTTGCTGTTGTTGTTGTGACTGCTGCTGTTGTCTCTGCTGCTGTTGCATCGGCTGCTGTTGGGTCTGCTGCTGTTGTGACTGCTGCGGTTGTTGCTGTTGCGGTTGTTGCTGTTGCTGTTGTTGCTGCTGCTGTTGCTGCTTCTGTGTCTGTTGTCGTTGCTGTTGTGGTTGTTGTTGTTGTTGTTTTTGTTTTGCTTGCTGTTGCTGAGGCTGATGCTGTGGTTGCTGAGACGGTTGTTGTGGCTTATGAAGCTGTTGCTGTGGCTGCTTCTTTAACTGCTGCTTCTGTGGCTGCTGCTGGTCTGGGAGTGGTTTTTGTTCCTGAGGAGGCTGCTGTTGTAGCGAAGCTTGCTCTTGGAGCGCTTGTTGGCGGGTGCGCTGCTCAAGAGCAACTATGCGCTCCTTCTCCCGTCTTGCCTCCTGCTTCTTCTTGAGCGCTTCAACAAGCTTTATGAGCGAAGAGATCTGCTCTGTTAAAGCCTCGATTTGCTGGTCCTCTTCTTCGTCGGACAGCTCAACTACCTCGCCACTGACGTAATGTCCTTCTCCTTCCACAGACATGTAGGAGATGTCATCAGCATTATCGTCAGCGGCGTTTTCTTCGCCGGTTAGACTGGCGTCCTTATCGTTTAGATTGACGGCGGCGATCGCTCCGTCAGCCTCTTTGACGTGCATGTCATCCGCCTCAGCTTCATCGTCGTCTTCTACGTTTTTGTCGTTGTTTTCGTTGTCGTCATCGTCGTTGGAGGAGCTATCCAGCTGCCTCTGTATTTTTGCCTGAGCCGAGGCCTTGGCTGAACGTCCGCGCCCTCCTATTTTCTGCGTTGCTTCCACATCTGAGGTACGCTTTTTAACTACCAGGTTTGGTTTGTACCGAATATAGCGCCTTCTCTTAAGAGGATCTTGTTCTTCGGCACATGCCGGTCCTGGATTTTTCCCTTTAGTAGGGCTCGATGTCTTTGCAGTTGCCATGCTGCTGGATCCTATCTCGGCACGTGCCGATGACGATGTTGTTGTAGTTGTCGTTGCTGTTGTTGTTGTTGTTGCCACTTTGGGCTTTGCTGGTCCTGCTGCTGCTGCTGCTGTTGTTGTTGCTTTTTGGGCTTTGGACTGCCCTGCTACAATTGGTTTTAGTGCTTGGCCTGATGGCCCCGCTACTTGATTGTCGGATGACACATCACCTGATGGTCCAACTGTCTTCCTTGTTGTTGGGGGACCATCTTTCGATGTCCCCGTTGGTTTTCCCATCTCTCTATCGTTATTCTCTCTATTTCTGGTCACCTTTTCCCAGAATTGGTTTAAAAAAAAGCCCTGACCAAAGTGGGACTCGAACCCACGCTCTCCAGATCCGCCGTCTGCCACTCTTTTTTTTTTTTTTTTTTTTTTTTTTTTTTTAAATTCATTTTTATTTTCCATTTAACTTATAACTAACTTAAATGCTAGACAAAAATCTTAAAAACTAGCTTACAGAATAACTTAACTAACTTACTGGCCCCATACGGGCGCTCTAAATTATACTATAGCTATATATTAAAAATGCCTTTCGGCGTAAATTCAAATGTAAATTAAATTAAAATCTATATTACTTAAAGCTAAACAAGAAAATTCCTTAAAAAAACTTGTTTTTCTATGACATTTTTTATTTAAAAACTTAAAACTACCCTGTACCTAAATAAAACTAAATTAACCTAAATAAAACTAAAATATACGTAAATATACGTAATTAACTTAAAACTACTTAAAAATACTTAAAATAACTTAAAACTAGAACAGCCACCAGCAGCGTTTTTTTTTTTTTTTTTTTTTTTTTTTTTTTTTTTTTTTTTTTTTTTTTTGTCATCAGCCTACGCACATGCACACACGCCATACATATCCATACATTAACACATATACATATGTATGCGCTCAAGCACATATCCACAGACAACAGACAGCAATTTTTTGGATTTTTTATCTTTTTTTGGTGCCACCGTCACTGTCCTACTTCATCTACCTAGTTATACCTTATAAATACGTAGGTCAGCCAAGGCAACAACTTCGACTAACCATCAATATCAAGGTGGTCACCCAACCACCAGTATTTTTGAACTTGCTTACAAAAGTCCCTTTTGTCCCGAAGGGGCACAGCTCTACTGAACCGCAGACGCTCTGCTCCGTTCCCAGAGCCGACGTCTCGACCATACAGGATTCGCCGATCCACAGTTCTACGGCCGACGTGGTAGATTAACGGAACCGCCAATCTATCCTGTATCAGCCCCCGACTGTCTAAATAGAGGAATGTCTCGGGCGGGATGAAACCGTTAAGACAAACGCTCTCACTATATTCTTCATTGGGGTAATAAGCCCCGAAAATAAGTCCATTGGCTGAGGTCATCGCTCTTGCAATGTGACCCCGAATCAGCTTAATTAAAAAGTTATCTATCCTGTTTATATTGGCCCCGTTGTATAAGACCTCGTTGGCATAATAATGTTTGTACTCCGACTCTGGTGTTCTGTGTAATCCAAGACAGGTCCTAAGACACTGCCTCTCAAACACCCGAATCTTTTCCATTTGAGATGGGGCAACGTTAAACCACACAGGGCACCCATAGGCAATCATCGGCCGGATGAGGGCCATGTAGCAAATCACCTTCACTCTGTTTTCAAGGCGGCTGCTATAAAACAACCGTCTTGTCAGAGCAAACGCTCCCCTAGCTCTGGCCAGAGCAGCATCTATATGTCGATTGAAATATAGATACTGATCTAGCCAGATACCAAGGTACTTTACTACATCTTTACTCGCCAGTGGATGTCCACTTGGTCCAACGATCACTAGATTTCTCCAGTTCTTTCTTGTATCCCTAGAAGCCCTAGACAAAGGGGTTCTAAACAGGATAGTTTCTGATTTCTGAAAGTTAATTTTTAACTTCCAGTCATCACAATATCGCTGAATCTTGTCGAAGTCACGCTGCAAGAGAATTCTGATGACTTCAACTTTTGGACCCGTCCTGTACGCTACAAGGTCATCGGCATACGCAATCGCATGAGTGAGACTACCTATCAGATCGCTGGTGTAAATACTAAAAAGAATCGGCGAGTTCACAGCTCCTTGCTGTAGACCGTTTTTAATATCAAATGTTGTGGTAGAAGTTACATTGCCACTTTTGACAACAAACTTTCTACCATTGAGCATGTCATGAAGCATATATAACAGTGGTTTACTTATGCCAAATCTAGTTAATTTCAGATAAAGACCCTCTAACCATACGGTGTCGAAAGCCTTCTCTAAATCAACAAGAACGGCACCCGTGCATTGATTTTTCGCTTTGTTCCATTGAACATCAGAAACTAACTTAGACGCGGCATGAATAGTGTCATGTCCCGCCTTAAAGCCAAACTGATTGTCTGGAATAATATTCTTGTCCTCAGCCCACTTGAACAGAGCTCTATTGAGAATCTTTTCGAATACCTTACTGATACTTGGAAGAAGACTTATCGACCGAAGATTTGCCGGATTGGAGCTGTCCTTTCCCTTTTTGGGGAGAGGATGGACCACAGCTGTCTTCCAACTCACTGGATAATATGCATTATTCAATGCGTTGTTAAACAGTGTGGTATAAATGTCTATGGCTTCCTCAGGGAGATGTCGTAACACAATGTTGGGTATACCATCGACCCCCGCAGATTTCTTTTTCTTTAATGTTTGAAAAATTAAATGAAGTTCTACCTTCGAAATTAACAATGAACTGGGTCCATTTTGCTCGGCGATGGTGGCGTTTGCCAAATTTTCGTCATTGAACCCGGTGAAACCAGTATTCTCAGATCGCCATTGCGTTATGTTATTTCCAAGATAGAAATTGTGCAGCAAGGCTCTGTTCTCCAGGTCATGATTCGGACGAATGCTAGCATTCACCTTATACACTTGCTGGAAAGCAGCCCCTACAGCTTCCACCTTTTCCTGAGGATCTTCTATCATATAAAAATTGTCATCGAAAACGGCACCTTCCGGATCAATTCCCGCAATCGTTAGTACGTCTTCGTTATCTGTTGTCCTCTGGAGTTTAAGACATGGAAGATCGTTTTGATCATTTCTTCTAAATATCTTATTTATTTGGGGAAACATACTAGGGTCGCTAGAATTAACAGCCCGAATTCTGTTATCCCAATATAAATTAATAGATAATCTATAGTTTTGTCTAATCAGAACGTTAATGTTTTTGATCGACGACTTCAATGTCCTAATCTCCAGATCACGTGTGTCCGTGAAACGTCTATAAAGAAGTTTCAACCTAGTCAGCAGTCCACTTTTTTGTCGGTGTAGTGCGTCGATTGTCGCGTTCTTGTATAAACCGTTTGGGTCTTGTTCCTTATATTTTGGGATTGTTTTGTCCATTGTTCGTTTTATAGTCGTATCCATTTGAGTCAGAAACCCGTCGATCTCGAGGTTCGTCAGGTTTCTGTCATTTGGTGGAGAAATGTCCTCGGAACGTATTTCTCTTGCCAAGGCGTTGGAGAAGCGTGGCCAGCGCGTCTTACTGAAATTGTAAGAGTGCACAGGCACATACTCATCCAATTCCACAAGTTCGCTCGGAAGCTGTATTACGGTGGCAAGTCCGCAGTGATCGCTGTCGTATTCGATTGTTCGTAAACAGTTTCTTGTCTGTTGATTTGTTGCGTCAGTTATAACAAGTCGTGAGTCAAGCAGTAAAAGATCCAGAAAGCCCCCGCTCCTAGGAAACGAAGGTCTATCTGTCGCAAAAAGATCGATCCTACACTCAACACTGTGACGACCCATCCAATTAAATAAATGGTACCCTCTCGGATTTTGAATTTGATTTCCCCAATCTTCATGTTTGGCGTTCAAATCTCCTGCCATTAGATAATAATTTTCATCCAAGTGCAGTCTTAAGCATTCGAAAAGTTTTTCGAGTTCTGCGATAAAATTAGCAGGCTGAGGTGCTTCGGGTGCGTACGCCGCGATCACGTACATTCTTTTCCCCTGAAGGAGCGGAATGCAAATGACGCAGGCTTCTAACTGCCCAAATCTTCGCACTTCACTATTATATATAACCTTAAATTTAATGCCCTTTCGTATGAAGATTGCGACCCCACCCCCTTGAGAGGAGTTAGGCCGATCCCTTCGCACGATATTGTAATTATTATTAGTCAGTTTGTGTTTCTGATTTAGCTTAGTTTCGCTAGCCATAAACACATCAGGACTTTGGTCTTGCAGCAAATGAAAGAGATTTGCTCTACGTTCGGTCCTAATCAGCGAATTTACATTCACAGCTAGGATCTTAAAGGGTCGCTCAGGCAGCGCGCCTTTAACCATTTCGCGTTGCCGGCAGAATAGAGTAGAGGTAATCCACCCTAGCCGCCTGCTCCCTGATCTGTTTTTGCACGTCGGTTAACTGACCATGAATGGTCAGCAACACCTGCATCAGATCTGCCTCTGGCACAGGAGCCGTAGGCACTTGGACCTGTTTGGCTACCTGTGGTTGAGGCTGTACCGTGTTTCCCTTTCCAGACGCGATTTGGGCGTAAGAAATTGCGGGATTAACGGGAGTTGTTTTCTGGCGTACTTCAGGGCGTCTCACCTCAACTGTTTTCTTTTGGGCTTTGTTTTGCCTTATCTCCTGAAACTTCGGACATCCCCGATAGTTTGCGGGGTGCCCGGAGCCTCGGCAGAGCGCACATTTTAACTGGGTCATGTCTGTGACCCTATCTTGCCCGAGTTTACACTCCACTGTTTTGTGGGTATCTCCACATTTAACGCAGACTGGGTCCATACCACAGTTAACTGCAACGTGTCCGAACCCTTGGCAGTTCATGCATTGAAGCATGTCTTTCTGCTTATTTAGTTTTTCCCATCGTACAACTTGGTAATCCAGGACTGTTATATTCCTTAGACCACTCAATTTGCTTTGGGGCGAGAGTTGAACCAGGAAGAATGGTAAATTCCGTTTCTCCCGTCTGGCTTTGACTGTGGTGAACGGTCGGACCCCGATAAACTCGAGATCGTCGCTCGCCACTTGACGGAGCTCAGCTAAGAGCGCCTGCGGATCCGTAGAGGATTCGATACCCTTCAGGAGGACTGTTTGAAGCTTGTCTTCCTTCGGGGTGAAACTATAGTATTCTGTTCTAGTTTGGGACAGAAGGTCTTTCACTTTTTTGTAGTGCTCTAAAGATGAGCACTGAATAGAATGCCTGTCTGCGTTAAGCCGCTTAATTATGAAATTGTTGCCTATGACTGACCTACATATTTCAATTGTGTCTTTTAAATGCATTTTATAAGTATTAATCGGTGGCACCTTACCTTTCTTTGCTTGTGGCTGTTGCTGTTGTTGCTGTTGTTGTGACTGCTGCTGTTGTCTCTGCTGCTGTTGCATCGGCTGCTGTTGGGTCTGCTGCTGTTGTGACTGCTGCGGTTGTTGCTGTTGCGGTTGTTGCTGTTGCTGTTGTTGCTGCTGCTGTTGCTGTTTCTGTGTCTGTTGTCGTTGCTGTTGTGGTTGTTGTTGTTGTTGTTTTTGTTTTGCTTGCTGTTGCTGAGGCTGATGCTGTGGTTGCTGAGACGGTTGTTGTGGTTTTTGAAGCTGTTTCTGTTGCTGCTTCTTTGACTGCTGCTTCTGTGGCTGCTGCTGGTCTGGGAGTGGTTTTTGTTCCTTAGGAGGCTGCTGTTGTAGCGAAGCTTGCTCTTGGAGCGCTTGTTGGCGGGTGCGCTGCTCAAGAGCAACTATGCGCTCCTTCTCCCGTCTTGCCTCCTGCTTCTTTTTGAGCGCTTCAACCAGCTCAATGAGCGAAGAGATCTGCTCTGTCAGCGCCTCAATCTGCTGGTCCTCTTCCTCGTCGGACAGCTCAACTACCTCGCCACTGACGTAATGTCCTTCTCCTTCCACAGACATGTAGGAGATGTCATCCGCATTATCGTCAGCGGCGTTTTCTTCGCCGGTTAGACTGGCGTCCTTAACATTTGGATTGACGGCGGCGATCACTCCGTCAGCCTCTTCGACGTGCCTGTCATCCGCCTCAGCTTCATCGTCGCCTTCTACGTTTTTGTCGTTGTTTTCGTTGTCGTCATCGTCGTTGGAGGAGCTATCCAGCTGCCTCTGTATTTTGGCCTGAGCCGAAGCCTTGGCTGAACGCCCGCGCCCTCCTATTTTCTTGGCAGCTTCTATATCAGAGGTGCGCTTCTTAACTATTAGGTTTGGTCTGTACCTAATGTGGCGCCTTCTCTTCAGAGGATCTTGTTCATCGACAGATGCCGGTCCTGCATTTTTCCCTTTAATAGGGCTTGATGTCTTTGCAGTTGCTATGCTGCTGGTTACGTTCTCGGCACGTGCCGATGACGATGTTGTTGTAGTTGTCGTTGCTGTTGTTGTTGATATTGCCACTTTGGGCTTTACTTGTACTGCTGCTGCTGCTGCTGTTGTTGTTGGTTTTTGGGCTTTGGACTGCCCTGCTACCGTTGCTCTTAGTGCTTGGCCTGATGGCCCCGCTACTTGACTGTCGGATGACACATCACCTGATGTTCCTCCAACTGTCTTCCTTGTTGTTGGGGGACCATCTTTCGATGTCCCCGTTGGTCTGCCACTCTACCACCTAGGCTAACTTGCCACTTGAAAATGGTAGGTTAAATAAAAAAAAAAAAAGCTGCGGGTGGCTGTTCTAGTTTTAAGTTATTTTAAGTATTTGTAAGTAGTTTTAAGTTATATACGTATATTTACGTATATTTTAGTTTTATTTAGGTTAATTTAGTTTTATTGAGGTACAGGGTAGTTTTAAGTTTTTTATAAGTTTTTTATATAAAATAAACGTCTTGAAAAACGAGTTTTTAAAAATTTTCTCGTTTAGTTTTAAGTAATTTTGAATTTTACTTTAAGTTAGTTTTTACGCTGAAAGGCATTTTTTTAAATATAGTTATAGTATAAATTAGAGCGCCCGTATGGGGCCAGTAAGTTAGTTAAGTTAATATGTAACCTAGTTGTTTAAGATTTTTTGATTAGCATTAAGATAGATATAAGAAAATGGAAAAAAAAAAAAAAAAAAAAAAAAAAAAAAAAAAAATCGCTTCCCAATAGTTCAGCGAAATCAAGCATTATTAAGCGTGGTTAGTACTTAGATGGGGGACCGTTCATGTGCTATCCATGTGCTGTTGTCATCTGTTTCTCTGTTCTGTCTTTCTTCTGTTGTGTATGTCTCTGTCATGTATTAGTCTATTTCTCTTGTGTTGTTCAAGCCGATAGCCTAAGCTGCTAGTGCTTATATGTGACTCTACTTCGTAGATTTATCTACGGAGTAGAATAAATAATAATAATAATAAAGAAAATATAGTTTGGGCTATAAAAAGTTTTTCTCCGTATAAATCTCCTGGTCTGGACGGCATACTCCCTATAATGCTACAAAAGCTACAAGACGTAGTTGTTCCATGGGTGGCCACAGAATTTGGATTATCGTTTGGAATTGTGTTTAATTTGGATTTAATAATTTGACTGAATTTCTGCCAGTCAATTCTGTTTGGGTTTCTATAGGGTGGTGGCTTTATGATATTAAAGTTAAGACCGAAGAGGATCCATTTGTGGTCTGAAAAGGACCTTAACGGGGATACCCTCCAGTTTTCCATCATAGAGTTAACGTTAGTGGGGGCGACTGTAGTGTCAAGTACATCCTCCCATCCATCAAAATTTTCAGAACTAGGAAATGTAAAGGTGGGGGTATTACCTCTGTTAAAGGGTATCTCTTGCTAAAACATGTTCCAGAGTCTTGGAATCAGGTTAGAGTTGTTTTTATCCCAAAGGTGGAAAGGCGGGGCCATGAATCGGCAAAAGATTTTCGCTCGATTAGTCTGACCGCATTAGTCTAATCGCATTAGGGAAATTCTTACTATTTCCCCTCTATACTCCATCGTCACCAAAACCTTCGGTTAGCACTCAGAACACCAGCGGTGGGCGGGTGCTAACCACAACACAAAAACAAGGCCGGACAAACAAACATAGGTCCCATCGCACGACTCGCAAAGCCCAGTTCAACCATGCTAGATTCGTCCTGAAAAAAATTGCGAAACGAGAAGAAACGCAAGCATTAAGCGAACGCGATCGTGAGGACAGGGAGAAGTTCTCCAAAATTGTTGAAGAATATAGCAAGTTCTTGGAGGGCGCTACTCTTCAGAGGAAAGAGCAAGTTGCAAAGCGCAACAGGTCTCAGGATGAGACTACTCGGCCCTCGAAAAAGAGTAAGGCTCTTCCAGTTCTTGCCAGAAATAAAAAAAACACTCCACCATAGACATCCGGCAGTCAGCCAGTGGCGAAAATTTGAGTGAGATCGTCAGGGACGATCTTCAAGTTGCGCTGATGGACGAGTTTTCCTCTACAGGGAAACCAGTCCTCGAAGCGTGGAACGCTATTGAGGCTCGACTGCAGGGTATGGTGGTGGAACATATCCTAGAGGGTAAGGGAGGGCCCTCTCCATCCTTCAGCTCTGCTGAGACGGTAAGAGGATATAGGGTGATCAAGTGCAAGGATCAGTTGTCGAAGGAATTCCTTGGCAATTGCGTCACTAAGATTAGTGATGCATGGAAAGGCATGAAGCTCAAGCTAATTCAAGCCAGGGACATTCCCAGACAACCAAAGGCTCGCATTTGGATACCGTATATGGAAAAGTTGGATGGTGAGAGCTTTCTCAAAGTCCTAAAATGCCAAAACCCGGGGGTTGCTATGGACGACTGGGTCGTCATTAAAGCCGAAGGGGCCAATCTCTTGTCAAGTTCGGCGTCGATGCTTACATTACAAAATGGATTTTATCCATGTTAAGATCAAGAATCATTCAAGCAACGTTGGGTAATGACCACATTATTAAACTCGTAGATAGGGGTACACCTCAGGGAGGAGTTCTATCCCCCTTACTATGGTTGCTTGTCATGGACACAATCCTTTGTGAACTGGACAACTGTGGTGTAAAGGCGGTGGCGTATGCGGATGATCTGGTGGTTATGACATCAGGGGCGTTTCCTACAGTGATAAGTGATATCATGGAAACTGCCTTGAAAAGAGTTGACATCTGGGCTACTAGTTGTGGACTAGGTGTCTCTTCTTCTCCTTTTTCCGACGATGCTATATACGATCTCGAATGGGATCATATATTTCCCACTTCTCCACTTCACCTACTGATCTGTGTGTGGGGTTCGTCGGGTTGACCTCAGAAAATGTCGGCAAGCTTCCCGGTTATGGATTGTTCCATGTCTGAGGCCAACTGAATGCTGATGTCGCTCCATTTGTTTTTTCCAGGAATTTTTCTGCCTGCCTCTCTTCCGCGATTGTACTGGAATGTTGTATGAAAGTGCCTTTTGAACGGGATTCTCAGCGTCTCTTCTAAGTACGTGCCAGTACCAGCTGAGTTTGTCGTGCTGTATTTTATCGACGATGGTATCTTTAACGTGAAGACTTCTTCGGATCCTTTTACTTCGGATTCGATCTAGCTTTGTTACTCCTGCTGTCATGCGGAGCATCTTCATCTCAGTTGCCGTCAATTTGCTCTCATACTTTTTGTACATTGTCCAACATTGTGAACCATATGTAAGCGCTGGACGGACTGCTGATGTGTAGAGTTTTCCTTTTAGTTTAGGGGGCATTTTTCGGTCACAGAAGATGGCAGAGTTCTCACGCCACTTCATCCACCCTACGCTTATGCGATGGTTGATGTCGTCATCACAGGATGCTTCGTTGTTGATCATAGATCCAAGATATTTAAACTTTTCGCACTTGGGAAGCACTGTTCCGTTCAAATAAATGTCCGGAATGGCATGGATGGATCAGAAAATGGACAGCATAGGTATTCTGTCTTTTTGGTGCTTATGCGGTATCCATTCCCCTCCAAAGCGTCCACCAAGGAAGAAGCATTTTCACTTATGATGGCTCCATCATCAGCAAAGAATAACTGAGTCACTTTAGGGTCTCTCACCTTATCTTCGAGTAGATAATCAAGGACTGTTATAAAGAGCAAAGGACTCAGAACGCTTCCTTGGTGTACACCAACTTCTATTCTGAAATTCTCGGTTACTCCTGCAGTGCATCTGACCTTTGTTTTGACATGCTCGTACATATCCATGATGATCCGCACGTAGATTTCTGGAACTCCCCGTTGTCTAAGGGCCACCCATATCAGATCTCGTGGTTGTCGATCGAATGCTTTTTCAAAATCTACGAACACAGCATGCAAGTTACTTGAGGAATCGCGGTGTTTTTCCATTCTGATTCTTACACTCTGAATTGCATCTGTGGTTGATTTGCCCGAGACAAATCCACACTGGTCACTGGAAAGCCTTATTATTTTTCGCAAGCGGCCATCCAGTACACGCTCAACGATATTCATAGTGTGTGACATCAGCTTGATTGAACGGTAATTATCACAGTTTCGCGTATCACCCTTCCCCTTGTAAATTGGGAGAAGGTAACTCTACCTACATTGATTTGGCATTTGGCTACCGCTGATAAGTTTGGAGATGAGAACCGTGAGCCATCTTAGCCCGATGTTTCCCATCTTTTTCCAGAAATCAGACGGTAAACCGTCTGGCCCAATTGCTTTTCCCTTTTTGGAGTTTTTTTTTTAGTGCGGTCGTCACTCACTTCTTCGACAGTGATGTCGGGCACTTCTTCCTAGTTTGGTTCGGCTGTTGGAAAGTATCGTCTGGGAAACTGTTCATTTAAAAGTCCTTCGCAGTACTCTCGCCATCTGTGAAGAATTTTATCATCATTCACAAGAAGTTGGCCTTGAGCATCGTTTATGAACTTTGGTGAGCAAATCTCCTGGGAATTTCTCCTTCTTTGTGCAGCAATTTTAAAGATAGTTGCGCCTTTGTTAATATTAGCATTTCGCAGTTCCTGAAGGGCCTGGTTTGCGTCAGCAGCCGGTGCAGATATTTCTTCCAACTCCCGATACATGCTCTCCGTACTCTCTGCTTTAAGTTGGGCGCACTTCTTCTTTGCTTCTTTCTTGAAACCTAGCCATCACTGCTTTGGCTTCGTCGTTCCAACACCATGTTTCTTTGTCCCGTTGATGGTGGTGTCCTTTTGCGGTTCCTAGCAGTGATTTCGCTTTCTGAAGGCAAGTTCGTTGCAGCGAATCCCACATATTTTGTGCATTACACTCTTCACTTTCAGCTCTGTTGATGGTTTGGCACAGAACGTTCTTCATGCAAGAGATAAAAGTTTCTCCCTTAGCTTTGTCCAGATTGTACCACTTGATTCTTCCAAAGGACTCTGTTTGTTTCCTTATGCTCTTCGTCTCCATAAAAAATTCTGTCACTAGGAGACGGTGCTGCTGGGCAATCGCTTCTCCTAGTATCACCTTACAGTCTTTCACATTTGGTTTCAAGAAACTGTTAACCAAATGGAAGTCAATTTGAGTGTTATTGCCTCCACTGCTGTAGGTAATTAGGTGTCTGCTGTGTTTGATGAACATAGTGTTTAACACAATAAGACCGTATGACCTGCACATGTTAAGGATGTTTTCACCATCTGAATCCCTGGTGCCGTATCCCAGGCCACCATGGCAGTCCTCATAGTCCTCATTGGTCTCCCCGATATGTCCATTCAAGTCTTCGCCCACAAACAAAAGTTCTTCTTTCGAGATGTTCTTAAGGAGGTTGTGGAAATCGAGCCAAAACTTATCTTTTTCCACTTGCTCACACCCAGATTGGGGAGCATAGGCACTGACAATATTCCACACCTTTCCTTGCATCACCAGTTTAAGGGACATCAAACGGTCACTAGACTTTGAAATAGCCAAGACGCTTCCAAGTAATTCTTTTGCAAGGATGATACCTACACCGTTCTTCCGTTGTTCTTGTCCATAATAGAACATCTTATAATCTTTTGTTTTGACATCCAAGAAACGGGCCCTGTTTCCGGTGTTTCGCCATTTCGTTTCTTGGACACACAAGATTTCTAAACGCTTTCTCTTCATCATCTCTTCCAGCTCGAAGCTTCGTCCGTTGATACTTCCAACATTCCAACTCGCTATTCTCATATTTCGACTAATCTGTTGCATTACTTTGCTAGCCCCCGGAATCCGTCTAGCTCTGACCCGGTCATTTCTGCTCGGCCCAGGATCAGTAACTTGCAGAGCAGTGGTATTGCCTGGCGGGTTAGTGCCTGTTGTATTAGCAAGTACTTCCATAATGCTCGAAATTTTTCGAAATTTCGTATAACGTTTTTTCACATTTTTATCGACACTGGCATGCGCTTATATTGTTTGATCGCCTTTTAATACGCCGGTGATCTCCAGTCGCGCAACCCTAGGACTCACGCATGCACGCTGTTGGGAAAGCTTTAAGGTGTAATTTGTGTCGTTAGGCTCTCTCAGGTGTTATTAGCCTATAGATGTTAATTATCTCTTTATCGCCTTTTACGACAAGCGGGACCCACTGCAGGGATATTCTGACCCGTCCTTGCACGGGGGTTTTTGAATAAAATTCGAAACCAGTAACCCACTATGGGGATATGAGCCCTGCCGTTGGCCCTTAAAGGGTTCATCCGCCACCATCTCTTTTTTTTAGTACCCTGGCAAGTACTAAAAATCCTTACTGACCTCAGCTCTAAATATTCCAGAGTAGCTCGTGTAAGGTTTCTGTCTTCAAGGCTGTTAGTGACACCGTTGATTCTCTAAGTTGAATTCATTCGCCGCCCACCATCCTTCTAAAAGGCTCATCCAATATTATAGCCTAATTATTCAGCCAGTCTTATCCAACAGAGCATTATAGTGTTGCTATTTTTCTCTTTTGCTAACACTCGCACTTATTTGTTTAGCAAGTCAAGTCCGGATGGACGAGACCAGTACCCGATGGTTACCACTTGGAGGTAAAATAAGCACAATTGGTGTGTAGTTTTACGTTACATCACTGGGCATCGCCATGTTGATGCCACTCAGTGACTACCCGCTCCCTACAACACCCAACCATCGGGATTAGTTGTGGACTAGGTGTCAATCCAAATAAAACCGAATTGATGCTCTTCACCACTAGGACTAAAATTCCCCCCTTCACCCTACCCCAGTTGAACGGTCACACTCTTTCTCTATCAACAAAAGCTAAATACCTAGGAGTTATTCTGGACCCTAAGCTTAGCTGGAAAATCAATATCGAAGAACGTGTGAAGAAAGCAAGTATAGCCTTCTATGCATGTAGTAAAACTTTCGGGAAAAAATGGGGTCTGAAGTCTAAAATGATATTATGGACTTACACAGCTGTAGTTCGTCCAATTCTAACATACGGATCGATCGTATGGTGGCCAGCCCTAAGTAAAAAATATAATATAGACAAACTGAAAAAGATTCAAAGAACAGCCAGCATAGGATCCACAGGTGCAATTAGATCTTGCCCAACCGATGCCTTAAGCGTTATTCTTAATCTTTTGCCTCTAGACCTTCACATCAAATACATGGTATCCTGCAGTGCAACCAGGCTTAAAGAAGCAAGCTGTTGGGCAGAAAGACCCTATGGTCATGGACAAATCTTAAAACTGTTGCCAATAGATCTTCGCTCAGTCCATATTGACTACCAATACCCTTGTCTTGACTTTGATAAAAGTTTCAATGTGCTTTTTCCTACCAGAGACGAATGGAAAAACGATACGGTGACAAATGAATATGACACCACAATTTTCACTGACGGCTCAAAGATGGTTGACGGAGTTGGGGCGGGTGTTTACTCCGACAAACTTAAAATTAGTCAATCGTTCCGCCTGCCCGACGCTGCCAGAATATTTCAAGCTGAAGTGCTTGCTATTAAGAAAGTCTGTAGGATACTCAAACAAAAAACAATATCTAACCATAATATTCACAATGTAGCCATTTGTATAGATAGCCAAGCTGCAATTAAGGCAATTAACAGCTGCCTGGTGTCTTCAAAGATAGTTAGTTCATCAATGCAGAGCAGAGCTCTCAGGTTTCAGTGATAGTATAAAAATTTCTCTTGTATGGGTCCCAGGCCATAGCGACATCTAAGGCAATGAGCGAGCAGATGATCTTGCTAGGCAAGGATCAGCCCTTCTCGTCTCTCAGGCGGAATCAGTAGATCTTCCACTGGGCTTCGTGAAGGGCAGAATATATGACCATTTCCTTTTAGAATCAACAAAGAGGTGGCAAGGTTTGGCAACCTGTAAAATAACTAGAAAGATATGGCCAACCTATGACAAAAACAGATCGAATGATTTAATAAAACGAAACAGAATAGACACGGCCAGGGTCGTTGCAATCGTCACTGGCCATTGGCCAATAGGCGAACACGCAGCTAAAATGCGCATACCTTTTAACAGCTACTGCCGTAGTTGTAGAAATCCGCTGGAGAAGGAAACTATTGAGCATTTAATCTGCCACTGTCCGGCTCTGGCTAGATCTCGCCTCCAGGCATTTGGTAGCCTGTTTCTCGACAACCTGAACGTGCTGTCGAACAAAAGGATAAATGATTTTACCGCTTTTCTCAACAGCACCAGTTGGCTTTAATAAACCAAGCAATATCTCTATTTCAACTTTCACCTTGGAAGTTTTTGGAACTTTCGTTTAGGACTGGCTTTTAGGACTAGCACTTACTCTATCTTTGGCAATAGCATCAGAGTACTGATTAATACCTGGTAGGTATAAACTGTCTTTGAACGGGCTTAGCCTCATATAGATCTAGTGTAAAGTTATTGGGCAGGCTCTCAGTCCGGATGGAACCACCAAGCACACAGTGTGAGCTAATTTCTTCCTTTGGGACTGCGGGCACGGACCAAAAACTGGTCCCCTTAGCTTTTCAAAGCACTCACTCACTTTCCATTTCAACTTTCACCTTTTAAGTTTCTGGAACTTACATTATAAAGAATATACTCTAGCAACTTTCTTAGACGTAGAAGGAGCCTTTAATAACGTCCTAACTGAATCTATTCTACAATCCCTTCGGAGTTGATGCTTCTCTAAGAGAATGGGTAGTATCCATGCTTAGTGACAGAGTAATTCAAGCTAAGTTAGGTAATACACAATCGATCAAATACGTAAACAGAGGAACACCACAGGGAGGAGTTCTTTCTCCTTTACTATGGCTTCTTGGAATGAACAAAATCCTAGTGGAACTTGAGGAAGGGGGGGTGAAGGTTGTGGCGTATGCCGACGATTTAGTTTTGCTGGCATCTGGTAAGTTCCTATCTGTGATAAGTGAAATCACTGACAAGTCCCTGCGTAAAGTTAACAGATGGGCCATAAGCTGCGGTTAGGGGATTAATCAAAGCAAGACAGAACTGTTGCTCTTTACAAACAAATATAAGATACCTACCTTCACTCTTCCTCGCCTCAATGGTCACACTCTCCAACTCTCAACCTGTGCGAAATATCTGGTTGTAATTCTTGACCCTAAACTAAACTGGAAATTGAACATTGAAGAAAGGGTTAAAAAAGCCAGCATAGCTTTTTATGCCTGCAGTAAAACATTCGGTAAAAGTTGGGGCCTCCAGTCGAAGATGGTTCTATGGACATATACCGCAGTAGTACGATCAATACTAACCTATGGATCTATTGTCTGGTGGCCTGCCTCAAGCAAAGCCTACAATACCAATAAGGTCAAAAAGATACAAAGAACAGCTAGCATAGGGACCACAGGAGTGCTGCGATCCTGCCCTTCCGATGCCCTGAGCGTTATTTTACATCTTCTTCCTCTCGACCATACATATAAAATATTTAGTATCTTGCACTGCTCACAGACTTAATGTAATTGGTTGTTGGACCGACAGACCCTTCGGTCACTGCAATATTACCAAATTGCTACCCCCGGGCTTCGTTTCGACTAATATCGATTACCGCACTCCCTCTATGAATCTCTGTAAAAGTTTCAACGTCGCATTCCCTGCCCAAAACGAGTGGGAGGATGGAGATAGAACGAAAAATTACAACACAATGATTTTCACGGACGGTTCAAAGATGGAATGCGGTGTTGGAGAAGGGGTCTTCTCTGAAACACTAAATGTATCAAAGTCACTTCGACTGCCAGACTACACTAGCGTTTTCCAAGCGGAACTGTTTGCAATCAAAGAAGCATGCAAAACACTAAAGCAAGATCCAAATAAAACCGTAATACTGTTATATTTATAGATAGTCAGGCTGCCATCAAAGCCATTGATGCTGCCTCAATATCCTCTAAACTCGTTGAACAATGTCTAGACGAGATCGCAGGCTTAAATGATAGCCTGAAGGACAATTTTATCTGGGTCCCAGGTCACAGTGGTTTTCAGGGAAATGAAAGGGCTGGTGAACTTGCCAGGCAAGGATCGGCCCTTCACAGTATAACTACACACATACATACATACATACATTAAAAATAAAAATCAAAAATATCAAATGAAAACTGAAAATTAAAATAACAGTATCTTTAAAATGAAGAAATTAAAGTTGTTAGCCGAGCTGACGGCAAAGCCAAAGCTTTCAAATTAAAAAAAAAAACAATGTAAATGTATCAAAAATTTTAAATAAATGAATTACTTACTTACTTACATATGAAATTATAATATTACCAATTCTTATTAATAATCAATTAACTGTTTTGGAAATCAATCAATGAGATTCGAGTATTGTTTATAATCCCACGATCTTTTAAGTGTATCGTGAAATTCTATCATTAGACGGATGTTTATAATAGCTATCCGGTCAACGTTGTGAAAGAGTTATAAATATCAATAGTAGCAAAAGTGGATTATTTATCTTCAATAAATATCACTTCACGTAAAGACATTTGAGATAGTCTTTTTCTACGAAATGATACCACGATCATGATCTGAGTCATATACATAAGTCTGATGACTTGGCGTCGCCATAACACCTCCGCCCTTAAATGAGTGAAGAGTACTGACTCTGAACTCGAAAATTAGAACATGTGAAGAGTGAACTTGTATGAGAGTCTCACAGATAAAGAACATAAACAGCCCAATTTATTGAAATAAACAAAAATCTTAAATACTAAAATACAATGTTTCTTTTATTTACATTTTATATATCATAATTATATTTTAATTCTTTAGGTCTATCATATTCCAAAATGAATAATATCATTATAAATTATTTCGTTCAAACTTTCGGCTGTAGTTATATCTGTTTCTAAGGTACTAAATTTACAATTTTCTTCAATATGAATTACTCCTATGTTAGAAAGTTTACCAGATTCTTTATTTTTGTTATTTAAAGAAAAACTTCTTTTCATAAATACATTCAATTCACCTACATCAATTTTTATTGTACTTTCTAAAACTAATTCTTTACATACAAAAATATTTGCATAATTATCATCATCATATTTAATACATTCATTTAAATTATCTTTTAATGCAAAGTTTTGCAAAGAAGTTTTTCTTTAAATAACAAAAATAAAGAATCTGGTAAACTTTCTAACATAGGAGTAATTCATATTGAAGAAAATTGTAAATTTAGTACTTTAGAAACAGATATAACTACAACGAAATAATTTATAATGATGTTATTAATTTTGGAATATGATAGACTTAAAGAATTAAAATATAATTATGATATATAAAATGTAAATAAAAGAAACATTGTATTTTAGTATTTAAGATTTTTGTTTATTTCAATAAATTGGGCTGTTTATGTTTTTTATCTGTGAGACTCTCACAGTTCTAATTTTCGAGTTCAGAGTCAGTACTCTTCACTCATTTAAGGGCGGAGGTGTTATGGCGACGCCAAGTCATCAGACTTATGTATATGACTCAGATCATGATCGTGGTATCATTTCGTAGAAAAAGACTATCTCAAATGTCTTTACGTGAAGTGATATTTATTGAAGATAAATAATCCACTTTTTGTTGTGTTTAAAATTAAACATCTACTTTTATAACAATATTCAGTATTTATTATTCAGTATAATTAAATGTAGTAAGTATAGATAAGTACAAGGTGTATAATAAGTAATAAGCAAGAGAGCGATGTTAGAGGTAAGAGCGCGGATAACAGACTGATTGACTAGTCCAGCTGACTTGTACTGCAAGACATATGCAGAAATACAACACTCGTCTCGTCTTAATTTTATATCGCTTTCGTCGGTAACGAATGTTGACATCGGATTGAAACTTCACCACAGGTTTGCATGGTCTCGTTGTTCTCCTTGGTTCCAGAGGGCCTCGGACGTTTTGATTATTGGTTAGTGGTTGATTCCTAGTAGACGTTGACCAGTTTCAAATTCATTTGAAGAAAGCACAGCAAGAATTTGATTTTGATGTCTGCGTGTATTTCCCTTTTGCGTTTTGATCTTGTACATCTTCTTCCCGATAATAGCTATTACCACACCAGCTAACCATTTTGGACCACGAGAGTAGTTGCAAATAATTACTTATTGATTAAGTTGAAACTTGGATCCAATAGCTTCTATTATGTTCGGTTTTGATGAGGAAGGCTTTATTGTAGACAAGACAGTACGCATTGCTCTTTGTTGTGGAATATATTAAATAAAAAGAATATACTTTGAGTATTTCAAATTAAGGTTTTTATTATTTCTTAACAAAGAAGTTGGATCTCTGCTTGCTTTTTCTTAACCCAAAATCTTTTCTCCACGTGTGTGTCTCTTCTGACAGATGTCAGTCTCGTTCGTCTGAAGTCTCCTGTCAAAACGCAGTCACAGGGTGACTCCAAGACACGACATTCCTCCCCTTTTAGTTGGTTCCAAAACGTTGAGGAACTTTTATGATTCGTCCATAACGGGTGACGGTGTCCGGAACGGAATTGGAAACGGTGGTGGGAGTTGGAATGTTATCGGCAAGGGTAGACTCATGCTGTTCTGCTCGAGAGTCTTGTTGCACAGTTTCATTGGGTATATTTGAGGATGGCAGGGGTAAAGTGTCTAGCGTCCTCTTCTCTTGCTGCCATTCTTCGTTGTCATCATTTATGAACGGAGTCTGCATGAAGAATGGATTGTTTTCTGGGAGGCGACGTTTAATTTGATCAATGTGGCGGCAACCTATTTTGTTGTCTTTTGATTTTACCACGTAGGAGACCGGGCCAGTGACTTCAATAACTTGGCCTTCCACCCACAATGGTCCAGTCGAGTAATTTCGGAAAAAAAAGGCGTCTCCAATTTCAAAATGTCTTGCTTGAATAATTGGATCGGTGGTAATAGGAGTTGATTGTCTATCATCTGGATGCATCGTGTCTAATGCAGTTCGAAGCCGACGTCCCATCAGTAATTCGGCTGGCATTTTTCCTGTTGTCATGTAAGGTGTTGTATGTTGTTTAAACAAAATGCGCTGCAGTTTGGTGTTCATGTCTCCTTCTGTCAAGATCTTAAAGGATGTTTTAAGGTATTGTACCATACGTTCTGCTTGGCCATTACTGGATGGGTGATAAGGAGCGGCTGTATTATACTTAATACCATTTAAGTTATAAAACTGTTGCATTTCAGATGACAGAAAAGCAGTACCATTATCAGACACGATCCTTTTTGGTTGGCCATGTGTGGCGAAAATTTCACGCAGCTTTGTTTTTACTTCGGCTGATGACATGTTGCGAACTATTTTCACTTCCATCCACTTAGACATGGAATCTACGACAACCAAAAAAGTGTATCCTGGAAAGGACCAGCAAAATCTACGTGCACAGTGTTCCATGGTTCTTCTGGTGATTGAATGAACTGCCTTGGTGCCGCGGGTGGGCTCCCTTTGTTTGTTTGACATTGGTAACAGTGTTGCACCTTTAATTCAATTTCCTTGTCAAGTTTGGGCCACCACACATAGCTACGGGAATATGCCTTCATAAGGTTAATCCCTGGATAATGTCCATGAAGAAATTCCAAAATTAGATTCTGGTATCTAGGTGGAACTACTACTCTACTACCCCATAAAATGCATCCTTTGTGTGCTGAGAGTTCTGTTTTTCTTCGCAGATAAGGAATGAATTCTTCAGAACTATCTATACCTTGTAGCCAACCATGTAAGATCATCCGTAACACTCTTGACATCAGTGGGTCTTTCGTAGTCTCCTTGGCTATCTCAACAGCTGTCACTGAAGAGTTACTTTGCATCTCTAGCATCAATATATCAGATGGTCCATTAATTGGGGCGTCAACGATTGAAGGAAGTGGTAGTCTACTCATCCAATCCGCATTCATATTCTTGACACCCGGCCTATATTCCAATTTATACTCGTACGCTGAGAGTAACAAACACCAACGTAACATACGAGGCGTGACCATTTGTGGAATTTGTTTGGCTCTATTGAAAATTCCCAACAATGGTTTGTGATCAGTCACTATTATCACTTCTCTCCCAGCCACATATTGATGGAAATGTTTCATTCCAAAAATAATGGAAAGAGACTCTTTATCAATATGAGCGTAGTTTCGTTCATGGGTTCCCAGAGTGCGAGACGCAAAAGCAATAGGCCTCTCTTTTCCATCTTCCTCATTCCGATGTGCTAAAACCGCGCCAATTCCATAAGGCGAAGCATCGCAGGCGAGAACTAATGTTTTATTTACATCGTAATGTATCAAAAGGGTGTCGGAATTTAGCAATGCTTTTAAGTTATTGAAAACTGCTTGATGTTGATCATTCCACTTCCATTTTTCATTTTTGTCTAACAACCGATGTAACTTTTCAGCCATAGAAGCCTTATTTGGTAAGAATGAGTTATAAAAGTTGAGTAACCCCAAAAAAGATTGCAACATTTCTTTATTCTCAGGCACGGGGGCTTGTTGTAAAACCCTAACTTTGTCTTTGTTTGGTGAAATTCCTTCCCCGCTTATGTGGAACCCGAGGAAATCCATTTCGCTTTGTGCAAATAAACACTTTTGTTTATTTACCGTTAAGTTGGCTTCAGCTAGTTTTTTAAAAACTTCTTCGAGGCTACGAATGTGGTCAAATTCGTCTTTTCCTGATACGATAATATCATCGAGATACGCTTTAGTACCTTTTATACCAGCCAATATAGTGTCCATAAATTTTTGAAATAGGCCTGGAGCAGCCGATACACCAAAAGGTAATCTGCGTACCTTGTACAATCCCTTGTGGGTATTTAATGTTAACAACTCGGCTGAGACGTCATCGACCACCAACTGCTGGTACGCCTGTTGTAAATCCAATTTAGTGAAAAACTTTCCACCTGAAATCGCCGCCATTACCTCCCCAAAAAGTGGTAGTGGATATGCATTGGTTTGTATCACCACGTTAACAGTGCTTCGGTAATCGCCGCAGATTCTAACAGACCCATCAGCCTTCGGAACGGGTACTATGGGCGTCGCCCACCGTAAAAATATAACCGGCTCCAATATTTTTTGTTGCACCAGCTTTTCAATTTCTTTCTCGACTGCTGGCTTCCATGCTATGGGACATTGACGATGTTTTCGAAAAATTGGAGTTGATCCTAGAAATAACTCGGGGGAAACTGGTGGTCCTCGATGAGCGCCCAGTTTATCACTAAAAATATTCGCATATTTCTGTTGCAAACTGACAACGTCCCCTGCCATCTCCAGATTACATACCCCTTGTACCGAAATTCCCAACACGGAAACCAATCTCTGTCTAGCAAAGACCTCCCACCACCTGCAACAACAACAACTGGCAATATATGTTCGTTTTTATTATATTTTATATTCACCAAAGATGATTCCAGCACCTGCAACTTCTCCTTAGACCAGGTTTGTAAGGTTATCGTTTATGGATTTATTCGATCCCAAGTAAATTTCGAAATAACTGTGCAAGCAGCGCCTG
This sequence comes from Baccha elongata, assembly GCA_951217065.1. NCBI lineage: Eukaryota > Metazoa > Arthropoda > Insecta > Diptera > Syrphidae > Baccha > Baccha elongata. The sequence continues at coordinate 79,950,614 of OX578274.1, forward strand.
AATCGACCTCAAAAAATTCCATTACGCCGTTAAGACACACCTCAGTCAAAATCTTGTGAGCAGTTGATGCTTGAATGTGGTTAAGCTCGAAAAAATAGTTTGAAGCTCCCTGTTGCACACTTGAAACTCCCTGTTGCGCACTTGAATGAGTTCCAGGTTCCATCTCGATGTTTCTTTCTTCAATTGTATGAACAGCTTGTTGTTGACGAGTGGCTGCTTTTTTTTTGAAACATGCTTTACTAGCGTGTCCCTTGATATGGCAAAAATCACAGTTTTTCTCTCTAAAGTAACATTTATCTGCATAATGATTGCCTTCGCATCGAAAACATCGCAACTGTTCCGGCCGTTGATGGTTCTTTTTTGATGACATTGCCATTACTTCATTGAGGCATTGAGGGATATTCTGAATCAGCAAGATTGAGAAAAGTCATTTCAAAGGAACCGGTAACCCCTGGCTATCTTATAGATAACAGTGGCAGATGGACTCAATCCTGTACTGAAACAATAGAACTCCTACTAAATACACACTTTCCTGGGTGTGTTAAAACGCAGCCTGAGCCGGGCACAGATGCCAATTACGAAAATCCCCACAATAATATAGTCCCGGAAAAAGTAATTAGTGAGAAAGGAATAGAGTGGGCAATTGACTCCTTCTCCTCATACAAATCACCAGGCATTGATGGTATTAATCCAATAATGCTTCAAAAGGCAAAGCACCTGTTAATACCAGTGTTAAAAGAACTATTCATGCGATGTATTATGTACACACACATACCCGCAACTTGGCGAGAAGTCAAAGTTGTTTTTATACCCAAAGCCGGTAAACCAACTCATACTACGCCAAAAGATTTCAGACCAATAAGCCTAACATCGTTTGTGCTTAAAACATTCGAGAAACTACTCGATGTATTTATACGTAGCATGCTTAATCCAGGAACCTTATCCCAGAACCAGCATGCGTACATGAAAGGAAAAAGTGTTGAAACTGCCCTTCATGCAGTAGTCAGTACTATAGACAAATCACTCGATCGAAAAGAATACACATTAGCAGCCTTTCTCGACATTGAAGGCGCTTTCAACAATGTTGAGGCTAGTGCTATAGAAAGAAACTTAATAAGCATGAACATTGACAACAGTATAACTCAAATAATACTAAGCCTATTAAAAAAAAGAAATGTAAACACCTCCCTCGCTAACACAGAACTGAAAATGACTGCCTCAAGAGGTACACCCCAAGGCGGGGTTATTTCACCACTACTGTGGATATTAGTTGTGAATGAGGTCTTAGTACTGCTTAATAATAATGGGATAAAAGTCATTGCCTACGCAGATGACCTAGTCATAATGGCCACGGAGAAATTCCTAGACACCATCAGTGATATCCTCCAAAGAGCTATCAACACACTGAACAAATGGGCCCAAAAATGCGGCTTAGGTATTAATCCCCAAAAAATAGAACTAGTTCTATTCACGAACAAACGAATAATTCCACAATTCAATCTGCCATCAATTGAAGGCACACCCCTCAAGTTATCCGAAAGCGCGAAATACCTGGGAATCATACTTGATAGGAAATTGAACTGGAAAATGAACGTCCAAGAAAGAGTCAAAAAGGCATCCATCGCATTCTACTCATGCAGCAGAATTTTTGGGAAAAACTGGGGCCCAAAACCCAAGGTAATTCTATGGATGTACACTGCGATAGTGAGACCGATACTGACGTATGGATGCTTAGTCTGGTGGAAAGCCGCTAACAAAGCTACAAACCTTAAGGCATTGACTAACATCCAGAGACTTGCATGCATTGGATCAACCAGTGCCTTGCGCACGACACCCACGGCGGGTTTAGAAACCATACTTAACCTTCTGCCACTTGACCTTTATATGCAGGAAACTGCAGCAAAAAGCGCTCTCAGGATTAGCCAATCTAATCTCTGGAGATCCAGTGTAACTGGACACTCCGAAATTTTGAACATCCACACAGGAACAAATGTAGAGTCTGACTACATAGTTCCCTTTACAGATTTTGAAAGGCCATTCCAATGCTTGTTCCCAAGTAGAGAAGAGTGGATTAATATTGAAGTTCTACAACCTTCAACCAAATCCATCTTTACAGACGGCTCAAAAATGGATACAGGTACTGGGGCTGGCTTCTTCTCAGAAGCTCTGAATATAGAAGGCTCAATCAGACTTCCCAATAACAGTAGTGTATTCCAAGCTGATGTTCTAGCAGCCAGAGTGGCATCAATGATGGCACTACCCCGAGAGGATATTACCATTCTCATCGATAGCCAGGCAGCGATAAAAGCAATTTCTGCTGTTGAAATAAAGTCCAAGCTTGTGAAAAGCTGTCGCGAAGAGCTTAAAGTTCTTGCCACACAGCATAATATAACACTCTGCTGGGTCCCCGGTCACGCGGGCATCATGGGAAATGAAAAAGCCGATGAATTGGCAAGAAAAGGTTCAGCACTTAGCCTAGAACTCTCAGAAAGAAGCGTAAAACCACCGTTATGCGACCTCAAACTTAACATAATGTGTGAAATCCTAGCAAAAGCCAACTCGAGATGGGCAAACTTAAACACTTGTGAGGTGGCTAGGAAACTGTGGCCGCAGTACGATAAAAATAGAACGAATGCAATCATTCAAAAAGACAGGAAGTCAGTATCGACGTTGGTAGGTGTTTTAACTGGCCATAACATGCTAAGATATCACGCCAAAAAACTACGTCTAACTGATAATGATCTATGTAGAGGTTGCAGTGACGAGGAAGAACATGAGGATATAACCCACTACCTCTGTCACTGCCCCAGTCTCTGCCATCTAAGAAATAAAACTCTGGGGAAATACTTCTTCGAAAGCATCAAAGAACTATCAGAGTGCCCAATAACAAATCTATATAGATTCGCAAGAGGAAACGGATGGTTGAACACCCCGGGATGATACTAAGGAACTAAATATGGACCACGTGTATGGTAAGAGGAGGAATTGGTAAACCCTCAAATGGGCATCACAATGGGTCTACATTGACCTAAGTGTGCTGGGGCTGAGCTATTAGCTCTCCTACAGCAACCCGCAAACCTAACCTAACCTACTTCACCATTGCCTCTCACGTTTATAACGTTGCGTTGGGCAGCTTCGTGTGCAATGGATATTTCATAAGCCCGCTTAAAATTAAGATTAGGCTCACTGAAAAGTCGTTTCTGTAAAGATTCATCTGCTACTCCGCAAACAATCTGATCTCTTGTTTTTGTATAGCTGTTTTAAACGTGCGCACCATTCTCTCCGCCTCTCCATTTGAGGCTGGATGAAATGGCGCTGTTGTTATATGATGAATACCAAACTCATTACAAAAATCTTTAAAAATTGCTGCTGAAAACTGAGATCCGTTATCGGATGCAAGTGTCTCCGGTAATCCTTCAATTGCAAATATATTTTGTAGAGCTCTAATCGTTGCTTCTGCCGTAATAGATCCCATTTCCACAACATAAGGATAATTGCTTAAAGCGTCCACACAAATGAAGTACATGCGGTTTAAGAAAGGTACTGCAAATCCAAATGAATCCTACTCCAAGCACTCTGGGGAATAGGCCAGCTAGCGAATTCCTGTTGTGGGCTGCTGCTATTACTTTGGCAGGCTAAACATTGACTTATGCTTTTTTCAATGTGTCGATCCATGGTAGGCCACCAACAATGAAGACGAGCAAGTTCCTTCGTTCTAACCACTCCCCAGTGACCTTCATGAAGGAGGCTAAAAATTCGTTCCTGTAAAGAAAGTGGTATAACAACTCACAAGCTATTCGCCTGATACATAATCACTCCTTCCTGTTTAATGTCTTGTTCAACTTTCTTTATTGTGTCTGGCCAACCATAGTCAATTTATCTACAAACTCTTTTTAGTTTTGCGTCTTTTGCAGTCATCTTAGCGATTAATTTAGTGTTAAGTGGAAAATTGGGAATCTGATCATCAATCTTCATTTCGAAACATACCTGTTCTGAACTATCGAATTTTAGGTCGGAACCCGCCGGTAAACGTGGCAGTCCATCAGCATTTCCATGAGATTGAGTTGGCTTATATCGTATGGAATATGTATAATCCATTAATATAAGAACCCATCGTTGCAGTCTATAAGCCGTCATAACAGGAAGTTCCTTGTGAGGATGAAATAAAGTCAAAAGCAGCTTATGATCCGTCACCAATTCAAATTGTCTGCCATAAACAAACTGATGAAATTTTTGGACACCGAAAATAATAGATAGCGCCTCCTTTTCTACCTGGCTGTATCGTTTTTGTGTTTCATTTAAAGCTATAGAGGCATGGGCAATAGGGCGCTCTGATCCATCTGGATATCTGTGAAGCAAAACCGCCCCTATGCCTAGAGATGAGGCATCACAAGCTAATATAAGTGGAAAATCGTCTCGAAAATGAACTAATTTAGTAGCTTCAATAATACTGCGCTTATGACACTCAAAAGCGTTTTGCTGTTTGTCCAAATAAAAGCGATTCCCTTCTTCCTAAGCTCATTAAGTGGGGCTGACATTGAAGAATAATCTTTTAAAAATTTGCTATAATAATGAACTTTGCCTAAAAAGGCTTGTAATTCCATTAAATTCTCTTAAAATCTTAAACTCTTTCCTCTAGCGGACTAACACCTCCAGCATCTATTCTATGTCCTAAGTATTGTACACTGGACTCGGCAAAAGTACTTTTCGAAAGATTACACCTCAATCCATAAGCCGATAAACGTCTTAAAAGCTCTTCCAACAATTCTCCATGTTCTGCATTATTTCGCCCTGTAACAATTAGATCATTAATAAAAAAAAAAAAAAGCTGCGCAATGCTTCATTCCCCCTATTACTTCTTCTATGAGTCGTTGGAAAATCCCTGGTGCACTAGCTATACCAAAAGACAACCTGTCGAATCTATAGAGTCCAAAAGGGGTGTTAATAACAAGAAGGCTTTTTGATTTCTCTTCAACTGGGATCTGAAAATATGCAATCCTTGGCATTGGATACCTATCGATTTCAAGCTGGGGATTGACCGTTACTTTGAAGTCTTCGCATAATCTAATGCTACCTGACGGCTTTTTTACTACTACAATGGGAGCTGCCCACTCGCTAGTAGTAATAGGTGTAATAATTCCTACCTGAACCATGCGATCGATTTCAGCTTCAACTAAATCCATAAGAGCGAATGGAAGTGGACGTGGCTTGAAATATTTTGGGCGTGCTTCTGATTTTAAAAATAATTTGGCCTCGAAATCTCTACAACATCCTAATTCTGAGTCAAATACACTAGGATAGCGCTCGCAAATACCTAGAACCTATGTTTTACTTCAGAGGAAGATTGAAGCATATTGCACGAATTTATCGAGAATTTCAACTGCAAAAACCAATCGATTCCTAATATATTAGTTCCTTCATCCATATCGGTTACTAATAGCTGCAATTTATGTTAAAAATTTTTCCACGTGACATTCACTTTAATATTACCTTTAACGGGAACTATTTGATTACCATAACCTTTAAGTATTTGGTTCGTGGACTCACATCGGGGTTCCCCAAGCTGCTTGTAAGCTGATAACCCAATCATCGAGCAGGTTGCTCCTGTATCCAGTTGGAATTCTAGAAAGACATTGTTAATTAATAAAGAAACAACAAATATTTTGCCTTGTTGCTTAATGCAATGGGAGCTGTCTTCTTCTAGCGAGTAAATGTTTTCTTGGCATTGACGTTGGGCTCCTGGACGTTGTTGGTACTTATTATGATATTTTAAGTTTCTTCCTCTTGCTCTTATAGGGCATACTGACGAAATATGACCCACTTCTCCACATATTCGACAAGTGGAATTTTTAACTGGACACTGCAAGCGAGCATGGCGTATTTCACAACCCGGACAGGCACGCGGTAAATCTCGGAATTTACTTTTATCTGAATTAGAGTTGTTCTGCATTTGACGATTATCTTTTCGAGACGAAATTGAACGCGATCTTGATTGAGGTTTATAGGTTTTAGTAATATTCGCTTGATACACTTGACAAGAGTTATCAACTTTAATCGCGAGTACAGATTTTGTGTCGATTCATATGTTTCAGCAATAGCCAGAACATCCGTTAAGCTTGGATTCGCATTTGAAGCGCGGCCGATCGTACGACATCATGCGGTGTGTGAAGCACTAATATGTCCCGTATTAAATTTTCGACAAACGGTTCTTTGCAATTGCTCCTCTCACAAACAAAATTACAATCTCTAGCGGCACCTCTTAGATCCGCTATCCATTCTGTATATTTTTGGCCTTCTTTCATTCATTCATACATTTGAAAAAAATTAAAACGCGCAGCTAACACATGAGTTTTTTCAACAAAATGTTCCGTCAATTTTTCAATAATTGATTTGTATGTCTCTTCTTCGACCTTCTTTCCCGAAAATAAATTTTGCGTGAGTTCATATAGCTCCGGGCCGGCCCACGAAAGAAAAAAAGCACGTTTTTGGTCATCAGCATCTACGCTATATGCACTAAAATGTTGATTCAATTGGCTAATATACGATTTCCACGTTTATTTAGTATTATTAAACGGGGCATGGGAACTGGTTTTTTTATGCTAGTAGAGTCTGCTGTACTTGCACTAGATTGCGGTTTAGCTGTAACTTTATCGAACAAGATCTTTTGATCATTTATAACTTGTTGCATCTAATTTTTTGTTGGTCTAACAACCTTGAAAACTGATCAAGTAATTGGTCATCCATCACTTATCTATTATAATAATTAGCTATGTTATATTCACGTAGGTTCACGATTTAAGCAAAAAGTCCTCGTCGCCAATTGTTGTGTTTAAAATTAAACATCTACTTTTATAACAATATTCAGTATTTATTATTCAGTATAATTAAATATAGTAAGTATAGATAAGTACAAGGTGTATAATAAGTAATAAGCAAGAGAGCGATGTTAGAGGTAAGAGCGCGGATAACAGACTGATTGACTAGTCCAGCTGACTTGTACTGCAAGACATATGCAGAAGTACAACACTTTTGCTACGATTGATATTTATAACTCTTTAACAACGTTGACCGGATAGCTATTATAAACATCCGTCTAATGATAGAATTTCACGGTACACTTAAAAGATCGTGGGATTATAAACAATAATCGAATCTCATCGATTGTTAACCTAAATAACAACCCCAATGATCTGAGTCATAAACATTCTTGTTTGCCACAGCATCGTACCACTTGTGTCGAACCGTTTGTATGGTACATCTATGTATATTCATATGATGCTTACCATTTAGAACCTTAATAAGATGATATGAACTTGGAGTGAAGTTGCTTGGCTGGGATAATCTCGGATGACGAACTTAAAGTCAGTCCCCAAAGAGCAGTCAAGTAGTTCGATTTTTTTTATTTAAGCATAACTCATGTTTGTAATTTTGTTTTAAGGAAGATATCAATAAAGGAAGAGTTCTTGTCTCAAAGTAAATTTTAAACTCATTTTTTATACATACTAGGATAAAATTTATATATATTCTATTCTATTTTATTTTTGAAGAAAGAACCTTCAATTTTCAGATTCACGCTATAAAGATCTGTTTTGTTAAAGCTTTTTTTCTGTACAATTTACCTGGTCCACACCATTTTGTTCCTGGGTAGATAAAGCCAAGACCTCCACGAAATGTACTTCCAAAAGAGCCAGCGTCTTTGCAAACGCTTTCCAGTTCCAAAACCGAGTCTCTTGGCACTTGCCGTATGCGACGTTGGTCGGAATGCAAAAGCATTCGTTGAATATCACCCCTTTAATGTATGAAAGTTATATAAAAACAGACCACATAACAAAATAAAAGTTTTACACCTGTCAGTGTGCATTCTGCAAAATGGATGTCGTGAAGAGAGCTCCACCATCACAGACATTGTAAGATCTGCTATTAAGACTGCTGAGCTGCATGCCATGCTGATCGACCCTGAGAGTAGTAAGACCAGTGAAACCACTTTCAAAAATTGTTTTGTTGGCATCTGAAATTAAGGATTAGGTGAGGTGTCAAAGAGCCTTAATAAAGGAGAAAGTATTTAAATTTATTGAAAATGTTTTAGAGGTTTGACAACACACTTGACATAATTGTGAACTGCTCTAAAGTTTAATATGGGTCATATTACAGACAATTATTCGTTGTATAATTGTAATTTAATTACAATTGTATAATTTAATTAAAAATGTTAAAAATATAAGATAAAATCTTCTTTTTTCTTCGGCTTTTAGGTCACGATCAGTTTATAAATGAAACAAATGTCATCCGATTTTCCTTTACAGTTAATTTTGTATATTACATCCGTCGCTTTACCCTTGTCTGGTTCAACTTTTAGCTTACCAAAAAGATGGCTTAGAGTTTTGTTGTTTAAAAAAATATGGGAAATAATAAGTCAAAACACTTAGTTGAGCCAAAGCAAATTCTTAGAAATTCTCGATTTTTGCCTAAATGAAAACAATTATTTGCAATTCAAAGAGGACATTTATAAACACATCTTTCGAGTGCCCATCATGGGCAATCCTTTGTCGCCGACTATTGCCGATTTAGTTCTTGGCTACTTACTGGATGATTGTCTTCAAAACATGGACGAAAAACCCAGTTTTATAGCCAAATATGTAGATGATATTATTGCAGTACTAAATAACGACAAAATCAAAGGTGTTCTTGGATCCTTCAACAAATTAAGCTAAAAGTCAAACCAGACAAGTGTAAAGCGACGGATGTAATATACAAAATTAACTGTAAAGGAAAACCGGATGACCGCTGGGATTTGTGTTATATTGGTAACACTAAATAGTTTCTTCGCCAAGGCATGTCTAACCATAAATCAGACATTAAATCCAACAACCCTGGTAATTCCAGATTTTGATGACGTGAAGGTTCTACAGACTGAACGGCACGCATCAAAACGATATACACCGGAAACTTTGCACATCATTAACAACAGTAATAACATGAATCGGAAAATTTATCGGATGTATATAGCTCACTTGTCTCTGACTAAATGTCAATTTTTGTTTTGTTTATAAAAGACTAAACTTCATTTTGAAGTGCATACATTTTTAATTTATTTATTTCAAAAGTAATTTCAATTTTATTCATGTAACAAACTGTTAATTTAAAGTTTCTCTTGTTTTTACATAACTTAAGTTTTTATTTTAAGTTGTCATAATACAAGTGTTATATATTCTGTTTTTTATGTTTCGCAATAAAGTTCCACTGAAGAAGGTAGCAACCCCTGCCGAAACGTCGGGAAAAGTAAATGGCAACATATTTGTTTCATTTATAAACTCATCGTGACTAAAAAGAAGATTTTATCTTATCTTTTTAACATTTTTAATTAAATTATTCGTTTATATTTTTCAATATTCAAGATTCCAACACCTTCCAATTAATAAAGAGCTTTATCTTGTGAAAAAATAAAACTCATCGTACCTATACCTACTGCAAATGAATTGTTGATCTGCGTTTAATACGATAACAATTAAACAATTACTTTAAGTGTTCTTAACTCATTGTAATTAGTTCAAGTTAATAAATGTATTACAAAAACTATTATGTAAAGGTAAGTTAACGTAAACGAGCCTTGGAGTGTATTTCGGAAGGCGTTTGTTCCATCATCAGCACTGCACTACTGTGTTTGGGCTTGGGGTTGTTGGCGGCACGCTTTACTATTACTAGAGTAGTATTGGTATAAATAAAAGACGAAGAGAAAAAATAAAAATAGAAACTCAAAAACACAGCAGTCATATTCCAATTATATAAGCTTGAACATATTTATATTTTTTTAGAAAAGACAAGATCTAAGAGGTTGTTGCATTAATTGTAGTTGAATTTGTATTTGTTTTATTATTTGTACACTGTCTTAACTAACACTATGGTCTTCTTCTAATCCTTTCTCTTGCGAAACTTTTATCCATTCAACAATGGTCGATTGGCATCAAAACGGTGCACCTAGCGCTAATTGGGTTTATTCTAGTTTTTTTGAATAAATAGCCGTTCTTACCTACCTACAATGGTCGATTCTTCTTCACTAGTTAAAACTGTTGCTGGTCCTGGGCGTGGTTTTGTGAAATTTGGACTCATCCGGAGTTGCAATGTAGAACGCGGTGCCTTTACATTTTAATGCAAGAAATTGTAGTAGTTCAACGGTTACTCCTAAATGTTAGGTTTATTTTCAATAATGTTAGGATTTATTGCATAATTTTGGGTTAGGATTTTTTCATATTGAAATAACTCCTAAAACTTTGCAAATGAAATAAATCCTAACTAGGATTTACTTCACTTAAAATAATTTATGAGTTATTTAATTTTTGTTAGGACTTATTTTATTTTATTTATTGCAATTTGTGAGTTATAGAATACATCTATTTTTAACAAAATATTTCTTTTGTACGATTTTTTTTAATAAACCGTTGAACTACTACAATTTCTTGCATTAAAACGTAGAGGCACGCACACGATTTCGCGTCTGTGTCCCGCCCCTCGGTGCACCCGTGCCGCCCCGCCGCGGCCCCGGCACCCGCGCCACTCGGTGCAAAATTATTATAAATCTTAACATTAATGAAAATAAAACTAACATTTAGGAGTTTCTTCATGCGTATTAACTCCTAACTTTGTATGGGAAATGTTAGGATTTATTTCGCTTATTTTGTTAGGACTCGATACGTTGGGAGCTATTGCATAGAGCCATTTTCTAATGGCTATAAGAGTTTGGCTCCATGCAATAGCTCCTAACGTTTAAAGTCCTATAAGCGAAATAAATCCTAACATTTCCCATACAAATTCATTCATTCATTTCATTTTTCACCTTTTTTTTAGGAATTGATTCATTATTATTAACTCCTATGTTGGGGTTTATTTCATATTTTGATTAGGAAATATTGTGTCTTTTTTAGGGCTTATTGCATTAAAAATTGTAAGTATTTATTTCATGCATTGTTAGGAATTTCTTCATGAGGACTTATAACTTTAGTAATTAATACGTTAGGAGCTATTGCATGGAGCCGTGACCAAATATGGGTTTTCCAGTCTAAAATCGGCACAAAATCACTCACCAGAAATACTTCCATGTTGACAAACACGATTTGTATGGGTGATCATTTTCTATTTTTTTTTTGCCTTTGTTTTCAAAATAAGCGAAGTAAATCCTAACATTTCCCACAAAAAGTTAGGAGTTAATGCGCATGAAGCATCTCTAAAATGTTAGGTTTATTTTCATTAATGTTAGGATTTGTTGCATAATTTTGGGTTAAGATTTTTTTCATAAAGAATTAACTCCAAAAACTATGCAAATGAAATTAATCAGGATTTATTTCAACTAAATTATTTATGAGTTATTTCATTTTTATTTGGGGTTATTTCATTTTATTTATTGCAGTTTGTGAGTTATAGAATACATCTATTTTTAACAAAATATTTCTTTTGTACGATTTTTTTTTAATAAACTGAACTACTACAATTTCTTGCATTAAAATGTAAATGCAACATTTGAAGTTTTTTCATATTTTTTTTAGGGATTGATTCTTTTTGAATTAACTACTAATATTAGGGTTTATTTCACCTTTTGATTAGGAATATTGCATCTTTTTAGGACTTATTGCATTAAAAATTGTTAGTATTTATTTCATTCATTGTTAGGAATTTCTTCATTAGGACTTATTACGTTAGGAGCTATTGCATGGAGCCTTAGAAAATAGGTTAATTTATTTATTTAGCAACAAACACCACAGGAGGAAGGGGATAGGACCACCTCCCGTCTCCAGTTGTTTGTTTAACTTTATTAGCTTAATACAAGCAAAAACTTAGAAATTAACAATAATAACTTTAAAAATTCTTAAATCTAAGGAAAGCTAGGTAGGGTTGGAGGGTCTGTAGAGGGAGGTTTTTAAGGAATCTTTGCCATTGTGGAAGTCGAAAAAGTTTTGCATGGTATTGGTTCACCGTAGCATGCGGGTCATGGGTTCGTTACTTACATAGCTACTGCGATGAAAGTTTATTTTGAAAAGTCGTATTGAGCGAAGATTATTGGGATTGGTCTGGAGGGAGAGTTTTTGGAGGAGCGCGGGGCAATCGATATTTCCGGCTAATAGCTGTTGAATAAAGACAATGTCTGCCACTTGACGACGTTTTTCAAGTTTTTGCATATCAATTAGCCTTAGGCGGTTTTCGTAGGGAGGGAGATTGCATCGATCTGACCAATCAAGGCCACGGAGTGCAAAACGTAGAAATCTTCGTTGAACAGCTTCAATACGACGGGAGTGAGAGATGTAGTAGGGTGACCAGACTTGGCTATCATATTCAAGAAGAGGCCTTACAAATGTAACATAGAGAGTTTTAGTTACATAAGGATCGGAGAATTCTTTTGACCAACGTTTTACAAAACCAAACGCGGAGTTAGCTATGTTTATAGAGGAGTCTAAGTGAGATCGAAAATTCAATTCTTTGTCACAGATAACTCCGAGAAGCCGTAGGGAATCAACTGGGGAAACGGGTACATTGTTGATAAAATACGTTTTGGGAGGAAGAGGAATACGCTTTCATGAAAAGGTTATGTTGGCACTTGCTCACATTTAGTTCGAGATAATTTTTTCAGGCACCAAGTTAAAAACCGATTTAAATCATTTTGGAGAAGACAGGAGTCAGAAGGGGAGGAAATACGCCTATAGATTTTCTTGTCATCTGCTTAAATAGATATCAAAGAGTCGTCTATCACAAAGTCGACATCGTTGATGGTTAAAATTAATATCAGCGGGTCGAGATGGCTGCCTTGCGGAACACCAGAGCTGGCTAGAATTGAATCCGATTCAGAAGATCTGAAGATAACTTTGTACTTGCGGTCTTTTAAGTAAGATTGGATTCATGCTATAAATATTGGTTGAAAGCCTAGAGCATTAAGCTTGAAAAGGATTTAAGAATGAGAAATTTTATCAAAGGCCTTGCTAAGATTAGTTGCAATTACATCAACTTCATTGCCATCTTCGAGATCGCATAAAGCACCGGAAACAAATTCTACTAAATTGGTAGTTGTTGCTTTGCCTTTTAGAAAACCATGTTGTTTAAGCGATACAAGTTGTTTACAATGAAACAGCATTGTATCGTATATAAGGCTTTAGAAAAGCTTCGGAATACAGGAGAGTTTGGCGATTGGACGCTAGTAGGAAATTTCTTTCTTCAGGCCTTTTTTATGAATATGTTTATAGTACAAATTTTTCCAGATTTGTCAACGGCCTTGGCTCTGATAAAGCATCGCTTCCCAATAGATCAGCGAAATCAAGCATCATTGCGCGTGGTTAGTACTTGGATGCGGGACCGTTCATGTGCTATCCATGTGCTGTTGGCATCTGTTTCTCTGTTCTGTCTTTCTTCTGTTGTGTATGTCTCTGTCATGTATCAGTCTATTTCTCTTGTGTTGTTTCAAGCCGATAGCCTAAGCTGCTAGTGCTTATATGTGTCTCTACTTCGTAGATTTATCTACGGAGTAGAATATGTAATAAAAAAAAAAAAAAAATTCCAGAGAGAAGGAAAAATTCCTTGTGATATTGAAAGCTGAAATAAGGCTATCAGAGACTTAATAAAATGAGAGCAACATTTTTTAAGTGTTATAGCAGGAATCCCATCTGGACCCGCAGAATAACCCTCTTTCAGATTATTAATTTTAGCATCGACAGTTTCCCACGAAATTATAATAGAGGTTAAGGATGTTTGCGTGCATTTGATTAGATAAAAGAAATATTCTGAATCGGGCTTTAAGGTGCTCGTGGAAAAAGACTGACTGAAAACTGGGCGAACAAGTTAAAAACTATTTTAGGATCATCTGAACTTGTATTCAAAAGTGTAAAGGTAGAAGGGTAGCTGTAAGACTTACGTTTGGCATTAATAAAGTGAAAAAATGTTTTAGGGTCAATCATTATGTTAGATTGCATTTGATTGAGGTATTCGTTGTAGAGAGAATCACAAAGTTCTGAACAAATTGTACTGGTGTGTTACGCCTCAGTACTTACTATTGGTAACAATTGAAAAGAAATTAAAAAAGGATAAAATACATGTATATCACGTCACTGTTCAAACGCAGATCCCGACAAGTAAAAATAATGGTATAACCTCACTGGTTTTGCTATCAATTTATGAAAACAATAAACAGTAGGCTAACCGAATATTTCACATTCGATCTGCAATACGGGAAAATGGGTCGATGATACGGTTAGACTGTGTGGTGTGATGTGACTGTCTGTCTGATAGGGAACGAAGAGATCGAGTATCAAGATAGTAGATCAGATCAACTCAAGCCGTCGTGGAGATTAACACTATTGTGACGGTTACCGCGAAACAACAAAGAACAATCGTAGCGTGTACTGGTCAAGTAGTTAAAAAATAATAAAGTTAAAATTAGTCCATAAAACAAAGAAAAATTAAAGCAAATTGTGTAATATCGTGTATCTACCTATAGTGGAGTTGTGTGTGTTTTTTTTTTGGAAAAAAAAAGGAATTTTTTTTTTTTAAATAGTACGTATCCTTTTTAATAAAGAATAATCACCGAAAAGAAGAGAAAGAAAAAAAGGGGTTGAAAAAGGAATTTGTATAATCCCTAACTGTAAAGTGGAGGAAGCTTAAAAGCAAAAAGGGACATTTTTAAAAAAATATAAAAAAAAAAAATTTAAATTATCAAGCTAAGTACCAAACGGGAAATGTAAAAAAAAAAATGTTTTCCAACTTATTTAGGTGCCCGTGGTGGTGACCCCTACAGAAAAACGGTTGGTGGTCACTATAATAATAGCAAGCGTGGCCACCAACATTTATATTTCGGAGTAGTTAGAAATCTTCATAGTGTGCATCGGTAAAAACGACCCCAAGACGTAAAACAGCAGGGAGTGTGGCAGATTTCTGTTAATTGTCTGTGCCGTTAGTGATCGTCCTATAATACACGGGTGTGGTAAATTTTGTTTTCCTTTTTTTTTTTTGATTCCCCCCATTTTTATTTAAGGTTCATAATTCTTTTTTTTTTGCGCTTTGGTTATTTAATATTTTGTTTGAAAACATCGAAAGGTCTAGAGGTTGGATGGGGTTCGGGACGGCGTTTTCCCCATAGGCCTAAGACACGAAGTTTTTTTTTTAATTGTTCGGGTGTATATGAATGAAACCCCCACCCACACCAAAGAGCTCTTTTGAGGTAGGAATTTTGTTTTTTTTTTTATTTGTCGGTGTTGTGCGAAGCCCATAACAAAAGGGCAACCATATCGTTTTCGGCTGCGGGGAAAAGAAAGTCCCGCCGTTACTCAGTGACCTTTTTAATTTTTTTGTTTAAAAAATTGTTAGCTTGGTAATAATCACATTATATTTTTTTTGTTATGATTGATTAGAGATAGCCATAAAAATAAAAAAATCATACATGTGTGAATCACACCCGTTCTATGAACTCAAGTGTTTCTTTCGTGACCTGAAACAACAGCTCATGTGGTGAGGGATTTTTTTTCAGAGGGGTGCGGTAAGGCGGGCTGAAATTTTTTTTTGTTCCATCGTTTTTTTTTCTTCGTCTTTGCGTAGTAATTCCTCGTCATAATCGTTTTTTAAATTTGTTATTCCTTTTTTGTTTGTGGTCTTCTCTTATTCTTTTACTTTCTTTTCCACCTTATTTTCTACTTTTCCTATGGGACCCCTTATTTCTCAATTTCATTTTCCGTTAATACCCAATATAGCCCGCAACAAATATGGTGCCCAACGTAGTGTTTTGTCTTTAGTCTGACCGTTGTTGTAAACATTTTTGTTTTGCTCTCGTTGTCTTCATGAAGGGTCCGAAGAGTTAAATTGTGACGGACTCAATTTGTATGGTGGCAATGATTGAAGTTGATTGCTAGTTTTATATTCCCTTTCATTTGTATTTTAAATTCCTTCTTGTGTAGTATTGTAGAAAATATGTTCTGTTTTTCTGACTTTGCTGTCACCAGCAGCACATTCGTATGTCTTTATTTGGAAGGTGGCTATACGTACCATGTTAAATTGTGACGGATGCTGACGATGCTGACAGCAATGGAAGCTTTGTTTTTGGTTTTGTTAATGCATGTTGTCAAGCACAGTTCGCATAATCGCACGTTAAGGTGGTGGAATAGTGACCGGTTAGATGTTTTTTGTCATAACTCGTAGCTCTGTTCCCCGTTTAACCTGTGCTTACATCATGAGGTGGTTTTTATTTTTCCTTTCATGTCTTCCAATACGATTCGTAAGATTTGTTGGAATAGCGGGAAGGAGGGAGAGTACCTACATATATTGCTTGTCTTAAATGTTTGGTCTTTGTATGTGTTTGGCTCAAAATTTGAAAGGATCCACCACACGTAAGAAAAATTCATAAAAAATCAAGAAGCTGTTGGAAGGTCAAACTCTACGGTCAACATAACCGCCATAGAAAGCCGCCTGAAACACCCCCGAATCACGAATGAAAAATATAAACAAATATACATACATATATCTATTTATAACGATTTCAAATACAAACGCCCTTATTACAGTTATTAATTCAAATACCATTCTTATGGAAACAATTACAATTTACCTTAAAGTTTTTTTATGTGTACACATATATTTTTTTTGTTTATTTTTTGCTTTATCGAAAAAAAAATATCGTATTTTTTTTTGTTGGTTTGGTTTAGTAGTTGTAATTTTTTTTTCCTTTTCATAATACTTTTACTTTTTTTTTATTTTTGGTTATACATTTTTTTTCTCGTTCTTTTGGGACTTACTTTGTGTTAATACCTAAAAGTAAAGATCAAGAAAAGTTTTTTTTGTTGGTCTTCTTTTGCTTTCTCCAGGGTTGGAGTTATAAATTTACGTTTTTTTGTGTTAAAAAGCACACAGTTAAATAATTTTCTTAATTCGCATTATTATTGCTTTCCTTTGATTTTGTTCTTTTTATATATATTTTTGTTCGTTTATAATTTTTCCTTGTAGACAGATTTTCAAGAATCGTGTTTTACATTGGTACCTTAGTTTTTCATATTTATATTTTCATTATTTGTGGTTGATTTTTGGCTTTATAGCTGTTGTTACTTTTCAATACCTTTTAGGACTTTCTAGTACTATACTTATATTTTTTATATATATTAGAGTAAATATTTCATTATATGATTATAGTCAATGAAGTACGACTTTAATTATAATTAATTGAATTCCAAATAACATTAATTTTTTTATAGTGCAAATCTTTGTACTATTCAATAATTGATTTTTTTTTATTAGTATAATTGCATTTTTGTTTCGGGTCGTACAGCACCTATTTATTTGTTTTTTTTTTTTTTTTTGTAAAATATTATAAGTTCTTCGTTTGAGAATCGCTGATTTTTGGTCGAAAAAGCATTTTCATATTTTTGTTTCATTATTCTATTTTTGTAATTTTTGCTGTTTTTTTGTTGGGGTGTAATTCAACCAACGTACCACAAATTACAACGAAACTGTTTTTCGCCCATCTGCTCGAGTTTGTTTGTCTATCTTCTGCTTGTCATTCAACACAGTCTGCTGAACTGTCATCGATCCAGTCACCGAGGTTATTATTTCTGTGAGTAGGTAGAATGGCTAATACGGATGAAGATGCGGTCGACCTTACTGGAGGGGCGGATTTAGATCAACCAGTGGGAAGTCGCACCCGACAAAAGTCACAGAGGGGAAGAGTGCAGCACTCACCCCTAATCGGAAACGGGCAATGGAGGTCGATTAACGAGTTATCAAGAGGTTCAGAACTGACAGTTCAGACAGTTCGTCCAAGGCCTTCATCGGTTCAAGGAACCGATACTCCAAGGCGATTCCAGAGTAGTAGCCCACCCGTGGAACAAAGACAGACAGTAAGTCGTGCTCCTTCACAGAGTATTCTGTCAAAATACAATCTGCCCAGTAGTTCGATTTCTCGACCACCGGTACAGCGAGAAAGCTCCGAAGAGTCACCACAATCTCCTTCTTTTAGTAGTATTTCCGCTAATGGGGCTGCTGGACCGTCTCTTATAGATGAGACAGTACGCTCACAAAACGGTTTAGATAGGGGTAGATCAGATAATGAGCAGTGGCATAGTGCAGGGGAAACAATTGTACCTGACAACCTAAAATCCTATATAAACCTGGCCTTGGCCAATGCATTTGAGACATACCAAAACTCAATACAGCAGGAGATTTCAAACCACATCAAAGCCCAATTAAGGGAAAATCTTATTAGTTTTATGGGGGAGGTCAATGCGGCAACGCGTAACGCGCCACCTGCGGCAGACACAATGAAAAGGATTCCAAACCAACGACAATGAAGAGAAGATCCACAAAGAAACGGTAACACGCTACCTCATCTGAATCCGAGAGTGAACAATTCCGCCCCAACGACCAACGCGAATGTCATTCCAGTCCAAACGAGAGCTGACTCTGCCTGGCACCACCAAAACGTACCTCCACCAAAAATTCACTCCCAGCGGAGGAGGGAGACACAACATCAGATTCAGAATCCAAGCAACCCATATCAGAATTCTGCACAGGCACACATGGGAGTGAGAGGTCCCATCAAAATTGACAAGTGGGATATAAACTTCGATGGGAAACCCGAGAACTTGACAGTGAAAGATTTTATCTTCCGCTTGGAGACGCTTCAGAGCCATTATGATTGCCCATGTGGGCGGAGTTACTCAGGGATTTCCTAAAGAGGAATCTGAGCGATCGGATCCGTCCACTGGTATATCCAATGACTCTCTTCACATTGGACCAGCTGAGGTATGCATGCAAAGATGTCGAAAATATCTTTCCAAGCCGCGACGTCAATAAACCCCATCCTCCACGATTTAAAGTGAACGAGCTGGATTTAGAGGAAGATGAAGGATTTATTTACAAAGAAGGCGTTTCCGCGATGCAGTTTCCTGGAACTGCAGAATGGAGGGTCATTCTTTTATGGACTGCCCAGTTGCGCAAAAGAACACCTTCTGTTATAAGTGTGGGCAAAAGGGTGTGGTCACACCGAAATGCAGGCGTTGCAACCCGGAAAACCGGCAGGTGAACGCGTCGTCGCAGGGGGCGTCCCCGACAGTACGCGAAAGTCAAAATAGCTACAAGGGAAATTATGGGTCTTTTGGACAGTGGTGCCAGTGTCAGTATCATGGGAAAAAATGTAAAGAGTTGGCTGATTCCCTAGGATTGAATATCAAACCTTACCGGTCAGGTGTGAAGACCGCGGATGGACGTAGTCAATCTATAATCGGGAAAGTGGAAACGGAAGTACAGTATGAGCACGAAAAACTTAAAATTACATTCTTTCTGGTTCCTACATTGGACCAAGAACTATACTTAGGAGTGGACTTTTGGAAGGCGTTTCACCTAGCTCCAGGTGTCATCAATACCTTGAAATTTGAAGAAGAAGCTCTGACGCTCACCGGTTATCATTAGAAGAAAAAGCAAAGTTGGAGACGGTGAAGGAAAAAAGTTTCTTTGCTATGACAAACACGGTCTGGGAAGAACATCCGTAATGGACCACGTCATTGATACAGGAGACTCAATCCCTGTCAAGCAGCGGCACTACCCCGTTTCTCCAGTGGTGCAGACCATTCTGTATACCGAAATAGACCGAATGCTGGAGCTCGGCGTTATTGAGGAGAGCAAAAGCCCATGGTGTTCGCCAGTTGCACTTATCAAGAAACCAGGCAAAAACAACACTGTAAAATACCGGTTTTGCTTGGATGCTCGAAAAGTGAACTTACATACGAAGAAGGACGCCAATCCTCTCCCCAATATCGAAGGGCTCATAAGTCGGTTACCAGACACATTCTATATAAGCAGTGAGGACCTAAAAGAAGCGTTTTGGCAGATCCCGCTGGAGATTGGAAGTAGAGAGAAAACTGCGTTTGCGGTACCGGGGAGACCCTTGTACCAATTCACCGTAATGCCTTTGGGTTGTGTAACGCAGCTCAGAGGCTTTGCCTTTTAATGGACAAGGTGGTTCTTGCACGACTCAGGGACCGAGTCTTCGTGTACCTGGACGACCTTCTCGTGATAGCCCCTGATTTTCAAACGCACCTTGCACTCCTAGAAGAAGTAGCGGAATGCCTGCGAAAAGCTAACCTCACCATCAACATGGACAAGTCCAAATTTTGTTTCAAGGAACTCAAATATCTGGGGTTCATTGTTGGTGGGGGGGAAGTTGAAGAAGGATCCAACTAAGGTAGAGGCGATTGCAGATTTTCCTGTGCCCAAGACACCGAGGCAAGTTCGTCGGCTACTTGGCCTGGCCGGCTGGTATCGGCGTTTCATCCGAGACTTCTCCACCTTGACTTACTTAAAAAGAACAACGGAAAATTCCAAATGACGAATGCAGCGTTGGTAGCATTCGATCAACTGAAAGTGGCATTAACATCAGCCCCGGTACTCTCACACCCAGACTTCGCAAAAAGGTTTTATATCCAGTGTGACGCCTCCGATTCCGGCATTGGAGCGGTACTTTTTCAGCGAAACGAGAACGAGGAGGAGTTCCCGATTGCATACTTCTCACAAAAATTAAATAAGAGCAAGAGAAACTATAGCGTCACCGAGAAGGAGTGCATGGCGGCAGTTTAAGCGGTACAAAAGTTCAGGCCATACGTCGAAGGAATGGACTTCACGGTAATCACGGATCACTCTAGCCTGAAATGGCTTATGGGAATGAAAGATTTGAGTGGAAAACTAGCTAGATGGGGCCTGAAGCTACAATCGTTCACCTTTGATATACAATACCGCAGAGGAACACAGAATATTGTACCCGACACTCTTTCTCGGGGGCAAATAGAAGAAATGGAACTGGAACGAGTGGCGCCACTAATCGATTTGGGATCAGAGGAGTTCAAGTCAAATGAGTATCGATATTTAATCACTACCATACAAGAACACCATGAGGAGCTTCCAGATCTCAGAGTGGATGAAAGTTTTGTGTACAAACGGGCTTTTCATTCACCGAAAGATGAAGTGATGGTAGAGCATAACTGGCTTCTGTGGGTTCCCGCAGGTCTAACGGAAGATCTGATTGCAAATGCACATAACCCTCTTCAAGCTGCTCATGGTGGAATAGCCAAGACCATAGAACGAATCCGACAGCACTTTTATTGGCCTAACATGACGGTTAAAATAAAAAATTATGTAAACGAGTGCGATAAATGTAAAGAATCTAAACCTAACAATCAAGTATCACGTCCATCCATTGTAAATAATTATTGTTCTGACCGTCCGTTTCAAAAACTATATGTAGATTTTTTGGGTCCTTATCCACGATCAAAATCAGGGAACTCTTACGTTTTCGTGGTACTTGACCATTTCTCAAGATTTGTATTTTTGAAAGCGTTGAAAAATGCTAATTCTGGAAGCATCATTCGCTTTTTGATGAATGATGTTTTTAATATGTTTGGGGTTCCACAAATCATACATTCGGATAATGGCAAACAATTTTTGTCGAAAGAATTCCAAAACCTTTTGAATAAGTGCGGAATAAGACATCTGCGAACGGCCAACTACTCGCCTCAGTCGAACGCATCGGAAAGGGTTAACAGGACATTAATAGCCGGCATTCGCCCATATCGCAAGGAGGACCAACGGGACTGGGATCTACATCTGAGCGATATAGCTTGCGCACTGAGAAGTTCAGTCCACTCTTCAACGGGAGTATCCCCATATTTCACTCTTTTCGGAATGAATATGATGGACCACCGGAGTGGATACGAATTGGCAAAGAAGCTCAATGCTGTGGCGGACAGCGAGTTGTTCATTCTCCCCCGACACAGTCGACTGACGTGTGTTCGCGAGAAAATTAAGCAAAATCTTCTTAAAGCTAATGAAAAAAGCGCACGGACATACAATATGCGGACGAAAAAAATTCGATTTCTGCCAGGACAGGAGGTTTTTCGTCGAAACTTCATCCTTAGCAATGCTTCGAAAAATCTTGCGTCCAAACTTTGTCCGAAGTACATAAAATGTAGAATCCTTAAACCAATCGGAAATCAAATGTACGAGGTAGAAAATATGTCGGGAAAGAGGGTAGGAGTATTCCATGCCAAAGATCTTAAGCAATAGTTTGGTCTTTTCATTCAATGTTTGGTCTCATAAGTCTTAGCATAAATTCTTTTATGTATTTTTTCACTTATATTTATTTATTGTGCATGTAACTTACGTTTTCTTGTGTAGGGTTTCGCAAGCATAGTCTAATTTAGAGTCCGTTTCGAATCGTTTTTTTTTTTGTTATTTTATTATATAATAGTAGTCAATTTCGTTCATTAATGCATGTTGAAAGGTTCAATAAATTAATGCTTATCAACATAATTACCTATATTTTCTTTATTTTTATTTATAAAATCAGTTCGCGGTGATATTTACAGTAGTAGTTAGTTAAGCTTTATTCTTTAGTATATAGGGTGATAGGTAGAGTTAAGAACATAGGATTACCTGTTAATTTCATAAATTAATTTATTTCGTTTATTTACCTGTTTACCTGTTATCTTTTCCGATTTACATTTATTTATCTAATCACTTAATTGCCTATTTATTTATTGATTATAATACCTCTATTAATTACTTATTTATTTATTACTTTCCTATTTTCTTTATGGGCTTAGTGAAACTTTATGATCTTAACTCATCTCATCTTTACCTACTGTGATGTCTTCTGTTTGTGGCTATGTAAGTTATCACGTTCATACTGTTATGAGACCTACCCTCTAAAATTCCTTCTGCATGATAGCTACTAGAATGTTAATCCCTGCTTTATGCCGAAAACAGATGTGCAGTCAGCCTGCACGCATGCCTGCATGCAGTCGCGCACCTAAAACACATGTGCATACTCTTTGACATTTGCCATGCCAAGTTCTGTCAAGTTTTTTTTTTTAACAAAATTGAGCTGTCAAAAGTTTTAATTTCAAGTGAAATAAATAAATTAAAACAAGATAAAATAAAGTAAAATTAAATAAAACAGCGAAAATGGAAATCGAATTTCAAAGAAAAAAAAACTTGCAATGTTCTTTATTATATACTATGAAGAATATATAAAATTTCTTGAATTGGTGTCGCAAATAAAAACATCGAGACCGTGGACGCAATTTATATATAGTGAAAATGAAAGGCAACTATACGGATTTTTCCAAAAACTGTTTTTGGTAATTAAAAGTGAAAATTAATTAAAAGTGAAATGAAAAAATATAGAATGTAAGTGGAAAATTGGATTTAGAGAAAAGTTCCAAACTAAAACAAAAACACGCACAATACGTAGACTTCCTCATGTAACTGGTGTTGCCATAAAGATTCCTTTTATTTGCTTTTATAATAAGTGGAATGATTGCCTCAGCTGGCTTCACGAAAGAGAAACGTCGACGCGATTTTCAAACGTTGGAAGAATTGATGAATTTAGCTACTGAATATGAGTGTATCCAAAGCGAAAACCGAAACACGTCATCGAATACAACCAGACCACCGCCTCCCAGGGCATATCAAGCGCCAGCACGGGATGAGCGAGCTCACCGATATATCCCAACAAATGAGAAATACGATCGAACAACTCATTGCTGGAACTGCAAACAGAGGGGGCATTCGAAGGCAAATTGTCGGCAGCCGTTCCGTTTGTTCTGTTCGTTCTGTGGCGAAGATGGTCGCTTGACGAAAAATTTTTTTGTCATAAATAAAAGAATTTTGTTTAACTAGTTCAATTAATTTTTCTTCCATTTTTTTAAATTTATATTTTCTTTTAATGACTAGGCCTTTTTTTGAAAGAATGACAGACAAGTACTGTCAAAAGAATGACATGTAGTTATCATATCAGTGATGCCAGAGACCTTTTATTTACGAATTTTTCCTTTTGTGTTGTGACTGCAATGAAACTAGGCAGGCAATTTAGAAATAGAGACGTCGTGCAGTCACTGCAACCCCTGCAGGAATTAGGTTGGCTTGGCCCATAAGAGCCTGTGAAAATTATTTTGACTGCACGGAAAAAACTGCACGGAAAAAACTGTTTTGACCATTAGTCTTTCCACACTAATACTTTCTCTGATTGTTTATTTGGTATTATTATGGCAGGTATCTACTTAACACTTCGCACTGAAAGAACGAATGAATGTTTAAAGTAATAAGTATAGATTATAAAATAATAAATATAGGCCCGGCTTTGGTATTTGGGTACTTCCCCACGTGTAGTAAACATATTAAATTATCGAACCATTTGCTAATAATGTTTATCCGTTCCCTGCGTTGGATGAAACCGCATAGAACGTAAATTTTTGTTACGCCTCAGTATTTACCATTGGTAACAATTGGAAAGCAATTAAAAAAGGAGAAAATACATGTATATCACGTCACTGTTCAAACGCAGATCCCGACAAGTAAAAATAATGGTATAACCTCACTGGTTTTGCTATCAATTTATGATAACAATAAACAGTAGGCTAACCGAATATTTCACATTCGATCTGTAATAGGGGAAAATGGGTCGATGATACGGTTAGACTGTGTGGTGTGATGTGACTGTCTGTCTGATAGGGAACGAAGAGATCGATTATTAAGATAGTAGATCAGATCAACTCAAGCCGTCGTGGAGAATAACACTATCGTGACGGTTACCGCGAAACAACAAAGAACAATCGTAGCGTGTACTGGTCAAGTAGTTAAAAAAAAGTTTAAATTAGTCGATAAAACAAAGAAAAACCGTTACTCAGTGACCTTTTTAATTTTTTTTGTTTAAAAAATTGTTAACTTGGTAATAATCACATTATATTTTTTTTGTTATGATTGATTAGAGATAGCCATAAAAATAAAAAAATCATACATGTGTGAATCACACCCGTTCTATGAACTCAAGTGTTTCTTTCGTGACCTGAAACAACAGGTCATGTGGTGAGGTTTTTTTTCAGAGGGGTGCGGTAAGGCGGGCTGAAATGCCTATCGGCAATGATTGATGAAATGGTCGGAGGATTCCATGGAAGGGAGGGATATTATGGCCTACCCACGTAACACCAGTGGCCCTTAAATGTGGTGGAACCAGCGAAATGGTACGAAGATTGTTTTTTGTTTGTGTTTATTTCTGTGGGTTTTGGCATGTTTTTTTTTTGTTATTTGTTGTGGCATTGTGTCATCAAGGAAGCAAGATCCCCACCACCCGACGACTTCTAGCCGAGCGTCTTTCATGCCAGCTTCCGTGGTGTACACCCTCTTCCTGTTTCACTCTCTTTTTCCTATCGTTTCGTTTTGCGTGTGTTCACGATTTTCTTGATCAGATGTTCACTTAAATATTTTTTTTTGTTCCTTGATTTTTTTTTGTTCCACCGTTTTTTTTTCTTCGTCTTTGCGTAGTAATTCCTCGTCATAATCGTTTTTTAAATTTGTTATTCCTTTTTTGTTTGTGGTCTTCTCTTATTCTTTTACTTTCTTTTCCACCTTATTTTCTACTTTTCCTATGGGACCCCTTATTTCTGAATTTCATTTTCCGTTAATACCCAATATAGCCCGCAACAGGTGTTCAGATAGTTAATAAAGTCGAAACCAGAACGCGAAGTAAGGTAAATTTGCTAAAGATTGTTTCTTTTATTTCTCAAAGACCGTAGCTCACTATTGTACCACGGGGGGGATGAAGAGGTGTTCTTATGGCGAATAAGAGGGACAGATTGAGAAAGACAGCTAAACACGCTAAAGTAAAACTTAGATAAAGCTAATTCTATATTTGGGTTTCGAGCGATGCTGTCGAAATCGACGGAGGCTAATAAGTTGTTAAGTTTACGGAAGTTAGCTTTACGAAAATTGAAAGACAAAGGGCTCTCAGTTAGGGTTGAATTATGGGGAAAATCATAAGAGAATGTGAGGAAAATGGGAGGTTGGTAGGTATCTAATTTAGAAAGGAGATGGTTACTTGCTGTAACGACACAATTGTGCGCGTCAGAAGAAAACACAAGGTCAAGCTGACGTCCTAAATTATTTTTAACGCCGCTTAATTGGAAAAGGTCTGAGTCTACCAAGCAGTCGGTAAAGAGGATTTCTTTGTCTGGAGAGGGATTGAGAGCTGTATAATAAGATTCCTCATCAGAAAGAACCCATTGAAGATTTGGAAAATTGAAATCTCCTACGACTATAACAATATCGGAAGGATCAGCTGATTCAAAAATGGAATCAAAAGCATCTACTGCAAGCTAATAAGATTGTAAAGGCTGTGATGGTCTGATATAACAGCAGATTGTGAAAATGGTAATTTTACATAGTTTAGATTTAACACAGACGTATTCAAAAAAGGTATTGTGAGATGTCTTAAAGAGCATTGAATCGATTCGATTATGTATGGCTAGTAAAACTCCACGACCAGAAGAGTCGACATCTTTAGAAGACCCGTCTACCCGAAAGACATTGAAATTTTAGGGAAAAAGTTCGCAATCGCTTATATCCTGGGACAGATTGGTTTCAGACACGGAAGATGTTTTGGAGCGGAGACCTCTCACGTTTTGGTAGTAAAGAGATAAGAATTTAGGGGCTGTAACGGGAGTCTTTAAGTTAGGGACGAAAATAGTTTTTGACATTTCTGCGGGTGCTTTGAAGGTATGAATAATGTTTTGAACTGATATGTGAAGCAAGAGCTGAAAGATCCTTTTCCACAGTATAAGCGAATATGTTTAACCCTTCATGGTAGCGGTTGTATATTTATTTAAGAAGAGAGGGATCGGTAGGGAGGCTTTCCTTCTGACTAAATACCATGACATTTGTTTTTGTCTTGCCATCAATACAAATAGAGTCTGGTTTGTCATATAAATATGAGAGATATAGACGAACGTTATCATAGAGGCGTTGATCCCGTAATCCTGCCATTATATAACGGCCCTCTAAATCATTGACCGTCGATGTGGGACCAACCAATCGAGAAGTCGGTTTTACTGAGGGAGGGATAATTGGGTCGAAAATAGGTGGATGGGGTGAGGAAGGGGATTATCTGATCAGATCTGTTTTTACTTATGATTAATTCAAATGATCGCCGAGTTTTTGATTTTAGTTTAATTAATATTTTTATTACAATTAAAAATAAAAACGACAGAACTGAAAAATAATAAATTGAAATGAGAACCTGACATCATTGGCTAAATATATTGCAAGGAATTTAACTGGTTTTAACCTTTGGCTTTCGTGGAAAGCGGGTATGATGAAGATACGAAGGGTTTCGCAAGTTCAACAAATATATACAGTCCATTTGATCTGCCAGCTGAACTATCGACACTGTGCTTTATGTTAAATAATTTAAAGTGAAATAATTTTCTGATAACGATATAAGTTTTTTTCATTCAGTTTTCAATAAAAACCCTGTTTGGATATCTTTTATAAGTTTTCTTTTATTGGTAGTTTTCAAACGATTCAACAATAAATATCCTGTTTATGTATCTTTTATAAATATTCGTTTTTTGGTAATTTTCAAACGATTCAACAAATAACTTTAATAAATGTAGATATGTACCTACTTCCTTGAGTACCTAAAAAGATACCTATTATGATGGACCTTATTAAAATGAACATTTTATATAGCTACACCAAAACTATAAGTCAATTGGCTGAAGATATAGTCACCCTGCAATTATCCCACTTTTCCACTAATCAATCCTAAACTTATAAAAACTGATTAACTTAAAATGCAAAGAAAAAAAAACAGGTGAAGCGAGTACCTATACTTATATTACTTTTTATTCAGACTTTAGGGCCAGTCTTTTCAGCTCTGGTTAAATTTAACCATTAGCTGGTAACCATAGAAACACATCAAAATCTATGGTTACATATAACCAGAGCTGAAAAGACTGGCCCTTTGTGCCAGCCGCCCAAATAGTTTTCCAAATCTAAGCGTATAGGTGTACCTATTCACGCTAAAATGCGTGCATAAAGCGAGAAAATATAGAAAATGCAAAAAACACTTCCATGTAGGTACTAGGTACCTACACCTACATACCTACCAAATTATAAACACAAGTAAAAATAAACGGGGAGAGTACGATAACTTTGGCGCCAAGAATTGATAACGGTTTTTTGTAGAACAGTTTAATACAAGCATTTTTTGCTATGGGTGGGGGGGTCTACCTCCCTCCGTTTGGGCGGGAGGGGCAATTTTATAAAAACAGTGCTAAAAATTTAAAACAAATATTAAAAAATAACGGTAATACTTACAACTAAGTTTTATATCTTTTTTTAAAGCCAATACTTTTTTCTATTAAATGTTTTTTAAGTCAAGTGAAACCTAACCATAGTCTTTGAAAAAACGGAATTTAAACTCAAAAATTGCGAAAAAAAAGGTAAAAAAAACTTTGAAGTGTGATTTTTCAAAACTGTAAAATAAAATACTACTTTTTTTTATAAACTCTTATAAAAAAGTAGTTTTAGTAATTTTCCATTTTCTCAAAAACCAGAAAACATAAAATCATTTTATTTTCAGTTTATGATTTAAAATTAATATGAGCAACGAATTTTATAAAAAAAAAGTAGTATTTTGTTTTACAGTTTTGAAAAATCACACTTCAAAGTTTTATTTTACCTTTTTTTTCGCAATTTTTGAGTTTAAAGTCCGTTTTTTCAAAGACTATGCATAGGTTTCACTTCATTTAAAAAAACATCTAATAGCAAAAAGTATTGGCTTTAAAAAAAGACATAAAACTTAGTTGTTAGTATTATCGTTATTTTTTAATATTTGTTTCAAATTTTTAGCACTGTTTTTATAAAATTGCCCCTCCCGCCCAAACAGAGGGAGATAGACCCCCCCACCCATAGTAAAAAATGCTTGTATTGAACTGTTCTACAAAAAACCGTTATCAATTCTTGGCGCCAAAGTTATCGTACTCGTGCCAAATAAACGAATTTGGAGCCGCGATTTTCTCGATATGACACACACACACACCTTGTATTACAATTTGACCACAAATAATCCTATGCGATGTATGTAGATAACTAACCTATCATTGCTTAAAAAAAAAACATTGGTCTACCAAATCGTGTTAGGTATACATAGGTGTACTCCACGTACATTTTTATGCACCACGGGCAACTGCAAAAAAAAATTCAGTCAAATTATAAAAACATCTGTAGGTAATAAATATCAATATCTACCTATCTACCAATCTGATATTATCTATTTGCGATCCATCATGAAAATCGACAACATTTCGATTCCACTTCACAAAAAAAAGAAAATAGTTTTTGAACTATGAAAAAAAATAGTAAACAAAAAATACTCAGAAAGAAACAAAAATCCAAACCTAAGACAAATTGTCAAAAAGACAATTTTTCAAAATTATGTATGTACATATACAATTGCGTATTAATTCTATATTTTTTTTTTAATTGGAACTTAAAGAAAAAATATTGAATTAATAATAAAGTGGTATTTGGATTCCTAACCTTGAGAAACGGTTATATATAGGAACCTTAAACTGTAAATTTCAAAGTTTAAACAAAACATAAAAGCTTCAATTTTAATCTTATAAGATACAGAATTTATCAGAGATTGTATTAAGAAAAAAAATTACAAAATGAGCTTGCCTCCAAGTGAAGTGTGAAAAAAATGTGATATTTTTGCATATAAACTTCCTAAACTTCTTAAACTGTAAAAATATTTAAACCAATGGTTTTAAATGAAGTGTCAATATACAGGCAATACAAAAAAAATATTTTGTTTGATTCGGTTGTAAATTGTACAAACGTCGCCGGTAAATGAGCGGCCGAAAACTAAAAATTTGTGTTTATCATTGCGTGGCGTCCATATAACCCGATTCCTACCGAGTTACCTTTAGCTTTTAAAATATTCTACCACACGCAACAATGCCTATCAACTAAAAAGCAACATGAACCCTAATGAATAAACATAAAAATAATTATGTGCCTACTTCCGTGGCGTAGTGGTTAGTGTGTCGGACCAACAGTCGATCTTCAGCTGTGAAAGAGTGCGGACGTGTTGACGACTTTCACAGTGTATAAAGTAATTTCGGTGTGTTCGAATTGAATTAAATTCATTTTTACTTTAAGTGCACTCATTGCACAATTTTTATTGGCAATTTGCCAAGAAAATATAAAATTCAAGTTAGCCTAGTGGGTAGCGTGGCCGACGACAAAGTGGAGGGTCGTGCGTTCGAGCCCCACCCTGGTCATTGCTTTTTTTTAAATAAATTCTGGGAGAAAGTCCATAAAAACAGAGAAGAGCAACAACAACAGATGGTAAAGCCAACGGGGACATCGGAAGATGATCCCCCAACAACAAGACAAGATACCGGAGCATCAGGTGATGCAGCAGCAGCAGTTAAGGTAGCGGTGCCTTTCAAAGAAACCCAGCCAACAACGACAGCGTCATCGGCACGTGCCGAAGCTAATACAAGCAGCATAGCGACTGCAACAACATCAAGCCTTCCAAAAGGCAAGACATCAACACCGGCACGTGCCGCAGCAACAACAAAAGAAGACAAAAAGAGGAGACGTATCATTAGATACAAGCTCCATCTTGTAAACCGCAATGACAGGAGCACAAGAGCGAAGTTGGCTAAGGCATCGGCTCAAGCTAAAATGCAGAGGCAGCTAGAAAGCTCCTTCTACGAGGATGACGAATACGTCAACAACAATGAACAGGAAGATGAGGGCGATGACGAGGCAGAGGCGGACGACGAAATAGCAGGAGAAGCTGACTATGAGGTCGCCAAAGGGGCCGTCAACAAGACCGACAAGAAGACAAATGAGCAAAACATCGCTGAGGCAGATGCCGAAGACATTGCTTACATGTCCGTAGAAGGTGAGGGGCGCTACGTGAGTGCCGAGTTGGTAGATCTTTCACCTCCAGACTCAGAAACTGAGGAAGAAAAAATAGAATCGCTGACAGAGCAAATCTCTGCACTTATGGCAATGGTAAGAGCACTCAAAGAAAAACAAGAAGCGCGTAGGGAAAAAGAGCGCCTAGTTGCTCTTGAAAGCAAAAGACAAAAAACGCTCCAAGAGCAACAAAAAGCTGAACAAATGTAGCAGACTCTCAAACAACAACCACTTCCTGAAATTCAGCCAAAAAAGAAGCAGCAGGCGCAGAAACTGCAGCCCCAGCAACAGCATCAGCAACTGCAAGCACAGCAACAAAAACAAAAGCAACTACAACAACAGCAACAGCAACAGCAAAGGCAGCAGCGACAACAATAGCAACAACAACAACAACAACAGAAACAACAACAACATCAGCAACAACAGCAACAAAAGCAAATACAAAAACAAATACAACAACCACTACAGCAACAAAAGACACAGAAGCAGCAACAGCAGCAGAATTTACAACAGCAACAAAAACCGCAGCAGTTACAACAGCAGCAGGCACAACAGCAGCGGTCACAACAGCAGCAGCAACATCAGCAACAGCCACAAGCAAAAAAAGGTAAGGTGCCACCAATCAATATTTATAAAATAGAACTAAAAGATACAATAGAACTATGTAAGTCGGCCATAGGCAATAATTTTATTATTAAAAGATTGAACGCAGACCGACACGCTATCCATTGCTCTTCGGTCGAGCATTATAAAAAAATAAAAGATCTTTTGTCACAAACGAAGACAGAATTTTACAGTTTCACCCCGAAGGAAGACAAGCTGCAAACAGTCCTCCTGAAGGGTATAGAATCCTCTACGGATCCGCAGGCGCTCTTAGCTGAGCTCCGTCAAGTGGCGAGCGATGATCTCGATTTTATCGGGATCAGACCGTTTTCCACAGTTAAGGCCAGACGGGAGAAACGGAATTTACCATTCTTCCTCGTTCAGCTCTCGCCCGAAAGCAAGTTGAGTGGTTTAAGGAGTATAACCGTCCTAAACTACTAAATTGTAAGATGGGAAAAATTAAATAGGCAGAGAGACATGCTTCAATGCATGAACTGCCAAGGGTACGGTCACGTGGCAGCTAACTGTGGTATGGATCCAGTTTGCGTCAAGTGTGGAGATTCCCACAAGATAGGTGAATGTAAACTCGGAAAAGAAAGGATCGAAGACAGGACCCAGTTAAAGTGTGCACTTTGCCGAGGCAAAGTGCAATCGGGGATGTCCGAAGTTTCAGGAAATGAGAAAAAACAAAGACCAAAAGAAGACAGTAGAGGTGAGACGCCCTGAAGTACACCAGACAGCAACTTCCGTCAATCCCGCAATTTCTTACGCCCAAATGGCGTCTGGAAAGGGAAAAACGGTACAGCCTCAACCACAGGTAGCCAAACAGGTCCAAGTGCCTACGGCTCCTGTGCCAGAGGCAGATCTGATGCAGGTGTTGCTGACCATTCATGGTCAGTTAATCGATGTGCAAAAACAGATAAGGGAGCAGGCGGCTAGGGTGGATTACCTCTACTCTATTCTGCCGGCAACGCGAAATGGTTAAAGGCGCGCTGCCTGAGCGACCCTTTAAGATCCTAGCTGTGAATGTAAATTCGCTGATTAGGACCGAACGTAGAGCAAACCTCTTTCACTTGCTGCAAGACCAAAGTCCTGATGTTTTTATGGCTAGCGAAACTAAGCTAAACCAGAAACACAAACTGACTAATAAAAATTACAATATCGTAAGAAGGGATCGGCCCAACTCCTCTCAAGGGGGTGGGGTCGCAATCTTCATACGAAAGGGCATTAAACATACAGTTAAATATAATAGTGAAGTGCGAAGATTTGGGCTGCTAGAAGCTTGCATCGTTTGCATTCCTCTCCAGCAAGGGAAAAGAATGTACGCAATCGCGGTGTACGCACCTGACGCACCTCAGCCAGCTAATTTTATCGCAGAACTCGAAAAACTTTTCGAATGCTTAAGATTAAACTTGGATGAGAATTATTATCTCATTGCAGGGGACTTGAACGCCAAACATGTAGATTGGGGAAATCAAGTACAAAATTCTAGAGGGAACCATCTTTTTAATTGGATGGGTCGATACAGTGTTGAGTGTAGGATCGACCTTCTGGCTACAGATAGACCGTCTTTTCCGAGAAGTGGTAGTTTTCTGGATCTTTTACTGCTTGACTCACGACTAGTTATAACTGATGCAACAAATCAACATACAAAAAACTGTTTACGAACGATTGAATACGACAGTGACCACTGCGGACTTGCCGCCGTAATACAGCTCCCGAGCGAACTTTTGGAGTTGGATGAGTATGTGCCTGCGCACTCTTACAATTTCAGTAAGACGCGTTGGCCACGCTTCTCCAACTCTTTGGCAAGAGAAATACGTTCCGATGATATTTCTCCACCAATTGACAAGAACCTGACGAACGTCGAGATCGACGGGTACCTGACTCAAATGGATACGACTATAAAGCGAACAATGGACAGAACAATCCCAAAATATAAGGAACAAGACCCTACTGGTTTACACAAGAACGCGACAATCGACGCACTACACCGACAAAAAAGTGGACTGCTGACTAGATTGAAACTTCTGTACAGACGTTTCACGGACACACGTGATCTGGAGATTAGGACATTGAAGTCGTCGATCAAAAACATTAATGTTCTGATTAAACAAAATTATAGATTGTCTATTAATTTATATTGAGATAACAGAATTCGGGCCGTTAATTCCAGCGACCCTAGTATGTTTCCCCAAATAAATAAGATATTTAGAAGAAATGATCAAAACGATCTTCCATGTCTTAAACTCCAGAGGACAACAGATAACGAAGACGTACTAACGATTGCGGGAATTGATCCGGAAGGTGCCGTTTTCGATGACAATTTTTATATGATAGAAGATCCTCAGGAAAAGGTAGAAGCTGTAGGGGCTGCTTTCCAGCAAGTGTATAAGGTGAATGCTAGCATTCGTCCGAATCATGACCTGGAGAACAGAGCCTTGCTGCACAATTTCTATCTTGGAAATAACATAACGCAATGGCGATCTGAGAATACTGGTTTCACCGGGTTCAATGACGAAAATTTGGCAAACGCCACCATCGCCGAGTGAAATGGACCCAGTTTATTGTTAATTTCGAAGGTAGAACTTCAAATAATTTTTCAAATATTAAAGAAAAAGAAATCTGCGGGGGTCGATGGTATACCCAACATTGTGTTAAGACATCTCCCTGAGGAAGCAATAGACATTTATACCACACTGTTCAACAACGCATTAAATAATGCATATTATCCAGTGAGTTGGAAAACAGCTGTGGTACATCCTCTCCCCAAAAAAGGAAAGGACAGCTCCAATCCAGCAAATCTTCGGTCCATAAGTCTTCTTCCAAGTATCAGTAAGGTATTCGAAAAGATTCTAAATAGAGCTCTGTTCAAGTGGGCTGAGGACAAAAATATTATTCCAGATAATCAGTTTGGCTTTAAGGCGGGGCATGACACTGTTCATGCCGCGTCTAAGTTAGTTTCTGATGTTCAATGGAACAAAGCGAAAAATCAATGCACGGGTGCCGTTCTTGTTGATTTAGAGAAGGCTTTCGACACCGTATGGTTAGAGGGTCTTTATCTGAAGCTAACTAGATTTGGCATAAGTAAACCACTGTTATATATGCTTCATGACATGCTCAATGGTAGAAAGTTTGTTGTCAAAAGTGGCAATGTAGCTTCTACCACAACATTTGATATCAAAAACGGTCTACAGCAAGGAGCTGTGAACTCTCCGATTCTTTTTAGTATTTACACCAGCGATCTGATAGGTAGTCTCACTCATGCAATTGTGTATGCCGATGACCTTGTAGCGTACAGGACCGGTCCCAAAGTTGAAGTCATCAGAATTCTCTTGCAGCGTGACTTCGACAAGATTCAGCGATATTGTGATGACTGGAAGTTGAAAATTAACTTCCAGAAGTCAGAAACTATCCTGTTTAGAACCCCGTTGTCTAGGGCTTCTAGGGATACAAGAAAGAACTGGAGAAATCTAGTGATCGTTGGACCAAGAGGACATCCACTGGCAAGTAAAGATGTGGTTAAGTACCCTGGCATCTGGCTAGATCAGTATCTATATTTGAATCGTTATGTAGATGCTGCTCTGACCAGAGCTAGGCGAGCCTTTGGGTTGACAAGACGGTTGTTCTATAGCAGCCGCCTCGACAGCAGAGTAAAGGTGATTTGCTACATGGCCCTTATCCGGCCAATGATTGCCTATGGGTGCCCTGTGTGGTTCAACGTTGCCCCATCTCAAATGGAAAAGATTCGGGTGTTTGAGAGGCAGTGTCTTAGACGCTGCCTTGGATTACACAGAACACCAGAGTCGGAGTACACACATTACTATGCCAACGAGGTTCTATACAACAGGGCCAATATAAACAGGATAGATAACTTTTTAATCAAGCTGATTCGGGGTCACATTGCAAGAGCGATGACCTCAACCAATGGACTTATATTTGGGGCTTACTACCCCAATGATGAGTATAGTGAAAGTGTGCGTCTTAACGGTTTCATCCCGCCCGAGACATTCCTCTTTTTAGACACTCGTGGGCTGATACAGGATAGATTGGCGGTTCCGTTAATCTACCACGTCGGCCGTAGGACTGTGGATCGGCGACTCCTTTACGATCGGGACGTCGGCTCTGGAAACGGAGCAGAACGTCTGCGGTTCAGTAGAGCTGTGCCCCTTCGGGACATAAAGGACATAGGTAAGCAAATGAAAAAATTCTGGTGGTTGGGTGACCACCTTGATATTGAAAGTTGACCACATTGTTGCTTTGGCCGACTTACATAGTTTTAAGGTAAATATAGAGTAGGTTAAACAGTTACGGTGGCACAACAAAAAAAAAAAAAAAAAAAAAAAAGAGTAGCTGGTGGCTGTTGTAGTTTTTAAGTTAGTTTAAGTAGTTTAATTAGGTATAATTTAAGCTAGTTTTATATAATTTATATATAACGTAGCTTATAGTAGTTTTATTTAGTATAGTTTAGTATTAAATAGTTATAATTAGGTAGAGGGTAGCTTTAAGTTTTATAAAAAAAGTGAAAAAAAATGATAATGAAAATTAGTTTTTTTTTTTTATAATAATTTTCTCGTTAGTTTAAGTGTTAAAGTTAAGTTAGTTAAATATAAATGATTTTAAGCCGAAAGGCATCGTTATAGGTTAATTTAGAGCGCCCGCATGGGGCCAGTAAGTTAATTAAGGTAATATGGAAGCTAGTTGTTTAAGATTTTTTGTCTAGTATTAAGATAGATATAAGAAAATGAAAAATAAAAAATGAATTAAAAATGAAAAAAATGTGGCCGACGACAGACTGGAAGGGCGTGGGTTCGAGCCCCACCCTAATCAGGGCTTTTTTTTAAATAAATTCTGGGAAAAAGTCAACAAAAACCGAGAGGAGAAGGAACAACAGCAAATGATAAAGTCAACGGGGACATCGGAAGATGCTCCCCCAACAACAAGTGAAGCAGCCAAAACATCAGGTGATGCAGCAGCAGCAGTTAAAGTAGCGGTGCCTTCCATAGAAGCCCAGCCAACAACGAGAGCGTCATCGGCACGTGCCGAAGCTAATACTAGCAGCATAGCGACTGCAATCAACAGCGGCCGGTGCCATAGCCAATTCAAAGGGAGATAAAAAAAGAAGGCGTATCATTAGATACAAGCCACAACTCATAAATCGTGCCGATAGGAGCACCAGAGTTGGCTAAGGCCTCTGCTCAAGCCAAAATGCAGAGGCATTTAGAAAGCTCCTCCTATGAGGATGAGGACATAAAAAACAGTGAACATGATCATGAGGGCGATGACGAGGCAGATGCTGACGACGAAATCGCCAAAGAAGCAAACGACGATGCGACCGTTAAGAAGACATGTGAGCATGACGTCACTGAGGTAGATGCCGAAGACATCGCATACATGTCCGTAGAAGGGGAGGGGCACTACGTGAGTGGCGAGTTGGTGGACCTTTCACCTCCAGAAGAGTCAGAAGATGAGCAGGAAAAAATCGCATCACTGACAGAGCAAATTTCTTCCCTCATGGAAATGGTTAAAGCGCTCAGAGTTAAGCAAGAAGCGCTTAGGGAAAAAGAGCGCCTAGTTGCTCTTGAAAGAAATCGACAAAAAACGCTCCAAGAGCAACAAAAAGCAGCACAAATGCAGCAGCCTCCTAAGCAAGAACAACCTCTCCCGGAACAGCAGCACAAAAAGAAGCAGCCGACACAGAAACTGCAGACCCAGCAACAGCATCAGCAACCGCAAGTACAGAAAAAACAACAACAGCAACAACAGCAAAAAGAAC
The DNA here is from genome assembly GCA_951217065.1 of Baccha elongata. Classification (NCBI taxonomy): domain Eukaryota; kingdom Metazoa; phylum Arthropoda; class Insecta; order Diptera; family Syrphidae; genus Baccha; species Baccha elongata. The sequence goes on from OX578274.1 coordinate 79,987,767, forward strand.
AAAAACAAATACAACAACAAATACAGCAACCACTTCAACAACGACAACAACAAAAGACAAAGAAGCAACAACAGCAGCAAAAACTACAACAACAGCGACAACCGCAGCAATCACAACAGCACCAGACACAACAGCAGCAGTCACAACAGAAGCAGCAACAGCCACAAGCAAAGAAAGGTAAGTTGCCATCAATTAATACCTTCAAAATAGAATTGAAAGACACAATAGAATTATGTAAGTCGGCCATAGGCAACAATTTTATTATTAAAAGGTTGATCGCAGACCGACACGCCATTCATTGCTCTTCGGTCGAGCATTATAAAAAAGTAAAAGATCTCCTGTCTCAAACGAAGACAGAATACTACAGTTTCACCCCGAAGGAAGACAAGCTACAAACAGTCCTTCTGAAGGGTATCGAATCCTCTACGGATCCGCAGGAACTCTTAACTGAGCTCCGTCAAGTGGCGAGCGATGATCTCGATTATATCGGGGTCAGACTGTTTTCCACAGTTAAGGCCAGACGGGAGAAACGGAATTTACCATTCTTCCTCGTTCAGCTCTCGCCCCAAAGCAAGTTGAGTGGTTAAAGGAGTTTAACCGTCCTAAACTACCAAATTGTAAGATGGGAAAAATTAAATAGACAGAGAGACATGCTTCAATGCATGAACTGCCAAGGATACGGCCACGTGGCAGCAAACTGTGGTATGGATCCAGTTTGTGTCAAATGTGGAGATTCCCACAAGATAGGTGAATGTAAGCTCGGAAAAGAGAGGGTCAAAGACAGGACCCAGTTAAAGTGTGCACTTTGCCGAGGCTCTGGGCACCCCGCAAACTATCGGGGATGTCCGAAGTTTCAGGAAATGAAAAAAAAAACAAACACCAAAAGAAGACAGTAGAGGTGAGACGCCCTGAAGTACGCCAGACATCAACTTCCGTCAATCCCGCAATTTCTTACGCCCAAATGGCGTCTGGAAAGGGAAAAACGGTACAGCCTCAACCACAGGTAGCGAAACAGGTCCAAGTGCCTACGGCTCCTGTGCCAGAGGCAGATCTGATGCAGGTGTTGCTGACCATTCATGGTCAGTTAACCGATGTGCAAAAACAGATAAGGGAGCAGGCGGCTAGGGTGGATTACCTCTACTCTATTCTGCCGGCAACGCGAAATGGTTAAAGGCGCGCTGCCTGAGCGACCCTTTAAGATCCTAGCTGTGAATGTAAATTCGCTGATTAGGACCGAACGTAGAGCAAACCTCTTTCACTTGCTGCAAGACCAAAGTCCTGATGTTTTTATGGCTAGCGAAACTAAGCTAAACCAGAAACACAAACTGACTAATAAAAATTACAATATCGTAAGAAGTGATCGGCCCAACTCCTCTCAAGGGGGTGGGGTCGCAATCTTCATACGAAAGGGCATTAAACATAAAGTTATATATAATAGTGAAGTGCGAAGATTTGGGCTGCTAGAAGCTTGCATCGTTTGCATTCCTCTCCAGCAAGTGAATAGAATGTACGCAATCGCGGTGTACGCACCTGACGCACCTCAGCCAGCTAATTTTATCGCAGAACTCGAAAAACTTTTCGAATGCTTAAGACTGAACTTGGATGAGAATTATTATCTCATTGCAGGGGACTTGAACGCCAAACATGTAGATTGGGGAAATCAAGTACAAAATCCTAGAGGGAACCATCTTTTTAATTGGATGGGTCGATACAGTGTTGAGTGTAGGATCGACCTTCTGGCTACAGATTGACCGTCTTTTCCGAGAAGTGGTAGTTTCCTGGATCTACTCCTGCTTGACTCAAGACTGATAATAACTGACACTGTAGGTCAACATACAAAAAACTGTTTACGAACGATTGAATACGACAGTGACCATTGCGGACTTGCCACCGTAATACAGCTCCCGAGCGAACTTTTGGAGTTGGATGAGTATGTGCCTGCGCACTCTTACAATTTCAGTAAGACGCGTTGGCCACGCTTCTCCAACTCCTTGGCAAGAGAAATACGTTCCGATGACATTTCTCCACCAAATGACAGAAACCTGACGAACGTCGAGATCGACGGGTTCCTGACTCAAATGGATACGACTATAAAACGAACAGTGGACAGAACAATTCCAAAATATAAGGAACAAGACCCTACCGGTTTATACAAGAACGCGACAATCGACGCACTTCACCGACAAAAAAGTGGACTGCTGACTAGATTGAAACTTATTTACAGACGTTTCACGGACACACGTGATCTGGAGATTAGGACATTGAAGTCGTCGATAAAAAACATTAATGTTCTGATTAAACAAAATTATAGATTGTCTATTAATTTATATTGGGATAACAGAATTCGGGCAGTTAATTCTAGCGACCCTAGTATGTTTCCCCAAATAAATAAGATATTTAGACGAAATGACGAACTTCCATGTCTTAAACTTCAGAGGACAACAGATGACGAAGACGTACTTACGATTGCGGGAATAGATCCAGAGGGTGCCGTTTTCGATGATAACTTTTTTATGATAGAAGATCCTCAGGAAAAGGTAGAAGCTGTAGGGGCTGCTTTCCAGCAAGTGTATAAGGTGAATGCTAGCATTCGTCCGAATCATGACCTGGAGAACAGAGCCTTACTACACAACTTCTACCTTGGAAATAACATAACGTAATGGCGATCTGAGAATACTGGTTTCACCGGGTTCAATGACGAAAATTTGGCAAACGCCACCATCGTCGAGCGAAATGGACCCAGTTCATTGATAAGTTCGAAGGTAGAACTTCAGTTGATTTTTCAAACATTAAAGAAAAAGAAATCTGCGGGGGTCGATGGTATACCCAACATTGTGTTACGACATCTCCCTGAGGAAGCTATAGACATTTATACCACACTGTTCAATAACGCATTTAATAATGCATATTATCCAGTGAGTTGGAAGACAGCTGTGGTCCATCCTCTCCCCAAAAAGGGAAAGGACAGCTCCAATCCGGCAAATCTTCGGTCGATAAGTCTTCTTCCAAGTATCAGTAAGATATTCGAAAAGATTCTCAATAGAGCTCTGTTCAAGTGGGCTGAGGACAAGAATATTATTCCAGACAATCAGTTTGGCTTCAAGGCGGGATATGACACTATTCATGCCGCGTCTAAGTTAGTTTCTGATGTTCAATGGAACAAAACGAAAAATCAATGCACGGGTGCCGTTCTGGTTGATTTAGAGAAAACTTTCGACACCGTATGGTTGGAGGGTCTTTATCTGAAGCTATCTAGATTTGGCATAAGTAAACCACTGTTATATATGCTTCATGACATGCTCACTGGTAGAAAGTTTGTTGTCAAAAGTGGCAATGCAACTTCTACCACAACTTTTGATATTAAAAATGGTCTACAGCAAGGAGTTGTGAACTCACCGATTCTTTTTAGTATTTACATTAGCGATCTGATAGGTAGTCTACCTCATTCAATTGCGTATGCCGATGATCTTGTAGCGTACAGAACGGGTCCAAAAGTTGAAGTTATCAGAAGTTAAAAATTAACTTTCAGAAATCAGAAACTATCCTGTTTAGAACCCCGTTGTCTAGGGCTTCTAGGGATACAAGAAAGAACTGGAGAAATCTAGTGATCGTTGGACCAAGTGGACATCCACTGGCGAGTAAATATGTGGTAAAGTACCTTGGCATCTGGCTAGATCAGTATCTATATTTCAATCGACATGTAGATGCCCTGGCCAGAGCTATTGGAGCCTTTGGGTTGACAAGACGGTTGTTCTATAGCAGCCGCCTTGACAGCAGAGTAAAGGTGATTTGCTACATGGCCCTTATCCGGCCAATAATTGCCTATGGGTGCCCTGTGTGGTTCAACGTTGCCCCATCTCCAATGGAAAAGATTCGGGTGTTTGAGAGGCAGTGTCTTAGACGCTGCCTTAGATTACACAGAACACCAGAGTCGGAGTACACACATTGCTATGCCAACGAGGTTCAATACAACAGGGCCAATATAAACAGGATAGATAACTTTTTAATCAAGCTGATTCGGGGTCACATTGCAAGAGCGATGACCTCGACCAATGGACTTATTTTTGGGCCTTACTACCCCAATGATGAGTATAGTGAAAGTGTACGTCTTAACGGTTTCATCCCGCCCGAGACATTCCTCTATTTAGACAGTCGTGGGCTGATACAGGATAGATTGGCGGTTCCGTTAATCTACCACGTCAGCCGTAGGACTGTGGATCGGCGACTTCTTTACGATCGGGACGTCGGCTCAGGGAACGGAGTAGAGCGTCTGCGGTTCAGTAGAGCTGTGCCCCTTCGGGACAGAAAGGACTTAATTGAACAAGTCAAAAAATTCTGGTAGTTGGGTGACCACCGTGATATTGAAAGTTGACCACATTGTTGCTTTGGCCGACTAACATAGTTGTAAGGTAAATATAGGTAGAGTAGGTAGAACAGGACGGTGGCACAAAAAAAAAAATTATTTGTAGGTGGGTACTTGCGGTTGCCAATATATATGTACATATACGCAGGTGTATGGCCGTGCGTAAGTATGCATATGCGTATGCAAAAAAAAAATTGCTGGTGGCTGTTCTAGTTTTTAAGTTATTTTAAGTAGTTTTGATTAGATATAATGTTAGTTAGTTAGTTAGTTTTAAATTTAGTTTTAATTAGTTTTATATAGGTAAAGGGTAGCTTTAAGTTTTATAAAAAATTAAAAAAACAATGATATAGATAATGAGTTTTTTTTTATAATTTTCTCGTTAGTTTTAAGTTATCATGAATTTTAAATATAAGTTATTTTACGTCGAAAGGCATTGTTTAAGTATAGTCACAGTTTAATTTAGAGCGCCCGCATGGGGCCAGTAAGTTAGTTAAGTTAATATGTAAGCTAGTTGTTTAAGATTTTTTGTCTAGCATTAAGATAGATATAAGAAAATGAAAAATAAAAATGAATTAAAAATGAAAAAAAAGTGTGTCGGACCATCACGCCGGAGGTCAAGCCCAGCTTCCAACTTCGATAAAATGTAATGTTTTTTCAGGGGCACTGCCTCTTGCGAGGAAGTGACAAATCCTCCAAGAGTATCATTCATTGTCATGAAAAGTGCTTCTTACCTTCGTCGTTCGTATTTGACGTAAAATTGTAGGTCACCTCCAATCCCGTAGAACTAGCAACGCACACAAAAGGATTGTATGAGAGTTGTAAGTCACTAGGCCGTGTTTTTTCAGAGCTGTCAGTGCCACTAAATTTATTAATTTATTTTATTCTTCCTCTTCTTTAAAAATTTCTTACAACTTGCCTATCTGTAGGTATCTGGTATCTGATACATTTTGTTAGATTTTTACCTTACACAGCGAAAACATTCTAAATATTTATCAAATCAACCACTACAGCGACCACCAGTCAACAACTGTACTATGCATACTGTGCAGCCATTATATACTACGCACACACCTACGTCTGTACACTGTCCGAATCCCAATCATATACTTCATACAATCATACTATACCCCATCAGTTCGATAGCAAAGCATTAGCAACGAAATAACCCGACACACACCGGATTTTTTCCTACATACATACATCATTTTCGTCTGTTCGACTTCGACACCTCTCTGGTCAAGAGCCGCCTTCTTATGCGACCAAATAAAACGGGTTTGACCGTCTTAATATGGTGAATTATGAAAGGTTTCTTACTGAGCTGGGGGTCAATTCCCGATCTGTGAAAATGTGAAATGATAAACTTTTTCACGCCTTAGCGTTAAATTCGATTCCCGATTTGTGAAAACAAACTTCAAAACTTTTCATAATGATAAATATCTTATCACAGTAAAATCGTTCTGTGAAGAGCAGTGAAAACGCGCTGACAGATCTTACACTGAGAGACAAAAAGGCAAATTAAAATTTAATAGATTAAATTTGATTTCCGTTTTATAATGGTACCTTAGCTCGAGTAAATTTAATTTAATTATGCTTCGTTCTCAATTTTTTTTCCCAAATTTTGATTTGAAAACATTCGTATTCCAAGCATTTTTTTTTTAAATAGGCTTAAATCAAAGTGGTTTTCTCTGATTGAACGTTGTTTTTTGCTCTGGGTGTATCATTTAGAACTTTTTAGTACACACATTGACAGCTGTTTATCATAATAAGTTTGAGAATCGCATTATGCGAGTTCATGAAGTGATAAAATGAAAAATCGCTGTGAAAAGTAAAATGATTATTTTTTTAATCACTTCACAGTTTCACAGATCGGGAATTGACCCCCTGGTGTATCAAGAGTTCTAGACTCAAGTTGATTGAGCAGTTGAGGTGGGTTTCTGTTTGAAAAATTAGGTTATCATCGCGCAACTTAAGGTGAATTTATGTGAATTGTATTGTTGTGAGGACAATTGTTATTAAAATCACCTTTAAGAAATTGTGTTCTTTTTTAATTAGGTTTAGCTAAATTTCTTTTAATATATCAACTAAACGTTTAAATATGTTAAAACAAATAACTGACCCGTACCAGAACTGCTTTTGTTGTTTATATTGCAAATTAGAGAGTTACTTATGTGATATGAAATGTTTAAATATGTATTGAAATTAATGATATGCTTTCCTTGGGCTAGAGACAGTTGATTATTCAAATTGAGTATTGAGTAAACCCCATGGTTCCTTTGGAAGAAGGTAAAATTTTGTCCCACATAAAAATTACTTTAAACAATTATTTTTTTTCCAGTTACCATTTGAAATATTTCACCCCACCCCACTGGTGTATATTGTAGAAGCTAAAAAATTGTATTTATATATTTTATTTGTATTTTTTACAAAGGATACATTCATTAATAGTAAAAAGAAATATGAAAAATAAATAAAAAAAAGCAAATAACATACTGCCCCACCGTGACAAGCACACAATAGTTCAAATTAATGAAAGTAATATTACAATTCCTTCTCTTAAATACTCAAAAATGTATGTGTGCACAAAAAAATTATGTACACTTAAGGATGTGTTTATGGGCTAAATAATAAAAATTATTTCAGCGAAATAACTGTTCAAACGACAGAGTTATTTTACATTTAGGCCGTGTGCGAACAGCGTTAAAATTTTATCCATTGGCTAAATTATGACACCAGTTTGGTGAATATAAACTTCAAAAATTTAGCCTGCTCTGGAGCAGGCTAAAATTTTAGCCAGTGGATAAAGGAGTAAGAGAGACAGTCGGAGTAGTGTGTTTGTTTTTATTTGCATTTATTTTTGTTTGTTTTATATTAATCATTAATGTCAAATTTTCCGTTTGTGTTTTTGTAAATTATATTTAATTTAACTTCGTTACGTAAGAAGAATTACTAAAATTAACCGATATACTCTTTTGTACAATAATATTCATTGTGAAACAAATTTTTTTGTTAAGTTCAGCTGCCAAACCAGTGTTCTGTACCGTGTTAAAACTTCCCATAATTTTAATTATTTTACAAAGTAGTTCAATTTTTTTCTTTAACAAAATAAAATAAATCTATACACATAAATAAAAATGGAGTGTCTGTTTGTAATGTCAAAATAACAGTATTTTACTACACGCATATGAGAGCATACACAATACACATCCCTTATATCAAAACACTCATTTTTAAAATGTTTGTCTGTCTGTTAGTCCTGGCTAATCTCGAGAACGGCTAGACTGATTTTGACGAGACTTTCACTGACCGATAGATAATGTCGATTTTTTTTGCATTTTCGTAAACATAAACCGATCAGAATCTACAGGACCGATTTTGACGGGACCTTCAGTGCCAGATGGCTGATAATATAGGAAGTAACTTATGATGCAAATTATCCCCTAGGTGGCGCTATGGAAAGTTTTTTTTTTCAACTGACGAACGCGACGACGGGAAACGGATGCACCGATTTTGAAGGGGCTTTAACTGGTGGAAAGCTGATGTTCTACGAAGTGACTAAGGCTATTTCAAATAACCAAATAGATGGGGCTGGGGTCGCTTTTGCGAAAACTCTTATATTATGAGTTTGAAAGCTTTTGGCAAAATGTTGAACCAATAGGTTTATAATAACTCTTTAAAAAACAATGTTTTATCCTTTATTATTTCTGCGGTATACATATAATAAAAAATGCTGCGTTTTAAGTTTTTTGTTTTATATCAGAACAGAACAGCAGCGATAGCGGTTGAAAATATTAAATGGGACCATATACTGATCTGGATGATTGATATAATTCCCGACACATATTTGAACCGAGCTACTTTTTGCATAGTCAGTTTTTTATTTGGTTCAAAATCAAAAACAATTCATATGATTTACAAAATGTAGGTATACGTTGAAAATGCTATAAATGGGGCCATATCTTCTAAGCTACTAAACAGAATTGGATGGTTGCTACCATTCCAGAATCAGCTAAGAACTTTCCTATATGCTGCGTTCTTTTTTTCGTTTTTTCCAAAACAAATTTTTACATTACTCCGTACCAAGAAATAGAGGGGGAAATTTTCCAATTCTTGTAGGGAAATTTAAAAAATATATTGGTGTTAAAAATCCCATTTAATCCAGTTCGCACACCAAAAAGCTAAACATTTATTCACCTCAACTCAAACGTCAAAAATTAGCCAGAGGATAAAATTTTAACGCTGTTCGCACACGGCCTTAGTGAACGTTTATTTTAAAGTAGGAAACTCACCCTTAAAGAGTATTGCTACAAATCGCAATAATATAGGGCCATTTGACACTTTGGCAAAACGACAAATGGCCATATGTACAAATATGACGCATTGTGAAAGTGTCAAATGGCCAAATTTGTAAATATGGCCATATGACGCTTGGCCAAAAGTCATGGCACCATTCGAAAATGCTCTAAATTTTTGGCAATGAATCCGTCATCACGGTTTGAGTGGGTTCGAAAAAACCATTTATGTGTAAACCGTTTATCACCCAATCTTAAATTAATCACATGCGCCAGTTAATTTACTCGTTCTGTTTGTAACAAGCGGCATAATTCATTACGTGTTCCTAATTGACCGTTATCCGTAACACGCCAAACACTTCGACGTTGTTTCCTTCAGGAGTACCTCCTTCAACACATAACGATTCTTCTTATAATACTTTCATTTATGGTAGAAGAAATAACACATTCGTTAGACGAGCAATTAAAACGATTTTGGGAATTGCAGGAAACCCAGATCACAATCCCATTTTATCAGTTGAAAATCAATTTTTTGAAAAATTTTACGAAAAAACTAGGTTCCTTTCAACGTTCCGATGGCCGATATGTAGTACGGTTGCCGTTTAAGGCAGAGTCTTCTTCAAAACCAACAGTGTTTTTTAGACAAACCGCATTAAAACAATTCTTACGCAACGAAATGCATCTTGCAAAACATACCGAATTACAGGCTCAATATTCTTAAGTTTTAGCTGAATATTTATTACTCGGGCACATTAGAAAAGTAGAAAGGCAAGAAGTACTTAGAAAAGGTGCAGTTTCATCTTTTTTTCTCCCGCACCAAGCCGTTTTAAAACCCGAAAGTACCTCTACGAAGGTTCATGTGGTTTTTAATGCGTCAAGCTCTTCTTCCAGCGGCGTAATCTTAAATGATTAATTCTACACTAGACCAACTTTACAACGCGATCTCCCATCTCTTCTCATTCGCTGGCGATTCAATAAGCTCGTATTCAATGCTGATATAGAAAAGATGTATCGACAAATACCAATAAATACCGACGATACATTTTTTCAGCGCATACTCTTTCGTTTCGTTAAATGGGAATGTTTTGTTGAGTCATTAGCTGGACATGTAAAATCGGGAGATCCTGCAGATCTTGCTACAAGAGGTCTTACCCCAAAGGAGCTACAATCAAACCAACTTAGGTGGAACGGACCTAACTCGTTACGAGAATCGTACGAGTTATGGCCAAGTACGGTTCCATGCTTATCACCTCATAACCAACTTTACGCTTAGTCCTTAGAAGTGGGTAAAGTCACCTATGCGCAAAGTGAATCTGTTTATATCTCTCAAGCCGAATTAATTTTGTGAGAAATCGCTTTATCATATTAAGTCAGAAAACTCATTTCTTTCGTGAATACGAGTCCTTGCACCAAGGTCATCATGTGTCTCCTAAAAGTAATATCCTGTCTTTTAATCCGTACATAGATTGCAAAGAAATTCTTCGTGTCAACGGCAGACTTGCAAACTTTGAACTTTCGTCTAGTGAGAAACATCCCATAATTCTTCCATATGCATTATCATTAGCAAAACTTTTCGTAAGCTTTATTCACGATTTAACTCTTCACGGGGACAATGCACTCATGATGTTGGTCTTAAAGCGCATGTTTGGGATTCCAAAACTTAAAAATCTTGTAAAATCTCATATTTGCAATTGTAAAATCTGTACAGTACATATGAAGCACCTTCGAACGCAAATCAAAAGCCATACACCTTGAAGCAGCGAGCGATTTATCCTCTCAAGTTTTCCTTGGGGCTTTTGACAAATTTGTTGCGCGTCGAGGTCTCCCAAAGGAAATGTTCTCCAACCATGGAACTAATTTTATGTTTAGCTTCAGTGTCCGACGCGTAAAAAGCATGTTCGTAAGACAAGAGAACTAACAGTCTAATAAATGGGGCATAGGACGAGTAAGTAAAACTTGTTTAGGCACAGATGGTAAAGTACGAGTGGCATTACATTGAAACGAGAATTTTAAATCCCAATTTTTTTAATCACTGAAGGAAAGGGGGGGGGGGACACTGCAAGGTTTTCGGACTTTTTTCGAACTCCAGCTTATAATTCCTCTACTATGCTCTATGCATCCTTGAGGAATGGTTACTTCAGCCATCTTTAACTACATTCAATTTGTGACAATTTTAGTCATAATTTAGCCCTCTAGGTATAAAACTATTACACCCATCTGTGTGTGTAATAGTTTGTGAAAAAATGGCCAGTAATCGCCCTCCATTCTAGCCGTGTTCCCATAATGTTTCGTTAGTTGTTTGCTTGATTGACTTTTGCATGTTGTCTAGTCCTAGAAGTCTGTGCTTGATTTTGCAGTTTCAAATGACCACTAACTGAAGGAGGGTGGAAATTGCTAGGTTTTAGGACTTTTTTGGAATTCGGCTCATAATTGCTTAACTATACATCGTATCGTATCGGTATAAATTTTTCGCCATTCATATATTATATATAATATGTGACAATTTGAGTCCTTAATGAGTTCTGTAGGTACAATAGGTCAAATGGTACCGCTAAATAGGGCTTTCGCCGTTATTGATTTTTAGCCTGGCATCTTTATGCGCTCAAAATGAAGCTTATCAATGTGCATGGGGCAATTTTTCTTTTTCTTTTGAATACTAGGTTGCAAACACGGTTGAAGCATAAAAACAAATTTTTGTAAAAATTTTGCTAGGCTTTGAACTGTTCTAGCTTGGCGCATGTTATACTATCTGAAATTATTTATGGCTCCAATGTTCACAAATTTAGAATAATTAAAGAATATTGAACAATTATACCATTCCTCTGCAAAGTTTGGAAGTTATGAGCCGAATAAGAAGAAAAATCAGAAAATATTGAAGTTTATCCCCCCTCGTTGTCGGTAGTTGGCAATTATCTCGTAAAATATTACACCCACTGATGTCATTATGTAATCAAAAGAAAAGTGCTCTAATTTGCTACAAGCTGATATACTGCATAAGGGGTCACAACATTGCATCTCTGCTCAATTAGGGTGTAAACATTGTTGAAGCATGAAAAAATACTTTTTGTTAAAAATTGCATGTTTTTGAACGGTTGTACCTTTCAGCGTTCCGATGGCCGATATGTAGTATGGTTGCCGTTTAAGGCAGAGTCTTCTTCGAAACCGCTAGGAGTTTTCAGACAAATCGCATTAAATAAATTCTTACGGAACGAAATGCATCTTGCAAAACATACTGAATTACAGGCCCAATGTTCTTAAGTTTTAGCTGAATATTTATTACTCGGGCACATGAGAAAAGTAGAAAGGCAAGAAGTGCTTAGAAAAGGTGCAGTTTCATCGTTTTTCTCCCGAACCAAGCCGTTTTAAAACCTGAAAGTACCTCTACGAAGGTTCGTGTGGTTTTTTTAATGCGTCAAGCTCTTCTTCCAGCGCCGTAATCTTAAATGATTAATTCTACACTGGACCAACTTAACAACGTGATCTCCCATCTCTTCTCATTCGCTGGCGATTCAATAAGCTCATATTCAATGCTGATATTATCCTCTCAAGTTTTCCTTGGGGCTTTTGACAAATTTGTTGCGCGTCGAGGTCTCCCAAAGGAAATGTTCTCCAACCATGGAACTAATTTTATGGGAGCAAATACGAGCTTACAACTCGATTACAAGAAATGTTTAGCTTCAGTGTCCGACGCGTAAAAAGCATGTTCGTAAGCTAGGCGATACCAACAAATTTACGTTCAATGAATTTCCAACAATACTAGCACGCGTTGAAGCATGTCTAATCTCGCCCATGTCTAATAACCTAAGATTCGCTTGCCTAAGCTCGTTGAGGTGCTTCATTGACTTTTCCCGATCCTAATTATACAGAAAAGTCTCTATCTTTCATCAATCGGTGGGAAAAATTAAAATGTCTTCAGCAACAATTGTGCGAAAGGTGGAACGAAGAATACTTAGTAAAGTTACACACGCTTGTGGCAGTTCCCTGAAGAGAATATCAAAATCGGCGATTCGTCATCGTGAAACAAGAGAACTAACAGTCTAATAAATGGGGCATAGGACGAGTAAGTAAAACTTGTTTAGGCACAGATGGTAAAGTACGAGTGGCATTACATTGAAACGAGAATTTTAAATCCCAATTTTTTTAATTGAAGTAAAACTTATAAGAAACTTATACCTATGTATATATATTTTTTTTTTTTAAGTACATAACTATAAACTACTATAAGTGAATAATGTATTAAAAAAACCCTTGAAAAATGTGTATATTATAATATTTTAATACGATCAATATTATAATATCAAAAATAAAGTAAATTGATCCGCACTAAACTTTCATAATATACCATAGTATATAAGTGGCCAAGGCCGCCGGTAATGTTCGTATCATTTCTGATTGATGGCAAATCCATCAGAACTAGTTCTAAATCTTTATAAAAGTGTGGTAGCCACCTATTCTTTTTCTATAAATATGGCTTTATCTCTTTCTATCCTTCTCTTTTTGTTTTTTCTATTCTGACTTTTTAGATGATAGTACTAGTAAGTCGGATCCTAGAGAAGAAAATTGTAAAGTTCTCCAAGTCAATGGGGCATATTCATAGTTGTTTTTAAACCCGAGTTTTTCTTAGACTGTGTTTAAACAATGTAATTGAAATAGGATAAACTCGAGTTTTACTTAAAAACAACTTAGTTATTGTCTTTGAATATGGCCCAATGTATAATCAAGTTTACCTATTATAGGCCAGTTGATCTATACAAAAAAAAGGCAAAGGTCGCAAAAAATCTATCATTAAGTTTGACTTTTGAATATTGTTTGGTATGGTCCCTGTAGTATGTATGTGGTTTTGCAGTTTCGAACGCCCGCCGCTCACTGAAGGAAAGGGGGGGGGACACTGCAAGGTTTTCGGACTTTTTTCGAACTCCAGCTTATAATTCCTCTACTATGCTCTATGCATCCTTGAGGAATGGTTACTTCAGCCATCTTTAACTACATTCAATTTGTGACAATTTTAGTCATAATTTAGCCCTCTAGGTATAAAACTATTACACCCATCTGTGTGTGTAATAGTTTGTGAAAAAATGGCCAGTAATCGCCCTCCATTCTAGCCGTGTTCCCATAATGTTTCGTTAGTTGTTTGCTTGATTGACTTTTGCATGTTGTCTAGTCCTAGAAGTCTGTGCTTGATTTTGCAGTTTCAAATGACCACTAACTGAAGGAGGGTGGAAATTGCTAGGTTTTAGGACTTTTTTGGAATTCGGCTCATAATTGCTTAACTATACATCGTATCGTATCGGTATAAATTTTTCGCCATTCATATATTATATATAATATGTGACAATTTGAGTCCTTAATGAGTTCTGTAGGTACAATAGGTCAAATGGTACCGCTAAATAGGGCTTTCGCCGTTATTGATTTTTAGCCTGGCATCTTTATGCGCTCAAAATGAAGCTTATACCAATGTGCATGGGGCAATTTTTCTTTTTCTTTTGAATACTAGGTTGCAAACACGGTTGAAGCATAAAAACAAATTTTTGTAAAAATTTTGCTAGGCTTTGAACTGTTCTAGCTTGGCGCATGTTATACTATCTGAAATTATTTATGGCTCCAATGTTCACAAATTTAGAATAATTAAAGAATATTGAACAATTATACCATTCCTCTGCAAAGTTTGGAAGTTATGAGCCGAATAAGAAGAAAAATCAGAAATTATTGAAGTTTATCCCCCCTCGTTGTCGGTAGTTGGCAATTATCTCGTAAAATATTACACCCACTGATGTCATTATGTAATCAAAAGAAAAGTGCTCTAATTTGCTACAAGCTGATATGCTGCATAAGGGGTCACAACATTGCATCTCTGCTCAATTAGGGTGTAAACATTGTTGAAGCATGAAAAAATACTTTTTGTTAAAAATTGCATGTTTTTGAACGGTTGTACCTTTCAGCGTTCCGATGGCCGATATGTAGTATGGTTGCCGTTTAAGGCAGAGTCTTCTTCGAAACCGCTAGGAGTTTTCAGACAAATCGCAATAAATAAATTCTTACGGAACGAAATGCATCTTGCAAAACATACTGAATTACAGGCCCAATGTTCTTAAGTTTTAGCTGAATATTTATTACTCGGGCACATGAGAAAAGTAGAAAGCCAAGAAGTGCTTAGAAAAGGTGCAGTTTCATCGTTTTTCTCCCGAACCAAGCCGTTTTAAAACCTGAAAGTACCTCTACGAAGGTTCGTGTGGTTTTTTTAATGCGTCAAGCTCTTCTTCCAGCGCCGTAATCTTAAATGATTAATTCTACACTGGACCAACTTAACAACGTGATCTCCCATCTCTTCTCATTCGCTGGCGATTCAATAAGCTCATATTCAATGCTGATATAGAAAAGATGTATCGACAAATACCAATAAATTCCGACGATACATCTTTTCAACGCATACTCTTTCGTTTCCCCGGCTGTTCGAACGTGGAAGATTATAAATTACTAACTGTTACGTTTGGCGTTATCTGTGTGCAATATTTGGCGCTCAAGACCATTGCAAAAGCAGCTAAAGACAATGCAGTTAAATACCCAATCGCGGCTTAGATTCTCTTATCGGAATCTTATATCGACGATATACTTTCAGGAACTCAGGACCTTACAACAGTATATCGAGCTCAAAAAAAACTAATTTGTTTGCTTGAGTAATGCCGGTTAGTCGAAAGTGGACCTCAAATACCTTCCTTCTACTTCACAACTCCAAATTTTTCAATTTCAATGGCAGCAAGCAAGCCAGAGATTTTTTACCAAATTGCAAAATTATTTGATCCCTGCGGGATGGCTAGCGCCAGTGATAGTTGCAGCAAAAATATTATTATTTATTTATTTATTTATTTATTTATGTATTTCATCAATTAGAGCTACAAAAACTCAAATAGACTAAAGAATATTATTAGATAAATAAAAAGGGATATATATGTACAAATTTATAATAGTTACTCATATATGGTAATCAATTTTAACATATGATATTTAATTTGTTCAAAAATATAAGTTTAACATGTTTTTAAGTGTGTTGCGACCCAAAAGAAAGTTAAAATCAATGTTGTTTGATACTATATTAACCTCCCTGACACTACGAGTTATAGGCTCATTAAAGGCATAATTTACCCTATGATTGATTTCTCTGAATAACGTACGAGTTCTT
Organism: Baccha elongata; assembly: GCA_951217065.1. Classification (NCBI taxonomy): domain Eukaryota; kingdom Metazoa; phylum Arthropoda; class Insecta; order Diptera; family Syrphidae; genus Baccha; species Baccha elongata. Next base: position 80,003,596 of record OX578274.1, read on the forward strand.
AGTTCTCTGGAAGGAGCATATAGATCTATAAGAGACAAAAGAAAAGGACAGTCAATATGATAGGATAAAATATCATTAATGAAAATTATAGCAAACATTTTGCGTCGATTTTCTAATGTCTGAATGCCTATTAGCTGACATCTTACATTATATGAAGGCATTTCAATGTTCCATCCCAGTTTATTTATAGCGAATCTTGTAAACTTTTTTTGAATTTTTTCGATTCTGATAATATGAATATTGTATTGTGGATTCCATACTACGCAGCAATAATCAAGGATTGATCTAACATAAGCAACGTATAAAGATTTCAATGAGTAAGGATCGGTCAATCCAAAAGAATTACGCGAGATAAAACCTAGCATTGAGTTAGCCTTATTCACCATAAATTCAATATGACTTACAAAGTTGAGTTTAGAGTCAAAAATTACTCCAAGATCTTTTTTTACCGAAACTCTGTCGAGAACATGATTTTGAATGTTACAACTATAAGAAATAGGTAACAAACGACGAGTGAATGAAAAACATTGACATTTAGAAATGTTAAGGCTTAATTGGTTTATTTTGCACCAATCGTTCAGTATGGCGATATCGTTTTGGAGAAGGGTACAGTCAGTTAAATTTTTAATACATCTGAAAAATTTGAGATCATCTGCAAACATAAGGCGTATTGAGTTTGTTAGGATATTCGGTAAATCATTTATAAATATAAGGAACAATACAGGACCTAAATGGCTTCCTTGCGGAACACCTGAAGTAACTAGGAAAGGATCAGAAATGTTTGAATCTACGCAAACGTATTGACAACGCTCTGTTAGGTAGGTCTTCAACCACTTATACATGTTTTATTTTTGATAAAACTCCAAAACCATTTACTGTTTTTTTTTAACTTGGATTCCATTGAAAAAATATAGTTCTTGTATAAAAAATTGAAATTCCTTTCCAAATCGATGTAACGTTTTCGCAAATTAGCATTAGATGATTTTTTATTGCTTAAATTAATCAGTTGCCTATTATACCAAGAAGGCTTAGAATGATTTTTACTTTTTGTTTTAGGAACGTATATATCTATAGCTTCTTTAAGAGAGTTTAGAAAATTATTGTAAAAATTAGACAAATCACAAGACTGAATACAATCCGGAGGAATTGTTAAATTATCTACATATGTAACTCGTAATGCCATAGAAATTAGCTTTATAGAAATTGTATTTATGATTTAAAAACATTTTTGGTTTGAAAAAGTTCAGTATTTTAAAATTATAAATAAAACAATGTGATGTATAGTGTTAGAAAAGATAGAAAAAAGAGAAAAATTTACAGACAAACATAGGTCTTTATCAACAAATAATAAATCGAGTATTCTATCTAAATTATTTTTAAAATTGTTCATTTGAATTAAATTAGGAGTTGTCAACGAATCAATAAACATCAATCACATTCATTGTTTATATTAAAGTGCACAAGATAACCTACGCCTGGATCAAATATCCAATTAATATTCGGCAGATTAAAATCACCTATTAAAATGACATGTTGGTTTTCATTTAGTATAGAAACATAATGAATACAAATATTTATGTGATCTTCATATAAATATAACGTACTTCTTGGTGGAATATAAGCTTACTATAATAAAAATATCTTTACAACATTCAAGAGATACCTTAATTATTATCTGATCTATTATTTGATGATGGCAACGATAATTCTGTGCTCGCGTATATAGATCGCACTGCAAGAATCACTCCTCCTCCCCTTTCTAGACCAGTTGACAGAGAACATCTGTCTTTACGAAATACAGAGTATTGTTTGCAATTAAACATCCCAGCATTGTTGTGATTTTCGGTTAGCCATGTCTCTGTGAAAGCTAAGAAATCATATTGCTCAGAAGATGACGTCAAAAGCAGTTGTTGCATTTTTGTGCGCATTCCCCCAGTGTTTTGGTAATAACCAAGAAAATTGTATGCATCTGGCTGATAAGACAAATGAGAGGCATTTGTTTTGATGGAAAAGGCTTCGGTAGTGGGGAAGGTGGCGGCGATGGTGAGGATGACAAATCAGAGAGTACATAGCATGCATCTGATTCAGAAAGCGATATTACAACGAATATGGGTTGAAGCCACACCGTGGGAAAAGGCTGTTCAGGATGACACATTCATTAAATGGGAATGTTTTGTTGAGTCATTAGCTGGACATGTAAAATCGGGAGAAAATCCTGCAGACCTTGCTATAAGAGGTCTTCCCCCAAAAGAGCTACAATCAAACCAACTAAGATGGAACGGAACTAACTGTTTACGAGAATCGCACGAGTTATTGCCTAGTACGGCAAAGTAAATCTGTTTATATCTCTCAAGCCGAATTAATTTTGTGAGAAATCGCTTTATCATATTAAGTCAAAAAACTCATTTCTTTCGTGAATACAAGTCCTTCCACCAAGGTCATCATGTGTCTCCTAAAAGTAATAAAATCTGTACAGTACATATGAAGCACCTTTGAACGCAAATCAAAAGCCATACACCTTGAAGCAGCGAGCGATTTATCCTCTCAAGTTTTCCTTGGGGCTTTTGACAAATTTATTGCGCGTCGAGGTCTCCCAAAGGAAATGTTCTCCAACCATGGAACTAATTTTATGGGAGCAAATACGAGCTTACAACTCGATTACAAGAAATGTTTAGCTTCAGTGTCCGACGCGTAAAAAGCATGTTCGTAAGCTAGGCGATACCAACAAATTTACGTTCGATGAATTTCCAACAATACTAGCACGCATTGAAGCATGTCTAAACTCACGCCCTATTTCGCCCATGTCTAATAACCCTTAAGATTCGGTTGCCTAAACTCCAGGACATTTCCTGCGTGGAGGTGCTTTATTGACTTTTCCCGATCCTAATTATACAGAAAAGTCTCTATCTTTCATCAATCGGTGGGAAAAATTAAAATGTCTTCAGCAACAATCGTGCGAAAGGTGGAACGAAGAATACTTAGTAAAGTTACACACGCTTGTGGCAGTTCCCTGAAGAGAATATCAAAATCGGCGATTCGTCATCGTGAAACAAGAGAACTAACAGTCTAATAAATGGGGCATAGGACGAGTAAGTAAAACTTGTTTAGGCACAGATGGTAAAGTACGAGTGGCATTACATTGAAACGAGAATTTTAAATCCCAATTTTTTTAATTGAAGTAAAACTTTTAAGAAACTTATACCTATGTATATATATTTTTTTTTTAAGTAACTATAAACTACTATAAGTGAATAATGTATTAAAAAAACCCTTGAAAAATGTATATATTATAATATTTTAATACGATACGATTATAATATTATAATACTAAAAATAAAGTAAATTGAACCGCACTAAACTTTCATAATATACCATAGTATATAAGTGGCCAAGGCCGCCGGTAATGTTCGTATCATTTCTGATTGATGGCAAATCCATCAGAACTAGTTCTAAATCTTTATAAAAGTGTGGTAGCCACCTATTCTTTTTCTATAAATATGGCTTTATCTCTTTCTATCCTTCTCTTTTTGTTTTTTCTATTCTGACTTTTTAGATGATAGTACTTGTAAGTCGGATCCTAGAGAAGAAAATTGTAAAGTTCTCCAAGTCAATGGGGCATATTCATAGTTGTTTTTAAACCCGAGTTTTTCTTAGACTGTGTTTAAACAATGTAATTGAAATAGGATAAACTCGAGTTTTACTTAAAAACAACTTAGTTATTGTCTATGAATATGGCCCAATGTATAATCAAGTTTACCTATTATAGGCCAGTTGATCTATACAAAAAAAAGGCAAAGGTCGCAAAAAATCTATCATTAAGTTTGACTTTTGAATATTGTTTGGTAGGGTCCCTGTAGTATGTATGTGGTTTTGCAGTTTCGAACGCCCGCCGCTCACTGAAGGAAAGGGGGGGGGGACACTGCAAGGTTTTCGGACTTTTTTCGAACTCCAGCTTATGATTCCTCTACTATGCTCAGCCATCGGGGAGAGTACGATAACTTTGGCGCCAAGAATTGATAACGGTTTTTTGTAGAACAGTTTAATACAAGCATTTTTTACTATGGGTGGGGGGGTCTATCTCCCTCCGTTTGGGCGGGAGGAGCAATTTTATAAAAACAGTGCTAAAAATTTAAAACAAATATTAAAAAATAACGGTAATACTTACAACTAAGTTTTATATCTTTTTTTAAAGCCAATACTTTTTTCTATTAGATGTTTTTTAAATCAAGTGAAACCTATGCATAGTCTTTGAAAAAACGGACTTTAAACTCAAAAAACTGCGAAAAAAAAGGTAAAATAAAACTTTGAAGTGTGGTTTTTCAAAACTGTAAAACAAAATACTACTTTTTTTTATAAAATTCGTTGCTCACATTAATTTTAAATCATAAACTGAAAACAAAATGATTTTATACTTTCTGGTTTTTGAGAAAACGGAAAATTACTATAACTACTTTCTTATAAGAGTTTTCTTTTTTTTGGTATACGGTGAATGTTGTACGTAGGTTCGTTTTTGTAATGATGCTTGGGCATCTTTGAATGCAACAGAAACTTTGCATACACCCAACCTAGCACCCACCCCACCTCGCACCCACCCCAAATCCTATAGTGTGTCCAAGCAGGGGGGGGTTGCAGGGGGGCAGCATGCCCCCCTTACATACATCACTGTTTAAACACTTTAGTAATTTTCCATTTTCTCAAATACCAGAAAACATAAAAGCATTTTGTTTTCAGTTTATGATTTAAAATTAATATGACCAACGAATTTTATAAAAAAAAGTAGTATTTTATTTTACAGTTTTGAAAAATCACACTTCAAAGTTTTATTTTACCTTTTTTTCGCAATTTTTGAGTTTAAAGTCCGTTTTTTCAAAGACTATGCATAGGTTTCACTTGATTTAAAACACATCTAATAGAAAAAAGTATTGGCTTTAAAAAAAGATATAAAACTTAGTTATAAGTATTACCGTTATTTTTTAATATTGGTTTTAAATTTTTAGCACTGTATTTATAAAATTGCCCCTTCCGCCCAAACGGAGGGAGATAGACCCCCACTCATAGTAAAAAATGCTTGTATTGAACTGTTCTACAAAAAACCGTTATCAATTCTTGGCGCCAAAGTTATCGTACTCGTGCCCAGCCATCTTTAACTACATTCAATTTGTGACAATTTGAGTCATAATTTAGCCCTCTAGGTATAAAACTATTACACCAATCTGTGTGTGTAATAGTTTGTAAAAAAATGGCCAGTAATCGCCCTCCATTCTAGCCGTGTTCCCATAATGTTTCGTTAGTTGTTTGCTTGATTGACTTTTGCATGTTGTCTAGTCCTAGAAGTCTGTGCTTAGGCTGGCATCTTTATGCGTTATGAGCCGAATAAGAAGAAAAATCAGAAATTATTGAAGTTTATCCCCCCTCGTTGTCGGTAGTTGGCAATTATCTCGTAAAATATTACACTCACTGATGTCATTATGTAATCAAAAGAAAAGTGCTCTAATTTGCTACAAGCTGATATACTGCATAAGGGGTCACAACATTGCATCTCTGCTCAATTAGGGTGTAAACATTGTTGAAGCATGAAAAAATACTTTTTGTTAAAAATTGCATGTTTTTGAACGGTTGTACCTTTCAGCGTTCCGATGGACGATATGTAGTATGGTTGCCGTTTAAGGCAGAGTCTTCTTCGAAACCGCTAGGAGTTTTCAGACAAATCGCATTAAATAAATTCTTACGGAACGAAATGCATCTTGCAAAACATACCGAATTACAGGCCCAATGTTCTTAAGTTTTAGCTGAATATTTTTTACTCGGGCACATGAGAAAAGTAGAAAGGCAAGAAGTGCTTAGAAAAGGTGCAGTTTCATCGTTTTTCTCCCGAACCAAGCCGTTTTAAAACCTGAAAGTACCTCTACGAAGGTTCGTGTGGTTTTTTTAATGCGTCAAGCTCTTTTTCCAGCGCCGTAATCTTAAATGATTAATTCTACACTGGACCAACTTAACAACGTGATCTCCCATCTCTTCTCATTCGCTGGCGATTCAATAAGCTCATATTCAATGCTGATATAGAAAAGATGTATCGACAAATACCAATAAATTCCGACGATACATCTTTTCAACGCATACTCTTTCGTTTCCCCGGCTGTTCGAACGTGGAAGATTATAAATTACTAACTGTTACGTTTGGCGTTATCTGTGTGCAATATTTGGCGCTCAAGACCATTGCAAAAGCAGCTAAAGACAATGCAGTTAAATACCCAATCGCGGCTTAGATTCTCTTATCGGAATCTTATATCGACGATATACTTTCAGGAACTCAGGACCTTACAACAGTGTATCGAGCTAAAAAAAAACTAATTTGTTTGCTTGAGTCATGCCGGTTAGTCGAAAGTGGACCTCAAATACCTTCCTTCTACTTCACAACTCCAAATTTTTCAATTTCAATGGCAGCAAGCAAGACAGAGATTTTTTACCAAATTGCAAAATTATGTGATCCTGCGGGATGGCTAGCGCCAGTGATAGTTGCAGCAAAAATATTATTACAACGAATATGGGTTGAAGCCACACCGTGGGACAAGGCTGTTCAGGATGACACATTTATTAAATGGGAATGTATTGTTGAGTGATTAGCTGGACATGTAAAATCGGGAGAAAATCCTGCAGATCTTGCTACAAGAGGTCTTACCCCAAAAGATCTACAATCAAACCAACTTAGGTGGAACGGACCTAACTGGTTACGAGAATTGCACGAGTTATGGCCAAGTACGGCTCCATGCTTATCACCTCATGACCAACTTTACGCTTAGTCCTTAGAAGTGGGTAAAGTCACCTATATGCAAAGTAAATCTGTTTATATATCTCAAGCCGAATTAATTTTGTGAGAAATCGCTTTATCATATTATGTCAAAAAACTCATTTCTTTCGTGAATACGAGTCCTTGCACCAAGGTCATCATGTGTCTCCTAAAAGTAATAACTCATTTCTTTCGTGAATACGAGTCCTTGCACCAAGGTCATCATGTGTCTCCTAAAAGTAATATCCTGTCTTTAAATCCGTATATAGATTGCAAAGACATTCTTCGTATCAACGGCAGACTTGCAAACTTCGAGCTTTCGTCTAGTGAGAAACATCCCATAATTCTTCCATATGCATTATCATTAGCAAAACTTTTCGTAAGCTTTATTCGCGATTTAACTCTTCACGGGGGCAATGCACTCATGCTGTCGGTTTTAAAGCGCATGTTTTGGATTCCAAAACTTAATAAATATTATAATGTGCACTAAAGTCGTTAAACTGTAAAGGTTAGGTACCTCCTATAAAATAAATTTCCATTTTTTCGATAACGGCGCATGCAATATTTCTTACCCAATAAATTTAATTAATGATTTTTTTTTATTATTTTTGTTGTGTTAATTATTTTTTCAAAAAAACTCCTTTTTTATTAAAATTTTTGAGAAAATTTTAACAAACTTAATTTTTAATATAGATACAACTGAACCCAATTTTTTCCGAAAAATATTTTTAAAAACATGTTGCTAGTTAGGAATCCCAGAGGACGTACATACTTTGGTATAGTGAAAGCGGCGGCGGCACGCTTGTCGATACACGGCTATGCTCGATGGTTTTGTAATGGAACATAAAAAGGAATATCCACACACACCACAACGCGCCTGTGGGGTCGAAGCACTTTCAAAAAAAATTATTCTTAAGTCTTTGAGGCTTCGTAACTGACAAAAGAAATTGTGTCGGATCCCACGTTTCGGGGCGTCATTATGTAATGGAACATACCTGCATAACATAACATTGCATCAACGGGGACTGAAATCCTAAAATTAAACTAAAAATCCAGGATTCGAGATTTCGTTCTTGTGGAAACTTTTTTTTTGTATCAGTGAAATTTCACGACATACCGTTGGGCCTTGTTACGTAATGTAACTAAACCGGAATTAACATGCTCAGCAATGCGTCAATAGGGACGGAACTCCCGAAACCATATGCGGAAAACAATGAATAAGACATTTCGTTTTCATTTTGTAAAGTAATTATGAGGAATCCTACAACACCGAATAAACAGAAACTAGATCATCAAAATCTTTCATAAGAGTTACAACATTACGTTTCGTCTTAGCAAGGACCTCTGTACTATCGATATTTCTTAACCTCTGCCAAGACACAATGTAAAAAATATGGTAATCTTATCAATACTTCCGGTCTATATCGACACACTTTATGATACACGTGCAGATTCCGATTCAGCTTGGATCCATATCATAAATTTTCGTTTGGGTTCAATCGATCTAAGGAAGAGCATAATACAAATAAAATAGAAATAATCTGCGGATTGAGTTCACTAACCATCAAAAGACTTCACTATTTTTCTTCCCTACATCGGGAGAACCTGACATATTTTGATGTAGTATACGTCCCTGTATCACACCTTGGACTAATCGGTTACTGCAGATCAGAGAGAATTAGGATTCGAAGTTCGCGAACTACTGTCTAGGAATCTCTAATCTGAATAGTTTGCCTTAATCCTCATCTAGGAGGATTAAGAAAAATGTCATGGGAGAGGATTCAATTCTCCAACCTAAGGTTTAGATGTAGTTTCGAATATTAAAAAAAAAAAATCCTTCTGATTGAAGTTCGATTTAATTTATGGATCCCCAGAAACTCATCTGTCCCCGTCAACTTTTAGTACCTCTAGCTACATAGAGGCACGTCCAAGCCCGGACAAACGAGGTGACCACTACTATACTACTGCTTCAGGTCTCTAGATTCGCCTTGGCTTAGCTCATCGGTTCAAGGCAATGGGTATGACAATAGAAGTAGGTAGTCGGTGTTACAATTGTTCGACCTGAGAGAGTCATGCTGAAGGTAGACTCAAATGTTAATTTAAAGGGGCTATGCTAATGAGCAAAAGGGCCCGATAAGGAATATGAAGATATGCAAAATCTTGAACAAAAACGTTGAATTAGCAGAAAGCCCGAAAATATTTACTTCAGACCTAAAAAGACTTCTTTCCTATTACCAAAAGATGTTATGTTTGGATGGGACTATTCTTTACTTTTCTTACTGCTTTGATCATCCCCCGTCCCGAAATCATAAATAGGAATGATCAGCTAAAGTGAGGAATGTAGGTGTTATAATTCTCTCGAGTGCTTTTTCACCCGACTATAGTGAATGCTACTACTATCTTACTAAACAGCATTCATTCACCCTGCGTTTCTGAGTGCACTTTTATTATAGTACAGAAACTCCCGCTATGAATAAGGAGTACTTATACCCCTTTTATAGAACCATAGTTGTTGTAGTTGTTGTTGTTTGAAAGAAAACCGTCCGCTTCAGGTTGATGAGGATCCCCGCCACGACCCTCAACTCCGTTACTTACTAAACCATTTCGTATGCAAACCTAGAAAAACTTGAAATTATCTTCCCTTGAAACTTTCATCGATACTGGTCAAAAAAAATCGTAAAAGTTTTCTTTCAAAAAATCCTTACTCACAAACTTTATTCTTTGACCTTAAAAATAACATTTTTATCTCTTCATACTATCAAACGTTCTTATTAGTCTTTGACTTTTTTATAAATAGACAAGTATTCTATCAAAAATATTACTTTATACTTCTATGTCCTAACAATAATTTCATAAAAAAAAATATATGGATTGTCTGAATTTTATTCTAATTAGAAACCTTCTGATTTACTAATAGAACTCTTAAGTATGTACTATCTTTGGATATTCAATCAAAAAAAAAATTTAAAGTTTTACGTTATCAAAAAAAAATTATATTGTTCACGACGGAGTGAAGGTTAATAACAATCTTCCTCCTTTTTCCGGACTTGGAACGAGTATCTCAATTCCAACAAGAAATGCCTAAACGTAATTTCAATGCCGAGTAAATTGAACATATACGTTACATCAGATTTGTGTTGGCGGCTAATCTCGGTATCAAATATGGTCGAAGTTTCTAATTCGCCTAAATCCGATGCTAACGACGTTCTTATTGTTATTCGCGACCAATCTTAATGATCAGTATAATTTAATTTACGCGAGTTAAACGAGTTGCAAATAAAAAAAATAATTTGCCAAACGCGAATTCACCATTCGATGTTTCAAACAAATTCTCAGGAAAGATCCATTGAAAGGATACTCATACAAAAAAAAAACAATACGTAGGACGTCCCCACTTCACACTTGATTATCCCACCCAAAAATTCGAGAAAGAATTGTAAGTTAAAGCTTTCCACCAAAATGGGTACTTGCTGATTTCAAAATTTCAATAAAACATATTTAAAAGATAACAAAAGTTGACCGATGCATCCAAACAGTGTCCTGCTGTGGAGTTACAAAAGTTAGTAAATTTAAAATTATATTAAATATACAATATAGTAATATCAATAGACAAATAAATCAGGTAGGTACGTCGATGAAGAAGGTGCACCCTATTCAAAGGAGTATCTACAGACCAGACCAAAAAAAAAATTAAATAAATTTCTTTCAAGAGTTTATAGGGTATGGTAAGATTCAGACAGTGGGTATAATACATAAGAGAATGAACTCCGATTTCACGAATCAAAACAAAAACTGTATATTCGTACTGACAGTCTTTTATCTTAAAGTGTATTTATTCTCAAAAAAAAAGGTTTATCAACACGAATTATAGTAACGGCACATCTTTATACATCTTCTTATAAAACATAAGTGTTCCAAAATCAAAAATGAAAGTTCGAAACTGACCTCGAATCTACTTTACACTATACCAAAAGATCCAGGTTTACGTATTGAGTCGAGACCACTTTCTCACCATGAAAGAGAATTAAACTTTACTTTTGCTCCTTCTTCTCAGCAATACAAATTATGAAATATGTGAAATTAATCTAAATCGACAACAGGCAACCAATTTGTTAAGTCTCAAGACCTCTGTTATCTGATTTGCATCGATTTCACCAAATGTCTTTATTTTTAGCTGAAGGCTCATTACCATAAAAAAAACTATTAGAAGGTTGTATTTATTTAAAAAAAAACTAACTAGCTGAGCCAAAATTTTACTAAAAGCTTTCTATAATACTACCAATGAAATCTACTTTTTAAATATTCTATTTCGTATTTCATCACCATGTGATTTTTATGCTTTACCATAACGTACTGTTATTTATGCACCTTACTGTGCTTTGACTTTTTTTAATGGTGGAATTCTTTTATTACGTCATTTTAATAACTCAATGTTTGAAATATCAGATATATTACCTTGTTATTTTCTGGATATTTTGCCGAATTCTTATGTTTTGTATGTTCGATTTTCAGCGTTTAAGATGAGAACTGGAATACTTACTTTACTATTCGTCACTGTGTCTTTGGTGGACAGCTGGAATTTCTTCAAGATTTGCCTCCTTTCGCACACGGAAAATTTTCTTGGAAATTTTTGTCGTTGTATTTCTAGGTATAGTTTAACTAATTTGAGATTGAATTCTAAAAAAAACTATGCTACATCGAAATAACAACTATTTGATTCCTATCTATTCTTTTGTATGGAAAAAAAAATGTTCCTTACTCAAATGTGCTGCTGCTATATTCCCTTATGATTTTATTCTTTGTAGGTACTTTTATTTTCTTCACCCGTTTTTCTTTTATATTACTTTAAGTTATTTTATGTAATCTAAACCTTTTGAAGACACGATTGCAAAAGAAAGTGCGTTTAATATTTTGCCAAATTTTTACCTCTGATGGTTTGCGAATTTTTTCCCACTTCCAATTGTCACGTAGGTAATTTTAGCGCAAACTATTTTACTTCAAAATTTCTCATATGGTTGTCTCTCTCAAAACGGTCTTAGTATTTATTTGATCGTACGTTCATCTTAGATCGATCTTTACGTGGCATGACTTAAAGTCGTGTGTGTATTATACGTGGTTTAAGTTGATTGATGGATTACAACTCATATTTAATTTTCGTTCGCTAATATACATTATTTTATTTGTTCGTATTTTGTGAATGTGAAGTTTGTATGCTTTTGAGTATTTACGTGAGTGGTAAGTATTAATTTTTCTACATTTCTTCTTCTTACCGTGTTTTTCATTTACAGGTTGATCTTTGGTATTCATTATATTTTTCAATTCATAGAAAAATACTTCTTTCTTTTTCATTTCAGGTTCTAGAATAAATCCAATTGGATTGAATGATTACGAATTTTTCGATTTCGGCTAAGTCTTTTAAGTCTTCCATCTTTTTCTTTTTAGTTGTGGGTGTCTTTGAAGTTAAACCGTGGTTTAATATATTTTTTTTTTCTATTTTGATTTTTCGCTTGTCAGTAAATGAAATACTTATTCCTATTTTGACTGATAGATTTTTTTAACGTCACAACTGTTCTGAACCAATAATCTAGTGATTTTCGTTATTCTTTATTACTCGTTTGACTCTAACTATTTCTGATGAATTATCTAACTGGTCCTTTAGAAAATATAATACTAGATCCTGTTCTTCTTAGTTGTCTACCGTGACTAAATTTTCTGATTTGATGTTTTTCTATATCTTTTGGATAGCTAAATAATAATATAGATTTTATCTAAGTTGAACTCTACTCTGGCTACCTAAATGTTTTTGGCTCAACTTACTGACTAGATAACTGATTGATCTACTGCGCCTTCCAGTGCTTCCCACTCCAAGCATGCTCTTATCGACTCTCGACCACTGGCTCCCATTTTGTGTTCTTAGGTCGTATTGACGTTCTTATCCCAATGTGAAGTATGCCGGTGTGTGTGTGTGAATGTGAGTCTACTTGAAATGGTAGATTTTTCGCGCGCAAAATACAATGTGAAAGTTAATTTTCTTTTCATCAGCCTCCTCTATCGTTCGCTAGGTGTAGCTAGTTGATTTTTATAGAGTTTATTTTTGAGTTACAGAATTTCAAATGAAGAGGGTTTGTGTCTGTGGCACATTCCACTAGATTTGAATACTCTTCGTATCAAGTTATATGCTATGTTTAAGAAAATGAAATAAAATTCTAAGGTTTAAGAAAAGTTCGAAAATTTTCGAGTTGGTACGTTTTTGTGATAGTCGCTTGTTAGGCATAAGTACTACTTGAAGTATTGTTCTGTCGTGGTAGTAAAGTGGTTTCCCTACAGTTTCGGGGTAGGTTTTTGCCGCTTCCACTTATACCTCCTGCTCAGCAATCAAAAATTAATCGTGCCAGGAAGTAAAAATTAAAAAAAAACAGAATAGAAAGTTACGTTAAAGATAGTGTAGTCATTCTACGTTAAAATTATTAAAAGAAAGAAGAAGAAAATAGCAAATCTAAGGACCTTAACTTCACCCAAGGGAAAGGAACGAAAAGTGCGTAGACAAAAAATGTATGTCTAACCTAACTAACCTACTTATTGTTCTATTATTATCAAAATTTAATTATATATAAAAAAACTTAGAAAAAAAAACTATACATTATAAATCCCTTCACCAATTAAAAATAAAAAAAGTAATAAAACAAAATTTCCCACCACCAATTTAAATTTCAATAAAAGCAAAAACAAAAAAAAAACTAATACCAACTCATTAATCTTTTTTTTTTGTTGAAAAAATCCTAAACTAAAAACCCTATAACTATCGCACTTCATTACATCTTCCCTAGATGACGTTCCACTAAATCTCGACCTCTCATCAGATGGAATCGATGAAGGTCAGGCCACCCAACCAAGTATCTTCAAAAAAAAAATACTTCCAAAGTGTTAATTCCATGGCCTTAAATTGACTCACCGTCACCAGTCACAAACTAGTCAGTAGAAGAAGTGTCAGTCATATCACGTCGTCAAACCCATATCTGCTTCTGGACGGCTTTTTCAAGCCTCCACACACCTTTAGCTAAGGATTAAGAAAGCCATTATATTGATACTAATATCATTCAAAAAGTTTATTAAAAAAGATTTTTCACTTAAATTCTCCCTTGTTCTTTCTTTAATTTTATAAAAAAAATCAATTCTGATATTCTAATTCAATTCAATTTTTTTTTTGTTTTTTTTTTTATAATAAGCGCACACTCAAAGGGATAATACTACTTTTATTATGTAGACACAGTGTGAGCACTAGGAAAGGGAGAGAGGGGTTGAAAGGAGGTGTCGGTGCACATTAGTTTTGAATTCCTGAATATTGCAATGGCTGGGAAAGACAGAGTGTGGCAAGGCATTCCACATTCGCATAGTACGGCTAAAGAACGATTCTCTGTACTTGACAGTACGACCGAAGTTGGGCTCGAGGGTATATTGATGAGCATTCCTAGAAGCGGGAGTATTACGGTTGAACTGTTTAAGGGGAGGAGTGCAACTGGCTATTTCACTAGAGCAAAAACCATTAAAATAACGGTAAAAGAGGGTGAGACAAGAAACATTTCGACGATGTTCAAGCGACGTAAATGATCTTATGATGGTAATATCACTAATCAATCTAAATGCTCTACGTTCAATACTGTCCAAGAGGCTTAAGTAAGTTGCAGGAGCACCAGCCCAGATATGGGAGTTATACTCAAGCTTTGGACGTATATAAGTCTTGTAGATAATAGCCAGATCAGAGGGGGAGAAAAACTTCTTGCATCGCCTTAGAAAACCCAAACATCTTGCGGCATTTTTGGCGACATCGCGTATGTGATCGTTCCACAAAAGGTAGTTGGTGATACACATACCGAGAATATCGAGATGTTCAGTCTCCTCGATGCAAGTGCCATCTATGGATAATGGCATGGGGGGTATATCTCGCCTTAACGATACAAGACAGCATTGGGTTTTCGAAGCATTAAATTCCACGCGGTTTTTTAATCCCCATTGTACAATGCTGTTTAGGTCGGAATTTAATGAACTTATCATATTTTCTCGTTGCAGTTCCACATCCGAAGGGATGTGAATCTGAAAATGAATATGAGAAGCTAAGAGTACTATCGTCAGCAAAACAATGTATTGGATTAGAAGTTGCAGACAGGAGATCATTAATAAAAATGAGAAAGAGTGTTGGAGATAGAACAGAGCCCTGGGGCACACCAGCATTTATTTTGTGATTTTCAGACTTGAATCCATCCAATACAACTTGTATTGAAGGATTCGAAAGGTAATTACTAATCCAATGAAGGAGGGATTCATGAAACCCGAAAGCACGCATTTTCGATAAGAGAGCCTGATGCCAAACCCTATCAAATGCTTTTGAAATATCAAGTGCAATAATCTTACTTTCTCCAAAACGATGTAAAGATTTGTTCCACTGTTCGATGAGATGAACCATGAGATCACCAGTGGACCCATTGCTACGAAAGCCGTATTGTCGGTCATTAAGAAGCTTTTGATCTTCGAGATATTTCTTGAGCTGATAATTAATCAGCGTTTCCATGACCTTGTAAAGAAGGGACGTAAGTGCAATCGGTCGGTAATTAGACGGTGAGGAAGATTCGCCTTTTTTGGGAATAGGCTGGACAAATGCAGTTTTCCATCCGCTCGGAACGAGACCTGAGGAGTAGGACAGATGAAAAAGCTTACGCAGTGGTTTTGCCAGCGTTGAAGAACACCTCTTTAGAACAATAGCGGGGATACCATCCGGACCAGCGGATTTATGTGTGTTAAGATCTTTTAGGACTCTCGCTACAGTACGAGTGCGAAAAAAGATTTGCCCCATAGAATCACTAACTCGCTCAAGTACAGGCGGAGTCATAACACTCACTGGCAGCGTTGAATTGGCGGCGAACTGCCTAGCAAAGAGATTAGCTTTCTCTAGAGAGCAAACAAATGGAGTGTCATTCACAACGAGCGTAGGAACCGAGGAAGAGGAAGAATTCTTCATATTTTTTACAAATGAGCAAAAATGTTTACTTTCTTTGGGACATTGCAGTATTTTTTGGCGTAATTTTTGGTCATGTAGAAATTTGGTCCGTCGAATATGGGCGTTGCAGGCCTTCCTGGCTTGCTTGAACTTATTCCGGTTTTCCTCAGTTGGATTGGCTTTAAGACAACGGAAATTTACCTTCTTGACCCTAATAACCTCTTTACAGCTCGCATCGAACCATTAGGTCCCTTAGGTCTGATGCTTTTAACCCTATTCGGGATAAAAGTTCTCATTCCCATGGGAATCAAACTTGTGATCATATCAGCGCTGGCGTCAACGTCACTATCGAGGAAGCATAGTGACCAGTTAAAGAAATAATTATTATAATATAATTATATTATATATAAAATAATTATTGAGACCGTCCCAGTTGGCTTTCTCGTATTGCCAAACGGTTCTCTTAGGAGCTCTTTCTTTAACTGGAGAGTTTTTACACGAAAAATTTGCTGATATGACACAAAGGTCAGATGTGCCTAGAGGAGATAGAACACTCATAGTGTACTTACCAGGGTCAGAGGTAAGAAACAAGTCAAGAGTGTTTTCTGCTCGACCTACCACGTCCGATATTCGAGTGGGCTCGTTGACCAACTGAGTTAGGTGGTTTAACTCAGCGAAGATCTCAGCACACACTCCTTCTGGTGTTGTCTGGCCTGAATGTTGAAGCCATGAAGAATTGTGTACATTGAAATCGCCCGTAACAATGATTTCAGTGCGAGGATAGGACGAAACAATTCTTTGGATGGAATCAGACAAAGCATCAAATTCACGAGAAGTTGACACTCTGTCTAGATTGGGGCTTCGATAAAAGAAGCAATAGTGAATGATTTGCTTATTCACGGAAAATTTAAACCACATAAAATTGAAAAAAGAATTGGTGCAGAGACCATATAGTGGCAAAAACTGATAAGCAACATCATTCCTAATGTATATGGCGAGACCATGGTGGGAAAAGAATAATGGCACCAAGTTAAACCCATGAATAAAGAATTCAGTAGGATCGGAAACCTCACCTACTTGGGTTTCACTTAGTGCCAATACAGCTGGCCTGTTTAAAGCAGTATGGGAGTACACAGAAAGAAAATTCGCTCTAAGCCCACGAATATTACAATAATCTACCCTGAAATTTCCAGCCATTACAAATAAAAGAATAACAAAAACTAAAACAGACAAAGACTATAAGAAAAATATTACTGAGTTGAACCACAGAATGCTATTCGACACACGCCACCACTAGTGTTATGCCTTAGTAGTGACAAGAATCGAATCCGGCCCTGTTAATGCAAAACAGTAGCATTTTTTTTTTTTAAACAATCTGTTATCAACGATTGCGTAGCCTGTGTATCAATTGCATTAGTTATAAAACCAATGCTATTTGATACACTTGCTAAGCCATTCGATTGTAAGAGAAAAGGGGAAAGTGAAGGATGGTACTCACTGTGCTATGCTGAGATGGCTTATCATGATTTATTGTTTTTTTTTTTTTTTTTTGGTTATTGGCTGTTTGTTGTTTTTGTTTTATTGTATTGATTTTAGTGTGGCGTGGTTTATTTTTTTTTTTTCATCACTGTTAATATTTTTTTTTTTTTTGCTATTTTTTTGCTATTATTTTTTTTTTTTGTTTCGTTTTGTTATTGATATTTTTTTTATGTAAACATTTGAATTTTATAGGAACAAATAAATAACACGACTAGGCACAAGACTCAAACAAGACGCGTACGGGCAACGGACGATCGACGCACTACACAGAGGGGACCTTCCCCAACGAAAGGAATGAATGATTCAATTCTTAAAGCTAAATAGTAAAAAAATTAAAGAAAAATGTAGGTACCAGATTTTATAATTAGCTTTGATGGACTTTTTTGTCCAATTATTATTCTTATTTATATATATATAAAACCAAACTTACAGTTTCCCTCAGATCCTTTGATGTTCTGCCGGCAGCACGTCGAAGAACTGGTTTCCTTTTCATTCACTCACTGTATATTTATATTATATTTAAACAAGTAATTATCAAATTCGCTTACTTCACTTTTCTTTAGTTAAACAAAAAACTACTCTAATTCAAGTTAATGTAAGAAAAATAAAAAAAATTTATTAAGAGAATTTAATTTCACTAATTTTTTTGATTCTTTCCTTAATCTATTTCTCTCTTTTGCATTATTTGCCCAGCAAAGATCTCCTTTTCTATCGTCACAAAGTCCTTTGTTCAATTTCCCTTGTTTAGATATTAATATGTATACACGTTGACTATATATATACAAAAATCACAAAGGCAGTTGGTCTATGTGATCATTAAGACTTTTTTTCCTCTGTTAATCCAGAACAAAGGAAATTCTTCTCCAAAAAGATAGCTTCACTGAAAATATGGATCTTCAAACGATTCAGGAAAATTACCTAGCAGAGGATTAGGCCACTCTAGCAAGGCCGTAGCCAAGGGGGGGGGGGTCACAGGGGTTCAACCCCCCCCCCCCCCCGGAATTTTTTTAGAAATGCATCTGTAAATCAACCTTTTCCGCATAAGTATGAAATTTGTGCTCAAATAATTAGTGATTATGTTCAAAACTTTCTGATTTTAGTTTTAAGCCTACGTAGTTAGGTACCAACATAATTTTCGATGAATTTAGTAAGGTAGCTCGCACAGTTTTTAAATACAACCTCAAACAACACAGCCTCAGGATGCCAGGTTACTTTTGCTTCGATTGCACATGATGAATAACTAAACGCCACAAGGAAATTTAGTATACCTAGATAGGTATGTGTATGCATCTACATGAAACAATATGTAAAGTATAAACGTATATTCTTATTTCCCTTCCAAATAAACTAATGGTGTCCTTGTGTGCATTAGTTTTCAACTTCGTTATTCCACTTATATAGTTGCAATTGTAACTTGCAACATTTTAGCCGGTTCATTCCATGCGTTTCTATTCTCTTGCCAGCAATAGGCAAAAAGGAATGAGCAACCCATCGTTGACTTTTTTTAATTTTTACTTCTACATACACATTTCCAATGCAAAATAAAAAGTCATTCACAAGCATAAGCAGAATGAAACTAGTAACGCTAACGTGCTGTATAGAATGAGAAAATCACGAGAAAAACCGAGACAAAATAGTAAGTAAGTATAAGTATACACTAGACACAGTAAAACCACTTTGTAAAATCTTACAATCCTTTTCATGCGACTCAGTGTCTGGATTGGAACATGTGGAACTAATATAACAAACACATTCCAAGGAATACGTGAAAATATCGTTCCGGAATTCAAAACAATTTTTGAGACTGCACAAAACTTAGTATGTGTTGTGGATGAAAAACTCCAAATTCCACGAATTGTGTCAAGGCAACAGCACAGACAAAACGTGAGCACAACGGATCTTGAAACCTATTTTAGGATAAGTATAATGATTCCTCTTTTAGATGACTTTTTAAGTCAGCTAAAAATAAGATTTGAAAATCATAAGTCCGTATGATTTTGTGCATTTTAATTCCATCGATCCTTGGCAAATATGAACAAAATTACAACGAAGAAAACTTCAAATTTTATAGATCTTTTTTGGATTGGGACACTTTAGAAGTTTACGTTATGGAAGACAAAATGCCATAGACAAAAAGATACAGAGCGTTCAAAGAGTGCAATAACAGCTCTTGGGGAATGCAATAAGGATCTGTTTCCTAACATCCACAAGCTTCGACAATGAAACGTCTGTAAACTTACCTTAGAAATTCTACCGGCGAAGAAAGACTAACAGGATTGGCATTAATGTCAATTCATCGACAAATTGAAATTGACACTGAGGAAGTTTTAGACATATTTGCAGCACAGAAGGCCAGAAGATTAAATTTAATTTT
The DNA here is from genome assembly GCA_951217065.1 of Baccha elongata. Classification (NCBI taxonomy): domain Eukaryota; kingdom Metazoa; phylum Arthropoda; class Insecta; order Diptera; family Syrphidae; genus Baccha; species Baccha elongata. The sequence continues at coordinate 80,023,288 of OX578274.1, forward strand.
ATAAAAATGATATACTTACATTTTATTTAATACTTTTTTTATTATAAAATCTTAAAGAGTGATGATAAATGTACCTACCTAATAAATAATAACTTAAAATTATTTAAAAAAAATATTAGAAAAATCTTTTAGTTTTTCAAATTTGTTTGAGAGTTTTCTTGAAAAACTAAGCATGCAATTGTATTTTATTGGCAGTACTCTACCTAGGAAAAAATATTGAAAATCGTTAAGGCAGTTTTTTTTAAACCGTTTTCTTTTTTAATTTTTGAAAAATATTTTTCAAATTTTTTGAGTATTTAATCTGGAAAAAAATCTGAAAAAATTCGATATTCGCGTTTCCAACATATTCAAAAAATCTAAAAAGTTATGTATATGAATTTGATCATAAAAACCTTCCTAAATTTTAAATTTAATTGAAATCGGTTTTGTCGTTAGCGAGAAATTCTGATTTTAAAAAATCGGTTCTATGGGAGGTACTGTTTTAAGATAAATCTTGACTGTTTTATCAAAATCGTTAAGGCCGTTTTTAGAAAAATTAAGTTTTAACAAACTGTTATATGACATTTACCATTGTTTTAGAACTAGTAGTAGTCTCGCCTAGTGCGAGACTACTAAATAAACACTCTGAACCAAGTTTGCAAATCAGCCTATCCATTTAGGCTGCAGATCTGCAAACAGGCAGTCGAACGAACAGAATTTTCCAACACACTTTTGTCTACTTCCCTATCATCACAATATCATGTTTATTTGTTATCTGAATTTTTTTTTTTTTTTTTTGACGAATCCATAACTTGCCTTATATATAGAATAGTATCATTATCGCAATTAAAAGTCGTGTTTGGTGGATTTTTGGTTAATGGGCTGTACTAATACAGAAAGGTACAGATTGATTGGTGTATGGAATAAGTATAACCTCCCCCCCCCCGAAATAATTGTCTGGCTACGGCCTTGCACTCTGGCAATTTTTGTTAGTCCAAAAAAAATGAACCTAAAACCTAAACAAAATTACTAGCTTCACATATCTGCATAAATATTTCATATCAAAACTACATACCTCTGCTTCAATTTTAAATCGATTAAATTTTTAATCGTTTGATTTTTCTCCACTATTGAAATCCCCTTCTTCTGGAAATAATCTTAGATATTTCATATTTTCTCACATATCACTTTTTTTTATTGAACCTTTCAACTAACCTGAGTTCCACTTTAAATTTTTCTTAAATACGTGTAGTATTAATAGAAAATTTACTCTTTTGATTCCGAAAAAAATCCTTAAGTTCAAAATTTAATATAAAAATGTATTCAAACAAAAAAAAATTATGGCGGCTATTAAGCTTTGAAATCACCTCAATGTCGTTTACCATTAAACAATGACCATGAAAAATCTTAAGACAATTTCTAGCCTTTATCCTAATACCTATGTACATAGTTACCTCTATATCTGAGAGGGAGATAACTATTTCACCCCCTTCCTTAAAAAAAATAATATTGGGTCATATTATTTATCCCTTTCCTTGAGATATACGGTATACCCCTTATCCACCCACAAACTACTTCACACACACATACAATTCATAACACCTAACTTACTAATAAAATAAATAATCTTCAAATCTATCTTATTCCCTATCAATCCATATCGATCATATCTAACACGCGTATAACACTTAACTTTTATCTAATTAACTATATTGCAAAAGCCCTTCTGGTAATACTCTGAATAATACTCTAATAATACCTAGTTACAAACATTTTGTATTTTCACTACACATTCATATTTTTTGTTTCCTTGCGCATGCGTCAATAACAATGCCCCCTAAAGGACAAAGATAGTTTCGCCTACGCAAAGAAAAGAAACAACACGTTAGACAGGAAATTATTTGCACATTTTGTGACAATTGTCAAATCAAAAAATCAAAACAACACGTAGACCGAAGAAGATGGGACTGAAACTAATGGTAAGTAATGCTTTATTATTGAATAAAATAATGTTTAATGGTTTTATTCCATCGGATTGTTCCTTCAATTTACTTCCTTAATAAAGGAAAACAAATTGAAATAACTTTTGGATAGGAATGTAATTTTCTTTGGTGAAAATTCGAAAATATAAGCAAATGGATAATTTTTCTTTTTTTTTTCTTTCTGAATATATTTTAAATCTTTTTCTCTTTTATTTTCAGAAATTAGAGTATGATTCATTGCAAACAGAGGACCAATTCTCAACACGGGACTGTGGATACCTAATATTGCATGAATCCTCGAACCTCAGAGCAAGTTTGTTTCATTACATTTGGTCAAACAGCAATTCACATCATCTGTTTTGTTTTAGGCAAAGCAGGCGTGTAAATTGCTGCCTTAATAGCCACGTAACAAACATATTTAAGGAAAATCTATTTATTTAAAAACCCCAACGATAATTTGTTTTTTTCATAAACTCACCTATTTACCGAAGAAAATTGTCTTCTAAAACAGAAATTGGTTCGATGTATGATAGCATCTACTCTCTTTTATGGAGGAGGTGCTCTGCGGTTGGTGCGTATTTTTATTCGTAAGAAACTGGAGTAGGTCTTTCTGCTTGAAATACCTTGTTCAAATTCTATAGAGTACCTGCTAGGAGTACGTACTCCGTTTCATTCATACCACCCCATGTTTAACTTTAAATTTAGCTTAATTTTTTATTTATTTTATTTTTGGTGGTTTCAAAGATGAGGCTTGATAAACAGTTTTTAAGTGTATCATAAACGTAGCATTTCAAATTTTTAAAAATATATATTTGCTCAGAAAATACCTTGTTCAAATTCTATAGAGTACCTGCTAAGAGTACGTACTCCGTTTTATTCATACCACCCCATTTAATTTTAAATTTAGCTTAATTTTTTATTTATTTTATTTTTGGTGGTTTCAAAGATGAGGCTTGATAAACAGCTTTTAAGTGTATCATAAACGTAGCATTTCAAATTTTTAAAAATATATATTTGCTCAGAAAATTTTTAAAAATTCGAATTAAATACAATAAAATACTCTAACTTTAACTATTACTATGGGTTTATTCGTGATATTTTTATTTTACTTTAATTGAAACAAAAATTAGATCTCTAGCTTGCTTAAGTTGGGAGCAAAGAACGATAGAAAATGCACTTGAGGGGAGTCCTATTTAATTGGCGAGGTGTAAACTCTCGCAATAAGGCTCTTAGTGTATGGATGTAGACAGTCTCAAGATCAACGTATGTAAACCTTTTGGTGAATAACTTTTTGGTTGTATTGGAACTTTTTGTTTTTTTTTTTATTTGGTAATCGTAGACTGCTTTTCCCATAAACAATAATGGCAAGATATATGTCAGCCGACCTCTATAACATTAGGATACAGTTCCGTATAAATAAAAAACGAATTTCAATTTATTTTTCACTCTTTCTTTATTAAATTAATTCAACGAGTGCAAGAACGAAACGACTGCAGCGTCTCTTTACTCCACTATGCTTCTGCTCTTATTTAATAATGAGGGGAATGTAGGTATATAACAGATCAAAAGGACAGATGGATAGGGTAGGACATTGTAGCAGTGGCAAGCTGCCATCGTGAAGTTATATAGTTGACAACTCGGCCCTTCCTGATTCGGGACTCGCCCCGAGTTCCGTTAAAATATCCTCATCTTTCTCTCCGATTCCATCTACTTCCGGAAATATACGACACCATGGCTTCAACTTGTCCGAATGCAAAATTGCTTTATACTTCTGCTTTGATGATGAATCGACTTTTAAATCTTTCACCAGATAACGGTCGTCTCCGATGACTTTCTGAATAATATGGGGGCCACGATATTTTGCCTCTAATTTTCGGGATTCGCCGCAAGCTGTTGGCACATTTTCGCTTACAACCAACTCGCCCACGGTATAAGTTTTAGCCGGTTTATGTTTGAGGTCGTATCTCTGCTTCAATTTAGCTCGTTCTTCATTTATTCGCTGTATAGCTTCTTCCCGACGCCCAGACATGTTGACATCTTTAGCTGGCTCTTGAAGAGCGTGATGCAATTTGTTAGCGGTTATGTCTCGAAGCTGGAAACCAAATACCAGATCGTTTGGCGAGTATCTGATCGTTTTGTTGATTTGGTTATTTATTGTCCACTGTAGACGACGTAATTCCTGGTCCCAATTTTTAAAATCCGCTTCACTCGTGCGAAGAAATGATAAAATGCTTTGATTGATGCGCTCCACCTGGCCGTTTTCCTGGATTGCGGACTGCAGTCTTGATATGTTGGATGTTGTTCACTTCACAGTAGTTCTCGAATGATTTTGAAGTATACGAAGTACCTCGGTCAGTGATGATCTTTTCCGGCAATTTAAAAATACCAGTAAGTTATATGTTCCTCATACGTGGGAACCAATAACTTGTTCCAATGCGGCTCAGCGGCTTTTTCACTGCGAAATGTCCAGCATCATCATGGCAGGATTTCACAATTCTACAACGGGCTCATTTGGGCACTACCCACAATTCCTCCGTTCTGTAGTGATCGCACTACATTCCAACCTCCCAACAAATACATTTTGTTCTATTTCCACGCATTTTCCCAAAACACTTCAACCACCGATACTGCGCCAATAATAAAATAACATAACATACTGACTCATAAATAAGTCGTCACCAGGCCATCATAATGCTCACTCGCCATAGTTACGTCAAAACCCATAAACTGCTATGAGTAATGAATATCCAATGTCCAACGGATTGTAAACAAATCCAATGTACTAATTGCAGGCATTGATACTAAATGCTGAGAATGCATCTTAGCAGGGGTAAGCGGCGCTATGAGTGAATACATGTGAAATATGATGCGGCGGCACTTTTGTGAAGAACAGTTGGGAAATATTTATATTAAATAATTCCAACTAGGTTAAAATATAAAGGAAATATTACCAATTGGAATAAATTATGTAATTATCGGTTGGTGGATATATGGTTGGAAAAGTGCGTGTGTATTGGGGTAGAATTTTTAGATTAAAATAGTATAAAAAGACAGGAATATTTAAAATTCGAGACAGAACAAAATTTGAAATAAACATAACTTATTTAGTCGCAGCCTAGCTAAAGACAGCGGGCCATTTAAGTATTTAAAGTTTAAAACAAAAATCTATTATTTTCTGTCCGCTTTTCTCCCATAAGGAAAGCACGGCTCATAAGGCGTTACAACATTTTGTTGGCAGCGGTGGGATTACTCAAAATCCCCTACCAAATATATCAAATAACAAGATATAATTTTGAGGCGTTCTGGGGCTAAACACCAGAAAGTGAATTTTTTTTTGTGACCTATAAAAGTAAGACCGGGCGAACTCCCAAGTGGATGCCGGAGGCAAAATTTAGGCAGTGTATAAAAGACCAGGTCGTAATCAATAACCATACGGCGTGAAGCCTGCCTGGCAAAGTGAAACAATATCAACGACATCAACAACAAAATCAGGATCAAAAATATCAACGACATCAACAACATAAGCATCAGCGTCAACAACATCAACTTCATCGACAGTAGATAATTAAGATAGGGTAGATATATATTAAAAAAAATATATACATATATTTTATATTTCCACAACCTTATCCCTATTATTCACTGTCTAGGTTATGAACAGCGCGAACTTATTTTTTTTCTCTCACTCGACCATAATTTTACGACAATTCCGTCAACGCGAAAGCAAATATCGGTGGTAAGTTTCTTTAAGTTACTACCTTACCACGACCATACAACAACAAAAAACCTAACCCCTATTTGTGAATCTACACCTCTATCCATCTACTCAAAAATGGAAGTAAAAATATCCTTAAATGAGGTTAAGAACATCGTTCCTGTGTTCGATGGAAATCCAGACGAATTAAATAAATTTGTCGCCTACGGCAACTTCCTTTTTTCCTACATCAAAGACGACACTCAACATGCTTTATTTGTTAATATTGTCAAGACTAGGTTACAAGGGGTAGCTTTCGAGCTAACCCAGTACAAAATATTAAACACATGGGCCGAACTAGTAGCCGAACTAGAAGGACAATTTAAAGAAAGAATTTCACGTTCCAACACTCAAACAGAGCTAATGTCCGCGCGACAAAACCCGAGGGAAGACATAAAAAACTACGGTGAACGGCTAACACGTTTGCTACAGAAATTAGATAGGGCGACATACCAATGTACGACCGACCAGGCAGTACGGGACTATCTTATTTCTAAAAACAGACAAATAGCTTTACGTTCCTTCGAAGACGGACTTAGAAACTCGCAACTAAGGTTATTAGTAAAAGCTTGTAATGCCATGGATCTGAAAACAGCCATTTATTATGGCATTGCGCAATCTCCTCGCCTAGACATTGATCAAAACTCATACAGAAATACTGACACAAGGGTCACTTGTCAGCAATGTGGTAAATTTGGTCACACAGCAACTTCATGTTTCACTAGATCCAACCAAAATCGACCGCAAATCTGTCAGACCTGCAATAAAACAGGTAACACTTCTGCCACATGTTACCGGAATACAAACTTCCCAAGCTTTAGACCCGAAATTAAAAACGAATCAACCCCAAAGTGCAACTATTGTCATAAGTTGTATCATACTGAGAATGATTGTCGTTTACGTTTAGCACACTCCCGAAACCAAACAAACCCGACTCCCAATAATTATACACCTACATCCAAAAACCAGAAAAATAAAAACCAATTTAAAGGTAATTCAATTCATGAATTACGACATTGTTGTTCTTGGAGATCTGGTGAGGATTTTCATCCTCAAGATTCGGGAAACAACAATGCTCGGTCATCCTTCCCGACTAGATCTGAATGCCGACCCGCAACAATGAATATAAAAAGCCTGTCTGTTTAACTTTGCCCAGAGTTTCATGAGCCGGTAATCCGAATTCAATTCCAGCCATCAAACAAAACTTACTCCACCTTCCTAATAGACACTGGGGCAGATGTAAGTTTGTACAAAAACGAACTTGAGGCAAATGTGAACCCAGAAAAAAGGTGCGTCATATCCTCAATTTCTGGTGACTCAGTCTTTACCCTAGGAGAAATAACAGGTTCCTTCATATTTAATCAAGAACAAAATCTTTCTTTAAAACACCCTTTTCAACTCCTTACTGCACGTATAAGTTTAAAGTATGATGGTATTTTAGGTAACGATTTCCTTGCCAAATACAAATGCAAGGTAAATTACAAAAAACAATTTTTAGAAATAAATGAAATTAATTTTAGCAAAAAGGTTGGTGACCTTGTAATTGGAAATAATAGTCAAAAAGCTACTCCTCACGAGGCGGTGTCTACGGGCCATGATTTTGAAATCGAAGGTAGTGGTATTAAAACCACAAGCGAAACCTTTAATTCAAATAAGCTTAAAATGAATATTGACTCTGATAACAAAGAATCACCCTCATCTTCAAACAAACAAACGGTAAAAATAAATTCCGATACAACCATTAAGACTTTAGAAAACGACAGCCAAAAGAGCAAAGAAACTAAAGCAGGTATAAATAAAGGTAAGACTTCAGAGAACAAAAGCCAAAGAAGCAAATAAACTGGAGCAGTAATCAATACAGATGCAGCAATTTGTAAGACAACATCAGAGAACAATTCTGGTGATAGAAATATTTATTTACATCTTCCACCTCGTAGTCAAAAAATGGTGGAAATTCCATTTGAAGGAAGAAATAAAAAACTCGAGGACATTGTGATCGAGAAAAAACAAATTTGCCCAGGAGTTGTTGCGTGGCAAGAGGAGGTGGCGGAAATTGGAACTAGAGATGTGGTAGAAATGATAAGGAAGAGGTAGGATTTTGGATAGGATGTGACAGATGAAGGGTAGAATGCATAGAATAGAGGAACACGGCCTGCTGGCGGTGCGCGACTTAGCTCGCCGGAACGGGAGGGATCTTGTCCTCTAAACCATGCCTCACCAGCAACAAAAACATAAAACAGGCCAAAGAACATAACTACATGACGTCAGACGGACCTTCACCACACTTAGAGAGCGCTGCGGGTGTTGTTGCAGCGTGGCCTATACCCTCCCAACCTGGAAATCTAGTGGCCTTGTTAAGATTTCCCCTATATGTCAGATTTTCAGCTTTCAATCACACCATCTTCACTGCAAAGAGCCGCTTACCATCCACACCCCTGAAAAAAAAATCTAGAATTCCATAAGGTGCTCTAACGAGTACAAGAAAACACCGAGAATTTCCTCCACTTTACAAAACATAATTTTATTAATTATACTTCTGAAATTGTTCCTAAACAAAACATACTATCTGCTATAATCTTACAAAAAAAAACAAACTTCAAGCAAATCTATACGACAAAGATATGTTTCCTTAGAACAATAACAAATAAGAAGACTGTACCCTTTATGGTACTTACTCAGAATTCTGTATTCCCGTGTCCCAAGTTCCCTACCTAGTAAGAGCTCTGATTAGGTCGTGGGAGGCTAGGGTTTTTTTCTTCTAACAATAAAAAAAAACTGCTTTATAACAGCCAAGAAAACGATAAAAAAAAACAGGAAACAAGACCTTATCGCTTACAAACAGAGTATTACTTTTGGGCTGGTTCTTTACCAATCACCCTTCAAAAAACTAACAAAACTGTTGGTGGGTTTTATCCACGCTCAAAAAAAAATTACTGAAATTATTATAGTGGTAAATTCAAAAACAGAAAATTATCACGAAAATATAATTAAGATTATCCTTAAATTTCATAAAAAATATCTACAAATGAAATAGATATGTATGATTTTTATATTTTTAATCAAAAATTAATTATGATAATATAGAGGCCCCTTGCCCTCCAATTTCCAACAAAAAAAAACTAATTTAAATGAACCAAGAAATAGGGGGAAGATGGGTTTAAATACCAATATGAATATACTTAACTTTAAAATAATATAAAAATTTAACTAGCTAGCTTTAAACGGTGTATTTTGGTATATTTATACATATATAAAAAAATTGAAAATTTACTTTTTGTTTTAATGATTTTTTTTTTCAATATTATACATAGGACTCACGTGGCCTCAATTTTGAGGCTATAACTTTACAGATCTTGATGGATTTCTGGGGCACTTATAAACGATGATGATGGAAGACGATGATGAAGACTCGTGTGCTTGATGGGGGTCTGTCCACTGGAGCACCCTGTTCACGTCCTAGCACTCACAAGAAATGCGAACTTCCACTTCAAAAAAAAACGCTGGTCAAACTGCGAATTGGACGGGTTTTCAATGTTCCAATCAATTGTTGGTCGCACCAGTCTTCGTAAAAAGAATTCTCCAAGCACTCCTCAGAAAAGTTCACACACAAAAACAAGAAATGTTGGCGGCCACGATCCTCAGCGGCTGTCGATGACCGCCAATGGACACGATAAGTACCTATCAAATTCACTAATTTAACACTATTTTGCCAAAAACTAACATTTTTTTTCTTTCCAGAAACTCACCTCTTAACTATGGACTAGCACCTATTTAATTTTTTTGTTAGAACCAAAGTATATAGTTTTTAAGTTTTTCCACTGCCACTGCCTCGATTATTGTCTCACATAGATTTTCTTATTAGATTTAAGTTTTGGCTATATACGTTAACCTATGTAAAAACCAAGAAAATTACAAAAACGCACTAAATTTTATCTATTTTATTATCACCTTGATGTTTTTTTTTTTTCTTTGGAATTTATAGTTTTTTTTTTTTCAGTCACAGGAATGGGAGCGTATAAGTATTTAATTTTACTATACCCGAACCGAACACAAAAAAGGTAACAACCGTATATTCCAACGCAGAGCAAATACGACGTCTACACTCTGATTCGTCTGAGGACTTTTTGATATGATCCCAGAGTCATGGATATGGATCATACCATTTTCCATTTACTCTTTACTGCCCTAATGGGATCATACGATTTCAAAAATAACGGCTAGCTTATATAATTTGGTTTTGTATGTATTTTTCGATTCTGGTAACACGTCATCAACAATCAGAATTTTTGCCAGTCATCCTCTCAAATAGTTTCCCATATCACCCGATAGAGGGCTAAGGATAAAAGTCAATTAGATTTTCCAATCCTACCCTGCGGCAATTACACGATGCCTTTTCGTTTACCATTTTATTTTCCTTCATATAATGAAAAGATTATTTAAGTAATTTTCTCAAAAGACACTATCTGCCAACGTGCTACTTCTAGTGTCAAAAGACAACACAAATATTTTTTTTTTTTTTTTTTTTTACCATATCGAGAGACCTTTATTTTGAATATAATTTATTGAGGATTGGTGACGTTGAAATGCGCGACGGGTAGTCAAAATTAGCACTACATTATCTTTTTTTCTTTATAATCAACTTGACTACTGTCGTTTCACCAATTCTGTCGTATTGTTTTGCCTCCAAAATTCACTTTCCCGAATCCAAAGCGTTTGACCAATACGTGGCGCTAGTTGTGCTCATTATTTATATATATATCTGTGGCCCCAATTCAACCGAACTCAACTCACTGCTAGTGTATTATTTTGCTTATATTGGTTTCAACCCCGTTTCGACTTCATTTGTCAAACACCATGTAATTTTCTTGTCCATGTCCATTCCATCTACGAACAGTACTAAAACTACAAACATGGCAGCTGCAGAATGTACAATGGTAAGTAAGAAATTTTGTTTAAGTTATTTTTTTTTGTTTTGTTATTATTTTTTTGATGAATTTTGTTTTTTTTTTCAGCTCACTAGTGCTGATGGCGTTTAGCTGTCCAGGGGCCCACAACAAAATTTCGCTTTTGGGGCTATTTATTGCTCCAGGAGCGAAAATGGGTTCCCTGGTAATGGCTAGCAGTGGGGAGCAACCCACGCCAAAAATTAGCCGGGCATAACCTGCAAAGACGATCTATAATTTGCTGCGACTATTTTATATAGCAGCCTTTGTTTTAGTAAGCAAACCTGCTTCTTTGTATTCAAAGTGTGTACCAATTTATGTAATGTATGTTTGTTTTGTTATTTTTTTTTTTTCTTTTTCTTTTGATTTTTAATTTTTATTTCCAGTGCCCACATATCAACTGTTGCCTCCCGCTATGTATTGAAGACACTAACGCGACGGAAAAAGGAACCTAGGCTAGCCTTGAGCATAACAATTGGTCACCTTGTACGAAAATGACCACTAAATAAGTCAGCCTGAGTGCAATATACATACGATCGGTGTATGGTCGGAAAACGAAGCTAGATTATCTGTATTTCTGTGGTCCTAGAAGCCGTGTAGGATGGTGTGCTATGCACCATGTACCTAATCTAAGTAATGTTGAAAGTCTCACCTATATGAGAGCTGACCACTAACATGAGATGCTCAATTTTTTTTTTCTTTTTTTTTCGACTCATCATGTGGTAAGTATTATTTTACTTAATTTTTTTTTTCAAATGTTGATCGAGAATTTTTTTTTTTTTCCAGCCATGAATGTACAAGTCCAACATTATCGGATGCACTGGTCATCTGCCAGTATAGATACCATCCTTAGATGACTAGTATTTTGTATGTGGCCGTGATGAAAGCGAATTCAGTCAATGCTGCGTTCGTTTCACAATGATACCCTGTGAGAAACTACGATATTAAATCATGAGGTGAGCAATTAGTTTTTTCTTTGCATTTAATTTTGAAGAGCGATTGGATTGGGACCAGCGCACTCCCTTTTGGCATACCGACCTATCGGATACGCACATACACATGTGCTAATCGTACATTTAGGAATAAACATATAGGTGTAATGTACCTACTAACCTATTAATGAATAAATATAACCTGAATTGGTAATATTTGAACAATGCTATATTTTTTTAAGAACCATTATTATCCCCAACGATTTATTATACCGTTGTTATTTCGTATCAGCTAATTAAATGATTAAACGCACACTGAAATTGGACTTTCCGGTTGTAGCTTGTAGGCATACGTAGGTGTGTCAACCTTTATTTCGATTGGCTTGGTGATCTTTTGTTTTTCTTTTGCAAAAATTCTTGTTAGGGATGCCGTATGTTCAAACAGACAAGTGAGTACCAGTTTGTTTTCTTTGTATTTCGGATATAGATGTGGAAGTTTTTTGAAATGAAAGACGATGTAAATGATGCTAGGTTATTACAGTTGCTTGTTAATAAAATTTTTCAATATTTATTCTCAGTAGTTGAAAATATGCACAGTGGCGAAAGAGCACTGAAAATTTTAAGCAAAGCTCAGAAATATAATTTTGATGTCCCACTACTCACTCAGGTATTAAGGCGATGTTTTTTTTTCTTGAATCTTACTTGGGCTTTCAACACTACCACATAGTAGACAGGGCAAAGTTTCGTCTTCGCTCATCAGGTACCTAATTAAATAGTGTTACCATCTAGGTTAGTTATAAGAAAATAACTAGCACGACCACTGAAACACAAATATCCCAGATTTAGGCAGTGATATGTATCAAGTAAACAAAATTATTTTGACTACAATTAACCTATAAATAATTAGGATTATTTATAAATTAATACACACATATCACAGAATAGTTAGAAATATAATTGGTCAGGTATAATGACTAGATGGAAATAAATCAGTCTTTCTCTCTTGAAGTAAATATCACAGTATAGGTACAAAAAAATATAATTTGATCAGGTACAATGACTAGATGGAAATAAATCAGTCTTTCTCTCTTAAGGTTAATCTGCCCGAATGGTTAAATCAGGTACTAGTGTGTGTTTGTTTATAGAGCAATTTGTGGTTGTCAGGTACTTGTGTGTGTTTGTTACTAGCTTAGGGTAGCTTGTATTTAAGCATACTTAAAATTATTCCAGAGTCAGGTACTGGGTGACAACAAAAGTAATTTTATACAAAATTGAAGGAAACCAAAATGAATACAATTTTCGGGTGATTTGACTATAGTCGTTTATCTGGTAATTAGTGACTGTCAATCATTTGAAGAGTGTAGGTACTTAGTGTATTGAATGTCGATAAATTAATTTTTTTTTTCAAAAGTTAAATAATTTTGCTAGGCATTTTGAACCAAAATATAATAAATTAATACACAATCAACAACATAAAACAAAAAGTTTTTTGCTAGGCTTTCAGGTACTACGTGTTTATTAAGTATAATTGTGACCTTAAACAAATTATTGCTTTAGATCTTTGGCATGAAATATGCCAATTTTCTTCCCATTTAGATCTTCTAAAGCATACATTTGATTGCCCACTTGATTCGATATTCGGCACTTTATAAATTTTGGACAAAGTTTTGCTGATAACAGTTTTGAACTATCACTCAAGATAAAATTTCGCCGATATACTTCTTGTCCGGGCAGATAACGTACTTTTCGAGTTCGGGTGTTATATAATTTGGCAGACTTATCGTTTGCTTTCAAAATGTTTTTTCTGATTTCTTCACGTATACACTGCAATCGATGTTGACGTGGAATGGTTAACAACTCGTTATCGTTCACGGCGTTCAATTTTTGAGCTAGTTCGTAGCTACTACCGTGTGTCATCATGTTCGAACCGAACAAAGCAAAGTAAGGTGACACCCCAGTAGAACTATGAACTGAGCTTCTCAATGCACAAGCTATGTCATTAAGGTGAGAATCCCAATCGCGTTGATCGGTCTCAAGATACGCTCGTATGGCTGCTAACAATGTCCGGTTAACCCTTTCTGATGCATTTGATTGTGGGGCATAGTTCGCTGTTCTTAAATGTCGGATTCCATATTTTTCCAATAAATTTTGGAATTCTTTTGAAAGAAATTGCTTTCCATTGTCAGAATGGATGATACGAGGGACTCCGAACATACTGAAAACATCTTGATGCAGAAATTTTATGACACTTGAAGTGTTAGCGTTCTTCAAAGCCTTTAGGAACACAAATTTCGACAGGTGATCTAGTACGACAAAAATGAATGCGTTTCCTATTTTTGACCTCGGATAAGGTCCTAAAAAGTCGATATATAATTTTTCAAATGGACGATCAGAACAATACGAAGTACAGATAGGAGGACGAGAAATCTGGTTTGACGCTTTACACTGCTTACACACTGAACAGTTAGACACGTATTCACAGATTTGAACAGTCATATTCGGCCAGTAAAAATATTGCCGAATACGGTGTATCGTTTTAGCAATACCACAGTGAGCTGATGTTGGGGGGTTATGAGTTTTCATAATAATTTGTTCTGTTAAGCCAGAAGGTACCCACAGAAGCCAATCATGTTCTATCATTACTTGTTGGTAATCGTTTTTAAAAACCCGTTTATAGACAAAACCATCTTCGATTTTCAGATCGGGCAGTTCTTCAGGGTGTTTGTTTATGGTTTCGATTAGACTTTTGTACTCATCAGACTTAAATTCTTCACTGTCCAGGTTAATAAGAGGTGCTATGTCTTCCAAGTCAAGAGAGTCTACATGTACCCGAGAAAGAGTGTCAGGTACCGTGTTAAGTTTTCCGGAGCGGTGTTGTATGTCGAAGGCATAGGATTGTAACAGTAAGCTCCATCGAGCCAATTTTCCACTCAGATCCTTCATGCTCATAAGCCATCGAAGGCTAGAGTGATCTGTTATTACCGTAAAATCCATGCCCTCGACATATGGCCTAAATTTTTTCACTGCCATCACTGCCGCCATGCACTCCTTCTCGGTCACGCTGTAGTTTCTCTGACATTTATTAAGTTTCTGAGAAAAAAAAGAAATAGGAAGCTCTTCATCTTCACTGTTTTTTTGAAATAATACAGCACCTATTCCGGTGTCTGACGCATCGCATTGGATGAAGAATTTTTTTGAAAAGTCCGGGTGCGTCAATACGGGTGCAGAAGTAAGAGACTTTTTAAGGTTTTCAAAAGCTAACAGGGCTTGATCAGTTATTTAAATTTTTCGTTCTTTTTCTTCAGCAGGTCCGTCAGGGGGGCAGTCATACTAGAGAAATCTTTTATGAACTTTCGATACCACCCTGCTAGACCAAGTAGCCGCCGGACTTGTCGGGGTGTTTTGGGAATAGGGAAGTCTACAATGGCTTCCACCTTAGCCGGATCAGTTTTAAGTTTCCCACCACCAACAATGAACCCCAAATACTTCAGCTCTTTGAAGCAAAATTTGGATTTGTTCATGTTGATGGTGAGGTTTGCCTTGCGCAAACATTCAGCTACTTCATCTACCAGGGCTATATGTGTGTCAAAGTCGGGTGCCATGATAAGCAAATCATCTAGATATACAAAGACTCGATCCCTAAGTCGTGCAGGAATCACTTTGTCCATTAATTGGCTTAACCTTTGGGCTGCATTGCACAACCCAAAAGGCATCACCGTAAATTGGTACAAGGGTCTTCCCGGTACCGCAAAGGCAGTCTTTTCCCTACTCTGTTTCTCCAGCGGTATTTGCCAGAATGCTTCTTTAAGATCTATACTGCTTATATAAAAAGTATCTGGTAGTCGGCTGAGGAGCCCTTCAATATGTGGTAGAGGATTCGCGTTTTTCTTCGTCAGTGAGTTCACTTTACGAGAATCCAGGCAAAGTCTAACTTTGCCTGGTTTCTGCAAAAGAACCACTGGCGAACACCACGGGCTTTCGCTTTCCTCTATTACACCAAGACTTAACATTCGATCTAACTCAGTATATAAAACGGCTTGTACCGCTGGGGAGACAGGGTAGTGACGCTGTTTCACAGGGATCGCATCTCCTGTATCTATAACGTGCTCCATGAGAGACGTTTTACCCAGACCATCTCGGTCAAAACAAAGAAATTTCTGCCTGACTGTCTCCAATCTGGCCTGCTGATCAGCTGTTAATTTATGAGCATTTGGGTCAATTTCTTCAGAAAAAGAAAGTGAACTTATAAGGTGTGGAGCTAGCTGGAATGCTCTCCAGAAGTCTACTCCTGAGTAGATCTCCTGGTCCAAATTTGAAACGAGGTAAAACGTTATGGTTTTTGTCAGATCGTTATAAGTGACGGGTACTAAAACTTTTCCCACCACACTTTGTTTTTTTCCATCTGCTGTTTTTACCCCTGAATGGTATGGAAGGATTTCAATTTCTAAATGGTGGACAAGTTTCAAACAGTTTTTGCCTAGAATGCTGACACTCGCTCCACTATCAAGCAATCCGAAAAATTCTCTTTTGCATATGCATATTTTGGCATAAGGCCTGGGATCTGCTGACTTATCTATAATGGTTGACAAAATACTCGTTCTCACTTCTTTTCTAGCTTTATACCTTTCTCTGGCTTTTAAAACATTTTTAGACACTACACTTTTACTAACATTAAAAATTCTATGACGCGCCTGTTTATATTCTATTAATCGGACATGGAATGGTTTGATACTGGAGTTTGGTTGGTCAGTACTCACTATTTTCTCTTTCTCATGCATTCTTTTTAAAATAGTTATATTTTTGTTTTTATTATTATCCGGACAGACATTTTCTTCTTCATTTTGATAATCTTCTTCGGTTTGACAACCTAACTCGAATTTTGATATTATTGGGGGTTCTGGGTCTGAGTCGAACGCGACTCCCCCGAAGACTTCGCGTTCCTCGGCCGGTTTCCCTGGTTGCATCTTGGGCATATAGGAGTCTTTGTTCCTTCAAGACCGCACTTGTAACAAAACAAGTTACGGACCTCTGACTCACACTCAAAATAAGTGTGGCCCTGCGCTTTGCAATTCCAGCAAACCAAATTTGGAGCATCTGCATACTTCCGTGGAGGAATTTTTGGACGTGCCCCTCCATATTGAAAGGCCGCAATTTGTTCGTCGGTTTGCTGGTAGGATTCTTCATCATTTTCAATTTCGTTGATAAATTTAACGGGTGGTCTCGACGTCTTAGGGAATTCTCTCTCCCTTCTCGGAAAGGCTGTTTCGGCATCCCTGCATGCATTTCTTAACTGATCCAAGGTAAAAATTGGCATAGCATAAACCAACTTTCCGACTTTCTCATTTAAATTTCTTTTAAGAATATGAATTAATTCATTTTCAGGGATTGGATTTACCATTTGAGACCTCATTCGGTTTATTGCCGTAAAGAAATCATTGCTGCTTTCCCAAGAAGTCTGCCTACGGTCCAAAATGTCACGAGTGATCTCAAAATCAGATCGAGAATTTTTAAACTGACGCATCAAAGCATCTTTTAACAATGGCCAGTCAGGCCGGTAATTGTTTCTTTGGAACTGCCAAAACCACTCGTAGGCAGATCCAGAAAGCAGCAAGTGAAAGTCTCGCAGAACTTCGTTCCATGGGCAGTCATATTGGCCCTGGAGCGTTTCAAGTCGAAAGATGAAGTCTTCAACTGTTAAACTTTCTGGTTGGCCTTCAAATCTAAGACCCCACTTATCAATTTTAATCGGACTTTTTATAACGGTGTGTACATTTTGGGAAGGAGATCGGAAATGAGAAGCATTATACGGATGTCTAGAATGCCTCGGCGGAAAATCATAGTTTACTTCTGGTTGGTAGTTGTAATTTTGCCTATGGTAATGATGATGACCAGAAGGTCTGAAAGGTCTGTTACTTTGATCAGGTGGAGGAGGATTTTGTAATGGTGGCTGTGGGGGTGGCTGTTGTATATTCACCGAAGAGGCCGGTCTTGGTGCTTGATCTATAACCGAGGGAGCCGGTCGACTCAGACTCAAATCCCTCACAAGAGTACCAATCTGTTGTTGGATTTCATTTTTCAAGGTTTGAGAGATGTCTGTCCGAACAGTGTCTTGGTACGTGGAAAAAGCATCACCTATAGCCGAATTAATGTAGGCTTTAAGATCTTCTGGAACAATGGCGGTTTCACGCACGGTCATTGGTAGAGGTCTCTGTGCTAAACTATGCAAAATGTCTCGAGAGCCTCCAAAATGTGCAGCATTGACTGACTGGGGCCTAGAAATGGGTCTAACAGTTTGGTTTACTGACCCTAGACTGCCACTTCTCGATGAGGCTTCAATCGACCCTTTGTCAGGGATACTACTATAGGAATCGTTGGAGACGTTAAGCTGATTGTTGAAAACGCGGTTACCAGAACTAGCAGGAATATCAGATGTTGATCGGAAAGGCCTAGCATTGACGTACGGAGTACTTGGAAGTCCTACTCCTTGCCTAGCACCACCTAAGTTGCGGCTGATTGACCGGGTAATTCTTCGATTATCATCTAACACTTCATCTCTTATTAAATTATTTAACCTCTCTTCTTCTTCTTTTGTAGATAAAGCCATTTTAAATCAACGAGAAAACAACAATTAACCAGAAAAACAATAAAACAACAGGCAACTTTAAACAAATTAAAGGGTGAGTTTCTGTACGAAAAGAATTAAATTTTAAGGATATTTTAGGATTAATGTTCGTAGAAAATAAGATAATTTTAAGTAACGTAGTATAAGTATTTTTGAGAAACCTGTATTAAATTATATCCTAAGTACTATTTTAACGCAAAAAAATTCTATGAATGTACGCTTAAGTAATGAATAGAAGTTGGAATTTATATAGAAAAAGGTAAATTTTTTTTTTTTTTTTTTTTTTGTTTTTTTTTTTTTTGTTATATATAAGTAATTCGTTATATATAAGTAATTCGTTATATATAAGTACTGCTTTTAAAAGTAACCTAAGAATTAAGAAAACGAATAATATTGTTATGTAGATTTTAAGAAATTACTAATATACCAATAATTTAATACTTAAGTATGCTTAGAAATCTTCAAATAACGTAGACAATAAAGTTTAACTATGAACTAATATCCAAAACAACTATCTGTTTTCAAAACTATAGGGTTATTTTGAAATATTGGGGTATTTTGTAGGTTTAGTTTTTCATAAGAATTCGGGGTGCTTCAGGTAGCTTTTCTTCAGTGGTTTGTTAGCGGAATGGTGTGATCTTACGAATGGTTATCTTTTATTTTAATGACTGCGGACGGACGTTACTTTATGCCCCCTTAGTGTGGTGAAATAAATACATAAATTGACGAAAAGACGTTACATTATTTTCTTCATCGCTTCAGCAATCCTAATCTGTCTCTAAAACTTGTTGCTAGAAGACTTGAAGCGATAAATCAAACATGGAGACAAAAAAAATAGTTAAAATTGATTAGTGCAGGCTACGATGTCCGACAATTTTTCAAACCCGGCCACTGCGGTCCTATTCAATATTATTATTTATGAAAAAGCTAGAATTTTGAAAAGAAAGATTAAAATTTGGGACAGTAAAGTAAAATTTAAAAAAGTAGAAGAAATAGAAATAAATGTATTAAAAAAAACAATAGTTGCGAAATTTAACTTTTTGTCGCTGTCGACTTCAAATGAACCCGTCACAATTAGAATTAGTTCGTCAGAGACCTTCTATTCTAAGTCGTACGGTTTTCAAAGACCACAGCAAGAATAGTTGAGCCTTCAGTATTTATACTGACCAAAAAAAATCAATAACAGTCACTGTTAGTTTTCAAATTTTCATTGCTATTGGCCTAATTTTGTCAAAGACTTTATTGGTCAAGACACGAGCTTAAAAACTCAGAGCAAGTGATATTTCGGACTATCACAGGACGAAGACATGGACTTTAACACGTTGGGCGCCATTTTGTTGCGTGGCAAGAGGAGGTGGCGGAAATTGGAACTAGAGATGTGGTAGAAATGATAAGGAAGAGGTAGGATTTTGGATAGGATGTGACAGATGAAGGGTAGAATGCATAGAATAGAGGAACACGGCCAGCTGGCTGTGCGCGACTTAGCTCGCCGGAACGGGAGGGATCTTGTCCTCTAAACCATGCCTCACCAGCAACAAAAACATAAAACAGGCCAAAGAAAATAACTACATGACGTCAGACGGACCTTCACCACACTTAGAGAGCGCTGCGGGTGTTGTTGCAGCGTGGCCTATACCCTCCCAACCTGGAAATCTAGTGGCCTTGTTAAGATTTCCCCTATATGTCAGATTTTCAGCTTTCAATCACACCATCTTCACTGCAAAGAGCCGCTTACCATCCACACCCCTGAAAAAAAATCTAGAATTCCATAAGGTGCTCTAACGAGTACAAGAAAACACCGAGAATTTCCTCCACTTTACAAAACATAATTTTATTAATTATACTTCTGAAATTGTTCCTAAACAAAACATACTATCTGCTATAATCTTACAAAAAAAACAAACTTCAAGCAAATCTATACGACAAAGATATGTTTCCTTAGAACAATAACAAATAAGAAGACTGTACCCTTTATGGTACTTACTCAGAATTCTGTATTCCCGTGTCCCAAGTTCCCTACCTAGTAAGAGCTCTGATTAGGTCGTGGGAGGCTAGGGTTTTTTTCTTCTAACAATAAAAAAAAACTGCTTTATAACAGCCAAGAAAACGATAAAAAAAACAGGAAACAAGACCTTATCGCTTACAAACAGAGTATTACATTTGGGCTGGTTCTTTACCAATCACCCTACAAAAAACTAACAAAACTGTTGGTGGGTTTTATCCACGCTCAAAAAAAAATTACTGAAATTATTATAGTGGTAAATTCAAAAACAGAAAATTATCACGAAAATATAATTAAGATTATCCTTAAATTTCATAAAAAATATCTACAAATGAAATAGATATGTATGATTTTTATATTTTTAATCAAAAATTAATTATGATAATATAGAGGCCCCTTGCCCTCCAATTTCCAACAAAAAAAAACTAATTTAAATGAACCAAGAAATAGGGGGAAGATGGGTTTAAATACCAATATGAATATACTTAACTTTTAAATAATATAAAAATTTAACTAGCTAGCTTTAAACGGTGTATTTTGGTATATTTATACATATATAAAAAAATTGAAAATTTACTTTTTGTTTTAATGATTTTTTTTTTCAATATTATACATAGGACTCACGTGGCCTCAATTTTGAGGCTATAACTTTACAGATCTTGATGGATTTCTGGGGCACTTATAAACGATGATGATGGAAGACGATGATGAAGACTCGTGTGCTTGATGGGGGTCTGTCCACTGGAGCACCCTGTTCACGTCCTAGCACTCACAAGAAATGCGAACTTCCACTTCAAAATAAAAACGCTGGTCAAACTGCGAATTGGACGGGTTTTCAATGTTCCAATCAATTGTTGGTCGCACCAGTCTTCGTAAAAGGAATTCTCCAAGCACTCCTCAGAAAAGTTCACACACAAAAACAAGAAATGTTGGCGGCCACGATCCTCAGCGGCTGTCGATGACCGCCAATGGACACGATAAGTACCTATCAAATTCACTAATTTAACACTATTTTGCCAAAAACTAACATTTTTTTTCTTTCCAGAAACTCACCTCTTAACTATGGACTAGCACCTATTTAATTTTTTTGTTAGAACCAAAGTATATAGTTTTTAAGTTTTTCCACTGCCACTGCCTCGATTATTGTCTCACATAGATTTTCTTATTAGATTTAAGTTTTGGCTATATACGTTAACCTATGTAAAAACCAAGAAAATTACAAAAACGCACTAAATTTTATCTATTTTATTATCACCTTGATGTTTTTTTTTTTTTCTTTGGAATTTATAGTTTTTTTTTTTCAGTCACAGGAATGGGAGCGTATAAGTATTTAATTTTACTATACCCGAACCGAACACAAAAAAGGTAACAACCGTATATTCCAACGCAGAGCAAATACGACGTCTACACTCTGATTCGTCTGAGGACTTTTTGATATGATCCCAGAGTCATGGATATGGATCATACCATTTTCCATTTACTCTTTACTGCCCTAATGGGATCATACGATTTCAAAAATAACGGCTAGCTTATATAATTTGGTTTTGTATGTATTTTTCGATTCTGGTAACACGTCATCAACAATCAGAATTTTTGCCAGTCATCCTCTCAAATAGTTTCCCATATCACCCGATAGAGGGCTAAGGCCAAAGTCAATTAGATTTTCCAATCCTACCCTGCGGCAATTACACGATGCCTTTTCGTTTACCATTTTATTTTCCTTCATATAATGAAAAGATTATTTAAGTAATTTTCTCAAAAGACACTATCTGCCAACGTGCTACTTCTAGTGTCAAAAGACAACACAAATATTTTTTTTTTTTTTTTTTTACCATATCGAGAGACCTTTATTTTGAATATAATTTATTGAGGATTGGTGACGTTGAAATGCGCGACGGGTAGTCAAAATTAGCACTACATTATCTTTTTTTCTTTATAATCAACTTGACTACTGTCGTTTCACCAATTCTGTCGTATTGTTTTGCCTCCAAAATTCACTTTCCCGAATCCAAAGCGTTTGACCAATACGTGGCGCTAGTTGTGCTCATTATTTATATATATATCTGTGGCCACAATTCAACCGAACTCAACTCACTGCTAGTGTATTATTTTGCTTATATTGGTTTCAACCCCGTTTCGACTTCATTTGTCAAACACCATGTAATTTTCTTGTCCATGTCCATTCCATCTACGAACAGTACTAAAACTACAAACATGGCAGCTGCAGAATGTACAATGGTAAGTAAGAAATTTTGTTTAAGTTATTTTTTTTTGTTTTGTTATTATTTTTTTGATGAATTTTGTTTTTCTTTTCAGCTCACTAGTGCTGATGGCGTTTAGCTGTCCAGGGGCCCACAACAGAGTGTATGTAGGCGAAGCGATAGTAAGACCTATAAACCTCAAAATCAAAGTGCACGCCATGAATACCCTAGAAATTGAAAAACAAAAAAACATTAATAATTTAAATTTAAGTTTCAATAGCCTAGATGAATACGATGAATCGGATATAAAAGTTTTCAATAACAAAATCGAAAAACGTCTAGAAAAATTAGAATCCATGTTAATACTAGACCATTGCAATACAGAAGAGAAGGAATCTATACGTAAGATCTGCAGAGAATATAATGATTTGTTTTATCTTGAGGGAGACCATCTCTCTTATACTGAAGCGATGACACACAAAGTCGCTACTGATGAGAACAAATCCCCTCTCTTTATTAAACCTTATCGACTTCCAGAAAGCCAAAAAGAAGAAATCCATAAACAGGTACAAGAAATGTTAGATGATGATATAGTACAACCAAGCTCAAGTCCCTGGAACTCACCCTTGCTACTTGTTGCCAAAAAACCGGGCAACGATGGAAGCAAACGCTGGAGGGTAGTTGTCGATTTCAGGAAACTGAATGACTTAACTATTGGGGATGCTTACCCACTTCCAAATATCAGCGACATATTCGACCAATTGGGTAGAGCAAAATACTTTAGCACTCTTGACCTAGCTAAGGGATTTCATCAGATCTTGATGGATAAGGAAGATCGATGTAAGACCGCATTTAGCACACCATTTGGACATTACGAATATAACCGTATGCCATTCGGGTTAAAAAACACCCCTGCAACTTTCCAACGTTTAATGAACACTGTTCTCACTGGTTTGCAAGGATTTGACTGTTTTGTCTACATGGACGATATAGTTCTTTACGAATACGATCTAAACGATCATTATCCCAAACTTAGAAAAGTACTTAATCAACTGAGTATGCATAATCTAAAACTACAACCAGAAAAATGTAATTTTCTTAAACACGAATTAATGTACTTGGGACATCTTATTTCTGAAGATGGACTGAAGCCAGATCCTGAAAAAGTCAAAGCCGTCAGGACTTATCCTACACCTAAAAACGCGAAAGGTATAAAATCATTTCTTGGATTCGTTTGTTACTACAGAAAGTTCATAGAAAATTTTTCTACTATAGCCAAACCCCTTAAGAAACTTTTAAAGAAAAATTGTGTTTTTAAATGGGATGCATTCTGTGACGAAGCATTTAGAGAACTGAAAACTAAAATGATAAATCCCCCAGTTTTAGCTTACCCAAATTTTAAAGAAGAATTTATCGTGACTACAGATGCTAGCGATGTTGGAATAGGAGCTATTTTGTCCCAGGGTCCCATCGGACAGGACAAACCTATATCATTTGCAAGTCGAGCATTAAATGATACCGAAGTTAAGTATAACACTACTGAAAAAGAACTACTTGCAATCGTGTATGCTATACCACAATTTCGTCCGTACATTTACGGAACCCATTTTACTATTTGCACCGACCACAAACCTCTACAGTAGCTATTCTCTAGGACAGATCCTATATCAAGATTAAAAAGATGGAAAATTCTCTTATCTGAATACGACTATTCAATAAAACACAAACCAGGGAAAATAAATTTAAACGCTGATGCCTTAAGTCGCATACAATCCAATGACGAAACCAAAGTAGATAGATAGATAGATAGATAGATTTTTTTAGTCAGTGATTCAAAAATTTTGTTTCATACATTTTTTGTTTTATGAATAAATTTTGAGGCTTGACATATAATGTCGTCCGCCCGAGTGACAATATTATTTCATATGTATTCAATCCTACATATCTTTACTTTACTTTACATACATTATTATAAGTACTTGGTACATTTAGTGCAACATAATTTACTTTTAATTCATTCAAACAAATTCAAATCAAGAACAGTGTGACTTTTAGTTTAGTTGAAAAAAAAATCAGCTTTTAGTTTGGCAAAAACGAAAAATAAAATGGCTTTAAGATTATGAAAAAACAACAAAAGAAAAACAAGAAAAGAAAAATAGGGCTTTCAGATTAGCTAAAACAAAAATTAAAAGTTTAACTCAAAAGTTTTCATCGATGATTCTTCTTCTATAGAACATCGCTTCGGTAGTATACTTTTGGATCGGCAACCAATCTTTTCCATTAAGGTAACTTATTACTTCCTTGAGGAAACTTTTTCCGAAGAAGAGTCTCCTTAGCTCTTTCAATATTGGACATACTACGATGAAGTGGTTAATGTTTTCAACCACCCTTATATTGCATAGGGTGCAAATAGTAGCTAAATCGTTTCTGTGCGGCATACAATTTAGAGAAAGAAGTTCACCTCTCAGCTTAAAAATAGCACTAATGTTTTTCCTTGAAAAATCCTGATTGAAGTAATTTTGTTCATTTAGATTATAATTAAGCTTTGCATAAATGTTCCTTTCCGTAGATGATCTCGCCTTCTCTATAAATTCGTATCTCTGGTTTTCATCAATGGATTGGATAACCTCGTAGAGTACTTTTCTCGCCTGAATACCGTTAGATGCATCCAACTCCAAAATAATACCACAATTTGCAGCAAGATCTATCCAATCTTTGTAGAACCCAGTTTTTCGGCGTATGGCGCTTCGTAACATTATATTTGGCAATCGGTTTTGGTCCATGTTAATCACCTGTACCAAATAGTCGGCAAACAGCTTCAGTGTGAATACAAAGAGTTGTAATGATAAGGGGTGCCTGCCTCTCCTAATAATCTATGGGGGATATTATTTATCTTCCCCAAGCCTAATATTCAATGGCTAAACTGCCGATCTTAGCTGGAATAAAAATGATGAGAAAAGAACAGGCCAATGTGCCGATTTGAGTTCTGATTGAAGAGTCATTTTATTGATTCAATTCTTAGCCTATTTATACAAAATAATTCCTTACACACTAACAAGTAAAATATTCACTTATAACATACATATAAACATAATTTTCAATATCTAATATAAAAGTATACATATCATACGGTAAGCTATATTTTTGTCGTGTCATCAAATTCATGTTGAATATCCATGCCTATTTGATGACACACAAATATATTGGGTGAAGTGCAGGCACAGGCAGTGCATATCATAGAGGGACATTGAACCAAAACAATAGTAATTCAAAGCGTCAAGTGGCATTGGGTATATTTGAATATGAAGACGAAATGCAGTCGCGTTTATTGACCGTAGATGTAAACAGAGTATTTACTATAAACCGAAAGTAATCTGAGGCGTTAAGTGACATTGAGTTTATTTGGATATAAAGACGGAATGCAGTTCTGTTTATTGACCGCGGATGTAAACGGAGTATCTATAATTGCTTTATGTTTTATAATGCTAAAGCCAATGACCGGATGGAACGACGTATTGTTTTGATTCTATGTATCTGTAGTGTATGGGGACTACATCCTCACTCTTTTAGAAAAAAAAAATTTACTTTATTATGTAAACAAATTTTTTTTTTTTTTTTGTGTTTATTAACTTATATTTAGTTTTTTGAGTCTATTATTGTGCACTTCTTTTATCTCATTGTTTATCCTAATTTTTGTATTTACGCCATTTAATTCTACGACCTTATATGGTCCTGAATAGGGATTTTCTAATTTCTTCCTATTTCCTACTTTCAGAAAGACTGTGTCTCCTATATTTAGTTCTAATGGATTAGAAATCTTATCTACTAATTTTTGTCTTTCTAATTTACTTTTGTCTAAAAGATTCTTAGCTATTATTGCCATTTGTCCTAATCTAAATTTTAATTCTAAACTGTAATTATCAATATTGTATATAGGATTTACTATCTTAGTAGTTGAGTGTTCTGGTAGTTTAGCTAATTTTCCATAAACTAACTCGAAAGGTGATATACCAATACTAGAATGCGGTGTTGTATTGTAGCTGAAAACAAAATAAGGAATCCATTCATGCCAGTTATCTTCTTTTGCAAAGGCAATTAGGTATTCATTCAACACTCTATGATTCCGTTCTATAGAACCTAATGTTTCGTGATGATAAGGTGTTGATGTTACATGATTTATATTGAATGCATGATATACATTTTTCATTACCTCATTTATAAATTCTGTACCCATATCTGTTTTCAAAGTTTTGAAGCTTCCATGTCTAAGAATGAAGCTATTCACCAAGGCTTTAGCTACTGTGTTTGCATCTTTGCTTTTGATAGGTATTGCTTCAATGTACTTGGTCAACTCACATTGAAGAGTTAGTATATATCTAAAATCGTCCGATGGTCTAAGTGGACCAACTGTGTCTGCCGTTACTACCTCGAAACTCGTTGTTGGTGTATCTGTTATTATTAACTTTTCTTTCGTATTTCTTATCTGTTTGCTTTGTACACATATTATACATTTATTTACATATGTTTTGACCATTTTGCTTAAATTTTTCCAACAATATCTCTGTTTTATTTTATTTATTGTTCTTTTTACACCTGAGTGTCCACCAGCATGTGGTGTGTCGTGGAAATTTTTTATTATCGCTTCTTTTTCTTCCTCATTAATAATTCTTTGTGGAGGGTTATATATTATGATCGTTAACCTTTCATTTATCGTAAGTTTCTTCTGTAGATTGTTATATAGTTTCTTAAATTCATCTATGGTTATGTGCTTGTAAATCTCATCATTATTTGCAATTGCTAGCTTTTTTATATCTTCTTTCTTCATTTTGAATACTAGCTTCTCCAAGATCTGATCTAAGTCAAGTTTTGTATTATCACTATATTCTATAACTACGTCTTTATTGCTTACTTTAATCTTGGTACAAGCTTCTCCTCGATTAAACCTTAGTTTTGTTGAGGATTCTCGCTGTTGTACATGATTTGTATTTGGCATCTATGGTTATGTGCTTGTAAATCTCATCATTATTTCCAATTGCTAGCTTTTTTATATCTTCTTTCTTCATTTTGAATACTAGCTTCTCCAAGATCTGACCTAAGTCAAGTTTTGGATTATCACTATATTCTATAACTACATCTTTATTGCTTACTTTAATCTTGGTACAAGCTTCTCCTCGATTAAACCTAAGTTTTGTTGAGGATTCTCGCTGTTGTACATGATTTGTATTTGGCACTTTTTTAAATTTCAATTTTATAATTTTCATTACTTTTCCTAGAGAGTCACATTCCCACGTATATAATATATTATATGCTGTATCACTGACAATTCTGAGATAACTTGGAGTGTATTTTTCTTATGTTTAAAAAGTTGATGAAAGGTTTCTTTTAATTCTTTAAACGTTTTTGGCTGTTGCACTGTTATTAACTTGTTTCTGACTTTGTCATTTATTTTCGTTGATATAACAAATTTTATTAGTTTTTCTTTCTCTGTTAAGTCGCTGAGATCTGAGTCAACGAACTCTACCAAATTCAAGAAGTTAGTTAATTTCTCTACCTCCCCAGTAAATTCTGGAATAATCTTAATGCTTGAAATAATGTCGAATTTTGCCATTTTGAATTCTAGTTTTCCTAATTCTTTATCAATACCTTCTAAATCTCGTTCAATTTCTGCCTGCTCTAATAATTTATCCTTCTTTTCCAAAATTTCTTTTAATCTTAATAGCAAATTATTTATAATTTTTTTTTAATGATTGTTGACTGGTATCTTTAGGCGATTTCTCATATTTTTCATTTAAATCTTCCTCTAACCTTTGTATTTCTGATTTCTTTTCAGCAATTTATTTAGCTGTATAAACTCTGTTTGGAGTTTTATTAAAATTTTCAATAATACATTTTAAATTTTTTAATTATATTCAACATATTTTATTTTTCAAATACATTTTTACGAACTGATTTTTTTTTTTTTTTTTTTTAAACGGTTATATTTTTTACCTCCTCTGATACAATATTTTTAATTTTTTCTTTACAAAAGTGTTTCGTAATTTTAAAAAATAGGTATACAATTAATATAATTAATATAATTATTACTATGTCAACTAAAATTAAGTTTGAGTTCATAATATTATTATTGTTATTATTATTATTCGTGACTATGACTTCTTCTTTAGAATTTTTACCTCCCATGATACTTAGTTACTTTTTGATTTGTACTTCCTTTCTCTGAATTGTATCATTTGCAGATTTTTCGCCTGTTGGAGAAATTTCTGTTTTTCCTCCTTGTTGGCTAGTGTGGCGAACCTAAACAGATTGCCTATTTCCTGGCGTATTCTCACTTTTCTGCCACCCCTTTCTCTCTTCGGTGTTTTTGGTTCTGGTGGTTGAATCTTAGTTCTTTGCCCTTCTTTGTTTTCGAACAGCACATCAAGCTCTTCTGTATTATACATTACAGGATCTATTTTGGCAAGATCGCCATGTAATGATAAGGGGTGCCTGCCTCTCCTAATAATCTATGGGGGATATTATTTAGCTTCCCCAAGCCTAATATTCAATGGCTAAACTGCCGATCTTAGCTGGAATAAAAATGATGAGAAAAGAACAGGCCAATGTGCCGATTTGATATTCTGATTGAAGAGTCATTTTATTGATTCAATTCTTAGCCTATTTATACAAAATAATTCCTTAATTACTAACAAGTAAAATATTCACTTATAACATACATATAAACATAATTTTCAATATCTAATATAAAAGTATACATATCATACGGTAAGCTATATTTTTGTCGTGTCATCAAATTCATGTTGAATATCCATGCCTATTTGATGACACACAAATATATTGGGTGAAGTGCAGGCACAGGCAGTGCATATCATAGAGGGACATTGAACCAAAACAATAGTAATTCAAAGCGTCAAGTGGCATTGGGTATATTTGAATATGAAGACGAAATGCAGTCGCGTTTATTGACCGTAGATGTAAACAGAGTATTTACTATAAACCGAAAGTAATCTGAGGCGTTAAGTGACATTGAGTTTATTTGGATATAAAGACGGAATGCAGTTCTGTTTATTGACCGCGGATGTAAACGGAGTATCTATAATTGCTTTATGTTTTATAATGCTAAGGCCAATGACCGGATGGAACGACGTTTTGTTTTGATTCTATGTATCTGTAGTGTATGGGCACTACAGAGTGTCGCTAGCCCAGTTTCCAAATGATACATATACTTGGGTGTACTAATAGGAAGATGAAATATTTTTCTGAGGAAGAATCGCAGCAAATTTTCCACAATTTCATATTTCCGAACACCCCAAATCTGTGCTCCATAAAAAAGAATAGCTTTTGCTGTTGCGTTAAACACCTCGTATTTTGCATTTATCCAGTTGCAGCAAATAGCTGTTCTAGCAACATCAGTTTTGACTTTGAGGTGTTTTTCCATATTTAAATTAAACGGAAGCGTCATTCCTAGGTAGACATATTCCTTAAGTACTTCTAAACCAACTCCATCATATTTCCAGTTGTCTTCTTTTGCGATTCGACCTGCGCCGTTTTGAAAAACCATTATCTTCGACTTCGCTGCATTTACTTCCAGTCCCCATTTTTTACAGTATTCGCAAAGCCTATTTATCATCAGTTGGAGGGACGCTGAAGACTCCGCCAAAATAACAATGTCATCGGCGTACATTATAACTTTTATTTTGCGATGTTCAAATTCTACTCCACAAGGAAGCCAATCAACAATGTCATCAAGAAAAAGTGCAAATAACAATGGAAGATTACAGCCTTGACGCAGTCCTCGATTTATCATAGTTTCTTTTGATTTACCACATCCATTCTGAACGCTAGCCGTCGTTTGATTGTAAAGTTTTTGCAGTGCTTTAATAAACTTCGATGATACACCTAAGTTATAAAGTTTATAGAACATGGTTTTTCTGTCAACTGTATCAAACGCAGCCTTGAAGTTAACAAAGAAAGTGTAAAGTTATGCATTACGATTTAGTTTACCTCGTATTAGACATCCAAGCGTGAAAATATTATCGGCTGTAGAATATCCTTTCCGAATCCTGACTGGTACTCACTCAGCTTCTTGTTTTTATCAACCCAGTTACAAAGCCTTTTGTTCAGAACAGAAGTGTAAATCTTTAAAGCGGCATTTAGGAATGATATTCCAATGTAGTTCGTAGGGTCATTTGGATCACCTTTTTTGAATATTGGCCATATAATAGCTTCACCAAAGAAATCGGGCTGCACACCAAAATTGAAGAGTGTTTAGTGCTTGTGCGAGATTCGATGTTTTATTTTCTATGATTGATTGGATGTTGTATTTTCTAAAAAAAATTAAGCAATGCAAATGCCTTTTGTCTAATGTTTTCACAAGACTGATCATACCAATCTGACTTTTTTTTTAAAAGGCATGTTGCAACAGTGCATCCATTTTGGTTTTGTATACGTCTTCCAGTCTCGTTTTCCACCGCATGACGTTCGAATTTTCGACCGATGTATATTTGGTATTTTCATTTGCACATTCTATTTCTATACTCAGTTCGACCGTCACATGATCCGAAAAGACAGCATCACCAACCTTTAAATCCTTGGTAATGGAAATCCATTCACCACCAACAAGACACAGATCAATTGTTGAACTTCCCTGCTTTCCTATGAAAGTAAATTCTCCATTTGCGTCACCATCTGTACATCCATTCAGAATACCGAGTCCAAAATCATTGCACATATCAATAACCTTTTTTCCTTCTACATTTATTTTAGTGTCTTTGGAGCATCTTTTACGGGTGTTAAATTTAAATGCTGACTCTTTATCTGCTGTTCTCGCATTCAGATCTCCAATAATCATTACATTATGTGTATTTAGGTTGCATAAGACATCGTATAAACATTCAAAGTCATTTTGCCAATTGTTACAATTTAAATAGACTGGAACGATAAAAAAACTCATTTTCTTGATGTTAAATTCAATAATTATAATTTTTGCATCAATTATTTTCAGCTCGCATAAATCAAAAATATTTTTTTTAACAGCCACAAGAACTCCTCCACTTGCTCTGCAATTATTTGCTGTCTTTTTAGCTGGAATCCAATGGCAACTAAACATTGGCAAATATTTTTCATATGCATTGCAGTCCTCCTTTATAAGATGCGTTTCAAATAGTAGAATAAGATCAAAGTTTAACAATTAAATAAAAAGCATAGGAATCAAAAGCTTATTTTTTAGTCCTCCTACATTGTATGCGACGATATTGGGGCATATTCATAGACACAGTCTAAGTTGTTTTTAACAAAAACTCGAATTTATCCCATCTAAATTACATTACTTAAACCAAGGCTAAGAAAAACTGTAGTTTAAAAACAATTATGAATATGCCCCATTATGTTTAGAATATATAATTTCATTTTCATTTTTATTTAAGCTTATTTTTTTGTTACGCTCTATAACACCCCTGCGCTATTGGGAGCAACTTGCCAATATTACCAAAGTATTAGTAACAACTCGAAACCAAAGACGGGCACAAGAAGGAAAAAACGACGTAATCGCCGAAACAAATAAAAAAGCAACAGAACCCAAGTCAAATTTTGATATAATTGAAAAAAAAAGAATCAACATTTCTAAATAATAAAGTAAACTTTAAAGCTATTATACTGCTTCTTGTAGAAACAACAGAAAAACAAATTTTGAAAAATCGTTTAATTAATTTCAAAAAACCAGAAATCTGCGAAGTCCTGACCCATACACTCCAACCTACAAATGTGTTTTACTACATCGTGACATTACCCTTACCCTTGCGAAGTCCGACAGACCGAGAAAAAATTACAAACAGCTTGAAAGACATCGTAAGTGAATGTAATAGGACTAAACTTTCAACCATTGCCTTGTCGTTACCCAAAGACGAACTAAAAACATTAATATTTGAAGCTTTTAAACAGGCTAAATTTAATACACATCTCCATATCGATTCAAGAATATTAATAGAAAAACCTGAAGATATAGTAAAAATATTACACGACCACGAGTCACCATTTGGCGGACATCAAGGAGTAACAAGAACCTCTAAAAGAATTAAGCAAAGACGTTAAAAGCCACATACACAAATGTGAGTCGTGTCAGAAAAATAAACTATCACGCAATAACAAAAATACCCATGAAAGTAACCACTACATGCAGAACTCCTTTTGAGCGTATAGCTTTAGACATAGTTGATCCACTACCCGTCAGTTACGAAAACAACAAGTACATTCTCACATTTCAGGACAATCTCACAAAGTTTTCCGAAGAAATAGCTGTGCCAAACGCTGAACCCCCAACTATAGCACGTATGTTAGTTGAGCGGTTAGTATGTCGATTTGGAATACCCGACTCGATCCTAACGGATCAGGGAACAAATTTCCTTAGTCATTTGTTTAAAGAGGTATGCAAAGTCTTCAAGACAAGGAAATTACAAACCACTCCATACCACCCCCAAACTAATGGCGCTTTAGAACGTAGCCACAGGACACTTGCAGAATACTTGCGTCACTACATAAACAAGGACACACTCACTTGGGACACATGGCTTCCATACGCTATGTTCGTATATAATACTACCCCACATAGTAGTACAATTTACACCCCATTTGAACTGTTATATGGTTATCCTGCACGAATTCCCAGTGCACTGAACAGAGAACCACAGAATTATTATAACTACGAAAACTACGCCACAGAACTCAAAAGCCGTCTGCAACATGGTTACAAAATCGCTAGAGAAACAATTTACGAGAAGAAGAAGAAAAACAAAAAGTATTATGACAAAAACGCAAAAAAAAAAAATTTAAGGTAGGTGACAAAGTATTAATGAAAAACCAAACGAGACAAAACAAACTGTCAAACCTATGTGACGGACCTTACGAAGTCATCAAAATAATATCCGACGAAAATACAGTTATCAAAATTGGAAAGAAATCAAAAGTGATACATAACAACAACCTACAACTACTACACCTATGAACAAAAGTTTAGGTCTGTGTCCTTTTTCCAATCTAATACCAACATAATCTACCCGCCGGGATTCAATGCGGAAAACAGACGATTATGCCAAGTTTTTACCCCACCTTTTACGATCACTACACTATATCTCCTTACACACAAAAAAAAAAAATATATATATAAAAAAAATAATATATATATAAATACATATTTACATATCTGCATTATTATTCAAGATGGCGATTTACCTCATTATACTGCTGATACAAACACTATACGGCGAGGCAACGAACGCCACTTTTACAATACAGAAATTAAATGAGACTTCTGGTATAATCCTAGAGCCAGTAGGAAAAGCTGTTTTTCACCAGCAAGAATGGAATATAGTTACCAGAGTAAAACTTCCAGAATGGGAAAAAGTATGGGAACACGTACATTTTTGCGAGAATACACTCAAAAGTATCTGCCAATACCGAAAAAACAAATATGAGGAAAACAAATAAACGAACTGAAAGCCTTTGTTGGTCACCGTACGAAACGAGGATTAGTGAATATAGTTGGCAGGTTCAGTAAATTTATTTTTGGAACAATGGATGACGAAGATGCTGAAAAGATTCACGAACAACTTTGTAATCTGACATCATTTCAGAACCAAAACATACAATACCTTAAGAAGCAACTTACAATAACAAAATCCAATTTCATAAAAAATAATATTGTGTGTAAGCAGGCTTCAGGTCAATAAAACTAGGTGTTAAATGGTTAGCAACGTTTCGAGCATGAATACGCTCTTCCTCAGGCCTTTATTGTAAAATAATATACATGGTCAATAATGTCATCTATACAATACATCAAAAATTTTAACTTACAATTTAATTTAAGAAATTTAAGAAACTTAATTTTCACAAACAAAAATATGTTCAAGAGAACCACACATTGCACACTAAAAATAATTAAGTTGATTTAGAAAAAACAATTTAAAAATTATAAATACAATTAAATAATTACATTGACTTTAAAATACATTAAATTACGAAAAAATCTCCTCATTGAATTACACCTCCCAACACTGACAAAAGACTATACTTAATTTTGCCTTCTTTCATTGTTTTTTATTAGTTGGCTGTAAATGTTACTGAGATTCTCACAATCAGTTCGTCTGTTGATCGAACTCTCTTCGTTGTTGATATGCAGCATTTCCAACAACATTCTCTTGTTAGGGTGTTTCTCAACTTCTAGTATAGTCACATTTTCTAAGTCAGGCTTGTGGTCCTGCTTTATGCAGTGGAGGGCAAGTGCAGTTTTTTGAGAACCACCACTGTTAATGTCAGACCGGTGGCCGGAGAGACGATTGCGGAGTTTTTTTTGCTTGGAGGTACCCATGTATACAGACGAACGATTTGTCCCTGTCCCACCTATACAATTAATTTTGAAGAGGAAGAGCGTATTCATGCTCGAAACGTTGCTAACCATTTAACACCTAGTTTTGTTGACCTGGAGCCTGCTTACACACAATATTATTTGTATAACATTGAAGAGGTCACCACAATATCCAAATAAATAAAATCCAATTTCGATATAATCAGTGAACCAATCAATAAAATACAAGCAGAACACGAGACCCTGGAGAAAGAGGTAAACGATTTTGCAAGAACTGTTAAGGCAAAATTCACAAGCCTAGGCACACTAGCAAACGACAAACTAGCACAAATCGAAATCAACAAAATCGTAGTTAAAATTTTAACACAACTTCAATCCATTCAAACGGTCCTATCAAGATTTTTCACCCTTATTAACTCTCTCCAACAACACAAATTACACCCGCTCCTACTCAGATCAGAAGATTTAAGACAAATCTATTCAAATATATCATTATAATAATGTAAACCCATTATTACGAGACCCACAATATATCAACGAAATAACTAATGTTAACTCAATTGAATTTCAAGATCAAATCATAATTAAAATTACAATCCCCTTATGTAATTCAAATACATTCAAAATTTATCAAATTCACCTGTTCCCGGTAAAATTCAACCAAACCAGCTATGGCCTATTATATATAAACTTTGAGAATGTTATGACAAATCCAACAAACACGCATCTTACTTTTACAACAACAGAATTTAATAACCTTTGTTCTCGAATAAATATCTACCATGAATCTCTATTTTTCATTTGTAACCAAAATAAACCTTTTTCAGTTAACGAAAATTCACATGATCTTTGTTTCAAAATTCCTGACAGCAAAATTTACGAACATACATATGCAATTTCATTAAATCTACAAGTTTCCTGAACAATATTATTAAACTCAAAGCTCCTAATAATTGGTTGTTTGCGTTCCAAGATAAACAAATTATCTACTCCCAATGTGGCACAACAATATCTCAAAAATATTTAGAAGGTATCGGAATACTCCATTTATCAAATAATTGTTCCTACACAATTTCGCATTGGAAACTGCCCACAGAAAATAATGCTGACCTTACCATACCCGACTTCATAAAAAACATCTCACTGATAAATATAACCCAAAATAACACACTTTATTTTAATAACACTACGTTGGAAAATTTTCCAGACATTCACTTGTCCCAAATTTCTTTCAAATAAAAATGGACCCAAATTAACCAAAATTTGAGGACACTTGAAGACGATTTACCTTTAACTAAACCTTTCCTACAATTCACACCAGAACAAGTATCTTACACCAATTCAGGAGCCTTAATTATCATAATAATTTTATCATTAATCATCTTTACAAAACTAAGATATTCCAAAAGAAAGCCAGCAAATACGCCGGTAACATCAAAAAGTATGTACAAAAGAAACACAAAATCCTTTACCTGGAAAATTACCCGCGGACTTTAAAGAAAAACCCAAAAACATTCCGCCTCCTCCACCTTTACCTCGTGCTTTACCAAACACTATCGTTTCTCAAACCATACCGCCTCCCCCACCTTTACCATTTCTCAACCCATACTTAAACAAACGGTTGTACCTTCTACACCACAAAAAAAGGTCGTACCCCACTCACCAAATGCTACAACTCGACAGACAAACAAATTAAAACAAACAACTATAACTCCCACACCACAACGAAAAATTGTACCTCACCCTCTAACTGTTACAACTCTACAGACAGACAAAGATATCAAAAAAGAAAAAAAGGGCATACAATTTTCACTTGATTTTACTAGGAGATTGAGTTCTAGAAAATATTCTTATACAAATTAATTAATGAATTAATGAGTTATTATCAAAAAAAAATTATTAACATATATGTATAATAAATAGATTAAGAAATATAAAAAAAAACGTTCAAATAATATACAGAATTTTTGTAACCTCTTCAAGGAAAATAATGTAAAACAACGTTCAAATAAAATACATATTTTTTGTAACCTCTTCAAGGAAAAACAAAAAATATATATAAATTGTTGCCTCTTCAAGGAAAAATAATATTAAAAAAAAAAAAACAACTTTTGTAACCTCTTCTAGGAATAATAAGAATATGTTTACTAGGAATAATAAGAATATGTTTACTAAACTTCCTGTACTTTTTAAAGAAAATTAACCTCTTCAAGGTCAATTTTCTTTTTCGAAGGGGGAAGTATGTAGTGATCGTACTACATTCCAAACTCCCGACAAATACATTTTGCTCTATTTCCACGCATTTTCCCAA
This sequence comes from Baccha elongata, assembly GCA_951217065.1. NCBI lineage: Eukaryota > Metazoa > Arthropoda > Insecta > Diptera > Syrphidae > Baccha > Baccha elongata. The sequence goes on from OX578274.1 coordinate 80,060,369, forward strand.
AACACTTCAACCACCGATACTGCACCAATATTAAAGTACCATAACATACTGATTCATAAATAAATCGTCACCAGGCCATTATAATGCTCACTCGCCATAGTTACGTCAAAACCCATAAACTGCTATGAGTAATGAATATCCAATGTCCAACGGATTGTAAACAAATCCAATGCACTAATTGCAGGCATTGATACTAAATGCTGAGAATGCATCTTAGCAGGGGTAAGCGGCGCTATGAGTGAATACATGTGAAATATGATGCGGCGGCACTTTTGTGAAGAACAGTTGGGAAATATTTATATTAAATAATTCCAACTAGGTTACAATATAAAGGAAATATTACCAATTGGAATAAATTATGTAATTATCGGTTGGTGGATATATGGTTGGAAAAGTGCGTGTGTATTGGGGTAGAATTTGTAGATTAAAATAGTATAAAAAGACAGGAATATTTAAAATTCGAGACAGAACAAATTTGGAAATAAACATAAACATAAATTGGAAATAAACATAACTTATTTAGTCGCAGCCTAGCTAAAGACAGCGGGCCATTTAAGTTTTTAAAGTTTAAAACAAAAATCTATTATTTTCTGTCCGCTTTTCGAGCTCTTCTTCTAAAAGAAAGCACGGCTCATAAGGCGTTACAAGAGTTCCAATAACAAGGAAAAGACAAGAGTTCTTGATTTTAAATTCTCTTTTTAACTTCTGCTTTTGGTCGGACTCAGTATTTCCTTGGAGCACGTCGATGATATATATGAGTTTTTCGTCTTGAATCTGCATCGTTCCGAGCCAATCCTCGGATGACACGAAGAATCTTTTCGGAAACAGTACTTGGATCTTTTGCAGATTCAACTGGCATCCTGCTTAACGCGTCAACATCCGCCATCTATGATCCAGCTCGATAGACAGCTTCAACCATCACCTGGAAACTCGCGCATTGTTAGTGCATGTTTTCATTGACGACAGTTCTGCATAATCGGTTACGATTTTAAACGGCTTTCCAAATAGATAAACTCGAAAACGTTCAACGGTCTCGAAAACTGCCAACATCTCCAGTTCGTAATTGTGATATTTAGTCTCCGTTTCACTGCAATGACGGCTAAAGAAGAATACTGGCCGCCAATTATTATCATCATCACTTTGTAGGAGCACTTCTGCCAACCCGAATGAACTGGCATCCGTTCCGTGTGCACCTCATGATCTCTCTGGAACTCGTACAATGCCAACGTAGGTGGTTCGACCAGATTGTCCTGGTCATGGCTTTATCCTGGTCATCACCCAATTCAAATGTCGAATCTTTACGCAAAAGATTTTTCAATGGTTTCGAAATGAGCTAATATTTTTTTACAAATTTCATGAAGAACCCAGTAAAGCCTAGGAAACGCCGTAGCTCAGTTACTGTTATAGGAGCCGGAAAATGTTCAATCGCCTTGGTCTTGTCAGTTCCATTACGTATTCTATTTTTATTGACAACATGACCAAGGAATTCAATCTCGTGGCCCAAAAACTTACATTTGTCGCGGCGCAATGTTAATCCATATTTCTTTAGGAGAATCAAAAATTTACGTAGTCGGTGGATTTATTCTTCAATATTCTTACAAGGAATAATGACATCATCAAGGTAGACTATAACTTCTCCTGCTCCATTTTGTTGGCAATCAAATTCATTATGCCCTGATATACAGCGGGGCATTTACCCATCCAAACGGCATCACATTATATTTGAAGTGTCCTTCTCCAGTCATAAAAGCGGTTAGGTGTTTACTTTGCTCGTCGAGTTCGATTTGATGGTATCCGGAGATTAAATCTAGTGATGTAAAATAATTATTTCCCGCAAGTGATGAAAGTTGTTCTTCCACTAGTCGCATTGGGAAAACTTCTTTCACAGTGATGCACGAAAATCGACGCACAAGCGATCTTCAATAATATTACGTACTTTTTCTTTTTAGGTGAATGGGATATTATAGGCTCGACGATGAATTACTCTGTCAGAATTTAACTTGATACTCATTTATTCGCGGAGTACCTACCGATCAGCGAAGTTGAATCTGCAAAAAAATTTCCAATGTCCAAAAGTAATTGTTTTAGATTGTCACTCGGTAATTCTTGTTTTTGTCTTCACGGGTTTTAATTTCGCGCATACCGTTTTCAATAATCACTCGGACGTTTGAATCGCATAACACATTGTTTTTGATCAATACCGGTTGAGTCAAAAGATCATAGTCCACAATTAGCAATACCGCACACAATTTCATATCGTCAATTTGTACAGCCACATCCAGCTGACTTGCACAATTAAATTTACCGCCCTGGAGCAATATTTTTACCTCGATCTTTTTTGTACATATTTTGAGGCACTACATAGTTTGCCACATAACGACAAATCGCGAACAACAACTCATTTAACCCACGAAGGGATTAAATCTTCTGACAGATTTCCTCTAGCCGCCATCGCACACACCCGAAAAAAATACTGTTCGGCAGATTCACCACTTTCACGACTTGTCCTTACCAATCTCATATGAATATCCACCTCGGCCTCAACTTATGTTGATCAAATCATTAATCAAATTATTAATCAAAATGTTTTCAAACATTCGCACACAAACTCACTCCATGTGTTATGGATCAGACCACAACAAAACTATAATAGCCTGTGATTTATTCACAACGTTAAACTAATGAAAATATTTGTAATATTTATAATAATATAATAATAATAAATTGCATTAAATATATTAATAATACAAAAGCATTGTATATTCATTCTAAAAATAATGTTTATACAATGCTAATGAGTATTAAATACAAAAAAACTTTAATTAATTGACGACGACACTTCCGAAACAAAATAAAAATAAAAAAAAATTTACTACTTTTCACCACAAACATTGATGTGCGTTCATGGATACTAAAAATTTGGATAGGTAGCTGGAAAAAGATCCTTAAGGCGCGACTCATTTAGGGCCCTTAGTTTTCAATAGTTGTTGTTGCAGCTAAAGGTATTATGCTATTATTTCTGATTGTTTATTTTCCAAATCTATACATCTATACCTATAAATAAAAATGGTGAGTCTGTTTGTTATGTCAAAATAACAGTATGAAATCATACTGCTTATAAGCTCATATGAAAGCATACACAGCCCTTATAACAAAACCTACATTTTTAAAAATTTTGTCTGTCTGTTTGTCCTGGCTAATCTCGAGAACGGCTGGACCGAGTTTGATGGGACTTTCATTGGCAGATAGATAATGCTGTAGCGCGGAACTTAGGCTATTTCATTTACTCAGTAGATGGCGCTCAAGTCGGTCTTTTTTTTAGAAAAATCGTTTTTATACCCGGTTTGGGCAGGAGGGGCAATTTTATAAAAACAGTGCTAAAAATTTAAAACAAATATTAAAAAATAACGGTTATACTGACAACTAAGTTTTATATCTTTTTTTAAAGCCAATACTTTGCTCTATTAGATGTTTTTTAAATCAAGTGAAACCTATGCATGGTCTTTGAAAAAACGGACTTTAAACTCAAAAATTGCGAAAAAAAAGGTAAAAAAAAACTGAAGTGTGATTTTTCAAAACTGTAAAATAAAATACTACTTTTTTTTATAAAATTCGTTGCTCATATTAATTTTAAATCATAAACTGAAAACAAAATGATTTTATGTTTTCTGGTTTTTGAGAAAATGGAAAATTACTAAAACTACTTTCTTATAAGAGTTTTCTTTTTTTTTTGGTATACGGTGAATGTACGTAGGTTCGTTTTTGTAATGATGCTTGGGCATCTTTAAATGCAACAGAAACTTTGCATACACCCAACCTAGCACCCACCCCAAATCCTATAGTGTGTATAAGCAGGGATTGCAGGGGGGCAGCATGCCCCCCCTTACATAGCTCACTGTTTATAAAACAAGTATCCAATAAAAAAGTTGTTTTAGTAATTTTCCATTTTCTCAAAAACCAGAAAACATAAAATCATTTTGTTTTCAGTTTATGATTTAAAATTAATATGAGCAACGAATTTTATAAAAAAAAAGTATTATTTTATGTTACAGTTTTGAAAAATCACACTTCAAAAAATTTTTTTACCTTCTTTTTCGCAATTTTTAAGTTTAAAGTCCGTTTTTTCAAAGACTATGCATAGGTTTCACTTGATTTAAAAAAACATCTAATAGAAAAAAGGATTGGCTTTAAAAAAGGATATAAAACTTAGTTTTAAGTATTACCGTTATTTTTTAATATTTGTTTTAAACTTTTAGCACTGTTTTTATAAAATTGCCCCTCCCGCACAAACGGAGGGAGATAGACCCCCCCACCCATAGTAAAAAATGCTTGTATTGATCTGTTCTATAAAAAACAGTTATCAATTCTTGGCGCCAAAGTTATCGTACTCGTAGTAATTTTCCATTTTCTCAAAAACCAGAAAATAAGAAAATATAAAATAATTTTGTTTTCAGTTTATGATTTAAAATTAATATGAGCAACGAATTTTTTTTAAAAAAAAGTAGTATTTTATTTTACAGTTTTGAAAAATCACACTTAAAAGTTTTTTTTTACCTTTTTTTTCGCAATTTTTGAGTTTAAAGTCCGTTTTTTCAAAGACTATGCATAGGTTTCACTTGATTTAAAAAACGTCTAATAGAAAAAAGTATTGGCTTTAAAAAAAGATATAAAACTTAGTTTTAAGTATTACCGTTATTTTTTAATATTTGTTTTAAACTTTTAGCACTGTTTTTATAAAATTGCCCCTCTCGCCCAAACGGAGGAAGATAGACCCCCCCACTTATAGTAAAAAATGCTTGTATTGATCTGTTCTATAAAAAACAGTTATCAATTCTTGGCGCCAAAGTTATCGTACACGTAGTAATTTTCCATTTTCTCAAAAACCAGAAAATATAAAATCATTTTGTTTTCAGTTTATGATTTAAAATTAATATGAGCAACGATTTTTTTTTAAAAAAAGTAGTATTTTATTTTACAGTTTTGAAAAATCACACTTCAAAGTTTTTTTTACCATTTTTTTCGCAATTTTTGAGTTTAAAGTCCGTTTTTTCAAAGACTATGCATAGGTTTCACTTGATTTAAAAAACATCTAATAGAAAAAAGTATTGGCTTTAAAAATGATATAAAACTTAGTTTTAAGTAATACCGTTATTTTTTAATATTTGTTTTAAATTTTTGACACTGTTTTTATAAAACTGTCCCTCCCGCCCAAACGGAGGGAGATAACCCCCCCACCCATAGTAAAAAATGCTTGTATTGATCTGTTCTACAAAAAACAGTTATCAATTCTTGGCGCCAAAGTTATCGTACTCGTGCCAGAAGGAAATGTCAAGGTCAATTTTTAATCATCAGGGAAGGCCCATTTTTATTAAAATATAAATTGTTATTCAATAAGTGATGAAAGATGTATCTTTCATCTTTTATTTGTAAAAACACACAAAATTATTTGTATTGTTCGAATGTTAAGTATTAAACGAGTGAATAATATGACACAAATTTATACACATAAATAAAAATGGAGTGTCTGTTTGTAATGTCAAAATAACAGTATTTTACTACACGCATATAAAAGCATACACAGTCCTTATAACAAAACACACATTTATAAAATTCTATGGTGTGGCATAAGAATTGACATTTTTGCCACTTAATCTTCAAACCATAACTTTACGCTAGCTCAAGAACCTCCTTTAATCTATGCAGACACTCTTCGCAATTTTTTCCTTTCACAACTATATCATCTACAAAAACCTGTATGTATCCATTTCTAATTAGTGGTAGGAAAATTTTATAGATAAACTTCATAAAAACATTTGGAGAAGTGGAGAGACCAAATGGAGTACGCAGGAACTCCCATTGCCCGGATGGCATTACAAATGACAAATATTTACAGCTTTCTTCAGATACTTGCACATGAAAAAATCCGTTTTCCAAGTGCAAAGTATTTTAGCTTCACTCAACGAATCATTCTAGACCCATGTTCTGTAACTCTCACATCGAATAAGTTTTCCCATAAAAAGTGCGCATCAGAACAAAACTATTATGGAATGGGCCAAACATTTTTTTTTTCACATTCAACTGTTTCTGTAACTTGTTCTCACTCGACCAAGAACAACATGAAATTAAATTATTGGAAATACTGGAAAAATGCGAATAAAACTGTGTCTGTAACTCTGAACTAAAAACATTTATTCGATTTATCTGTCAAAATAAATCGACCACTCTCACCCAAGTGAGAAAATATTAAAGTTGAATTTATTTTTTAGAAAAAATGGCAAAAAATAAACAAAAGGTAATTTGTTCGAATTTGATTTTTATTGTATTACTATAAGTTAATTATTATGTTTATCCATAGAAAAATCAAAGGATCTCTAAGGAAGGAAAGAGAATATAGTTGACTTATACGTATGTATGTCAACACATTTGGAGTTTTTTTTATTGAGGCAAAGTTTATTGTGTTTAACTTGCAAGTTAAAATATGAACTCAATTCAGCTCCATTTTTGTTTTTTATAGTTTTTATTAATATATAAATATCATTGACTGTTTTTTTCAACAAAAATGTTTATTCTTATAAAAGCATTTTGTAAATAATAATAAGAGAAATTATTTGACTTATACATACATATGTCAAAACATTTCGAGTTTTTTTTTTATTGAGGCGAAGTTTTTTGTGTTTAACTTTCAAGTTAAAATATGAACTCCATTTATTGTTTTTTAAATTTTTTATTAATATATAAATATCATTGACTGTTTTTTCAATAAAAATGTTTATTCTTATAAAAGCATTTTGTAAATAATTTTAAAACCCGCTTTTTCCTGTAAAATTTGAGATTTCAGTGACTTAAAAGTTTAATAATACACTGTTCAAAAATTTCGCGCACAACATCAACATTTCTGCTTTTGTTTTCAATCAATTTGTCAACAAAGATAAAAAAAAATCAGCTGTCATCCGCGTACTGCTGATTTTGACACTGCTCTGCAAATGAGAAAGAGATATATCGTTGTTACCTAAAAAGCCCTATTGAGAAACTAATTAAAACTGTCACTGTGAGTGTAAAGGAAACATTCCTCCTTCCAATGGAAACTGGAAACTATAATTTTCATGCAAGCCTGTTTTCGCATCATGTTATAGACACAGTTTATTTTCCAAGATAGAGAAACGGTGGAATATTGTGTTCCACCTTGAATCGAATGAAAAACTTTTCGGCCAAGTTACAGAATATGGGTCCTGGTCTTCAACTAAAGGTAGAGGAAAGTGGTCCTTAACAATTTCTTTATTAAGCCGTCTAAAATCTATGCAAAGCCGCTGGTATACTCTGAAGAACTTGGCCTGATTATGCCAGGTGGTCACTTGATCGTCCACTATTCTTTTCTCTAATTGTGATAATCTTCTAGGATGCTTTGAAATGGGAACATCTGATTTCAAAACCAAAGTCATTTTGACTGGTCACAGTTTTCGTGGCCAAGGATTGTAGTTGAAAACTAGCTTTTCGATTTCGTCTTTGTACTTTCGGTTTCCTATTCTGTAAGATCCTTCAGCTACTGTACATACTTAGCAATTTGGCAAAGATGTTCTTTAATCTCTGTTACTAGAATGCCTTCAGGCGCGGGCTTTATATTTTTCCCCAACAAAACATCTTTTCCAACTATGAACTGAGCCTGCATTACTGCATCAGACATAACATAAACAGATCCATTACAAATACAATCATCAATTTTAATTACAGCTCTAAAATAACAAAGAGTTTCTACAGAATTAGCGCAAAGACCACGAACTGGAAACGACCTCTGTACAATAGTTGGTGCACCCATTTTGACGCTTCTAATTAGTGTTATGTCGCTACCGGTATCTATAAGGCCCTGTACTTCATAACCATTTAAAGATATTAGTTTCAATGTGTTATCTTCAGAAAATTCAACTACATTGCTTCTTTTTACTTGTTGTTGCTTCTTAGGACAATCGGGTGATTAATGCCCAAATTCATAACATGGGAAGCACTTTGGCCTATCGGCTCTACACTGTCTACTATGGTGTCCCATCTGCCTACAATTAAAGCAACGGATTAGTTTACGAACAACATTCTTGCTACCTTCCATCGACGGCTTTGAATCTCTAACAATGCGACTTGAAATCAAACTTTAAACTTGGAATACATCGACAACTTTTCTTAATTCTTTTATACTAGCTGCACCATATAAAATCTTATCTTATTTTGCGGAGAATCAAATATACCATGAATAACATAGTATATAACTGAAGCATAATCTACTCTTCCTTTCGAACCAATTTCCTTCATAGCCAACAAATATTTATGAACCGTTTCATCCCGTCTTTGTACTCAACTTTGTGTCAACTTTTTATGAATATCTGCAGTGCAGACTTTTGGGGAGAATTCATCAACAAGGAATTCTTTCAGCTCTTTCCATTTGGAAATACCAGGTTCTGATCGTATTGCTAATTTAGCGGGACCTCTCAACAACCGTTTGCCGAAAAAAAAACATCTCGATATCAGACCACTCCATGCTCACAGACGCGTTTTCTACATCTTGTACCCAACATTCCACATCATAATCGTCATTCTCACTGAATTCAGGTATCACAGTTGCAACATCATAAAAAGTTATATTTGAACGCCCCCTCATCTTCAGCATTTTTTCTTCCAAACTTGTTTTAAGAACAGACGTTTCCAAACGCATTGTGAACTTATTCTCTTTTTCTCTAATCAGGCCCTCCCTCTTACTCAACTCTAGATCTTTTTCTTTGCCTTTTAAAACTTTTTCCCGTAAATCAACTTCTTTTTGCTTTCTTTCTAAATCATGGAACATCTCAGAAAAATCACGCGCTCCTCCAGCTATCGAAGTACTATTCTTATTATTTCTTCCCATCGCAAATTAATAATCTCAACAAAAATTATTTTAATTAAACAGATTTAATAAAAAATATGTTTAAATGAATACAGTTAGTGTGTGCAGCTAAGCATTTACCTCGTGTGTTGAACTTACGGTGCATCGAAATGCATATACCAAGCCAACTCCGCTATACGAGAATCAATCTTATTCTTTCAAAATCTTGCGGTAGCCAGATGTACCGTTTATTTTCGTCTTCTGTATTCTTTTTCTCATGAGCTACAGTATCACCAACCAACAACATCAACTTCTCAGCAGTGAAAATAACAGCAATAATATTTTTGTTTTTCCGATATCAAAATAACAATAATTTTTAATTTTTTCGTAGCGATGTTTTTTTTATTCAAAGTCAATTTTCTTTTTGGGCACTTGAACTCACAAATCCCGGTTGAGTCCCCATAATTTATATTTTTTTATTCAATAATAGTTTAAATACAATTAGTACTTAAGTTTTATTTAGTGGCAAAGAGAAATAGGAATTAGATAATAAATTTACGAAAAAACGATAATTTAATTGAGTTTCAAAGTAATCTTAAGCTAAGTGTACACGATTGGTAGATCTTACAATATTGTCAGATCTGTCAGTGAAAAACATGCTTACAATGTCTAACAACCGTGTAATCTTACAATTAATTGTCAGAAAATGTGTCTGACAATTAATTGTAAGATCCTTGTCTGACAATTAATTGTAAGGTTTCTGACAATCGTGTGTACGCTACCTGACAATCGTGTACTCTTACAATTAATTGTCAGAAAATTTATCTGACAATTAATTGTAAGACGATAATAATATTTTTCTTATATGACGTTTCTGACAATTAAAAAATTGTCAGATGCACTTTTTTGAACATCTGCCAATTTTTTCATTGTAAGACAATTTGCAGTTAATTTGAAAGTTGGTTTGTTGTTAATGAGGTGATTATTCTTTAAAATTAATTTTGTCTAGCAGTTAATTGTATAAAATTACTATTTAATAGAAAACAACATGCAAAACCCGGAATTGGAAGTAGCAAATGCAAAAGTTCACCCTTTTTTGCCAAAAAATCCACCTGCATTAAAAGTAAGGAAGCAAAAATGCTACCGAAAGAAGGTTGAAAGATAGTGGTCACATGACACAACCTTAAAACTAATTCAGGAAATTGAAGTGCGACGCATTCTGTGGGATGCTGGATGTCCAGACTACAAATTGCCAAAAGTAATTTTATGGCAAGAAGTCGCAGATTCATTTAATATGACCATACATGAATGCAAGGGCAAATGGGCGAATCTGTGCACTACAGAGCTGACAATTATTCATTGTGTGTACACGATTGGTAGTAGATCTACCAATATCTTACAATTTATTGGTAGATATCCAGCCAATTGTACTACAATAAATTGTCAGCCAACTTCTGACAATAAATTGTAAGAGATTGGTAGATTTTCTACCAACCGTGTACACTGGCAATTAATTGTTAGCTCATTGGTAGATAATTGTCAGACATTGTCAGGTCTTACAATATTGTAAGATCTACCAATCGTGTACACTAAGCTTTAGGTAGGTATAAAAATAACTCGTGGAAAGTCTGATCTCGTTGACGTCTTGAATGCAATTTTTGGCGCGAAATATAATGTCAATACATTTTTTGCTTAAAGGTTGGTGGCACCTATGACAGCTTAAGACATGGACTCCATATACAATGATTATTAATGGTTGTGTTCATCGTATTTTTCTCTAGGGCCACGTTTTGCGGAAGAAGTAAGAAGCATTCAACCTACGAAAGTTTCAAAAAAGTTTTGATGATTTTGAACTTTTCGCTTAAAAACAAATAAAATTTGGTTAAAGCAGATCTTTAAATATTATTATATAATTTGGAATTTAATTTGGTTATATTCAAGCTAAATAATGATTCTTTATCCGTTTTTTTTTCTTTGTAGTGGAAGGTGGGGTACAAGTTGACCAACTCGGCATATACAAATTACAGTACACATAGTAAAGGTAATATACTGCGCAGGTTGTCAAAAATCCAATGACATATGGAAAAAAAATATTTGGTGACCCTAGACTTGACTCTACTTATAAAAACTCTATAACACTAAAAATGTAATTTTTTATTATTGATTTGACTTTCCTATGTTGTTGTTGATTTCTTTGCTAAAGTATATAAATTAAATTTTTAAGGAAAGGACAAGTAGCTAGCCAACGACAATAAAGCTTTCGGCATAAATCTTTCACCCGTGCGTGAATACAAATAGGATTTAGTAAGTGCGGAATTCTCCACCTAAATTTAAATAATTTAAATTTTAATTATTAAAAGTATAAAAAAAATAGAAAAACTGTCGCCGGCACACGATTTGTGAGGAAAGAAACACTCTGTAAAAACGATCTTAGGACTTTTTAAAACAATAAGTAATCACGGAATCCCAGTTGTAGTTTCATCACGAGCAAAGGTTTCTGAACGGCTTTTACATCACACAGTAAGTGGAAGCGTGGCATGCGTCTAGTAAAGATCCAGCGCTCCTCACCCTATTCAGCTTAAAAAACGTCTAAAAATTCTTTCATTTCTGGAGATAATAATGTTCCTACATACATCGCAACATTAATGAAGTCAAACAACATAGATTAAACGAAAACTATAAAATCATTTAGGATTGGTCCGAAAAGAATTAAATACTGGCGCAAATTTTGATCAAAAACAAGGACAGAATGTATTGTTAGGTTTTATCTAGGTTCGTTTTATTAAATAAAACTTATTTCCGTTTTAATACAACTAACTTTACGTCTTTTTACTTATAATTCCACTTAATATTTCAAAACACTCTTTATTTCCTTTTTACTTTCTTTATTTTTAATTCAAACTTTATCACTTTCAAATTACCGACTAGTACATGACTGATTTCAAATTCAAACTGACTGTCGGTCCGCATCCGCTTCCTCTTTTACACAGAAATGCTTGGCTGATGGAAGGTTCTTGAACTTGCTAGAACAATATCGAGTAGGCAATGTAGCACAATATAGAGTAGGCAATGTAGTAGATGTAGAGATTTAGTAGATGTACCGAACAGGTAGACGGCGTTTACCTCAAGAGATGAAAACATTCAGCACCCTTTAATTATTTGTGTATATAAAATTGAATTGAAAAAAATATGAAATGCTGAAGTAGTCTACGACGCCAAGTTCGGTCGCATTAAGTCGTTAAAATGCCAGGTACTCTCACTTTCGGAGCGGAGAAGGCCACATAGATGTTGCTGTTGTGAGCAGGTAAGTGAAAAGGCATTATACAACTGAATACATATATTTCATCGACAAATTCTTTTAGATTTTCAAGCGGAAGACCCAGTTTGCAGCAGTATCCACAGGAAAAACAACAGCAATCGAATAGCAATAATTCATCAAATATTACACTCGTTATCGTTTCATTCATTCTTATGTCGAATTGACTTCCTTACGAATACATAACTTGCATTACAGACAAAAAAACATGTTTTTTTTAATTTTGTTATAATTGTTAATTTTTGAGAACTACACTCAATGTAAAACCCGACCGTGTATTTAAAAAGTGATCCTGATGAACCGCTAATTAAATGTGAGATAAAGTTAAATTTGATTCATGAAAAGCCATTCCATTGCCCACCCCGAAGATTATCGTATTATGAAAAAGAGTGAGTACGGGAAATGATAGATGATATGTTACAGAAAAAAATAATAAGGCCGAATAATTCTATAATAATAATTCCTATTGTTTTAGTTAGGAAGAAAAATGATAACATAAGAATGTGTATAGATTATAGGAGTTTGAACAAAATAACATTGAAGGACAATTATCCAATCCCGCTGATTGATGACATGTTGGATAGGTTAGCGAACAAAACTATTTTTTCATTATTAGACTTAAAAAGAGTGCATGTAAATGAAGAATCGGTGAAGTACAATTCGTTTGTGACTCCGCTTGGAGAATACGAATATTTGCGTATGGCATTCGGATTAAGAAATGCAACTCCAACATTTCAACGGTTTGTAAATATGGTGTTTGATGACATGATTAGGGCAGGGAAAGTTGCGATATACTTAGACGATATAATGATTGCGACGAGTGATTTTGAAGAACATTTATCCATATTAAACAAGTTTTTGAGAAGCTAGTAAGTAATAAACTAGAGTTGAGATTGGATAAGTGCAGGTTTATGGAACCGGAAATACGGTATTTAGGTTACAAGGTTTCTAAAGAAGGTATACGTCCTGATGCCAAGGCAGTGCACAGTTTTCTGGGATTATGCTCTTATTTTTGGAGATTTGTGGAAGGGTTTTCAACAAAAGCGAATCCATTATACGATTTAATAAAGAAATAGGTTAGTTTTAAATTCGGTAAAGAGGAATTACACTGTTTTGAAGAATTAAAAGCAAAATCATTAGTAGCACCAATTTTAGCAATTTACGATCCTCGAGATGAAACAGAATTACACTGCGATGCTAGTGCTCTCGGGTTTGGTGCAATCCTTTTGCAAAAGAAGAGTGATGGAAAGTTTCATCCAATCTTCTATTTTTCAAAAAGGACTACTGAGCAAGAGGCTAAGTTTCATAGCTTTGAGCTGGAAACTCTAGCAATAATTTATGCTTTACAGAGATTCCGAATTTATTTATGTACATGGTATGAGGTTTAAAATAGTTACTGATTGTAACTCACTGATATTGACACTTAACAAAAAAGAAGTTAACCCGAGGATAGCACGATGGGCGTTAGAGTTACAGAACTATGACTACGTTTTGGAGCGTCGTAATAGTGAAAGAATGCAACATGTTGATGCATTAAGTAGGAACATGAGTATACTTGTATTAGAAGAGAATACCTTTGAACAAAATCTGTCTATTTGTCAGCACAGAGACAGGGATATAAATGAAATAAGGGAAATGTTGGAAAAAGAGGAGAGTTCGTATTATGAAATGAGAAATGGGTTAGTTTATAGAAAGAGTGGTGGGAATTTATTGTGTTATGTGCCGGCGGAAATGCAGCAAAATGTTTATATATGTATCATGACGACATGGGACATGTAGGAAGTGACAAAGTGTATGAAAATTTAACGAGAATGTATTGGTTTCCGAAAATAAGGAATAGAATTAGGGAACACATTTCGAATTGTCTCAAGAGCATAACGTTTTCGCCGAAGTTTGGGAAACATGAAGGCTTACTCCATAGTAAGGTTACATCCCTTTCGATACAGTCCATAAAGACAATTTCGGGCCAGTGATTTTGAGGAGATCAAAGAAGAAATATGTTTTTATGGTCGTAGATGGTTTTCCAAAGTTCAATAGACTATATGCAGTCCGAGGTACTGGTACTAACGAAGCAATTAGTTCTTTAAAGTCATACTTTAACTCTTACAGTCGTCCTAAGCTTACAGTTTCCGACAGAGGCAGTGCATTTCCCTCGAATGAGTTTAAATCATTGTTGGAGAAAAATGGTGTCAAGCATGTATTGGTTGCAACTGGTTCACCACAGGCCAACGGCCAGGTTGAAAGGGTAAACAGAAGTTTAGCCCCCATGTTGGCAAAGATGACTAGTGCAGGTAATGAAATGTCTTTGGATAAAGTCTTACCTGAGATAGAGCACGTCATGAATAATACCGTGCACAGAAGTACTGGGATGACACCTAGTGAGTTACTTTTTGGGATAAGGCAGCGAGGAATGATGGAAGATCCGTTAAGGGAGAGGTTAGAGGAAATTTTAAATAAGGAAAAGGATAGGGATTTGGAAGATATAAGAATGAGAGCAGCCGCGAAGATAAAGAAATGTCAAGATTACAATAAAAAAATTAAAGATAGAAGTAGAATTCTAAAGAGTTATCAAGTAGGAGACTATGTAGTAGTTAAGAATTTCATCAGTCAGCCAGGAGCGTGCAGGAAAATAGCTCCCAGGGTCCTTATCAAGTAATAAAAATTTTGCCCAATGATAGATACCTCTTGAAAGATGTGACAGGGTTTCAGCTTACCCAAATTCCTTACGAGGGGGTATGGGAAGTGGCTAATATGAAACCATGGAGAATAAATAATAAACGTAAAATCGGGACGATTACTTGTCAGGATGGCCGAACTGTGGTTGGACCCAAAGAATAAAATAAATTGTAATGTGGCCTCACCACAAAGATTTAGTGTGTTAACACCATAAATATGAAAGAAGAGGGCAGGTGTCAAAAATGAGTTCAGTTGAGTTTTGATTGTCAGAAGTAAAAGTAAAAGAAAAAGTAAAAGCCGCTTCACGGAATTCGTTAAATTTTGTGTTTTTAAAATAATAAAGATATATTATAAGACCGCTTACAAAAGGATCAATAATCAACATCATATTGTCATCATTGATCGTTATCCTGTTCTTCTTTGTAATTGTATGGAGGTACAGAATGACACACACAAACGTAGTATAAAACCCAGTGAAAGTGGAAGAAAAAACTCAAAAAGAACAAGAACCAGGACCAACAAAAATCATGGTGAACGAAGATCCTTCACCTAGAACTGGAATAACGCGCATAAGTCAAATCTCAATCTTCTAAACAGTTGTTGAACGAGGACGTTCACACTTAAGGGCGGAGGAGTTAACGGGAAAAACCTTTAATCAACAGATACAACATTCCTTTCCCACCAAAATTGCTGACAATGCGTCTGGCGGTAATGTGGGAAAATAATCATAACAACGACAACGACTAGGCGAACGCGGCACCGATGCATTCCATCACGTTCGCCGCGTCTCGCGAATAATGCAAATATCATTTTCGATTTATTGTTAGATTTTAAGTTATTTTAAGTTAGTTCTAGTTTACTGTTTGAATAAAGAGTTCATCCTCACAAAAAGAAAAATAGAAATATAAAAATATTTTTTTTTTATAACTTTTAACAATATAAAAGATTAATTTATATATGCATGTATACCTTCTTTGGACATTACTTTAGCAATTGCATAATACATATAAATGCATGATAAAAACAAACATATTACAACAGTAGCATCTCGGTAATGTGAACTTTTTTATGTGTGTATAAATTTTGTAGAGTACGATAACTTTGGCGCCAAGAATTGATAACGGTTTTTTGTAGAACAGATCAATACAAGCATTTTTTACTATTTGTGGGGGGGTCTATCTCCCTCCGTTTGGGCGGGAGGGGCAATTTTATAAAAACAGTGCTAAAAATTTAAAACAAATATTAAAAAATAACGGTAATACTTACAACTAAGTTTTATATCTTTTTTAAAGCCAATACTTTTTTCTATTAGATTTTTTTTAAATCAAGTGAAACCTATGCATAGTCTTTGAAAAAACGGACTTTAAACTCAAAAATTGCGAAAAAAAAGGAAAAAAAAACTTTGAAGTGTGATTTTTCAAAACTGTAAAATAAAATACTACTTTTTTTATAAAATTCGTTGCTCATATTAATTTTAAATCATAAACTGAAAACAAAATGATTTTATGTTTTCTGATTTTTGAGAAATTGGAAAATTACAAAAACAACTTTTTTATTGGATACTTGTTTCTTGCTTGCTTACGTATTAAGGCGTATTAACAGTGAGGTATGTAAGGGGGGCATGCTGTCCCCCTGCAACCCCCTGCTTGGACACACTATATAATTTGGGGTGGGTGCGAGGTGTGGTGGGTGCGATGTTGGGTGTATGCAAAGTTTCTGTTGCATTTAAAGATGCCCAAGCATTATTACATGTTACATTAATTTTTATACCCCAGTGCTGTCATTCAATCAAAATCATAAAAATCGCAGTAGATTGTGGGAAAAGCTCAGTGGTGCATTAGATTGGAAAATGAAGTAAAAATCGCAGTAGATCTACTGATTTCGCAATAAAGTCCAAACCCTGTAATTAAAGTAGTATTTGATGATACAGATGTACCCAAATAATAACTTGAAGTGTACATTTATTATGGATCATATCACAAGCAAAAACAAAGAGAGAATCTGTTAACATCAAAGCAAGCGTGTAGAAGCATTTTGATATTGTTCATCAATTAATCGCAACATATGCTCTTTCTGGCTACGATACATTTGCAGGGATATTTGGAAAAGGAAACAAATATTTCTCAAAGATGCTTGGATCAGGAAATAAGCTAAACATGCTGGGCAATGAAGACGCAAGCATTAACGATGTTTTTCTTGAAGCTACCAAAGACGATGTTCATATTGGACGTACTCACCCGACGCATTTTGACGTCTATACATATGTTTTGTTCCCTTCCCACTTCGTAGTTAGAAAGAGACGGGGTTTTGCGTCCAGATTTTTAGATTTTTTAAAATTCTCATGGATGCATTTTGACATTTGCTATTCTGACATTTGTTATTTATTATTTTTTCACTTTTTGCACCATATTTTAAAAGTTTTTACAAAATTCGGTCACTTTTGTTTGGAAATTTCAATTTAACAAGAGCTTATAAAAAAAATTGTAAATATCTAGGCTCATTTCACATATTTTATTTTTTTGTTTCGTGTTGTTTCGTGCATCCATTGTGTTCACACTACTTTGTGTCTGAACACGGCGGACTGGACGTACGTCTAAATGCATCGGATGAGAACGTCCAATGTGAACATCGTCAAATTTGAAGGTTTGTGCTATATGGTAAAGAACAGTAATTGGATGACAAAGGTCCGCTTCGAAGTTTGGAAGAAGAATATAGCGTGCAAAAATGCATTGTCAATGTCAAAATTAAAAACATTTCAGCCAACTGCCGAAGTATTTCGTCATAATGTCAAACACGCGCACTACCAAGTTCGGGTCTTGAAGGAAGCATTAAATCCTTTATTTGCATCCATCAAATTTTGGTTGAACTTAAGTGACTATAATTTATAGAATAATAAATTTATACATTTAGTGTTGTCTCTAAGTGTGAATATATAAGTTTTATAATAAATTAGATAGGTAAATAAAAATAACTTTTTATTTGTATAGAGCTGATCAATTTTTGGAAATCATTTAAAAAATGTTGTTTGGGCTTTTCGATCCATAAAATAAAATGCGATTAAAAACCAATCAATTTTTGTTTTGTTTCCGACGTTTCTTTGGCTTTTTTCAACATTTTCAAGGGTTGTTTTTTATTTATTGAACCTTTAATACAATATGATTTTTTTTAAAACTGTTATAGGTAGGTATTTTTTTAATTCATTCTCAAATTTTAATATTTTTTTGATTAATTTAATTTTACATTTATATTGCACTATTATTATTAAAACGGAAAAAGTGAATAATTTATAAATAGAAAAAACAAGACAAAACAAAAACTTTCTGTATCAAGTTAAATTAATATCACAGACTAAAAAAAAACCATTAAATGACAGCACTGTAGCTGGCGCTGATATTGTCTTTGTTTTTTTAATGACGGCTTTGTGTTCAGATAATCTTGTAGCTTGTGTGCGTTTCGTTGTACCAATTTAAATAAGATCACACTCTTCATCTGCATTTCCGTTACATTTGATTTCATACACAACGTCATGTTTTTGTTCATTTTGCAGAGGGGGTTTTGTGCGGGTGAATATTTTATCTAGTGTGTGATTCGATTTGTGAGCGAATGATGTTTTCTCTTTATTTAGATAGATAGATAGATAAATATATTCTTTATTTTTATCAATAGATTATACAAAAAGTTTTTTCTTAAGACTAATGACATGGCAATCGTGCCGTCTGCCTGATATGACATTTGAGATAAAATAAAAAGAAAATTTAGGGAAATGTAAGAATATTTTAACATTAAATTTCGTAATAAATAAATAATTTTTTTGATTTTAATATTAATTTTGTTTGTAAACTCAGTTTACTACCGTTATTATATAAATTGGTAAATTTAATACAAAAAACCTATATGACAATTTTAATGATTTGAAACATAAAAGAAAAATTAAAAATTTAAATGATTATTTTATATATGTATTTAATATAAAAAGTTACACAACAATTTTAATGATTTGAAACATAAAAAAAAAGGTTTATAAATTTAAATAATTTTAAATAAATGTTAAATATGGAAAAAGAATGAATACTAGATTATAAGATGATTTACAACATTAAATGCAAAACAAATTTAAACTGCTATAACTGGCAAAAATCTGACTTTTTAGAAACTGTTACGATAATTTAGGGCATGCTGACAATATTTGTAGAGGTTAAGCCAACCAAGGGCTCCATTTAAAATAGCGTAAGTTTGTTGTAAGGAAAGAAAACTTTCTTGGAAATACAGCCGACGAATTTCCTGTAATATTGGACAGACTGCTAGAAAGTGACAAATATCTTCGTTATCTCTTCTGTTACACAAGTTACAAATTTTGGGTAAATCATCTCGGTGTGGCATAAAGTTAAGATTTATGATTTCTACTCGTGCTCTAAAGATAGTACTTATAACTTCGGGGGAATATTCTTTGCTAAAATAGTTCATCTCAGATAGGAGTTGGTGGTTCAAATACTTGTATATATTCCTCGAGGTAGAAGAGTTTGCTCTAGATAGATGTTGGTTATACATTTTATCGTCAACTTTTGCGATTAAATCCGCGAACATACCCTCCCACTCAACAACATTTGACTCTAGCAGGGACAAAACATAATCATGCGATAAAGCAAGCTGGTTCCACTCTTTAAATGGGGAAGCATTAGTTCGGAGAAGTTTTATAAGGATGCACTTATGAAGACAGTTGTTACTTCTTTTCATAACTTTTGTTATATAGTCCGAATTCGTTTTCAAATTGTGTATGTAAATGGGTGTTACACCTGTCTCTACATAAATAGAATAATTTGGAGTCGAATTCGGCAATCTAAACAAACGTTTGAAGAAATGCCTGTGAATTTTTTCGAAAGCTTCGTAGTGTCTATATCCTAAAACTTGAACCCCATAGCACATACAAGCATTAAGAGTCGCGTTAAAAACTCGATATTTCGAAGCCAGGTCGATATTTTGGTTTGCAAAAAACTTCGGCCACATTATATTTAAAGCTAGCTTAGCCTCATTACTTTTTGAATTAGTGTGCTTGACAAAGTTTAGATTATGTGGCAACAAAACACCCAAGTATTTGAACTCTTGCACAACTTCAATACGTGTGCTGGAAAGGCACCAATTCTCTTCTGGTAGTCTTCGATTTAGCCGGGATTCAAAAATTAGTACCTTGGTTTTTTGAGTATTAATTTGAAGCCCCCAAGTCTCACAAAAAGAGTTCAGTCTATTTATTTGCAACTGCAATGTAAAAGGATTTTCAGCCAGCATTACCAGGTCGTCCGCATAGAGCAAAACTTTTACTTGCATATTAGCAAAGGATACACCACCAGGGAGAATGTCACATATTTCGTCGATAAAAAGGGAAAATAGTAATGGACTAAGTATGCATCCTTGTGGAACACCTGCAGTCGTATGAAACCAATCGGAAAAATCCGATCCATCCCATACCGTTGCACTCGAAGAAAAAAGAAAGTTGGAATATGTTAACAGAAATTTTCGTGGCAGACCTAGCAATGACAATTTGTATAATAAAGCTTGTCTGTTCACTTTGTCAAAGGCAGCTTTAAAATCAACGAAACATGTGTATAATTTCTTGTTTTTTTCGATGAAACTTCTGGCAATACTCGAAAGCGCAAAAATATGATCCATGGTTGAGAAACCGGGACGAAAACCAGCTTGAAATCTACTTAGACGATTAGTATCCTCTATCCACTTTCTTAGCCTTTCATACAAAATAGAAGAAAAAAATTTTCTAATAGAGCTAAGCATTGAAATACCTCTGTAGTTTTCGGCTAGAGCTGCATCGCCTTTCTTAAAAATTGCAAAAATGACGGCTTTGTGGAAGCTGCCTGGTACACATGCTTCATTATACAGCATGTTATAGAAAGCCGTAAGGTAATTTTTGAATTCTGCTGTACTGTTTTTGTAAAATTCTGTTGGAATTCCATCTATGCCTGGTGCCTTGTTATTTTTCATATTCTGAAGCGTCGTTTCTAGTTCTGACACCGATATTGGGATATCCAACTCACTAACGGCAAAGTTAGGCAACGCGTAATCAAATGTATGAAGGTTCTCATCAGCCGACAAAAGAGTTTTAAAATGAGCTGCCAATGTCTCAGCTTCGAGAACGTTCTTCATACTTTGACCGTGTCCACCTAGCTCGCGAACACTATTCCAGAACGATTTAGAGTCCTTGCACTTTTCCAACTTCGCTCCTAGTTTTTTAAATAGTCATCTTTTTTAACTAAACATAAAAGTTTATACTCTTTATTTACTTTAAGGTAAATGTTTTTAAAAAATTGAGAGATTGTTGACCTAAACAGTTTAAGATACACAAAGGAAAGCTTACGGAGACTCTTACATTCTTTATCAAACCATTTTTTCGCGGGATTAAAACTGTAATCATTGGAATTTGGATTTGCTGATGCTTTGACTACTTTAACAATACCTTCGCATATCTGTTCACTCGTACTTGAGGATATCGAAGGGAGGGAATTGAGGTTACGGTTTAAAAGAGTTTTATAGAGAGAAGCGTTCAGGTGGTTCCATTTAAGCTTTCGAAAGTTGTTTGAATTTACTTCGTGAACTTCATTTAGAAACTGGGCTTCAACTATTATGGACATGTGGGCCGAAAAGTTTGCAATATCTACATTAAAGTCTTTGAACGCGGTCAGCCATTCCCCAGATACTGCACATAGATCAATTACAGACTGCCTCTGACCGCTAATAAATGTATACTCCCCACACACGTCCCCTAGAGATGAACCATTAAGCACAAATAGTCCGAAGTTTTCGAAAAATTCCGTTAAAATCCTACCATTACGATTGAAAATTTCATCTTTTGAGTTTCTACCGACTGTAAGCTCAACTCGCGATTGCAAATTATAAACGGAAGGATTTTGATATTCACCAATTCTAGCATTTAAGTCTCCAATGATCATTACATTTTCCAAAGAGGAATTATACATAAAATCCGCTAAATTATCGAACTCATTTTGCCAATTATTGCAATTTAAATATAAAGGAATAGTAAAATAGTTTATGCTATTACTTATAATTTGAAAAGTGATTCTGTTCTCTATAGTTTTAAATTTGAACACTTAGGCAAGTAAGCTTTTTCTAATTCCATATAATATACCGCCACTGGCCCTCCCGTACAAACTAGTTCTGACTGCTGGAGTAAACATAATCTTAAAATCTTTGAAATATTTACAAAAATCATTCTGGTTGTTTTCTTCTAAAAAAGTTTCTAACAGAATAATAATATCAAATTGTTGAATGTATTTAAAAAAAATCTGGTAATAAAAGCTTGCTTTTAATGCCAGTAATATTGTAAGATCAAATATTTAGTTTTATAATTTCGGATAAATTTTGGCAGACGACAGATTTTACCTATTGTTTGAGATCCCTTAAAGGCGTCGTTATTTGACTTCCAGGTGGCGCTCTTGGCGGTTGAGGGCGAGATGTAGATGGGCCATCCCCAACTGGAGCCAACTTCATTCCATCGCTGCAGTCAAAGTATTCGTAAGCGCTGTCACCAAACAATTGCAAGATAGATGACAATTCCATCGACGTTTTGACAGCAAGTCCTCGTGCAAATTTACAAAAGTGTGGTTGTTGATTTGCATTCTATCGCCTTTCACTAAAATGTTTGAATTCGGGTTGATTTCCAATAATTTGTTTTTGATTGTGACGAGTGTTTGTCTTTTCTTCCGATACAAAAGTGATTGTTCGCGGAATATACTTATGCCGGAACCTTAGAGTTTGTGTGCGACAGATACAATTTTATTTACTTCTTCTGCCGAGTTGAGCTCCATGATGACAGTGCCTCGTTCTGCATTGCTGCCGTGAATTTGCCGGGAACTTTTAATAACAATGTCTTCACCTTCGTTTAACTTCAGAAGCCCCTTGCAAGTCTGTTTAGCAAAGTTGATTGCATTGGTTTCTGTGTCTAAAGGAAGGTGTACCACAATAGACTTTTCATTTGTTTTGCGTGATATGAATTCCAACTGTGCTTCAAGTAGCTCACATCTCTCGGACATCAACGTTAGCTTGTGATTTAGATTAGTGTTTTTCGTTTTAAGTGAACTTATTTCGTTTGAAAGTGCAGTAAAATCATCTCTTGTTGCTATATTTTTAAGTTTATCAACAAGAATCTCGTTTAAGACTCCCTTTAATTGTTCTATTGACATTTTTCCCACTTCCATTGTTGTATTTGCCAAAAATTTTTTGTTAGGGATGTTTTGTTCGGGTGAAGTTTCGTTTGCGGTTCATATATAAATAAAATCCCGTAGCTTCGATGGATTTTTATTTTGTGGATTAAGAAACCACGATAAAATGAATATATTTTTGCTTACAGAAAAATATTCATATACAAATGTCAAAAAACCGATTTTTGAGTTGTTAAACAAACTTTTTATACAAAACAAATCGTTAATTTTATTTAAATTTGAAAAATACGGAAGAGCTTTAAAAATTTTACACTTTCACTTTGACAGTTCAAATGTCAATCCACTCTTCATTTATTTTTTGTTTGTTTAATTTTTAAAATTTGTTTAATTTTCAATGATTTTCACAATTTTTAATTATGTAATTTAATTTTTAAATTTAAAAATTACTAATGCGACGCGTTTCGGAATGTACCTACTCCATCATTGTGCGAATTACTCCGTAGTAATTCGCCCGATGATGGAGTAGGTACAGTCCAAAACGCGTCGCAATAGTAATTTTAAAATTAAAAATTAAATTACAAAATTAAAAATTGTGAAAATCATTGAAAATTAAACAAGTTTTAAAAATTAAACAAACAAAAAGCTAGTTTTGATTATTTAATTTATTATAAAACTAATAAATTTATGTTTGTTTGTTTTCAAGTGCTGTAGCTATTTACATGAGATTAAAAAAAAATTAAACAGCTGAAATATAATGAAAAAAGATCATCTCCAATCGATTCAGTATAAAAAATTACATGAAAACGATACCCCACACGTCCTAGTTAAAAAGTTTTTCTAAAACATACCCCCCCTTCAAACAAAATTGATGTCGACCCCGTATATAAACAAAACCATAGATACATCATGGATCAATTAAGTATACACAATTATATGACAATGACTCACTGGGTTAGTTAAATAACCCCCTCCCATACACAAAATGATGGCACTTGAAATTTGAATTTGTTTTATTGTTGTGGGACTTAAAATATCTAGATTTTTAGTTTTTAAGACATTCTAGTTTCATTTATTCTTAAGCATACAATAGTTGTCCAATTTTATCAAACGCCCCTTTTTGATGACGTCATAATTAAAAATGCTCAAGGTTGCAAAAAGTGAACCCGCGATTTTCGGACTCAGCATCTTTTTTTTCATATAGAACCCATTAAAACATATTGAATATACTCCTAAAATGGGTTCGTCTCAGTTTTCCCTAGACTATAAGGAATGTAGGTAGGTTCTGTATAGGTGTAGGTTACATAATAATTATTTCGATAAGTGCAGTAATGTTTAATGTGCATTGTGCCTCACAAGAGATATCCAATCAAAACATTCTGTCCCCATTAGAAAAATATAAAATACTCCACACCTACATACATACGTATTTGTTGTTTATCGCAAGTTATAAAGAATAAGAAGACTGAGAAGTTATCTATATATAGGTACTGACTTTTATATTCAATTGAAGAAGTGTTCAGCAGTTGAATTACAGAACGTAGTATTGTTAATTTTTGGAAAAAAAAATTAACTGCAAACTTCAATATTAAGGGTTGTTTATATTATACATATGTAATGTACAATGTACATAGAAAGTAAATTCAACCCACAACAACATCCGAAATGATAGAATTATATAAAGCAAAAAATATAGTAGGCATATTTCAAAACAGAAACACAAGATACAATTAATTTAGTATCTATTTACTCTCGTTTTGTTGTTCCTATACTGTATCATTTCCGATTCGTTTTTTTTTTTTTTTGATAAATAGGAACTTTCTACGATGAGAGGAATTGACACGCCATCTCCACGAACATATTCTTGGTTCAATAACGTGAGTGAGACTGGGAAACTGGGACTGGGATGTTTTTTGTTTATACTCAGTCATTCAGCTGCCAACGGCTCGGTTTAAGATTACAGTAGTTTTCATTTTCACCCTTACGTAGGTACCTACCTATCTTTTTCGAATCCCAACACAAACAACGTCAACTTAATATATTTGAAAGGATTTTAAGAAGATAAGCATATTAAAGAGCAAAGATATACACTTATTATTATTGTTTGAATACACGCATCACTTTGGCTTCCATAGCTTTTATATTATTTTATTATATTATTATTTGTATTGTCAGAAAGATAGAAAGATATCTAACACACAGATTCAGTATTTCTCCTTAGGATACATTAGGTGCTCAGTCCTACCAACAAAAATCTCACTGATATCTCAATGTCAGTTTGACAGTGTGTAGGACTGAGTGGGGCATATTTCTATGTGCAAACACATCGAAAAATAAAACAAAAAACAACATCAAACCAATATTTTGTTATTTTTCATTTTGTAGTGTATTCTTTCAAGTTTCTATTTTTTTTTTATTTTTACTAGTTTTTTGTCTTACTAGTTTTGTATGTTTTCAATAAAAAAAAGCTAAATAATTTTCTCGTTTTATCTTTGTTTAAATTACACCAAAAATTTTCAAACGTCAAAAAACATCTGTTTAGAGCGCGAAAATTAAACTGAGAAATCAGGTGAGATTTTGTGTCCCACTTAAAAATCTCTGAGCCCTCAGAGATTTTTGTTAGTAGGACGCGCCTATTTTCTCATTAATAAACAAATAATAACTTCCCGCTCTTGGTTATCTTATTTCTCTTTTTATTTGTTAAATCGTACTAAAATGCTTTATAAATTGGGGTCATATAATGCGACAGCACTGACTTTAAACGCGAAAAGAGAGCGAGCGTATTGTGAGAATGTTCTGTGAAATGGAACCATTAACCGAAATTGATATTAAATATGTTATTATTTCTTTCTTTCTTTGATGAGTTAAAATTATTTTGTACTTATTTCTTCGTCTGAAAATAACACACATTTATTAATAGAAATTACGAATTATACGGTGTGTTAGTGATAACTTATTATTGCCAGTGGGTGTTAGAGTTTTGTTCATAAGTAGGTAGGTACATACTTTGTTTTCACTTTTCACACGATTCGCAATTTGGGCAGAATGTTTATCTTATTTTATGCAAAATAACTATGATAACATTTAAATTTAGATGAATAATTTACAAATTTTATTAAAAACTAATTTGATTAAAACAGAAAGACAATTATCTCAATAAAAATAAATACAAAATTGAGAAACAGACAAAACACTTTAAACAACCAAAGCCTTTCCTCGGCGCGCACGACGCCGAGCGCCCTTTTGATTACCTTCTCTGTCAAATATAGTATTCTTGGTGTAGGGAAAAGTAGGTAACTATGTTCATCCATCTATTTTAAGTAAATGCAAAGGACTATTTCTAGGAAATTTTGGGGATTAATTTGTATAGTAAAAAGGAATTTGTAGAAAATACACATCGGGACCAGGGTATTGCTTCGACGTTAAAGACCAGATTTTCAAAATAAGAATAGGGATTTTTAACAGGCGACTATATTCTTATACTCTGTATTGTCGCCTATTTCACACCTAAAGACATAATAATGTCAACATTGGACAGCTGGACCTTTTAGAGCAGCATTTTGTGAATTTACTGGCGCATTTTACTAATCTGTAGTATTTCTTTAGTTTTTGTGGAAAATATTTAATTTAAAAGTGTAATTTTCATTACAAAAACAAATTAGTGTCTCAGATATAAGAAAAATAAAAAAAAATTCTCGAAAACATATCGAAAATACATTGGGGCACATTTATAGTTGTTTTTAAACTACAGTTTTGTTTAGCCTTGGTTTAAGCAATGTAATTTAGATAGAATAAACTCTAGTTTTTCTTAAAAATAACTTAGACAATGCCTATGAATATACCCCATTGTTTCGGTCGAATTAGTTTTCTGTGTGAAGTGAACCTTTTTTTACTTGAGTGATTTTAATTATTGAAGTGTAAAATAAAATAGAAGGAATATTTTTATAAATATTAAAATGCCTACAGTGTGCTGTATAACAGGATAAAAGCCCAAATGTACGGTTTGTTTTGTTTCCAAAAGTTTGGAAACATCCAAAGTTAACAAAAATCTTCAAACTTATTTTTGTTTTGTATACTGTCCTCATAATAATTAGGAATGTATGTGATGTTTGTTTTTTCCTTGTGCTGCTGATGTTGAACTTCAATTTGTTCTCAAAACAAAGTTTTTTTTATTCTTTTTAGCAATAAAAACTCGAGCGAAAAAAAGGTCCCCTTCACATAGAAGAATCTTACTCCCAAGCAACGTATTTTTATAGGTTTTCGATAAAATTTGATTCTTTATTTTGTAACTGAGTCACTTAAATGAATTTACAATGAAAATTACACTTTTAAATTAATTATTTTTCACGAAAACTACAGAAAACAACAAATTAAGGAAAAGGCTCAAGTACTCTCACAAAATTATCCTCCAAAAGTGGCCAGCTGTCATTCACCAACTTTTTACATTTCAGCTTGACAGTTTCGTCAAAAAGACTATGAGAGGAGTGAATGAGGCTGTGCCTTTTCTAGCAGACGTTTGTACTTTGTGCTAACTTTTCACAGGATAATAGTCGTGTTTTGTTGGTAAGTGTTTAGTCACTTTAGCAAAATTTTGTATGTGATACGAAAAGTGGCGATAAATTGGTCAGTAATTAAAGTGAACATAAAAGTGAAGATAAAATCTTGGAATGCCTGGAAATTTTTGGCGCGAAATATAATGTCAATACATTTTTTGCTTAAAGGTTGGTGGCACCTACGACAGCTTAAGACATGGACTCCATATACAAAGATTATTAATGGTTGTGTTCATTGTGTTTTCCTTTAGGGCGGCGTGTTGCGGAAGGAGTAAGAAGCTTTCAAGCTACGAAAGTTGCAAAAAAGGTTTGATGATTTTGAACTTTTCGCTTAAAAACAAACACAAATTGGTTAAAGCAGATTTTTAAATAAAATTATATAATTTGGGATTTAATTTGGTAATATTCAAGCTAAATAATGATTATTTATCCGGTTTTTATTTGTTTGTAGTGGAAGGTGGGGTACAAGTTGACCAACTCGGCATATTCAAATAGCCATACTTTGCAGACACATCCATAAAATTATTTGAAACTTCGGCTTGGCATATAGTCAAGAATACCAACTTTGAAATAAAATAAGAAAGTGGATACAAAAGTGAATATAGCGTTTTGTTGGTTCCTTCCAGTGCTGACTAACTAAAAATTACCAACAAAACACGACTAATAAAAACTTTTTATTATGTACCCTTACAGCCCGATTCCGCGAACCTTTGTGATACCTCACACATGGACGTAATAGATATGGACTGCTAGTGCCATAGCCCAAGTTGGTTCCATTTTAGTCTTTGTCATTTTGGGCGATACTAGCCCTCGAAGCCCCACTAGCGGGAAAAAAATGAAACCTCCATTTTGACATTTGTACTCCTTCGAAAAAATGGCCATTTGTATTTGTACTTTGGTGTACTGTTGTGAATAACGTATAAATAACAAATGATTTCATAGGTTATTTAATCATAATGAAACTAAAATTTGACGGATTTTTAATACCATTTCTCGTTTCTACTCGTCTTTTTGACGAAACTGTCAAGCTGAAATGTAAAAAGTTGGTGAATGACAGCTGGCCACTTTTGGAGGATAATTTTGTGAGAGTACTTGAGCCTTTTCCTTAATTTGTTGTTTTCTGTAGTTTTCGTGAAAAATAATTAATTTAAAAGTGTAATTTTCATTGTAAATTCATTTAAGTGACTCAGTTACAAAATAAAGAATCAAATTTTATCGAAAACCTATAAAAATACGTTGCTTGGGAAAACCAATTCGCCGCGGAAGCCTGTGTACCTGCCTTGTCTGATATTAATCTCCAGAGAGCCGTACGAAAAAGAAAACTTCCAGAAGCATTAGCTTTTGCCTTGACTCTGAAAGCAGCTGAACAGGCTTCACTAGGAGTAAATCGGTTACGAGAAGTTGCCATAGAAGAATGCTCTTGCCGAAGAATGGCATTCCAGAACAACAGTCGAGATGGACAAATCCGATGCTGGAATTGCAACAAGACCGGACATTTCCAGCGCCAGTGCCGAATGCCACCAAGAAGAAGCGCATGTCAACATTGCGGAAGCAGAAATAATACATCAGATGAGACTACAAATAAGACCAACGCCCCACCTCGTCAAGTTTCCCAGCAGGGAAACGAGTAAGAACCAATTTCGAGGGGCAGAAGCTGGTTTCTGGTATCTATGGCCCCAGAAACATCATCCAAGTCTTGCAGACTAAACGAAACAATAAAAGTCTAACTGTGGAAGCAGCTTTTAACAACAAGCAATACGTGGTTACCATCGACACCGGTGCCACCGCTTCCATTGTACGAAGAGACTTGGTCAAGATGGCAAGGCGACACAACACCAACAGATATTGTCTGAAGACTGCAACAGGAGAACCAGCAAGAGTGAACGGAGAAGTCCGTCTTCGGATCCGCTTGGCAGAACTAGAGTTTGAACATCCATTTCTTGTGGCAGATATGAACGATAAGTGCATTATTGGAATCGACTTTATGAAAAAGCATGAAATAATTCTCGACATTGGTTACCAAGTTCTTAAAAACCGAAATATAGAGATTCCAATGGTTTATGGCAATCAAAACTCATCATCGATAAGAGAAATGATCAAACAACCCGAAAAATCAGTGAATCCAGATAAAGTCATTGCTTTGAAGAGAAAAATGTTTTACTGCTGTAATCTCGATCAACAACAGCTAAGAGTTGCTGGAAACCTTCTACAAGAGTTCGCTGGTGTTTTCGCTTTACAGGATGGGCAATATGGACGAGCACAACTTGAACAGCTTCGTCAACCAGCAAGGCGCTTGCCTTTAGCCAAACAAGACGAAGTTACTAAAATGTTATCGACAATGCAGAAAGATGGTTTAATCGAGAATTCAAAAAGTCCTAGTACTAGTCAAAAAGAAGGACGGAAGTACTCGATTCTGTGTGGACTACCGAAGGTTGAACGATGTCACCAAGATGGACAGTTATTCTCTGCCTAGGATAAGCGATACTCTGGATGCGATGCCTGGAGCTCAATGGTTTTCAACATTGCACCTGAACAGTGGTTACTGGCAGGTTGAAATTCACCCAGAAGATAGGGAAAAAACTGCATTTTCGACAGGTAACAGTTTATGGCAGTTCAAAGTAATGCCTTTTGGTCTGTGTAACGCTCCTGCAACATTTGAGCGTTTAATGGAATGCGTACTACAAGGCCTTACTTGGAAAGCCTGTCTAGTCTATTTGGATGATGTCATCGTGTTAACATTTGACGAGCATTGTGAAATCTTAAAAGGGGTATTCCAGAGGTTGCGAAATGCTCATCTGAAGCTCAATTAAGAAAAATCTACGCTGTTCAAGACTGAAGTGAAGTATTTGGAGTATATCATCTCTTCTCAAGGGGTAAGAACTGATCCCAAAAAAGTGGAAGCTGTGAAGAACTGGCCAAATGCACAAGACAAGCATCAACTTAGATGTTTCTTGGGCTAGCTACATAAAACCGACGATTTGTGAAGGATTGTGCCGGAATCGCCAAAAGCTTGCACCAAATTAAAAAATGAAAAAGGAAAACAATTCAAGTGGTCAAATGAGTGCGAGAAAAGCTTTAAGCAAATTAAAAGACGCTTGTTTGATGCTCCAGGGTTAACCTATCCAACTCCTGGAAAACAGTGAATAATCGATGCAGATGCAAGCAATGTCGGAATAGGAGCCGTTCTGTCCCAGGTTCATGACGGTCAAGAAAAAGTTGTAGCATACTTCAGCAAGGTGCTCTCAAAGACAAAGAGAAACTACTGCGTAACCAGAAGAGAAATTCTTGCTTTGGTTTTGGCCACAAAGCACTTTCATAAATACATTTATGGACAGAGGTTCCTTTTACGGACGGACCATGGAACGCTAAGAAGGCTTTTGAATTTTAAAAACCCAGAAGGTCAAGTAGCCACGTGGATCGAGAGACTTCAGACATATGACTATGAAACATCGAAAAAGAAAACTAAACTCGAATGCAGATGCCCTATCTCGTCGGCCATGTAACTAAGACTGCAAGCATTGCACTCTCCAGGAAGAAAAGGAATCTATTGCCATACAGCGAACAAGAGTTACCCATTGGCGGCTGGAGTAACGAGGAAATCAGGAATGCTCAGCAAGAAGATTTGGACATCGAACCCATTCTGGCATAGAAAGAACAGGAAGAGAAACCAGAATCGGGAGACATTTCTGATAGAAGTCCGACCCTCAAAGCCTATTGGGCACAATGGAATTCCTTTCATGTGCAGAAAGGTTTGCTCAAACGAAGATGGGAATCCTCAGATGGCAAAACCTTTGTGATGCAACATGTTGTGCCCCGGACAAAGGTTAATGACATTCTACTTGAGATGCTTCATGGATCTTCTGGAGGCCATTTGGGTATCAAAAAAACTCTGGAGGAAATTCGAGAACGTTTCTACTGGCTGCATGCAAAATACGATGTGAAAAAATGGTGCAGAAAATGCGTCACTTGTGCAGCCACCAAGGGACCAGGCAGAAAACTACAGAGTAAGATGCAACAGTACAACGTTGGAGAACCTTTTGAAAGTATTGCCATCGATATTGCAGGCCCATTTCCTGAGTCTAACAGTGGAAACCATTTCATTCTTGTTGTTATGGATTACACCAGCAAGTGGCCTGAGGCGTTTGCCATTCCAAACCAAGAAGCAAAGACAGTTGTGGATCAGATTGTGTACAATTGGGTCAGCAGGTTCGGTGTTCCTATGGAGCTCCATTCTGACCAAAGAAGGAACTTCGAATCCAAAATCTTTCAAGAGATATGCTCGCTCCTTGGCACCAAAAAGACGAGAACAACACCACATCATCCGCAGTCTGACGGAATAGTTGAACGTTTCAACAGGACTCTGAAAGAACACCTTTCCAAAGTAGTAGGTGACTTCCTACGAGACTGGGACCAACACATTCCTCTTTAATGGCATACCGAAATGAGCTGCACAGCACAACTGGTCACAGTCCATCAGAAATTGTATTCTTTACAAATATCTGGTTGCCTAGCGAAATTAAATTCGGATGTCCAACGGGCGGAAAATGAAATGAAGAATAATATGTGGATTGCCTAAAGGAAATTGCCTTACTTGGAAAGCCTGTCTTGTCTATTGGGATGATGTCATCGTGTTTGGGAAAACATTTGACGAGCATTGTGAAATCTTAAAAGGGGTATTCCAGAGGTTGCGAAATGCTCATCTCAAGCTCAATTAAGAAAAATGTACGCTGTTCAAGACTGAAGTGAAGTATTTGGAGTATATCATCTATTCTCAAGTGGTAAGAACTGATCCCAAAAAAGTGGAAGCTGTGAAGAACTGGCCAAATGCACAAGACAAGCATCAACTTAGATGTTTCTTGGGCTAGCTACATAAAACCGACGATTTGTGAAGGATTTTGCCGGAATCGCCGAAAGCTTGCACCAAATTAAAAAAGGAAAAAGGAAAACAATTCAAGTGGTCAAATGAGTGCGAGAAAAGCTTTAAGCAAATTAAAAGACGCTTGTGTGATGCTCCAGGGTTAACCTATCCAACTCCTGGAAAACAGTGAATAATTGATGCAGATGCAAGCAAAGAAATTACTGCGTAACCAGAAGAAAACTTCTTGCTTTGGTTTTGGCCACAAAGCACTTTCATAAATACATCTATGGACAGAGGTTCCTTTTACGGACGGACCATGGAACGCTAAGAAGGCTTTTGAATTTAAAAAACCCAGAAGGTCAAGTAGCCACGTGGATTGAGAGACTTCAGACATATGACTATGAAATCCAACATCGTAAAGGAAAACTAAACTCGAATGCAGATGCCCTATCTCGTCGGCCATGTTACCAAGACTGCAAGCATTGCACTCTCTAGGAAGAAAAGGAATCTATTGACATACAGCCAACAAGAATTACCCATTGGCGGCTGGAGTAACAAGGAAATCAGGAATGCTCAGCAAGAAGATTTGGACATCGAACCCATTCTGGCATAGAAAGAACAGGAAGAGAAACCAGAATCGGGAGACATTTCTGATAGAAGTCCGACCCCCAAAGCCTGTTGGGCACAATGGAATTCCTTTTATGTGCAGAAAGGTTTGCTCGAACGAAGATGGGAATCCTCAGATGGCAAAACCTTTGTGATGCAACATGTTGTGCCCGGGACATAGGTTAATGACATCCTACTTGAGATGCTTGATGGATCTTCTGGAGGCCATTTGGGTATCAACAAAACTCTGGAGAAAGTTCGAGAACATTTCTACTGGCTGCATGCAAAATACGATGTGGAAAAATGGTGCAGAAAACGCGTCACTTGTGCAGCCACCAAGGGCCAGGCAGAAAACTACAGAGTAAGATGCAACAGTACAACGTTGGAGAACCTTTTGAAAGAATTGCCATTGATATTGCAGGCCCATTTCCTGAGTCTAACAGTGGAAACTGATTCATTCTTGTTGTTATGGATTACACCAGCAAGTGGCCTGAGGCGTTTGCCATTCCAAACCAAGAAGCAAAGACAGTTGTGGATCAGATTGTGTACAATTGGGTCAGCAGGTTCGGTGTTCCTATGAAGCTCCATTCTGACCAAGGAAAGAACTTCGAATCCAAAATCTTTCAAGAGATGTGCTCGCTCCTTGGCACCAAAAAGACGAGAACAACACCACTTCATCCGCAGTCTGACGGAATAGTTGAAAGTTTCAACAGGACTCTGAAAGAACACCTTTCCAAAGTAGTAGGTGACTTCCTACGAGACTGGCACCAACACATTCCTCTTTAATGGCATACCGATATGCGGTGCACAACACAACTGGTCACACTCCATCAGAAACTGTATTCGGCACAAGTATCTGGTCACGCCAAAATGAAACATTTCCATGAGGGAGATCTAGTGTCGCTGTATAATCCTCATCGACAAAAGGGACTGTCACCAAAACTTCAACAAAACTGGGAAGGACCTTTCCGTGTTGTAACAAGGATCAATGATGTGGTTTATCGAATTCAGCGAGGTCTAAGAGTCAAGCCAAAAGTTGTTCACATCGAGTGGTTATACCGCTACAGTGGAGAAGATGGTGAAGAAATTGTTTGGGTGAACAATCTTAGGAGGAGGGCAATGTAACGTGTTCTATAAGATGTTTTCCGTTCTATTATATTTGTTTTACGATGCGTAAACTCACCATTGTATTCCAACTTAAAGTGACAGCCACAACGAAGTTAACGAAACCCCATTCTTTTTATCGAAAGACCATAGACTAGAAAGCTCCAGAAGGCTCTGACTGGCACTGTTTTAGAAGATTCTAAAGCGGTCAGTTTGAATTTGTCAGTTTGAATTTGAAATCAGTCGTGTACAAGTCGGTAATCTGAAAGTGATAAAGTTTGAATTTAAAATAAAGAAAGTAAAAAGGAAGTAAATAGTGTTTTGAAATATTAAGTGGAATTAAAAGTGAACGTAAAGTGAGTTGTATTAACACGAAATAAGTTTTATTTAATAAAACGAACCTAGATAAAACTCAACAATATAATAATTTGTATAATTTGATTTTAATTTAATTATTAAAGTTGAAGTTACAGATGAAGAAGCTGCTGTCTCAGATGTTTCTGAATTTCTTTCTGTATTAGGAACCGCTTGGTTTGATCTTGTTTCCTCATTTTGAGAGACAGTGCTGTCATCATGTACCCACTACCTTCTTTCTGGGAAAAGACTGGAACTGAAAACTGAAAGTAATACACAAATAAATAAATAATAGTTTATATAGTACAATGAATGCAATAAACAATGCAATGATCAATGAACAATAAAACAATGAATTCAAATTGATCAAATAATTGCTATAGTATTCTTCGTTTTTTGTTCTGTCATGAAATCCATAGACCGTCACATTTCTTGTTATGTATTTGCAAACTTGGAAGATGTTGGCGATGGAACAAGTGCCGATCGGGAAGATATGTTCGCGTAGAGAATAAAGAAAAACAAAATAAAAATTGCCGAAATTTTTTTTTTAAAGTAACTACAGTTATTACGTTTTTATTTATTTTGCTTAGATGCTAGATTTCACTTTTGGAACACGAAGTTCACTTCCGCTAATTTAATAATCTTATGATCTTCTTCATCATATCCATCATTATAAAATGGTAACTTTTGATTATTGTTGAAGCATATTGCGGAATATTAATGCTTCGCAATATGTCGCATTGATAGTGCTGGTAAATCTTAAAGTTCCAGTAAAAAATGAGCACAAAAATGCATTTACCAGAGAAGCTACAATAGGAAGGATTAAAGGCTGGCAGGTGGCACCGACAGCTTCAATCAGGCGGAGGGTTAACTAAGGGAATAACTTGCAGAGCAAGTAAATAAAAAAAATATAAATCGTTTAACCAAGAATAAAGAAAATTAAACTGGCATTTTTAGACAAAAATATCCTTCTCAAAATTCTATAGATTATTTAACGGAAGAGTCACTTCACTTTGTTGAATGCGCATTCCCAGTGACAGAGGGTCTCCATTTTTGACACATGTGCGAATTTGGAGAAATATGGAAACTATTACCTTATTATGTGTACTGTGGTTGTTAAGGGTTAAATTATGTTAGTCTCCAATTCGTTTGGGTGATTTTCTTGGTTGACAGACTCGTTAAAAGCTGAATTCATAGAAACACAAAGGAGAAATTTGATTTTTATGTAAAAAAATCAAAAATAAAAGCAAATGAAAACAATCCAACAATAAAAACACATTACTCCGACCGTCTTTCTCACTCCTTCATAAGTATAGTAAATTATGCATTTGAAAAATTAAAGCCTGCTCCAGTGCATGCTTAGTTCTTTAAGTTTATACTCACCACACTAGTGTCATAATTTAGTTATGGAGGATTGGTAAAATTGAAATCAGCACTAATCTATCTAAGCTCTTGACTACTGCAGCGCCACACGTATATGGAGTAAAGTTGAAATGCTCCACGTGTTGTCAAAATAACCACTAAGACGAAGACCGTGTTTAGACATGGAAATTTGAGACCGGACTCACGAGAGTTCGTTGGCGAGAGGGATGAGGGGTGAGTACTCTCGTGAGGCAGCTTCAAATTATAAACTTCGGAAGCTTGAGTACTGTTCCAATTCCAAATTCAAGTTTTTTCCAATATTGTTCATTATCTAACTGACTTCCGATGTGTTAACATCGCAGTTTTTTATAATTAAGCTAAATGCAGAGTGATAGAAAATAAATTCTTGGAAAAGGAAACAAACAGAAGCATTAATAATAATCTATGGATGTTATATCTTCTTCCACAGTGCACTGTACTGTGATCTTCTTCTATAAAATACAAAAAATTCGCGTCGTATAACTGTATCACTTCACAAAAATTCCACCCGCTTCAAGTGAGGCGTCCTCACTTGAGGAACTGTGTAATCACTAGGGTACTCACCACGCCAGACTCAAATTTCCTAGTCTAAACACTTTCTTAGTTATCTTTGCTCCTTAGTACAAACTTGACTACTGTAGCGCCACATGTACAGCCTTTCTTCTGTGTAAATTTACTTTGTTGTACGATAGATACACCAAAGTGAATTTTCTTGGTATGACAGATTCCTAAAAAAGTCTATTCACGTATTCTTCTTCTTCATTGATCGAAATCGAACGACGAACACAGTAAAGAAGTTTTGTTTGACGTCGTGTCTACGTTGCTTCATTAAAGTACGCCCTCTTCTGTAATATTTTGATAGAACATCTTTTTGATGCATTAATGATTGATTGATAATATTGATTGATAGTGTAGGAATAGAAAACTTTATTAAGAACTTAGCAATACCAATTTATAATTTATTTTTCTTTTTTTCTCATTTAAGATTCAACTCAGTGATAAGGACAAAAATAATTACATATTTAAAATATCTTTTTTGTATAAACTGCACATTGCATTTAAAAAAAATTGGTCGTAATATTGAGGAAATATAAAGTACTGGATTCGTCGATTGTTTTACTTTTTGGGTGGTATCTACGTAGTAGACATTATAAAAATTATTCCATTGGAAAAATTTGTGTTAAATATCGACGCAACCGGAAAGTCAGTGTTTAAAATTGAAAAGAGAACACAAAAATATCAGTAAAAATGACGCAAGTTTTGCCAATACGCTTTCAGGAGCATTTGCAGGTAAGTTCATTAAATTGTTTGTTTCAATGATTAGGTTTTTATTATGTAGATAGCTAAGTAGTATTTCACACGCCCCTGATTTGAACCTTGTAAAAATATGTTTTTCCTATCAAGAAACTTGACAGAAAAGTAAAAAGAAAATAGTCTAGGAAAAAAACGACCTATGTATATAAATTATTTATACATACATATATATATACATAGGGCCTTACTTATAATCAAATTTAGTAACAGCTTAAATAAAAATCTCCACACGTTAGGAAAAATTTGGTGTATATTTTGTCTAGTGTGTAGATTTCATTGAAACAAATAAATAAACAAATTTTATTTAATCTGTTAGGTACTAAATTTGTTTATTAAGGAAAAATGTTAGAATATTTGTCGCATTGGGCGCATTTGAGAAAGTGTTCAATAGAAATGCAATAATGTAGTGTTGTTTTATTTACGTGTTGAAAAAATTCTGGTAAGCACATCTGGTCAAAATCCAATCTCAAGGATCCTGATTACACCAGTCCTTTTTTCGTACGTGACGTGTTTCGTCTTTCTGACAAGTACGTACTATGGTGACTAGACGGTTCGTTGATATTTGCCCCTTTCCATTCGTCATTTTGACGCCGGAAATCGAAGTTGTGGTAGCTTATTTTTTGTCGAAATAAACAAATATTATTATTAAATATCATTGCTAATAGTTTCTTTTCAATTATTGTTGACATTTACCATAAAATTATATCAAAACAGTTACAATCATGCTTATTACTGAATTCGCAAAATGTCACCTTCCGAGAGTCGGTTGGATCCGCAGTGGATCCGCATTCGTATAAAACTCTATTATTGAATCCGATGAATGAGCTGCATTATCGATCCGCGAACTACTCCATTTTTGAAACTACATTATCGTGGATGTCTAAAGTTTACATTGGGGCGTTCAAGTGCACACGAGAAAAACAATCTAAGATACTTTAGTATCGTAAAATATCTAATATCGCAAATTAAACCTTTTTTAATGATTTTAACGACCAATCTTAATCCGTCAGTGTTTCAGCAATTGCTGGACCAAGGTGAATATGCTGTTGAATAGAGGAAATGTCAAACTAGGTCGAGGGGACTATATTTCTGGACAGATGTCCACGGTTTGGCTAAGAAACGACACCAAAGTTGCACTTCCTAAAAAAAAACGCATAAAATATGACGTTTTCGTCATATTAATTAATTTAATTACTAGACATACTGCAAAAAAAACTTTATGCGTTTCAACGATCCAAAAATATTTATTTCTGTTTTCAAAAAATTCAGATTTGTTAACTATCTGCTTTTTTTTCGTTCTTTTACTGCGTATTTGCTTTTCAAATATTTGTATGGAGTGCGGATGGGGTGTGGATGCCTTTCGTTTTCAGTAATACCAATTTTACGAACAACGTTACCGACATTAATTCCCGCGTATGGCTCGCGGATTCGCTAATAGCAAATCTACCAAAAGTGAGTAAGACTCCCTCCGCAACTCATTCCCTAATAGGGCTGAATATTAAATATTCTAAACAATTCAGTTTCGCTTTCCGGTGTCAAACAAAGAAACGTCAACGTTCAACCAGAAAAAGTCTTAAAATGTTCATACGTGCTTTCGTTACTTCTTTTCTTGTTCGTTTCTACA
The DNA here is from genome assembly GCA_951217065.1 of Baccha elongata. Lineage (NCBI taxonomy): Eukaryota > Metazoa > Arthropoda > Insecta > Diptera > Syrphidae > Baccha > Baccha elongata. The sequence continues at coordinate 80,099,203 of OX578274.1, forward strand.
CCCTTCACCCAAAAAGTCAAAAAGACGTAAATGAATACGTCAGAGTCAAATATCGAATAAAACAAAAATCAGCTAAATCCTTTGATGGAAAACAATCGCATTTTGTACAATCCCGCACTTTAATTCCGTATTAACACTAACACTATTTGATAATTGTTTAATAGCAAAAAATAATAAGTGAGTGAGAGAGGCAATAAATACATTAAATTCTATATAGCCGTTTGCTTAAGAACTCTGTTAGGCAAGCTTATATTTCTAAGCGCTCAATAAATTTGCTCCGTCATCTCAACTGAGCAGGAGCGTAAAATATAAACACAATTATTCGATTCAGTGCCAAACAAACTCTCCATCTCTTTTCAGTCAATTTAATTCATTGCGACAAAGCATACCTGAGCAAGCGAATCCAAAAAATTTCAGGCTCAGTTTTTTGACAGGAATATTGAGAAATTTCCCTAATTGGAGAAAGCAATACGTGACTCTGGCACGGCAACAAGAGGGACCATCGTCAACAGGTCCAGCCAGATACTGGCTTACGCAGACGACATCGACATCATCAGAGGAACCGAGCAAGCTGTACACGATTCCTTCATCCAGATCAAACAGGCGGCACAAAATCTGGGGCTGCACATTAGTGAAGGTAAAACAAAGTACATGGTGGCGTCGAATGCGAGAGGAACAGTTGGTCAAACAATCAGGGTGGCGGATCCGAGACATGGGTGCTTAGCAAAAGGCACTCCGAGTCTTAAGGATAATTGTTGGCCCCATATGTGAAGAAGGACGATTCCGGAGACGGTACAATCATGAATTGTACGCAATCTACCTTGAAGCAGATATCGTGACAAAAATTAGGATCGGTAGACTCCGGTGGCCAGGGCACCTAGCTCGCATGAGCGAAGAGGAACCTGCTCAGAAAGTTCATTGTGGTACATTATATGGCAGACGACAGCGTGGTAGACCATGCTTGCGCTGGAGAGATGGCGTAGACCAGGACGCCCGGAGCCTTGGGGTTTGAAACTGGATGACGTCGGCTCGAGACCGGGATAGGTGAAGAGACTTGTTGAAGGAGGCCAGGACCGGACCCCGGTTGTCGAGCCGATGATGATGATGATGAAATCGAGAAAGTGTTATTCGGGTATTGAATACTAAAGTATTGAACTATACTTTTCCGAATGCAAAAGCGAATTGAAATTTTAACTGTCAAAAAATTAATGAAACTGATGCTTTATAAAGCCAAACTAAATTCAATAGCCCAGTATTGCAAAATTTTTCAATACCTTGAGCATTGAAGTACTAAAATATATAATACTTCAATGACCTTGAGTTTGGATTTTGACAGATGATGTTTTCCTTCCAAGTATTTTTTCAACATGGAATTACAACAGCAGTAAAGTATTGCATTTCCATTTAACACTTTCTCGAATGCGCCCGTATTTTTACGACGCGAATGTTTTGCATTTTATATAAAAGAAGATAACCTCCATATATTAATATTTATGCTTCTGTTTGTTTCCTATTCCCAGAATTCATTTTCTATCACTCTGCATTTAGCTTAATTATTAAAATACTGCCATGTTAACACATCACCAGTCAAGCAGATAATGAACAAAATGGGAAAAAAACCTGGATACTGCGATGTTAACACATTGACAGTCAAGCGTATAATGAACAAATTGAGAAAAAAGTTGAATTTGGAATTGGAACAGTACTCACGCTTCCGAAGTTTATAATTTGAAGCTGCCTCACGAGAGTACTCACCCCTCACCCCTCTCGCCAACGAACTCTCGTAAGTCCGATCTCAAATTTCCCAATCTAAACACGGTCATAGGGATTTAAGCAACTTAGGTTCGTTCGATGATCAAATTCATTGTCAATGTTAGGAACAATATTTGAGAATATTTATATTGATTCTCTTCGGCTGTGTTGGTCGTATTAATCTTTTAAATGAAAACAATTTTTATTTGTATTTTTCCCAACGTTTCGACGGTGGTTGCCGTCTTCTTCAGGGGAGCTTTATTTACAAAATTAAAAAAATTATTTTAACATATATAATTACATAATAGGTGGACAAATATAACTTACATCGAGTTCGATATATAACAAAAACAGAATAAAAATATTAAACATTTTTTTAATTGTACAAATAGAATTTTTACACTTAAATTTAAACACTTCCTTGATGGGAGATTAGTCCGTTGAGTTTGAACTTTCAACAGTTTGATTTGTTCTCAGCAAAAGTAGATCTATAGCATTCTTAGGTGTCATTATACATCGTGAAAACAATCAGCTATCTTTCGATTGGTACCAGAAAGATACGGCATCTGGAAGACTGATCAATTTCCGGTCTAATCATGCAAAACACATGCGTATAAACACTGCATCCAACCTCATAAACAAAGTCTTTGCGTTGAGTGACCGAAAATTCCACTCCGCAAATGAGAAAAAAGTTACACAAATACTCTTAGACAATTGTTTTCCGATAGAATTAATAAGGAACTTGATACTACAAACTGGAATGTCACAAACTGGACTTTGAAGGGGTAAAAATCCTGTCAACAGAAAAACACACATCTAAACGCTATACATTAGAAACACTTCACATAATAAACAACAATAATACTATGAACCGTAAACAAGACATACAAAACATATCATCGGTTTACTGTTCCTTGGTTGCTGAGAACAAATCAAACTGTTGAAAGTTCAAACTCAACGGACTAATCTCCCATCAAGGAAGTGTTTAAATTTAAGTGTAAAAACTCTATTTGTACAATTAAAAAATTGTTTAATATTTTTATTCTGTTTTTGTTATATATCGAACTCGATGTAAGTTATATTTGTCCACCTATTATGTAATTATATATGTTAAAATATTTTTTTTAATTTTGTAAATAAAGCTCCCCTGAAGAAGACGGCAACCACCGTCGAAACGTTTTGAAAAATACAAATGAAAATTGTTTTCATTTAAAACATTAATACGACCAACACAGCCGAAGAGAATCAATATAAATATTCTCAAATATTCATATAATTATCAACTTGGTCAAAGCTACATATATGTTAGGAACAATAGACATGTTCAAGAAAACAAGATAGCGACAAAGATGGTGTCGCTAATACAAACAAGATAACAAAGTTGGTGTTGATTGGTATTAAAATGAAGCTAATGAAGGTACCTGTTATGTAATTTTTGTATTAAAAAAACAACGCAATTTGAGCAGAATTCACTTTTGTGTTTTCAATGATGGAAATCGATTTCAATGATCCTTTGAAATAACAAGTGTTAATATTTTGTTAATTAAGCTAAAACTGGGTATCAATTAATATCAAAATTAACACCAACATTTGTTGGATAATTTGCCTTGAAATTGAAAAAGAAAATTTACAATAATAAAAAATTCTTTCTGCTCTGACACAAGTTTTAAGCTTAAAATTTAAAGAAAGACATTTAAACATTTTAAAAATAAGCAACTGTTTAAAACAATTGTAGGTTGGCTATGATTAGGTAGGTATGATCATTGAGTTTATACACATAGAGGATTCAAGATAGTTTCAAACTCACCGAAGTAAATGTCGCTAAAGGAACATATCGAGTAATTATTATTGCAATAATTCCCTGTAACGAAAAACTCTCAAACCGAACCGAACTAAATTCTTCTGCATACATTTGTATTTGTTTTTCTTTATTTTTTTGCCTTTTAACTCAAAAATAATTGCTACAAGAGTAAACAAAAAACAAGTCAATAGTAACGACATCCTACGAGCAAAGTTTGAAACTTACACATGATTTCTCTATGTGTATAAACTTATTGGTAAGATGCATTAAAAATTACTTGAAAATTCAAACTTTGTGAAATTATATTTTTTTTCACTGAAAACAATATGATGGCGGTCAAAATTTCTAAAGTGTGAGAGAAATCTCTCTCTCTTTTACCGAAAAGTAAGCGAACCCTTTTTGTGTTAAATCTTGACCAAAGTCAAGTTTGAATTTCTTGTGGAAACAAAAAGTGTTTACCTACATTAAATTGTATTTTGAAAAAAAAGTTGTTTAAAAACATCAATCAAATGCATTCCAAACAGTTTTATTGCCTTTCGTAAATCGTTCACCAATTTCTTATATATTTCGATGTTTGTTTGTAGAGTAGTATAACTGTATTTATTTTTCGTTCAGCTCTCAGTACACGAACGCTTTTTGGGGTAAAGTAAACGTATGAATACGAATACAAACTGTTTGATTTTTGAACGCGAACAAAGCTACATATTTATTATTCTATGGATGACGGTTAGAACAAAATAGGTGTATTGTTACCGATTTGTCGAGCAAAAAATTGCTACGAAAATGAAATTGAAAAAACTTTAGGAAATCTAAAATTTTAAAGATACATTTGATTTTTTATCGGTGAAAAGATGATTTTAGGGATTTAGAACGAAATATTCTGTTAAAGTACCTAGGCTGGCTGATGATGATGGATTTAATAACCGACTTTAAAAAAAAATATCAATAAATAAAACAATATTTTTTATTAAGATTTATTGTCGACGCATGTGACTTTGATGTCGCAGAAAAGTCTGTCAATTTGACGTAATTTTGAGTCAACGCGTTGAACAGTTGAGTTGTTGTATAGTCAAGATAATGATACCTATTCGTTTTTGTCATCGATGTGCAAACTGCCAAACTTTTTTGTAATTTAGGTAAAAATGTTTTTCCTGGAATTATAGGTATCGTCGTAAGAAACTTGAAAATACTTGTTTCATCATCATCATCGGCTCGACAACCGGGGTCCGGTCCTGGCCTCCTTCAACAAGTCTCTCCACCTATCCCGGTCTCGAGCCGACGCCATCCAGTTGCGCACCCCAAGGCTCCGGGCGTCCTGGTCTACGCCATCTCTCTAGCGCAAGCATGGTCTACCACGCTGTCGTCTGCCATAGAATGTACCACAAAGAGCTTTCCGAGCAGGTTCCTCTTCGCTCATGCGAGCTAGGTGCCCTGCCCACCGAAGTCTACCGAGCCTAATTTTTGTCACGATATCTGCTTCAAGGTAGATTGCGTACAATTCATGATTGTACCGTCTCCGGAATCGTCCTTCCTCACATATGGGGCCAACAATTCTCCTTAAGACTTTTCTCTCGAATGCGGCTAAGAGGTCAGAGTGCCTTTTGCTAAGCACCCAAGTCTCGGATCCATATGTGAGTACTGGCAGGACCATGGTCCTGTACAGCAGTAGTTTTGAAGTTATGGTGAGATTTCTGGATTTGAAGAGCTTTGACAGACTGTAGTAGGCTCTGTTGGATTTGAGAAGCCGCCCGCGTATTTCTTCTTCTATATTGTTATCGGCTGCTACTATTGACCCAAGGTATTTAAAGGATTGCACCACTTCAAATTCGTGCTCCGCTACCTTGATTGTTTGACCAACTGTTCCTCTCGCATTCGACGCAACCATGTACTTTGTCTTACCTTCACTAATGTGCAGCCCCAGATTTTGTGCCGCCTGCTCGATCTGGATGAAGGAATCGTGTACAGCTTGCTCGGTTCTTCCGATGATGCCGATGTCGTCTGCGTAAGCCAGTATCTGGCTGGACCAGGTTGAAGAGGAGGCAGGCCAAACCATCCCCTTGTCGGAGTCCATTAAAGATGTTGATTGGTCTGGATAGCAATCCGGCTATTTTTACTTGGCTTGTTACGTTGGTCATGGTCAAGCTACATAGTCGTGTCAATTTATTTGGGATGCCGAATTCTCTCATGGCTTTGTAAAGTTCTACCCTGGCTATGCTATCATAGGCGGCCTTAAAGTCTATAAACAGGTGGTATGTTGGGATGTTAAATTCTAGACATTTTTCCATCGCCTGCCTTAGGGTAAAGATCTGATCAGTTGTTGATTTGCCTGGAATGAAACCACACTGATATTGTCCGATGATGGTTTTAGCGTATGGGGTTATCCGGTCTTGTAGGATAGAGGAGAGTATCTTATAGGCGGTACTCAACAACGTGATACCTCTATAGTTGCTGCACGTTGTGACATCTCCTTTCTTATGTATGGGGCATATTATACCTTTTCGCCAGTCTTCTGGCATTTCTTCATGCTCCCACACGTGCACTATAATATCATGAATTGCCTGACGTAGAGCTGGCCCACCGTGTTGAAATAATTCGGCTGGTATACCATCAGCTCCCGGGGCTTTGTTTTTCTTTAGCCGGTCTATAGCCTTCTCAACCTCTTCTATGCTTGGTGACGGCAACATAGGATATTCGTCTTGAAGCAGTGGAGCCTCCACTTCTGCAGTGAGTTGACCATTTAGCAATTCATTAAATTACACTTCCCATCGCTCCAGTATGCTTTGTGGATCGGTGATCAGATTTCCCTCTCCGTCCTTGCAGTATGTGCAGCGTGGTGTGTACTGCGTCATGTTTCGGACGGATTGGTAGAACTTCCGCGCCTGGTGCGGACCTCGCTCTCGGCTTTTTTCTATTTCACAGATTAAGTTCTTCTCCCAGGCTGATTTTTTCTGTCTGAAGCCGTTTTTCTATTCTTCTGAGCTCTTTATATTCTTCTTCGCGTGCCCGCGTTCTATGAGATTGTTGCATTGCTCGGTAGGCAACATTCTTACGTTCAGTCGCTAGCTTGCATTCATCATCAAACCAGTCGTTCCGATTTCTACGACTGCTGCCTAAGATGGAGTTGGCAGTACTAATGACAGTATTCTTAAGGCGTGTCCACTTCTCATCTACGCCCAGCATACTGGCCCCAGGACTTACTCTCCCTAAATCAAGCGATTCTAGGGCGAGTCCTTACGCATTACCAAAGGTGTTACTGGCATTTTCATTGCGCAGGGCAGCCGTGTTGATTCGAACTTGATCGGCGGATGCAATACGTCTTCGCAAGGCAATCCGCCCTCGGAAGACCATACCAACAAGATAGTGATCCGAGTCGATATTGGCGCCTCGGTACGTTCGTACCGTCATCAAGTTCGAGTAGTGGCGACGGTCTATCAACACGTGGTCTATTTGGTTACGAGTGACTCCATCAGGTGATACCCAGTTGGCTTTGTAGATATCTTTTCGCGGGAACCTGGTACTCGCAACGACCATGTTTTTCGATGCTGCCAATTCTAAGACTCGAAGTCCATTGTCATTAGTGTTCTCATGCAAACTATGGGTTCTCATGCAAACTTGTTTGCATTCTTGAAATTGCTATATCTGAGGCAAATTTTTGCGCAAGTAAAATTTTCAATTGAACAATTACTTCTTTTTAAAATGCAGATATTAATTTATATTCACGCAAAAATTATTGTACAAAAAATTTGCAAAGTTATTTATCGATGAGTAATAATTACGGTGACCAATCGTCATGTATATTCCGGGACAGTCCTGCAGCCTGTCACGGGTTTTTATTTAGGATATACATTACGTACAAATGTCATGTATAAATTCATGTCCCAAATTTGTCCCGTATTTGCATATTAATTTTTAATATTATGTATATTATTATTATTATTCAAACATTTTATTATTTGACAGAACTCAAAGTTTCGAGTCAATATATAAAAGTGTAAAGTGAAAGAAGACTAACTGTGTTTTTACGTACATAAAAATTCAATCAATAAATTGTTAAAGTTGTACGTTTTTATGAGGACTGATTTAGTTTAGTTGTTCAGCAAATAACAGTAAATAAGCGTAATAACCCTTACTATAAGTTATAGCAAAAGTATTTGAGCCATTTTCGAGGAAATTTGGAAAAACTTAGACTGTTTAATGGGAGATAAATCAAATTCGTCGTCCACAACCAAAAAATACCGAAGAAGTACTTCACGTTTAAAGAAAATCACTCAAAACATTGCTATAGATCCAGTGAACAGACAACCGCAAATTCGCAAATATGCACATATGAACATGAAACATCAGTTTTGCTTAGTGCCTCGAATTTTTCTTGCCCTTTTGAGCAAATAAAAATAAATGTTTTGAGTTATGATTCTGCCTCTGGTAACTTAATGTTTACTTGCGATTATAGGTACTATAAGCCAAGTTATGCATTCGTGCAAAAAAAAAAAACAGTTTTGAGATAACAATCAAACATGACATTACGATGATAGAGAAGATGAAAAAAGTGGATCAGGAAATTCTGTCTGTCTGTTTGTCTGTCAGTCTGGTTGTATCTGTAGAATTGATGTTAATGATCATTATCAACTTTCTCATATACTCTCTTTCTCTTTGGTTCAGCGCTATACACATAACTTTAATAAATCAGTTCTTGCCTAAACCTCAAAATTGTTTCATTGATAATATCTACATGGCGACGAGGATAATTATTTTTTTTGAATAAAATATAAAAATATATAAAAAATAAAATTTTCTATGAATAAATATAATGTTAAAAAATGGGTTTTTTTCTGTTTTGCTGTGGCACCCTTTAACTGTAATATTTTGGATGTGTGTTTTAACTTAATTGGTCTTTTTTTGCGAAGATTTTGCAACCAACTTAATGAAACTTTGAAAATTAACATATTTTTCTTGAAGTTAAACGTAAAAAAATACACTTTTTAATGATAATATTTTGTGTAGTAAGTTGTCTCAAATAGCAATTTTCAAATTTTCATGAAATTCTGTCCACAATCATCAAAAATATGACTATTTTAGTTAAAGCAACCAAAGTGTGTAGTTTTTTGAAACACCCTTTAAGAAAGTAAACAACAGTACTTACTGAAACATCTTGGATTTACTGGAAATAATATAATCAACCTCTTTGCTGATGAGTGTCATAGCCTATATGTATGCATGCATATATATGCCATATTTTTTTTTTTATGTTTTTGGCTTTGTCCCGTTCCAATTGTTTAAGTCATTTGCGAACTCGCATCGGTGTTTTTTTTTCAGTTTCTCCAAACACATAGCGTTTGGATTGTTGTGAATATTTAATGGCAGCTTTAGTGAAGAATGAGCTGTTCGTCCACCATCTAACAAAGTTGCAGCAATGTCAGAGGATGCAACAGCTAATGCAATTCTTTTTTGTGACCGTATCTTTGCAAGTATTAATGACACTAAAAATGTCTTACCGGTCATCTTCCATTAATTGAAGTTCACGGCATGCATCTTGATAGGTATTAAATATTCGACCATTAACTGTTCGCAAAAATTCAAAAGATGTTGGTCCAGGATTGGTCTTTTTTGCGGAGATTTTGCTACCAACTTAATGAAACTTTGAAAATTAACATATTTTTCTTGAAGTTAAAAGTAAAAAAATGTTTTTTAATTTTTTCATACACCCTTTAATGATAATATTTTGAATGTGTAGTAAGTTGTCTCAAATCGCAATTTTCAAAGTTTCATGAAATTCTGTCCACAATCATCAAAAATATGACTATTTTAGTTAAGCAACCAAAGTGTGTAGTTTTTTGAAACACTCTTTAAGAAAATAAATAACAGTACTTACTGAAACATCTTGGATTTACTGGAAATAATATAATCAACTTCTTTGCTGATGAGTGTCATATGCATATATGTATGCATATATATGTCATATTTTTTTTTTATGTTTTTGGATTTGTGCCGTTCAAGCAAAATCACTGGATTCCAATTGCTTGAGTCATTTGCCAGTTTCTCCAAACACTTTTAAATATTTATTGGATTATTAAATCTTAAAATGTCATTTTTCAATTTCACCAACCATTTTCATTTTTAAAAGGGCCAATAAACTAAAGTCCCATTTTGTTCCAAATAAATTTTAAAGGCGTCTTAAAAATGCAAGACAAAGAAAACGTTAATATTTTTCGATTGATATGCTCTCCTCTCGCTTGCTCTAATGAAGAGAGTCATGAGTGGTGAATAAAAATCCGGGGTTGGCTTCAAGTTTCCTCTTTTTTAAAAATTCACCTCCTTAAATCGGTTAAATAGTTTCGGTATTCATCGTGTGCAACAACGTGACGCTTGCTTTATATATAATAAATAATGATTATAGTTTTAAATATATAGGTGCTTTTTTTAGAATGTTTGATTTTATTGCGAGTATTATCAATCAAATTAAAGGTTAAATTTATGATTTTTGCATGACTTTGTAGATGTAATGTAGGTATGTAATGTACATGTAGGTATCAACGCACTTTTGATTAATTTTTGTATCTGACGTACCTGGGTGGGAGATTTTATATTTATCTCCCACTTTGATTTGATAAATCTGCTTCTTCAACGGGTTGATGAATCTTTTGTCCTCCTGGATTGGAACTTCTGGGATGATTTAAGATATACATACCGATACCGATATTCACGTTTGATGTTTTTGTGAAAAATGTCAATATTGTCTATGTCTTTTGTTTCGGGCACTTTTTAATCGATTGTCACTTGTTGGTATATAGTTTAAACCAATTTATTAATAGTGAAAATGCACTTTTTATTTTTCTATTGTCCGAACCGAGTTGGTCGCCAAAATGGACGGCTTAACACTATAGTTTTCACCGTGCAACTTAAAACCTCTACTGCCTCGCAGAACGATCTGGTTGCTTCAAATTACGAACTAAACTTGGATTTTTTCAACTAATGAATTTACTAACAATGTCAACTATGTGACCCAAAACAAACCAAACTATTGTTCCGACAAAAATTAATAAAAACGACAGAGTTGTTGCACCAATGGTGGTTTAAATTGAACTTTTTTATTTAAAGCTTTTTCTTAGGTTTATATACTTTAATCTTTAACGGATTATTAGTTTGTTGTACAGCTTTAAATTTAGGATTACTATAAAATACGAAAATAATAATTTATGGCGCGAAGATTCAAATAAATGATAAATAGATCCTTGACGCGAAATTCAAATTAGACAATTTTATGATCAAAGGCTCCACTTAATGTAGCGTTAGCTAAAATGAGGACGACAGATACCGTTGTTTTTCACGTCCTTAATGCATTAGTCGTTTTGTTTCATTTCGTTTCGAGAATGCAGAGTTTCGACGTTCTACGACGTTTGAGATTTGTATACGACTTTGTAACAAGGGGTATAACGACACTGAGTTGTCGAAAACGACAATTTAAATGCCGATTAGATCTCGTCGTATTTGAGTCTATTTTTTTTTTTTTTTACACAGATCTATTTTCAAATGGAGCTTAAAGCAAGCATCAACATATGAAAGAAAGATTTGCCAACACATATAATGTGTCCCACTGGCTCATCACTTAGTGCAGGTGTTAGTTGTTAGTAAGCACAATGGTACAAAAACAAAAACACATGCACATAAATACAACATAAATACAATATTACAATACAACACAGAAACAATTATGATCGTGGAGCACTGGTTCTAAAGAGAGTTTTTAAATTATTTCTATTTAAACTAAAGTCTATCAGGCTCTCATTAAAGTTATATAACTTACTCATCCGTGTGAGAGGCTCATGCATGCCATAATTAGTTCTGTGGAGTTCAACGTTCAAAAGTTCAGATCTTCGCAGGTGGTAAGACCCTCCGCGCTAGCTTAAGCCAATAGAAATAGAAGCTAACAGGTCCGAAGCATCAATTTGTCCGCTGACAAGTTGATGAAGAAAAATTAAATCATTATTCACCCTTCGTTGGTATAAAGATTGAATGTAAAAGCTGTATCCGATGTTCATAAGGTGGCAGATTATAAGGATCGGCCCAAGGAAGGCCTTTAAGAGCAAAACGAATAAACTTATGCTGCACTGATTCTATACGGTTCTTATGGATTTCATAAAAAGGAGTCCATACTTGAGGCATATTCTAGATGAGGCCTAAAGTAGCAGTTGTATAATGAGAGAGTGACGTACGGATCGTTAAATTCTCTTGCCCACCGTTTTATGAATCCAAGCATAGAGTTCGCTTTATTTACCATAAAATTAATATGTTCAGAAAATTCTAGATTAGCACTAAAATTTACACCTAAGTCTTTGAAACTAACCACCCGACTGATTTTATTTTGAGATATACAGTATTCAAAGAAACTTGGTGATCTTTTGAAAAGGTAATTGTTTGGCATTTTTTAGGGTTAAGAGTTAACCCGTTTTTATAACACCATACACTGAAACTATTGACATCAGCCTGCAGAAGATTGTGGTCATTAGGAGTTTTGATTGTTTTAAAAATTTTCATATCATCTGCAAATATGAGAATCTCACTAAAGCGTATACAAGATAAAACGTCATTTATAGCAAGAATGAATAAGATTGGGCCCAAATGACTTCCCTGGGGTACGCCTGAATGGGCAAAGAAAGTATTTGAAAGGGAGTTTCTAAATTTGACCTGGTAAGATCTATTTTCAAGGTACGATTTGATCCACGAAATAAAAAGAGTAGGGAAACCGTACGCTTGGAGTTTAAAAACAATAATATAATGGCTGAGTTGGTCAAATGCTTTAGAAAAATCTGTGTATATGCAATCAACTTCATTACCTTTTTCTAATGCATTTGAACAATTATGCAAGAAGGTAAGAAGGTTTGTAACAGTAGACCTTTTCTGCACAAAGCATTGTTGCTGTTTACAAATAATGTTTTTACCAAAAAATGAAAGGCTTTCACATACGACCTGTTCAAAAAGCTTTGGAACACATGACAATTTAGAAATGAGTCTATAGTTATTAATGTCAAATTTGTCACCCTTTTTAAAAACAGGAGTGAGAAATGATTTCTTCCAGAAGGACGGAAATTTTCCAGCTTTTAGAGAAAGCTCAAACAAAAATTGCAAGGGCTGCACTAATTTACCACTACATTTTTTCAAAACAATTGGGGGTAAACCGTCAGGGCCATAAGAGTAATCGTCATTTAAGGATGACAAAAAATGCAAAACTCTATCTTGTTTCACAGGGATATTGTTAAAATTAACTTGCGGGTAGCTGTTCACGTCTTTAAAAAAATCTATATCAACACTTCTATGAGTATCAACAAATGAGTTAAGAAAATTATTTGCAGACGCGTTGCAAATATCACTGGGATTTTGTACGGAAGTGTTCTCATATAAAAAACTTGCGGGGAAGCCATCCAAATTTTTTTTCGAGTTAACAAAATGCCAAAAACTTTTAGGGTCCTGTTTTAAAGAAGCCCCCATTTCGTTAAAGTAATTGTTGTACAACAATTTTGAAAGACTTTTAAATTCTTCAAATAAGGCAATATATTGTTCGAAAATTATTGGAGAGAGGGTTTTTATATAAGCTTTCCATACTTTATTTCTCTTGTTTCGAAGAGATTTTAGCTCTTGTGTGTACCAAGGGTGACAAAAATTAGTGTTTTTAGATATTTTTGTGGGTGCACAATTATTTCTACAGCAACTGTTTATATTATAGAACTCAGTTACTGCATCGTCAATATTTTTAAAATCGTATATATTTCTAATATTCGATCTACTTATAACATCGGAAAGCAACTGAAAATTTGACTTTCGAAAGTCAAAAACAAATGAACAATCTTGAGAATTACAGTTTTCGAGAGGATGGTTGCTCAAATCAAAAAATATATCCAAGGGTGGATGGTAATGGTCTATATTAGTAATTCCAGAACTAGATTCCTGAACAACAGTACTAATAGCGTCAGAAGAAAATACCAAATCGAGTACTCGATTCTTAGAGTTTCTAATACAGTTAACTTGCTGTAAGTCAGTAGAACTAATACCATCTAGAGAGAGAAGCTCTGTTTGTGAAGATGTTAATGAGGCTTCTTGAAATGATCCATCATCCGAAGGAACCCATTCTATATGGGGTTAATTGAAATCCCCGAGAAGTAGAATATTGCTGTTGGAGCAAGACAAGTCAATGATAAAGTCTAAGGCCAAAACAAGTTCATTAAACTTGTTCACAAAAGAAAGATGTCATGTGAAAAAGCTTGAGAATTAGTATAAATATTTGCAGTTTTGCTGCGAAGCCCTCTGACATTTTGATAAAAGAGGGTAATCCTTTTTAGTTTTTTGGCGAAGATTTCTTAGGAATAACGCACTTACTTCTTTTACTTCTCACGGTAACAAACTCTTTTATAAGCGCTTCAGAAGGCCAGTTTTTAGTATTAATGATAGATTCGAAAAATGCCGGGTGAGCAACAATTTTGAAGGATGAGACAAAACTATTTACCTTACTAATTTTGGTACAATTAACTGATGCATTGTTCGGAATGCATTTGTTAGAGACCAAATGGGAAACAAGATCATGAACACTTATATCTGTACTAAGGCGAGAAATAAATATTGATTTAGGCTTAGGGACGGCCTCAATAGGACGAGGACAAGGCTCTGTTATTACAATATGATTTGATATAGGTTCACAATCATTGTCAGCCACCGTATTAACAGCAATAGTTAAAGTCGGACTGACATGAGACGAACTAGATGCGCCTGAATCAATAAGACTATTAGAGTTGCTCCTTAAATTGGTTCGTTTTGGAGGGGGACTTGAATTCTTAACCACCGATGAATTTTCTCGTATCGTTTTATTTCCTCTTTTTGCAACAAAGTCGCGATCAGATAGTGCTGAAGAAGAAGTTCTAGTTGATAAATCTGGTTCAGCTGATGGAACGGAAATAGAAGCAGGTTGTTGGATCAAGTCATCAGTTGATGTTTCGATATTGATCATATCGTTGCAAGGGGAAAATGTAGTTACATTTGACACTGCAGTGTTAAAGTTTGTCAGCAAGTCATTGAACCCTTTAGAGATCTTTAAAATGTTTTCTTTAAAAGAATTCATTTTGAAGGAGAGCTGAGAAAGTGATATCTTACGGCAGTAGGTACAATACCAAAAGGCAATATCAGAATTTATTACTTTATCAAGAAATCCATTGGTAGAACCAACGCATTTAGCATAGTAAAGATTACCACAAGGTCCAAAACAGGTAAAGAGACGACTATTACTTGATTCATCAGGACAGGCTTTTGCAGAGCAAACCATTATGAAAAAATTGATACGAAATAAAATATATACAAAGAAAGAAAAAAAAAAAAAATAAGAAAAAACATTTATAATGAAAGAAATAAAAAAAAAAGATTTGAAATTGCTGGGAAACGAACCAGAGCTAACAAAGATCTGCAACATTACATTTTTTTTTTTTTTTACATTTTAATTCATTTTTTATTTTTTCATTTCCTTATATCTATCTTAATGCTAGACAAAAAATCTTAAACAACTAGCTTACATATTAACTTAACTAACTTACTGGCCCCATGTAGGCGCTCTAAATTAAACTATGACTATACTTAAAAAAATGTCTTTCGACCAAAAATAACTTATTATTAGAATTCATGATTACTTAAAACTAACGAGAAAATTATTAAAAAGAAACTCATTATCTATATCATTTTTGTTTTGAGAATTTTTTGACTTGCTTAACTAAGTCCTTTCTGTCCCGAAGGGGCACAGCTCTACTGAACCGCAGACGCTCTGCTCCGTCCCGATCGTAAAGAAGTCGCCGATCCACAGTCCTACGGCTGACGTGGTAGATTAACGGAACCGCCAATCTATCCTGTATCAGCCCACGACTGTCTAAAAAGAGGAATGTCTCGGGCGGGATGAAACCGTTAAGACATACACTTTCACTATACTCATCATTGGGGTAGTAAGCCCCAAAAATAAGTCCATTGGTCGAGGCCATCGCTCTTGCAATGTGACCCCGAATCAGCTTGATTAAAAAGTTATCTATCCTGTTTATATTGGCCCTGATGTATAGAACCTCGTTGGCATAGTAATGTGTGTACTCCGACTCTGGTGTTCTGTGTAATCCAAGGCAGCGTCTAAGAAACTGCCTCTCAAACACCCGAATCTTTTCCATTTGAGATGGGTTAACGTTAAACCACACAGGGCACCCATAGGCAATCATTGGCCGGATAAGGGCCATGTAGCAAATCACCTTTACTCTGCTGTCAAGGCGGCTGCTATAAAACAACCGTCTTGTCAACCCAAAGGCTCCCCTAGCTCTGGCCAGAGCAGCATCTACATGTCGATTGAAATATAGATACTGATCTAGCCAGATGCCAAGGTACTTTACCACATCTTTACTCGCCAGTGGATGTCCACTTGTTCCAACGATCACGAGATTTCTCCAGTTCTTTCTTGTATCCCTAGAAGCCCTAGACAACGGGGTTCTAAACAGGATAGTTTCTGATTTCTGAAAGTTAATTTTTAACTTCCAGTCATCACAATATCGCTGAATCTTGTCGAAGTCACGCTGCAGAAGAATTCTGATGACTTCAACTTTTGGACCCGTTCTGTACGCTACAAGATCATCGGCATACGCAATTGAATGAGTTAGACTACCTATCAGATCGCTGGTGTAAATACTAAAAAGAATCGGTGAGTTCACAGCTCCTTGCTGTAGACCATTTTTAATATCAAAAGTTGTGGTAGAAGTTACATTGCCATTTTTGACAACAAACTTTCTACCAGTGAGCATGTCATGAAGCATATATAACAGTGGTTTACTTATGCCAAATCTAGATAGCTTCAGATAAAGACCCTCTAACCATACGGTGTCGAAAGCTTTCTCTAAATCAACCAGAACGGGACCCGTGCATTGATTTTTCGTTTTGTTCCATTGAACATCAGAAACTAACTTAGACGCGGCATGAATAGTGTCATGCCCCACCTTAAAGCCAAACTGATTATCTGGAATAATATTTTTGTCCTCAGCCCACTTGAACAGAGCTCTATTTAGAATCTTTTCGAATACCTTACTGATACTTGGAAGAAGACTTATCGACCGAAGATTTGCCGGATTGGAGCTGTCCTTTCCCTTTTTGGGGAGAAGATGGACCGCAGCTGTCTTCCAACTCACTGGATAATATGCATTATTCAATGTGTTGTTGAACAGTGTGGTATAAATGTCTATGGCTTCCTCAGGGAGATGTCGTAACACAATGTTGGGTATACCATCGACCCCCGCAGATTTCTTTTTCTTTAATGTTTGAAAAATTAACTGAAGTTCTACCTTCGAAATTAACAATGAACTGGGTCCATTTCGCTCGGCGATGGTGGCGTTTGCCAAATTTTCGTCATTGAACACGGTGAAACCGGTATTCTCAGATCGCCATTGCGTTATGTTATTTCCAAGGTAGAAGTTGTGTAGTAAGGCTCTGTTCTCCAGGTCATGATTCGGACGAATGCTAGCATTCACCTTATACACTTGCTGGAAAGCAGCCCCTAGAGCTTCACCATTTCCTGAGGATCTTCTATCATAAAAAAGTTATCATCGAAAACGGCACCCTCCGGATCTATTCCCGCAATCGTAAGTACGTCTTCGTTATCTATTGTCCTCTGAAGTTTAAGACATGGAAGTTCGTTTTGATCATTTCTTCTAAATATCTTATTTATTTGGGGAAACATACTAGGGTCGCTGGAATTAACGGCCCGAATTCTGTTATTCCAATATAAATTAATAGACAATCTATAATTTTGTTTAATCAGAACATTAATGTTTTTGATCGACGACTTCAATGTCCTTATCTCCAGATCACGTGTGTCCGTGAAACGTCTGTACAGAAGTTTCAATCTAGTCAGCAGTCCACTTTTTTGTCGGTGTAGTGCGTCGATTGTCGCGTTCTTGTATAAACCAGTAGGGTCTTGTTCCTTATATTTTGGGATTTTTATGTCAATTGTTCGTTTTATTGTTGTATTCATTTGATTTAGGTACCTGTCAATCTCGACGTTCGTCAGGTTCCTGTCATTTGGTGGAGAAATGTCATCGGAACGTATTTCTCTTGCCAAGGAGTTGGAGAATCGTGGCCAGCGCGTCTTACTGAAATTGTAAGAGTGCGCAGGCACATACTCATCCAACTCCAAAAGTTCGCTCGGGAGCTGTATTACGGCGGCAAGTCCGCAGTGGTCACTGTCGTATTCAATCGCTCGTAAACAGTTTTTTGTATGTTGACCTACAGTATCAGTTATTATCAGTCTTGAGTCAAGCAGGAGTAGATCCAGAAAACTACCACTCCTCGGAAAAGACGATCTATCTGTAGCCAGAAGGTCGATCCAACACTCAACACTGTATCGACCCATCCAAATAAAAAGATGGTTCCCTCTAGGATTTTGTACTTGATTTCCGCAATCTACATGTTTGGCGTTCAAGTCCCCTGCCATGAGATAATAATTCTCATCCAAGTTTAATCTTAAGCACTCGTAAAGTTTTTCGAGCTCTGCGATAAAATTAGCTGGCTGAGGTGCGTCAGGTGCGTACACCGCGATTGCGTACATTCTTTTCCCCTGCTGGAGAGGAATGCAAACGATGCAAGCTTCTAGCAGCCCAAATCTTCGCTTTTCACTATTATATATAACTTTATGTTTAAT
This sequence comes from Baccha elongata, assembly GCA_951217065.1. Lineage (NCBI taxonomy): Eukaryota > Metazoa > Arthropoda > Insecta > Diptera > Syrphidae > Baccha > Baccha elongata. The sequence continues at coordinate 80,117,448 of OX578274.1, forward strand.
GCCCTTTCGTATGAAGATTGCGACCCCACCCCCTTGAGAGGAGTTGGGCCGATCCCTTCGCTTTTGGGTGTAAGAAATTGCGGGATTGACGGAAGTTGATGTCTGGCGTACTTCAGGGTCTCACCTCTACTGTCTTCTTTTGGTCTTTGTTTTTTTTCATTTCCTGAAACTTCGGACATCCCCGATAGTTTGCGGGGTGCCCGGAGCCTCGGCAAAGTGCACATTTTAACTGGGTCCTGTCTTCGACCCTATCTTTCCCGAGTTTACATTCCCCTATCTTGTGGGAGTCTCCACACTTGACGCAAACTGGATCCATACCACAGTTAGCTGCGACGTGGCCGTACCCTTGGCAGTTCATGCATTGAAGCATGTCTCTCTGTCTATTTAATTTTTCCCATCTTACAATTTGGTAGTTTAGGACGGTTATACTCCTTAAACCACTCAACTTGCTTTGGGGCGAGAGCTGAACGAGGAAGGATGGTAAATTCCGTTTCTTCCGTCTGGCCTTAACTGTGAAAAACGGTCTGACCCAGATAAAATCGAGATCATCGCTCGCCACTTGACGGAGCTCAGCTAAGAGCGCCTGCGGATCCGTAGAGGATTCTATACCCTTCAGGAGAACTGTTTGCAGCTTTTCTTCCTTCGGGGTGAAACTGTAGAATTCTGTCTTCGTTTGTGACAAAAGATCTTTAACTTTTTTATAATGCTCGACCGAAGAGCAATGAATAGCGTGTCGGTCTGCGTTCAATCTTTTAATAATAAAATTATTGCCTATGGCCGACTTACATAGTTCTATAGTATCTTTTAATTCTATTTTATAAGTATTAATTGGTGGCACCTTACCTTTTTTTGCTTTTGGCTGTTGCTGATGTTGCTGCTGCTGTTGTGACTGCTGCTGTTGTATCTGCTGCGGTTGTTGTTGCTGTTGTATTTTCTGCTGCTGTTGTTGCTTCTGTATCTTTTGTTGCTGTAGTGGTTGTTGTGCTTGTTGTTGTATTTGCTTTTGTTGCTGATGTTGTTGTTGTATCTGTTGTTGTTGTTGTTGTTGTTGCTGTTGTTGTAGCGGTTGCTGTTGCTGTTGCTGTTGTTGTTGTTGTTGCTTTTTTTTTGTTGCTTTGCTTGCGGTTGATGATGCTGTTGCTGGGGCTGCAGTTGCTGCGCCTGCTGCTTCTTTTTGTGCAGAATTTCCGGAAGTGGTTGTTGTTGCTTGAGGGACTGCTGCTTTTGTTCAGCTTTTTGTTGCTCTTGGAGCGTTTTTTGTCTTTTGCTTTCAAGAGCAACTAGGCGCTCTTTTTCCCTACGCGCTTCTTGTTTTTCTTTCAGTGCTCTTACCATTGCCATAAGTGCAGAGATTTGCTCTGTCAGCGATTCTATTTTTTCTTCCTCAGTTTCTGATTCTGGAGGTGAAAGATCTACTAACTCGGCACTCACGTAGTGCCCCTCACCTTCTACGGACATGTAAGCAATGTCTTCGGCATCTGCCGCAGCGACGTTTTGCTCATCTGTCTTCTTGTAGGTCTCGTTGACGGCCCCTTTGGCGACCTCATAGTCAGCTTCTCCTGCTATTTCGTCGTCCGCCTCTGCCTCGTCATCGTAATCCTCGTAGGAGGAGCTTTCAACCTGTCTGTGCATTTTAGCTTGAGCCGATGCCTTAGCCAACTTCGCTCTTGTGCTCCTGTCAGGGCGGTTTACAAGATGGGGCTTGTATCTAATGATACCGGCACGTGTCGGTGTTGATGACTTGCCTTTTGGAAGGCTTGATGTTGTTGCAGTTGCTAAGCTGCTTTTATTGGCCTCGGCACGAGCCGATGACTTAGTCGTTGTTGTTGCTATAGTTATAGCTGTTGATGTTTGAGCATTGGAAGGGCCCGCTATATTAGCATTTGCCGTTGCATCACCTTATGCTCCGGCAGCTTCTCTTGTTGTTGGGGGATCATCTTTCGATGTCCCCGTTGGCTTTACCATCTGTATTTGTTGTTCCTCTTTGTTTTTGTTCACCTTTTCCCAGAACTTATTTTAAAAAAGCCCTGACCAGGGTGGGGCTCGAACACACGACCCTCCACTTCGTCGTCGTTCACGCTACCCACTAGGCTAACTTGCCTTTTAATTTTACTTGGCAAATGGCCACTAAATTGTGCATTGAGTGCACTTAAACTATTAATGAATTTAATTCAATTGAACACACTTTTAAATTATTTTTTTTTATACTGAGAAAGTCGTCAACGCGTCTGTACACTTTCACAGCTGAAGATCGACTGAGTCAAGTAGCAACTTTTTTTCTAGCAACCAATTGTACCACCTGATACCTTATACTAGGTATGTCGATTTAAATGTATTTAAACTATACAATTTCTGAGAAAATATCAAAAAAGCTCAAAGTAATGGCAAAATTAAGGTTTGTTAAACAAAGACACAAAGGACCATGGGTCCTGCCAGTACTCACATATGGATCCGAGACTTGGGTGCTTAGCAAAAGGCACTCTGACCTCTTAGCCGCGTTCGAGAGAAAAGTCTTAAGGAGAATTGTTGGCCCCATATGTGAGGAAGGACGATTCCGGAGACGGTACAATCATGAATTGTACGCAATCTACCTTGAAGCAGATATCGTGACAAAAATTAGGCTCGGTAGACTTCGGTGGGCAGGGCACCTAGCTCGCATGAGCGAAGAGGAACCTGCTCGGAAAGTTCTTTGTGGTACATTCTATGGCAGACGACAGCGTGGTAGACCATGCTTGCGCTGGAGAGATGGCGTAGACCAGGACGCCCGGAGCCTTGTCCAAAAAATAATTTAATATGCAATATTTTAAACAAAAAAGATATAAGTTTACAGAGCAATCAAAATACACAACAAGCACGATAGAACCAGTGCTGCCAGTTAACGAAAAAATTGCCCCTCGGCGAAATGCATGCGGGAGATAGACCCCCTTCCTATAATAAAATATGCTAGTATTTTGTTCCTATACAAGATCCCATGTCCCCATACATTTTTTAACTTGAACAGTGAATGGTGGCTAAACCCACCACAGCAGGGTTGGCAGGATTCCACATTAATTATCACATTTGTTGGAAGATGATATTAAGGCTAATTATTTTCGTTATCAAAAGACGTAAGTATTTTTGTCGCTGGCTCTCTGTCTATATTCTTAGTAGTTAAAAAAAAATAAACAATAAAAAGGCTAAAAATAGCCAAATTGAATATTATTGAGTGGAGTTTTTTCGGCTCGATCGATTTGAATTAAATTTTTAGAAATCTTACGATTACGATCTTCGGATGTCTAGAACCGGAGCTATGACCAAATATGTCACTCACATGGTCGTTAATGTCTTAGTAGCTTAGAAGTAAATAATGTGCTTTCTATTCAGACAATTTGAATAAACATCTTAGGCTCATTTGCAGGAAACTTTTTTGACATTACTAATATATAAATTTCTATAGTACAATCATGGAGCAGCGCCATCTTAAGAAACTTGTGAACCGCACATTCGGAGGTTCTTACATTTACTAAGTCTCTATTCTGTTACCCTAACAATAGTCGCCAACAAAACAAAATAACAATATTTAATGTATTTTATTGGCTGTAAAATTCATATTTCCTTGACAAGAGTCGTAAACAAAACAAAAATCACATGTTGTCAGAGTAACAAAATAGGCAACTAGTAAATGCACGAACATAAAAATATGTTATTCACAAATTTCTTTAAATGGCCAGGCGGTTATTATTCAGCATGAAAATACTATAGAAATGTATATACAATGCTGATACATACAAATTTTCTTACAAAATTTGTTTTCTTTTCATTTGGAAGACATTGTAATATCGTTAGCTATTGCTGGTTCATACTTTAGAAATTAATGTTTTTCGCAATTGGCAATGTTATGTTCTTTGCTTTCGAGTTGGCAATCCAAAACATTTGTACATTTATACACCAACCAAAACGAATAGAAATATTGTTTATTATCAAGATACAATTTAGCACTTAAATAAAATAAAGAAATTTAATTTCACATTAAACACATGTTTTTTCTTGGGCGCAGCAACGAGTGTCGGGTACCGGTAATATAACGCACAATATAACAAAATCAAAGTTTTTTTTAACAAAATCAAAATTATTTAACAAAACACTATTTTCAACAGATAATTTGGAAACAGGGCTACGCATTTTTCAAACAATCAAAAGCGTAGAGTTGGCTTCTGCCACAACAATTAATTAATACAATGAATCTAAATTACTACCCTATACAGGGTGTCCCGCAACTCAACGTCAAGCGGGTACCGGGTGATAGGGTAGGTTATACCCGTATTGCAAATAGTAAGAACAAAAAATTATCTCGCTGGGTTACGTAATAATAGCAATATTTAGGAAAATTATGAAAATCGATACCCATGGCCACATTTTTATGTACTGTGTCACAAATTTTGATATTTTTCAGTGATTTTTTTTCTACGTAATCCTTAATAACTATGCTACTGAATGCAATCTCGAAATCCAAAATAAATATTGCAAGTTTTGCAAGAAAAATTAAGTTTGACTGAGTCATTTTTCAAAAAAAATTTGTAAGCAAATTTTAACACATCATAAAAAAAAATTTCGGACCTACCCACTCCAAGTTATTTAAAAAGTTGGTCCATTTTGTCAAATTTTCAAAATAGTTCAACATTTTCCACTTGCTGCTTCCATAATCATGTTACCAACATTAAAACCATTTTCGAGCAAGTAAAATTTGATTTTTTTTTTTAAATAGGAATGTATTATACCTTATTGATGTAGGACTCCAGTAAGCCATTTCCTTAAAATATTATTCAAGCTGCTCAAGTAGTTAACATACTAAAAGTCCTGATCCCTGAGAGGTTATCCGGAGGATAACGGTGTTTTGTACGGGAAGGACAGGAGTATAAAGTCCTAAAAAAGGGGCTTTTGGGGAATTACGCTTATACCACGGAAATAGTGCGTCGTAGTTTTTAAGAATAAACAAAAGCCCATCGAATTTTGTAGAATTTTTATTATGACCACTTTTATCCGAAAATCAACCGTTTCCGAGATACACGCACGCAAGGGAGAAAAAATACAAAAACGGTTGATATTAGAAAAAAAGTGATCATAACAAAAAATGTACAACATTCGATGGGCTTTTGTTTATTCTTAGAAAAAAGTTCGCTACGAGAAACTATTATCGTGGTATAAGCGTAAGTCCCCAAAAGGGGCCCCTTTTGGGGGCTTTATACTCCTCGCCCTCCTCCGGATAACCCCCCAAGGATCAGGACTTTTAGTATGTTAACTACTTGAGTAGCTTGAACAATATTTTAAGGGAATAGCTTACTGGAGTCCTACATCAATAAGGTATAATACGTTCCTATTTAAAAAAAAATTAAATTTTACTTGCTCGAAAATGGTTTAAATGTTGGTAACATGATTATGGAAGCAGCAAGTGGCAAGTGTTGAACTATTTTGAAAACTTGATAAAATGGGCCAGTTTTGTACATAATTTGCCGTGGGTAGTTTCCTATATTTTTTTTAAATATGATGTGTTAAAGTTTGCTTACAAAATTTGTTTGAAAAATGGCTCAGTCAAACTTCATTTTTCTTGCGAAACTTACAATATTTATTTTGAATTTCGAGATTGCATCCAGTAGCATAATTGTGGATTTTGGATGAAATCTTATTCTTCCTTCGGCTTATTTGGTCATTAGTAGTGACAATGAAACAAAGTTTACATTGATTCTCCCAACGTTTCGACAGAGATTTCTGTCCTCTTCAGGGGATCTTTATTAACACATAATGAAATAAGATATAATTAGAACATGTAAGCACACAGTCGTTTAATAATTATAAAACTTACTTTAAAACAGATGAAAAAAATTAAAATAAACAATCATACATTTAAAAAAAAACAAAATTATTTAAAATTTAAATAATTAAATAAAACAAAAAAAAAAACAATTGATTTAAATGAAAAAAACAAACAATTTTTATATAAAGCACTTCGACTGACGAAGTATTGTCGAATGAATGTTATATTTTGTTGTTGCAGCAAACTAGAGAGCAGTAGACGGATGAAATGTTGTGAGTGTCTTGTTTCCTATTCATGTTATTTTTCGTGTTCAGAATGTGAAGTGTTTCCAGAGTATACCTTTTTGAGGCGTGTTTCTCAGATTGAAGGATTTTTACACATTCGAAATCGGGTTTATGGCCTTTTTCAATGCTGTGTGTAGCAAGGGCTGTTTTTTCAGAGCTGTTAGATTTTAAATCTGATTTATGGTTGGCCATTCGTTGTTTTAAAAACTGTTTGGTAGTTCCCACATATCACAGATTGCACGTTTCGCTTTCGTTGCCCAGGCAGTTAATCTTGTAGATGACGTCCGTCCGTTTGTCCTTTTCCGGTTTTGCTTTGAGTTGAGTGAAGAGAGGCGCTAATGTGTTGTGTGATTTGTAAGCTATTTGGATATCCTGAATTTTTGGTGATATGATTTCTCTAAAGTTTTCAGCAAGCTTCGGAACGTACACCATACTTTTGTAAAATCCAATTTCAGCTACAGCTTTATTATCTCCAACAGTTTTGTTTTTTTGTTGGAGTATTAAACCTCTAATAAGCTCTCCTGGGTAACCATTATCGACAAGGATTTGAGTGACAATTTTCTCATTGGCAGAGTGAAACTGCTTGTCACTCAACGAAAAGACTTTGTGGAAAAGATTAGAAGCGGTGTTAATGATGATATGCCTGGCTTGATTTGAACGATGATTGACAAGTCGTCCCGATGCTGTCGGTTTTTGATGCCAATTAAACAATAAACGACTGTCGTGTCGATGGATTTTGACATCTAAAAATGTAATTGTCCTGTTTTCTTCGTTTTCAGTAGTAAACTGGATTTTTTGGTGGAATGTATTAAGTAGACGTAATGTCTCATCTATTTTGCGGTAGTCGATTACCACAAAAATATCATCTACATACTTAGACAAAAAACGAGGTTTATCGATCTTACTGAAAGTTTCATCAAGCAGATAATCAAGTACCAAGTCTGCAATGGTTGGCGATAGCGGGTTACCCATTGGCATGCCATGATTTTGATTTTGATTGATTGATTTTTGATTTATTAACTGATTTAAAAGAGTACAATTTACAATGGTAATATATACAAAAATCCTTAAGCATGGCTTAAAGCCGTCTGCCTGATTGACATAAGTTTACCAGTAAGTAGTTAATATTTAATATATAATTAATTCACAAAAACAAAAAAGTAAAATATATACAGGTGTTTTTTTTTTTTTTTTTTTTTTTTTTTTTTTTTTTTTTTTTTAAGCATGCCATGAATTTGCTTATAAATGTTATTATTATATTGCAAATAATTATTTTCTTTCAGACAAAAGTCAAGGATTTCGAGAAATTTGTTTTGTTTTAATTTGGTATTTGGTTGTATTGTATCCCATCTCTTCTTAACATATGTTGACAACATATACGGCACAGGTTCCTTCTATATATGGTTTGCCAAAAATACACAAACAAAATATTCCTCTTCGACCGATCACTTCCTCTATGAATTTGCCTTGCTATGAGTTAGCTAAGTATGTAGGTAAAATTTTACAGTCAGCGACGAAGAATTCTATATATTCTGTTAAAAACTCGTTTGAGTTTTTAGAAAAAGCTAAGCTGGTAGAATTATCAGAAAATGATGTGTTAGCGTCGTTTGATGTGGTATCTCTTTTTACCAACATACCAGTACATCTTGCCACAAGTATTGTTAAGAAGAGATGGGATACAATACAACCAAATACCAAATTAACACAAAACAAATTTCTCGAAATCCTTGACTTTTGTCTGAAAGAAAATAATTATTTGCAATATAATAATAACATTTATAAGCAAATTCATGGCATGCCAATAGATAACCCGCTATCGCCAACCATTGCAGACTTGGTACTTGATCATCTGCTTGATGAAACTTTCAGTAAGATCGATAAACCTCGTTTTTTGTCTAAGTATGTAGATGATATTTTTGTGGTAATCGACTACCGCAAAATAGATGAGACATTACGTCTACTTAATACATTCCACCAAAAAATCCAGTTTACTACTGAAAACGAAGAAAACAGGACAATTACATTTTTAGATGTCAAAATCCATCGACACGATAGTCGTTTATTGTTTAATTGGCATCAAAAACCGGCAGCATCGGGACGACTTGTCAATTATCGTTCAAATCAAGCCAGGCATATCATCATTAACACCGCTTCTAATCTTATCCACAAAGTCTTTTCGTTGAGTGACAAGCAGTTTCACTCTGCCAATGAGAAAATTGTCACTCAAATCCTTGTCGATAATGGTTACCCAGGAGAGCTTATTAGAGGTTTAATACTCCAACAAAAAAACAAAACTGTTGGAGATAATAAAGCTGTAGCTGAAATTGGATTTTACAAAAGTATGGTGTACGTTCCGAAGCTTGCTGAAAACTTTAGAGAAATCATATCACCAAAAATTCAGGATATCCAAATAGCTTACAAATCACACAACATATTAGCGCCTCTCTTCACTCAACTCAAAGCAAAACCGGAAAAGGACAAACAGACGGACGTCATCTACAAGATTAACTGCCTGGGCAACGAAAGCGAAACGTGCAATCTGTGATATGTGGGAATTACCAAACAGTTTTTAAAACAACGAATGGCCAACCATAAATCAGATTTAAAATCTAACAGCTCTGAAAAAACAGCCCTTGCTACACACAGCATTGAAAAAGGCCATTAACCCGATTTCGAATGTGTAAAAATCCTTCAATCTGAGAAACACGGCTCAAAAAGGTATACTCTGGAAACACTTCAAATTCTGAACACGAAAAATAACATGAATAGGAAACAAGACACTCACAACATTTCATCCGTCTACTGCTGCTCTCTAGTTTGCTGCAACAACAAAGTATAACATTCATTCGACAATACTTCGTCAGTCGAAGTGCTTTATATAAAAATTTTTTGTTTTTTCATTTAAATCAATTGTTTTTTTTTTTATTTAATTATTTAAATTTTAAATAATTTTGTTTTTTTTAAATGTATGATTTTTTATTTTAATTTTTTTAATCTGTTTTAAAGTAAGTTGTATAATTATTAAACGACTGTGTGCTTACATGTTCTAATTATATCTTATTTCATTATGTGTTAATACAGATCCCCTGAAGAGGACAGAAATCTCTGTCGAAACGTTGGGAAAATCAATGTAAACTTTGTTTCATTGTCACTACTAATGACCAAATAAGCCGAAGGAAGAATAAGATTTCATCCAAAATCCACAATTATAATCTAAATTGGCCAAAACAAATTTCAAATCCAGTAGCATGGTTATTAAGGATTACATAGAAAAAAAATCACTGAAAAATATCAAAATTTGTGACCACAGTACACAGTAATGTGGCCCTGGGTATCGATTTTCATAATTTTTCTAAATATTGCTATTATTACGTAACCCAGCGAGATATTTTTTTTCCCTTACTATTTGCATTACGGGTATAACCTACCCTATCACCCGGTACACGCTTGACGTTGAGTTGCGGGACACCCTGTATAAAGTGATTTTTTTTGGGTATCATAATCCCCAAAAAAAAAATCCCCATTGGACGAAATCTCCAAAGACATATGATTTTGAAGGACCAAATCCCAATAGGGAGAGAAGCCCAATTGACAAAATCCCCAATAAAAAATCGCCACAAAATCTCAAAAAAATCCCCAACAAGTTTTAACTTGCGTTTATAGGTATAGTCCATTCATTTTAGGGTTTAACCTAGAAATGTGAGATAATAAGCTGAAAACTCGTATACACCTTCTTATTGGCGTTCTAAAAGTTGTCTACAAAGTCAACAAAAATTTCGTGTCTGCATAAGTTATTTAAGGTCAAAGGTCACGAAAATCAGTTTTTTGGGAATATCTCGGTTCCCATGGCTCCAATGATGTTAGCATCCATTGCAAAATCACAGAACATAAAAATTCAACCAAATTTGTAATATACATTTTTTCATACGATCAACCGTTTTTCAGATGGGGGCGTAGAGTTCTGCAATACATACTAATCTACGCGCCAGCTCATGTCACGTGTGCCGTTATATATCCCCTCAGTTTTGTCAAAGGGCTTTGTTAAGCACCCATAGGGGTATAAATCAACTTGGGTCACATGGTCCAAATCATGGTCGTTTGGCCGCCATTTTAAAAAATTGCCGCCAAATTGAGGGTTTTTCGGTTTAAAGATATTTCCGCATCCAGTGGTCCGATTTTCATTTTTGAAGAATCATTTTATTTGCATTTTAAAGCCAAACAAATTTTATCAGACAAAGTTTTTGCTTAATCAAGACTTCCTGAGATATTTCAGACAAAAATAATTATTATTATTTCTCATTTCTAGGTTGACCCCTTGTTTGCCTGTACTATACTTGTTTAATAATAATTACTTACTAAATCAAGCATTAGTAAGAAAGAAAAAGTTAAGAGATAATAAACAAACATGTCATTTCTCAGATAACTTGCCAACAGAGCAAGTTTGTGCGATGCAGTCGTGCCCTTTAATTTGTGTAGCTTAAGTTGATGCAGTTAATAAATTATAGTTATTATTTGACACATTTTAGTTCAGTATGTGTTACCAGATTCATTTAGTCTTTGTTTCTCCTTCCGTTCTGACTAAACGTGTAAAATGGAATTATTTAAATCGAACAAATGCGGTAAGGCTACAGCTATCATTTTCATTCAAAGGACATTTTAAGATCGTGTTGTGTTAAAAAAAAAAGTATTTTTTGTAAAGCATTCATTTTTTTGTAGAAGTGTTTTTTTTTTATGTAGAAGTTTTTTCATATATTTTGTTTCATACTTTTTGTTTAATAAAAGAAAATAAATTATTGAAAATCATACTTTTTTATTTAACTAAAAAAGAGATATTAATCAATATTAAAAAAAGTATGAGGAATATGCGTGAATCAAGCAAAAACATCCCCAAGAGAAAATTCCAAAATAAGCAGTGAAAGTATATTTTGGGGTTTCCTCTTAGGGATTTCGTCCTTTTGGGGATTTCGGTTTTGCTCCATTTTTTCATGGGGATTTTGTCCTTGGGGATTTTCTTTTTGGGATTAGGTCTTTTGGGCAAGCATCACCAACAAATTTTTTTGGGCCAATCAATAAATTCCGGCAAACAAATTTAGGTGTCCGCTACATTTGCCGTGCCAGCTTCACACACGTTTAAGAAAACAATATGTAGCAAAAATATTTAATTTTATCGTTTCTATCTATTTTTTCTTAGCTTACAAATGTTGGAATCAACATCAATTCAATATCGTTCAGTACCCTTACCATGGAGTCTGATAAATTTATTTGCGTGCGAGAAAAGGTCAATGAAACCGCACAAGTTGTTATCATCGATATGAACGACTCGAGCAATCCAACGCGTCGTCCAATTTCAGCCGATTCGGCTATTATGAATCCAGCGAGTAAAGTAATTGCCCTTAAAGGTAACTGCAACCCTTACACTTTTATAGGAATGTTATCTCTAATAAATATTTTTTTAATCAATAACAGCGCAAAAAACTTTACAAATTTTCAATATCGAGATGAAATCGAAAATGAAAGCTCATACGATGACGGAAGATGTAGTGTTCTGGAAGTGGATCTCTTTAAATACATTAGCATTGGTTACGGAAACATCAGTATATCATTGGTCGATGGAGGGCGATTCTACTCCAGTCAAGATGTTCGATAGACATTCCTCTTTGAATGGTTGCCAAATCATTAATTACCGCTGTAATTCATCACAACAATGGCTCCTTTTGGTGGGTATATCTGCACTACAACATCGAGTTGCCGGTGCAATGCAATTATATTCAGTAGAACGTAAAGTTTCACAAGCTATTGAAGGTAAGTTTTTACATTTAACTAGTTAATTGTACAGTTCAAACATAAGTCGATTTTTAAAAATCAATTTGCTCTTTTCTTTGTTCGCTCAAAAAGCGAAACACACATTGGGTGTTGTGAATATTTATTATATCTTGAATAATAAATACGCCATCTTTTACAAACATAAAATTATATTTATTAATATGAAAACTATAACACTAAGAAAAACTATTACAGGATGACACATTCTAGAAATTAAATTATTGTATGAAAAATCAATGCATATGTGATTAAATACTTTTTTTATAACTACAGGTTATTTTGAACAATTGAATGTGTATCGAAAAACACCACTTATTAAAAGGCATACATCTCAAGTACGAAATCGGGCAGGAGGGCGTCTGTTCCTGACTGATCTTCTGATTTCTTGTTGAGCTAAAGGTTGATGACTATCAGTATATGGAACTGAATTCGGTTGAGGAACGGTTTGAGGAAGAATGGGTCCGTCAAGAACCTGATAAGGTTTGCTTGGTCTTGGAACATCGAAGCTCTGGGTAGGTCCAAATGACACGGATTTCTTTTTTACCAGTGTAATTTGAAGTTGGTTGATGTGTCGTTTGATTATACGACCAATGTCAAGATTAATAAGGTAGTGCCGCTTACCAAGTTTCTTCTTTACTTCTCCAAACTGCCATTTGTTGAAAATTTTTACTTGAACCCTCTGCCCCACTTGTAATAAACGTGAAGGTTTAAATAGCATCAATGCGTATCCTGAGTTTCCTATGTAGGTAAAGTTCAGCAGGTGATTTTCCACAGTAAAGAGGTGTGGCATGATAACGTAGAAGTATGTATATATTTTGTCTTGAATTGGATTCCTATCGTTTGCGAGAGCTTTTAGTCGATGTTTGAGGGTTTGAATATTTCTTTCGGCAAGTCCGTTTGTTGCAGGATGTTCAGGTGCAATAAATTTTTGAAACATTCCGTGACTTGAACAAAAAGAATAGAATTGTTCACTTTTGAAAATTGAATCATTGTCGGATACCATGACTTGAGGATATCCATGAAATGAGAAAATATTTGCAAGCTTTTGAATGGTACTTGAACTTGAGGGCACGTCTTTGGTTACCCTAATTTCAGCCCATTTTGATTTGGCATCTATGCAAACAAGAAAATAATGATTTTGAAACGGTCCAGCGTAGTTAATATGCACTCGTTCCCAGTTGTCTTGAGGTGGATCCCACGGGTGCACTGGAGCTTTTGGTGGATTTGATCTATTGACTGCACAGTTTTCGCAATTTCTTACTAACCGCTCGATGTCTTTATCAATATTATGCCAATATACGTATCGTCGGGCAAGTTGTTTCATCTTAGTGATACCCAAGTGAGTTTCACGAAGTTCAAAGAATTTTTGAACGCAGGGATTGTGGAATAAGTATTCTGTCTTTTCGGAAAATAATACCATCTTTGAGTGTTAAGTCCGAATCTGTTGATTTGTTTTGTAAGTCATTTGTAGTTTTTTGAAGCTCAGCATCTTTTTCTGTTTCTTCTTTGATGATTTGAGCTGTGATTTCATTGCTTGAAATTTGGAATATTGTTTCAGCATAAAAAGTGTTTACTTCATCACCAATTATTTGGTCAGTTGAAATTTTAATATGTTGAACTGGTGCACGATACAAACAGTCAACATTCTGGTTCGCTTCGCCTGGTTTGAATTTGATAGAATAATTGAACCCGGATAAAAAGGAAGCATATCTGAGAAGTCGAGCTGAGGTCATCTGGGGTAAGGCTTTGTGAGGATGTAAAATTCTTGATAAGGTTTGATTATCTGTGACAAGTAGAAAATGTCTACCGAAAAGATATTTGTAAAAATGAGTGACACCAAAAATTATCGCAAGGGCTTCACGATCTAACTGGCTTTAATTTTGTTCAGATTTCGTTAGAGAACGGGAAGCGTATGCAATCGGGTTTTCAAGTCCGTTTAGAGTGTGACTCAACACAGCAGCTATTCTATAAGGACTGGCATCTGTAGTTAGTACGACTGGTAAGTTAGGATTGAATGGCATAAGTACTCGTTCGCTTCACATTTTTAAGACCAAAACCATTTTTGTCCTTTCTTAAGAAGACAACGAAGAGCATGAGACATAATTGAAAAATCTGGAATGAACCGAGAGTAGTATGTAACAAGTCCAAGAAATTGTTGTACTTCATCTGGATTCGAAGGAGGACGCATATCCTGTATAGCGCGTATTTTCTCTGGAGATTTGCAAATTTTGTTGAACTCGATTACATGTCCCAAATATTCAATCTTTTCCAATAAAAATGAACATTTCTTCTTATTGACGTGCAGGTCATATTTATTGAGCTTGTTTAGACATGCCACAAGATTTTGAAGACATTCATGGCGTGAAGGACCATGCACAATTATGTCATCGAAGTAAGCTTCTACGCCTTGAAGTCCTTTAAGAATTTGACATAGTATTCTGTTGAAATCTGATGGTGCGGTTTTTCTGTGTGTTGAAATTGTTTGACTTCGAATAAATTTACTATTTCATTTTCGATAGATTCAATCTTGTATAGTCCATATTGTTCGGTTGAATTACTTGAACAATCTTCGGCATTGATGGCATTTGTCGGATGGTTGGAGTAAGAGTTTCTATTTTGCGATAAAAGAGTTGAAAGACATACCTTAGAAACATGGCCGTCTCTTTTGCAAGAGCTACACCTGAGTTGAGATTTGTCCGTCCGGCAATTTGAAATCTTGTGATTGTTTCGTCTGCATCTTAAGCAACAGTTTTCTATTCCCAAGGCTTTGTAATTGATGTTTTGAGATTTTGAACTGGAACGACCGTATGACTTCTGAGTGTTATTTGATCTTGAACTTGATTGACTCTTCATGTGTGTCTTGTTTCTTGAGGTGGACATTTTATTGTAATCTGTACTGGAAGTTCTTGAAATTTGTCTAAATTCTTTGCTTTCGATTCTTGAAGCTTCGAGAGCAGTTGCTTTGAGAAGAATATCATCGAATGTTGTCTTGTCTGACTGCAAAATTTGCTCACGTAGCCAATCATCTCTTAGGTCACGGATGAACTGAGCGCGGAGAAAAATCTCAGACACGGACACAGTTTTCTTGCACTGACATGTAATACTGAATTCACAATTGGCAATGTTTCTCTGTAGCGAGGAAACAAAATCAGCAGTTTTTAGCTTCGTCTGTAACATTTTTCATGTTGCAATAATTTTCGAAACGTTCTAGATAATTCGAAAATTTTTCTTTTTCAGCATCGTAATTTTCAAACGGATGAATATTTGAATGAGTTGAAGGCGCTTGCAATTGTGCAACCAGTTGAGTAATCTTTGCCTGTTGATCTGGAAAAGCTTGCAGAATTTGTTGAAGCTGTGTTGCATCCATTTTGAATTTGAAAATTGATAGCTAATGCAATTCAAGTATTGAATGCTAAATGTTGAAATCTTGAATCTTTAAGATCTTCTTCACTCGTCGCCAAATTATTATATCTTGAATAATAAATACGCCATCTTTTACAAACATAAAATTATTTTTATTAATATGAAAACTATAACACTAAGAAAAACTATTAACGAATGACACATTCTAGAAATTAAATTATTGTATGAAAAATCAATGCATTTGTGATTAAATATTTTTTTTATAACTACAGTTTATTTTGAACAATTGAATGTGTATTGAAAAACACCACAATATTATAGCGACATTTTTATACTTTATGACTATGTTGAAATTTTACTCACATTGGTTGGTTTGCAGTGAGTCAAAGGTTGTCAATTCGTAACCCCCATCTTCCGCGTAAAAAAATGGAAAACGGAAAATTGTTTTAATGTATTGTAACGTGTTATTATACGTTTTCATCTCTCATAAAGTGTAAACACATCTTTGATTGCTTTCAAATCGGTATTAGCCCTGTTCCTTTTAAGGTGGCAAAGTACTAATGAGTACTTTACTAGCGATTCTAAATGGAACGTTTCGTTAGTAGCAATCTACTACTGATTTGTACAATTTAGTGTATGGATGTAGACAGTCTCAACGTATACCTTTTGGTCACACATTCCGTCCTTGTATTTGAAATTTTTGTTTTGTTTATTTCTCAATCATTAGCTGCTTTTCCGATAAACAATAATTGTAAGGTATGTTTATAATGTTTTGAGCACTATTTTATGTATTTATTTTGTTTTTATTAATAAAAATGAAAAAAAAACTAAACGCTGCCATCTGGCGGTTTCTAGATGCGTAACTACTCTGCTTATCTCCTCGCGCTTGAGAGCATGTGTAGATTGTAGTACTAGATTACTACTCGTTAGTACTTTGCCACCTAACACAGTGTTTCCACGAGCAAGATTTCATAGATTACCATCTGTCACTTTCAATAGAAAGAAAGATGTCAAGAATGCTATAAAATGTATGGTGGGCATTTGATAGCTTACTATTTCATACTATTTCAGTCTAAATACCTAAATACAAAGAAAACGAAAAGTCAATATGAAAATGACAGCTCATAGAATACTATCTATAGCATGCTATGAGCTGAGTAATATATTGCAAGAAATTTTTCGTAGAATACTATTTGCGGTCTCCATAGGCAATTTAATAGAATGCTATCTTGCCTTCTATGAAATCTAGATCGTGGAGACACCGTGTAAAAAGAACATCTACTAAATCTCTACATCTACTACATTGCCTACTTTCACGATCCACAGATCATCATCCACAATGAATTTCACTGGGAAATTTTTTGAAGTCCGGCTTATAATTCTTCAACTATGCATTCTGTTACTTCAACCATCTTTAACTAAATTCAATTTGTGACAATTTGGGTCATAATTAGGCTCTCTAGGTATAATAGGTACCGAGATACAACATTTCAAAAATATGAAATTTTTAATAAAAAAAATTGTTTTATGCTTTAACAATGTATGTGGTGATTTTTATTTCAATAATAATAATGTGTTGATTCTTAATTTGTAAATATTGACATTGACTTTTAATACAGAACAATATAAAACAACAGACCGCCAGATCGCCAACCGTCGAACCTTACTCGCGTAACTCAATTTTAAGACTCTCCTCGCACTCAGTCATCCAGCCAGTCATTTCCTCAAATCAAGTCCCACAGGTACATTCTTGTCATCAGGCGATACCAGCCCCACGCCTTTGTTAGCCAGCTAACCAACCAGCCGACTCCGCACATTCCAGCGACCAAGCCAATCCAAACAAGTACTCGTCTTGCCATCTCGTTATCGTTTCTCGGAATGTGTGGGGTTCTTGACTCTATTTAAACGACACACAAACTAGGTCACAATTCGTTTGTGATATAATTTGTGTGTCGTCGCGTCATCGTTGCATTGTTCTTCATTAATTGTATCCCAAACGGGATGCAATATGATCGTCGCTATCGCTGGGCTAAATGACTGGATGACTGTTTGCATTCTGATTAATATGATAATATGATAATATGATGCGTCGGCGGTCTGTAAGTAGTTTATTTCGTTAATGATTCATATAATAACGATACTTAAAAATACTTAGCTTAATCTATCGTTCCTACACTCGGCCATCCTAGAAAATCGACTGCCCTCAGTCGCTCATTGGGTCATTTCTATCTTCCTCGCTTTGATCTTCGTCATCGCTTCTCGGCCATGGCTTCATGTAGTCGGCGGATGTACTCGTTACGTTAGGTCCTTCATGCTGGCCCACTTTTCTTACGTCATATCTCTCGTTTCGTTTTACTTTTATTACTTCGTAGGGCCCCAAGAAATTGGAATGAAATTTAAGTCCGGTTCCGAATTGCGTCCTTTTAATCGCCACCAGCTCGTTCAGGTGATACTCTCTAGCGGTTTTCCTCCTCTTGTTGAACGTTCTTTAATTTTCTTCTTGAATTTTTCTTATCTCTTCTTTCGCTGCTTTTCTTGTTTCGTCGCGATTTATTTCGAACTCATCTTATATTATTTCCTCCAGTAGCTTCTGCATCTCAAAGTCTTCTGCTCGCCTCATCACTGTCCCAAACATCAGCTGGAATGGACTCCTTTTTGTACTCCGTGACACGGTTGAGTTTATTATCTGTTGTATTTTTCGGACGTGTTGATACCACTTGCTAGGTTCAGCTATCGTGACTCTCGACAGCACCTCAATGATGATTCGGTTGATTTGTTCGACTTGGCCGTTTCCTCGTGGAACTCCTGTAGTTGTCAGAATGTGTTGTATCCCCACCCGGTTGCAGTATTCCTTAAACGTATTTGCCGTGAACGCGGCACCTCTATCTGAGACTATGCGGACTGGATTCCCGAATATTTCGCTCTGCGTCTCTAGTCGCTTTATGGCTTCTTCGCTCTTCGTTGTTTTTACAGGGTAAATCCAAGAGAACTTCGTAAATGCGTCGACCACTACAAAGAGATAATTGTAAAATTTGTTAGTCGACGGTAATGGACCCAAATGATCTATATGGAAAGTATGTAGCGACACGTCACTCTTTTCGATAGTGTGAAGAAATCCTTCCGCTCGTCCACTCTTTTTTGCCACCAAAATGCACGCCACGCAGTTTGTTATCACATTCTCGATACACCCCATCAGTTTTGGTATATAATAATCCTGTTTGACTATTGCCTCCACCTTTCGCGACCCTATGTGTCCTTGTATGTGAACGTTGCGTATGATCTCCTTCTGCATGACTTTCGGCACCACCAACAAGTGAGCTCCCTCGTTGAACTTATACAGCAATCCACTTCTTACTTCGTAATCCTTGTATGTTCCGGCTGCTGCAATTACATTGAAAATTAATTGGCAAAACTCATCTTTACCTTGTGCAGCTTTAATCTGATGGATCAGACTTTCTTCTATTCGCATCACAACTGGGTACCTGCTTAGGGCATCCACGTGTTGCATTGCTGTCCCCGCCCTATGTATCACCTTCATCGTGTACTCCTGCAGCATGATGGCCCACCTGGCTACACGGGGGCATAGATCTTTCTTCTTCATCGAAGCTTCAAACGCCTTACAATCTGTCACCACCGTGAACTCCAATTTCAGTATATACACTCTTAGCTTGCTTAGGCACTTTATGATGGCTAGTACCTCTAGTTCGTAGCTAGTATACTTCCGCTCCTGTGCGGTCGTCTTGAAGCTCATAAAAAATGTTGCGTGGTATTGGTTGTTTTCATGTTTTTGGAGTACCACACCTCCATAGCCAACAATACTCGCATCTGTGTGTAACTCCGTGGGCAACTGGGGATTAAACAACTTCAACACTGGATCCCTGCAAAGATCAAATTTTAAATCATTAAAGGCTGTCATTTCTTTTTCTTTAAATTCAAATTTGGTGTCTTTTCGGATAAGGGTTCAGCTATTTCGGAGTAACCCTGCACAAACTTCCTGAAAAAGCCTGTTAATCCCAAAAAACTTTGTACCTGTTTTACGCTCGTTGGTACTGGCAATTTTTGTACCGCTTTTACCTTTTCTTGCGATGGTTTAATACCTCCATTTCCTATTACGTGTCCAAGAAATTCCACTGATTTTGATAGAAAATTACATTTCTCCCAGTTAATCTTCAATCCGTACTCCTCAGCTACCTTTAACACCACTTCCAACTTCTTCAGCGCCTCGTCTTCATTGTTTGCAAAAATGATTATATCATCTACATAAATCAGCAAATATCCACGAAGAACTAATTCACGGAAAATTTTATTAATAAACCTTTGAAATGCAGCTGGCGAGTTACATAATCCGAACGGCACCTTCTTAAATTCGTATTGTCCATCTGGCGTTACAAATGCTGTGTATTTTCTGCTTTCCTTTTCTACGTCCACGTGAAAGAATCCATTCCTTAGATCTAGAGTTATAAAAACTTTGGCATCGGGCATCGGCTCGAATACCTCCTCCATCACTGTCATCGGGAACCTGTCTTTTATCATCTTTTTATTAAGCTCACGATAATCTATACACAATCTGTAGGATCCATCTTTTTTCTTGACCAACACTATAGGACTGGCATACTCCGATCTGCTTGGCACTATGATGTCTTCTTCCAGCCATTCCTGTACTTGTTGATTTACTGCCTCTCTTTCCAGTGGTGCCAATCATCTGGCTTTTCTGTATACCGGTATTTCGTCCATTAACACGATCCCCATCTCAATACATGACTTTGCTTTCTTGGATTCCACTATGTGATTCACGATATCTCGATATTCTTCGTTACCTACTTGTAACTTCGTTTCACAATCCTCGTCGCCAGCACACTCAATATTAAATACGTCATTTTCTTTGAGTTCGTATCTCTTTTCCGGTTCCTCCTTTTCGAAGCTTACGTTCTTTACACTCTTTATCTTACCTTGACTCATGATTAACTCCACATTTCGTAGAAAATCCTTTCCCAATAAAATTTCATCTGGAATCCATCTGTCGGGTACCACCTGAAAACGAATCCAATGGCTGTCTTCTTCAATTTGTATTTTTACCAAGCATGATCCTAACGTCGCCCGTGGCCTGTTCCCAAATCCCTTCAGCGTCATACCAGATTTTTCGAGGTGTGTTTTCTTCATTTTTCTTTGTAGCGTTTCATGTATGACGGACACATCACTTCCACTGTCTATAAACGCGTGATATGGCTTACCTTCTACTTGTATCGCTAAGTGACTTCCGTCCGACTCAATGCGATTAACGTGACTTATACCTCTGGACGTTGACGGAGATTCATTCTTTACCGGGCAATTGGATGAAATATGTCCGAACTGATTACAATTAAAACAACGCGTACCTTTTAATTTATCTGGACAGTTAATTGCTAGACGTGATAACGACCCGCAATTATGACATCGTCTCGCTGGTCCGAATGAATGTACAGGCACTGTTCTTGCCGGAGGTGCAGGTCTAATATTATTATTTCTGTACAAGTTCTGTGCCGGCATACCTTTTTTCATTTGTTTGTAGCATTCCAGCTTTTTCTTTAATTCTTCCAGGTTCGTTGCTTCGTAGAGTATGGTCTTATTCTGCACCGAATCGGGGATTCCGTTTCTTATGTATTCCACCAATGATGCCTCATCGATGGTTCCTTCGTTTGCGAGTTGCTGCATAGAATACAAATATTCCAGCAGGGTTTCAGAGGGTTTCTTCTTACGTGTCTCTAAGGCCCGGTGTATATCTATTCCAGTCCTAGCAGTTCTAAATTCCCCTTCTAGAATGATCTTCATCGCTGCGTAGTTTGATATACCCGATCTTGCTTCCACCGCAAGTTTTGCCGCTCCTTTCAGCAGCCGTTTCGAATATAAAAATTTCTGGATATCGTTCCATTTGCATATCGTCGCAATTTCTTCAAAATCCTTAATCCACGTTTCAAGTTTTTTCCCTGATTCGCCTGAAAAATGTTCGAGGGAATCTTCTACGTCCCGAAACACGAAATTGTTTTCGTTCAACATGCTTTCGTCTTTTTCTTGCTCCTGAGGTGTGATTTCCTTAACTTCGTTCTCGTTTAGTGATTCTACTTCAGTTTCACTGTCTGTGCTCGTTTTTTCTGCGTCGCCGTCCGTGATGACCTCTTCTATATTTATGTCTTTATACTTTCGACGTATTCTATCCACCAGGTCCGCCTTCACGTTATATCGGTACGATAAACCTTTTTTCTTCAGAAAATTTTGTAGCACCCGCGTCGTCAAATTTAATAATTCATCAAATTTATCCATCCAATGAACGTCGTCTTTCAGCTTTTCGTTTCCGTATACAAACTTAACTCACGTCTTAACTCGTAACTATTTAATCTTTGTCTTCGTTACGTTTTATTTAATAAAAAAAAAATTCTTAACTTTGTTTTCGTAACGTTTTATTAAAAAAAAAATTCTTAACTTTGTCTTCGTAACGTTTTATATTCTTCTTTTTCAAACACAACACTCGTTTCTTAACTCTTTACAATCGTATCAAACAACTTTTCATCACTCTTTTCTTCACAGTCTTACCATAACATATTTCAATCTTAACACTTTTCAAGTTCTCTTCGTTTTAGAAATAACAACGTACCGCACTTCGTAACTATTCCAACTTTTCCTTCGTAACTTTTTCTTTTATACTGTACCCAAATCAATAAATCAATAAAACAATTAAATCGTGGTTAATCCCGGTTGAGCCCCCAAATGTGGTGATTTTTATTTCAATAATAATAATGTGTTGATTCTTAATTTGTAAATATTGACATTGACTTTTAATACAGAACAATATAAAACAACAGACCGCCAGATCGCCAACCGTCGAACCTTACTCGCGTAACTCAATTTTAAGACTCTCCTCGCACTCAGTCATCCAGCCAGTCATTCCCTCAAATCAAGTCCCACAGGTACATTCTTGTCATCAGGCGATACCAGCCCCACGCCTTTGTTAGCCAGCTAACCAACCAGCCGACTCCGCACATTCCAGCGACCAAGCCAATCCAAACAAGTACTCGTCTTGCCATCTCGTTATCGTTTCTCGGAATGTGTGGGGTTCTTGACTCTATTTAAACGACACACAAACTAGGTCACAATTCGTTTGTGATATAATTTGTGTGTCGTCGCGTCATCGTTGCATTGTTCTTCATTAATTGTATCCCAAACGGGATGCAATATGATCGTCGCTATCGCTGGGCTAAATGACTGGATGACTGTTTGCATTCTGATTAATATGATAATATGATAATATGATGCGTCGGCGGTCTGTAAGTAGTTTATTTCGTTAATGATTCATATAATAACGATACTTAAAAATACTTAGCTTAATCTATCGTTCCTACATGTATGTAGTCTAATATCCCACAGAGGAACTGTTCTGAACCCATACACAGGTACTAGCTTGTAGCGAATTTAATTAGCCTTTACTAGAGCAAAGAAACACATATACATATGTGTGCAATAGTTTGCGAGAAAATGGCCAATAACATAAGGGGGTATTGCCCTCCATACAGCGGTAATATGACCTAGCATGGGTGTTCCAATAATGTTTTTTTTTTAGTTTTTTGCATTTTTTACTTTTGTATGTTGTCTTGTATGGTCCTAGTAGTATGTACTTAATTTTGCAGTTTTGAACGACCACCGCTTACTGAAGAAGGGGGGAAACTGAAAGATTTCCAGATTTTTCTCGGAATCCCGTCAAAGTCGCCAGACTATGTATCTTAGAGGTGTGACAACATTACCATTCTTTAACTTCATTAAATTATGTTAATTCAAGTCCTTAGTGATCTTTGTAGGTGTAATACGGGTCGAGATACAACCGCTCAAAAACATGCAATTTAAAAAAAAAAGTATTTGTTCATGTTTGCACCCTAATTTAGCAAGATGCACTGTTCAGCATATCAGATTGTAGCAAATTTAAGCACCTTTCTTTTAATTACAGAAATACATCAGTGGATGTAATACTTGACGAGAAAATTGCCAACTACCGACAACGAGGGGGGGATGAACTTCAATAATTTCTGATTTTTCTTCGGTATTCGGCCCATAACTTCCAAACTTTGCAGCGGAATGGTATAATTATTTCATCATTCTTTAATAACACTCATAGTGCAGTCATTTTAGGGTTTAACCTAAACTCTACGCCCCCTATTTCAAAAACGGTTGATCGTATGAAAAAGTGTATGTTAAAAAATTTGTTGGAATTTTTATGCTCTATAATTTTGCAATGGATGCTAACATCATTGGAGCCATATGAACCGAGATATTCCCGAATAACTGTTCTTCGTGACTTTTGACCTTGAATAACTAAAGTTGCAGACCCGAAATTTTTGTTGACTTCCTAGACAACTTTTAGAACGCCAATATGAAGGTGTATACGAATTTCCAGCTTATTATCTCTCATTTCTAGGTTGACCCCTTTTTTTGCCTAAAATGACTGTAACGGCGAAACTTCTATTTAGCGGTACCATATGACCTATTGTACCTACAGAGCTCATTAAGGGCTCAAATTGCCACAAATTAAATATAATTACTGAATAGCGAAAAAATCATAGCGATACGATGCATATTATGAGCCGAATTCCGAAAAAATTCCGACAACCTTGCAATTTCCCCCATCCTTCAGTTAGCGGTGGTCGTTTGAAACTGCAAAATCAAGTACAGACTTCTAGGACCATACCAGACAACATGCAAACTTTAATCAAGCAAAAAACTAACGAAACATTATGTAAACGCAGCTAGACCATGTGCTGCCGCTGAATGGGGGGCCGATTCCCTCCTTTTGTTATTAACCAGTTTCTCACAAACTAAAGGCTAATTGAATTTGTTACAAGCTGGTACCATTGTGTATGGGCTGAGAACAGTTCTTCTGTAGGATATTAGACTGCATACATTGTTAAAGCATAAAACAATTTTTTTTTTTTGTTAAAAATTGCATATTTTTGAATTGTTGTTCCTCGGTACCTATTGTACATAGAGAGCTCAATTATGACTCAAATTGTAACAAATTGAATGTAGTTAAAGATGGTTCAAGTAACCATTCCTCAAGAATGCATAGTTGAGGAATTTTAAGCCGGACTTCGAAAAAAGTCCGAAAATCTTGCAGTCCCCCCCCCCCTCCTTCAGTTAGCGGCGGTCGATCGGAACTGCAAAACCACGTACATACTACTGGGACCATACCAAGCAATATCTCAAAGTCAAACTTAATGCCATATTTTTTGCGACCTCAAATGTATTAATCAATTGGCCTATAAGTAAAATCTAACATTGGTGTCAGAAGTGTAATTAAACAAAACTTTAGTGAAAAGTGATAAGTAAAAATGGATAAACTTCTAAAGGATGTAAATGCTGTTGAACTTAAAGCAGAACTAAATAAACGGGGTCTTTCTACTGCTGGAACGAAAAATTGCCATGAGACGACACGGCGGAATCCAGACACAATCGTCATGGAAATAGAAATAGCAGAAGAACAAGTAAGTACCAACACAGACTTGTCCAATATGTTGGCTCTTCTTCTCGAACGTTTCGAAGATCAAAGAAACGAACAAACGAAACTTCTCGAAAGTTTTGAAGATCAAAGAAAAGTACTGAACGGTCGTGGGTTTTCACAAACCGTCAACTGTTAATATCTACTTTAAATCGTAGGAATATTAACGTTGATTTTTTCATCTAATCGATTTTATAAGTTGAAACAACTAAGCGACGACGACAACTACGAAAGAATTGAGCGAAAAATAAAACGAAAGTTTTTCGACCACTGATGGCTTAAGACTCACTTATAATTTTATTGAATACTTAGCTTTATACAAATTCAAAAAACTGTATTAGATTAAGAAAGAAAGAGAAGAATATACATGTTTCAGCAAATATTGAATTAAAATGTAAAAAATATGGCGATTGGTCAAGCAAAGGCGCCAGATTTAAATATTAGACCAATTGTTGCTTTAAGGATGATATTCTGTCCCAAACATTCCGCCGCCTTTGAAAGTACTGTCTTTCAACAGGGTATGATTGCCAGCTTACTAATTGGACGTCGTGTTGTTCCTTTCGAAATCCTCACATCAGCCACTCTGACTCGTCCGTCAGAACCTGGAATGGCGTTTATGATTCGCCCCATTATCCATTTTTGAGGTGGAACATGATCCTCGTGAATGATTACAAGGTCTCCGACATTGATATTTGGGCTTGGTGATGCCCACTTTCCTCCTCTATTTTGCAGCTCCTGGATGTATTCCGTCGACCATCTTTGCCAAAAATGCGTTTTGACTGCGTTGATTCGTCGCCATCTCTGAATTAAGCTGATTTCAGCCACCTCGTCTGGAGGATCTGGAATTGCCTTAAGCGATGAACCGATGAGAAAATGGGCTGGCGTCAGTGCTTCAAGGTCATTGGGGTCTGATGGGGTGATTGGTCTCGAGTTCATGACCGCCTCTATTTCCACCAGCGCTGTTGATAACTCTTCGAAATTGAGCTTGGCACCTCTTAAGCTTCGATACAAATGACCCTTTCCGACCTTAACAGCTGACTCCCAAAGTCCTCCAAAGTGGGGTGCCCTGGGGGGTATAAAATTATAATTAATGCTGGCATTAGTACAAAAATTGTTGATTATATCTTTCGATGATTTTTTAAACAATAAATTGTGCAATTCAATTAGTTTGGATTTTGCCCCAACAAAATTAGTTGCGTTGTCGCAATATATGTCTCTAGGAAGACCTCTGCGACCTATCATTCGCTTAAGGGCAGCAAGAAAAGCATCGGTTGAAAGGTCGGATACAGCCTCTAAGTGAACTGCCTTAGACGAGAAACATACAAAGACAGCAATATAAGTTTTGTAAGGAATTTTTCTTCTTATTTTATAATAGGTCAAAATTGGTCCACAAAAGTCTACTCATGGACGCGAAAGAGTAAGTCTTTCTTTGGGTAAGTTACCCATAACCTGCTCTAATAGTTTTGGACGGTATCTGACACAGTGAACACATTGTCTCACAGTCTGACGAGCGATTTCCCGAGCGTTGACAATCCAATATTTTTGCCTTATTAGGGCAACTAGAGCCTTCGGACCAGCGTGATAGTTGTCAAAGTGTAGATGTCTGACGAGAGCTTTGGTGAAACTGATATTTTTGGGAAGTAACAAAGGGTGTTTAATTTCCTCCGGAATACTTGCATGTTTCAGTCGTCCTCCAACACGAAGTAGTTCGATGCCACCCAACTCCTGCAGAAAAGGATTTAACCACTTAATCGATCCTTTAAGTGGTCGTTGAGCCCTGATGGCGTTTATTTCTTCCGAAAATGAATTGAGTTGAATCAAATTGACAAGCCTCAGAAGGGATTCCTCTGACTCTGAGACTCCCAAAGGTTTTAAATGTCCTTTTGACCTACAAAATTTTATGACATAAGTGAATGTGCGAAGAATTTTTGGATAGGAACTGAAGCGTTCCACTAAATCAAGTAAAGCAGTTGGTTCTGAGTTTTTACAGATTAGCACTGTTTTTCGTTTTTCAAGCAAAAACTCTTCTTGCGACAGTGAAATTTTAAAATTAACTGGCCAATGTTCCATTGAACGTAGCAAAAGTTGTGGACCTTTGAACCATATTGAGTTCGATAGCTCCTCCACAGTACAGACTCTCGAAACAATGTCTGCTGGATTTCCGCCAGTGGGCACGTGCTTCCATATGACATCTTTTGTCCTGTCTTGGATCTCTGCTACTCGATTTCCGACGAAGGTTGTTAGTTTTGTTGAGTGCGGGGCTATCCAATGTAAGACTATAGCAGCATCCGTCCAAAGGTAGACCTCTGAATATGTTCCTTTAAAGATAGGTTTTATCTTC
Source organism: Baccha elongata (assembly GCA_951217065.1). Classification (NCBI taxonomy): domain Eukaryota; kingdom Metazoa; phylum Arthropoda; class Insecta; order Diptera; family Syrphidae; genus Baccha; species Baccha elongata. The sequence continues at coordinate 80,144,567 of OX578274.1, forward strand.
TCCCACAACTTAGCTAACAAGTGAGCAGCACAAAGTTCTAACCGTGGAAGTTATTTCCGATTAACCGGCGCTACTCTGGATTTGGCAACGAGAAGCTCAACCTTTACTGATCCTGATGTATCTAAGGCGCGTAGATATATGCAGCAGCCATATGCGTGCATAGACGCATCCGCGAAACCATGTATTTGATAGCTTTGCCTATTCGCTATCAAGGCAAATCTATTAATCAACAAATTTTGCAAGGAATATAGATCAGTCATGAACTGCCTCCATTCAGGGTCAACGCTTTGGGGAATAGATGCGTCCCAGTCTATTTTATTGATCCATAAATTCTGAAGAATAACCTTAGCTCTAATAATGATTGGGCTCAATAATCCCATAGAGTCGAAGAGTGAAGATGAAAGAGAGAGAATGGACCTTTTTGTATATTTGGAATAGCTCTTATTTGGTTGGTATGAAAAGCTGAATTCATCCATGGTAGGGTTCCATGTTATTCCTAACGTGCTAGTAAGACCAGGTTCGCTAAGCTTGATCTCCTTTTGAAACGAGTTGGCCGCTTGCATTATATCGGGGTGGTTGCTCATCCATTTAGATAAGTTGAGCCCCGCAGAATTCAGGATAGCAGCGACTTCCCTTTGTTTCCTAAGCAGTGAATTCAGATCATCATCTCCGGTAATAAGATCGTCGACATAAAAGTCTTCTTCTATTACCTGAGGCCCCATTTCATATTGGTTACGATTTGTTTCTGCTAAGTACTTTAAACAACGAACAGCGGCAAATGGAGCAGACGACGTACCATACGTAATGGTATTTAATTGGTATGTTTGTACCGGAGTAGTTTCATCCTTTCTCCAAAGGATATATTGAAACCGACGATGGGATGTGTGAACCAAGAATTGACGAAACATTTTTACAACGTCTGCAGTAAGGACAAATCTATGTAATCGAAAGCGAAGCAGGATAATAAGAAGTTCGGTCTGAATTGTTGGACCGACCATGAGTGTATCATTCAACGATAGATGAGACGAAGTACAGCAACAAGCATTGAAAACAACCCTTAGCTTTGTGGACGTGCTTTCAGGCCTAACAACGCAGTGATGGGGAAGGTAGTAATGGGGTTCACTTAAATTTGGATTCTTGACTAGTGACATGTGTCCTAAAAGCTCGTACTCTTCTAAAAATGCTGCATATTGAGACTTCAAGGATTCATTTCTTGCAAGCCTCCGTTCCAAAGCTAAGAAACGTCTGAAAGCTATATCATACGATGATCTTAAGCAGCTAGGATCTTTTTTAAACGGAAGGTGAACCATTAGTCGACCACTAGGAAGAACCTTGATATTTTCCTTAAAATGAGTCTCGCAATCCTGTTGTTCATCAGTCCACCTTGATCCTTGGTCCTTGATTTGTTCTAGTTCCCAGAACTTTTCCACATATTGTTCGAGCGAATCATCATAAGAGTTAACGAGGCAAAATGTTTTCTGAGAACTGGCAGGTTTCTTGTATCTTCCCGATACTATCCACCCAAGAGATGTTTTTTGTAGAATGGGTAGTCCTTCACCCAGCTTTATTTGGCCTACTTGAAGAAGATCAAAGAACGACTCTGCCCCTAATAACAAATCGATTTGGGATGGCTTATTAAAATGCTCATCTGCGAATTCCAGATTTCTAGGTAAATTCCAATCTGAGATATTGAGTGTGGCCTCTGGCTGATATCCAGTAATGGAAGGTGCTACCAAGAACTCCAATGATATTTCAGAGTTGTTATAGCGCGATCGAATCGAGGTTTGCGTCTGAAAGTTTATTTTGGTTTCAGTTACCCCTATTCCAACTATATCGACATTTTGCCTGATCCTTTTGAGATGAAGGGATTTAGCGAACCTTTCGTTTATAAAGTTAACTTGTGAGCCTGAATCAAGTAACATTCGACCCATTTGAAAGCTGCCACTTGAATCCTTAACGAGAACCAACGCAGTAGCTAAAATAACTTGAGCAACCGAAAGTTGCTCCCTTTTGAAAGCTGTGTGACTTGTTGCCACTGGTGGCGATTGTGTACCTCGTTCCTCACCTCTGGGACTGACTTCAAATGGTTGGGTTCAACGCAAGAGGCTATGGTGTGGTTGCTTACAAACTTTGCACCTGTATAGCGAAGGACATTTTGAAACGCTGTGGCCTTTAAACAAACAATTCAAACAAAGTCCTAGTTTCTTAACATTTGCGAATCGATTCATTTCCGATAACTTTTTAAAAGCTAAGCAATCCGTAATGGTGTGACCATTATCTCGACAAAATAAACAGGCCTTTTGTGAAATTGTTAGTGACGATTGTGGACGATAACCAGAAGGCGAAGGTTTTTGTTTGCTATGTATTCGTTGATCGGAATGCAATTTCAACTGCTTACTTTCGCGAGCCTCAAGGAATTGACATTTCTTGATAAGGACAGCTGAACATTCAGTCCAGGTAGGCAGCTCCTTATAATCGAGTTTTTCGTCCCACATTGACTGAATTTCCGGGTCTACTTTAGATATGGCAATATGTATTATAATGGCATTACAGATGTTTTCGAATGAACCTATTGACTGAAGCGAATTAAAAACAGCTGATGTATTGTCTACCAAGCGTCTAAGTTCAGATGCAGAAGACTTGGGAACCCTTGGTTGTTCAAAAAGTTCGGAAATTAATTGCAAAAATATAAGGCAATCATTATCGTAACGATCCTTGAGCCTTTGTAGTGCCTTTGGGTAATTATCTTCCGTTATTTGAAAAGCTTTTACAGTATTTAGAGCCTGATCACTCAAACAGTTCAAAAGATGATTGAATTTTTCTATTTTTGTCAAGTTCGGCTCATCATCGACAAGAATTTTGAAAGAATTAATAAAATTTTTAAATTCTGAATATTTTCCATTAAATCTCGGTAATTTGAGGTTTGGCAAATGGTTACTTGTATGATGCGAAGATGTCGTTTGAAGTGTCACGTCTGCGGAACTATTTCGCCTCGGTGGCCCAAGAAGCGATTGATTTTTTGTTTTTGTCGAAATATAAAGCTCTTCTAATTCACCTCGACACGTATCCGCTGGAACTAAGCGTTCAATTTGAGTCTGATACGATAAAATTTGTTTGAAATAGGATTCTAAAATTCCTAGACGGCATTCCAATTCTATAGCAGACAGATTGTCCGCTCTAGCTTCAACGAGATTTTTTATTCTAGTAATATTGCCCTTGGTTGAAGAACGCAACTGCTTCAATTCCTCAATGGATGCCTCAGTTGTCATTATTCCGGATTATAGTTCAAAACAGAAATAATAAACGGAGAACAGATTTCGATAAAGTGGCAACACTAATCCAAAAAGTATAAAATGTGGCGGAGAAATAATCCAAACCCAGTTGGGCAAACGATGAATAAATTAATCGACGAAAATGTTTATTAAAAACCGACGAATGCAGTATTATTGTGTCAAAACAACAAGCTTTAAAGTGTGTGATCTCAGAGAGATTCGATTTCAGTCTAACGAGAAGAATTCAAACTTTCATGGATTTAAACAGTGAAAGCTTATCTTCATTGCATACGATCAATGCAGCACCCCCTCCGCCGACGACGACGACGATGAAAAGGTCTAAGCTTTCTATGTGTGGCGGAATGTGGGTCTATGCAATGATTATTTTGCTACTGTATCAAGTGGATTGTAGAATCTCCAAGAAAAAAAACAACAGTAATGAATTAATTTTTCAAAAAAATGATTGATGTAAGCGAAAGCGATATGAATGTGAACGACGACGAGCAAACGAGCGATCGATGACAAAGTGCAATTAGATGCGAGAACCGAGAAGTTATTTGCTTGGGCGAAAAGCTTATTACGTCAATTCGCAACGTGTGGCGAAAAAGAATGTGGATTGTAAAATTCGACTGAGAAGGGGAAAAGCTTTTGTGGATTATAAATTTTTGTTTCCACTGATTGCTTCTACCGGGGATATTTGATGATTTTTCATTATCTACTCAAATCCAATTGAATGCACAGATAAATTATATTGATATAAGTAGGTATTATATAGATAATATTAAATTTGAACATTTATTTTATTGATTTGCATGCATAGCACAGTTCCGTCGAAGGTGCGCTTTCAATTTTTTGAAATGTAGATCTACCAGGTCAATTTAAAATGATTTTTATTTTTTATATTTTGTATGCTGGTTCTTGAGCGCAACTTCGATTGAAAGGCGATTTGTGACGTACCTGCGTGATAGATGATACTTATCTTCCCTTAATGGTTTTAGTTTTCCTTTTGATGTAGGTATGTATGCTGACTTTTTCCTTTGGCTGTTGAGATGCCCGCTAATGTCCTTAATTTTTGCACTTTTACCGGCACCGAATCCGATTCGCGATGCGATTCACTTTTTTATTTCTTTTTATTGTTTCTGTGAATGTATAGTTTCTTTTATTTAAGTTTTTGTCTTTTTCAAAAAAAAATTCACTAGGTATAGGTTTTCCACGAGTATATTATTTTCTTTTATTTAAGTCTTTGTCTTTTTCAGAAATGTTTACACTATAGGTTTTTTACGATTAAATTATTTTCTTTTATGAGATTTTTTCCCTTACACTTTGGGCGCCAAAAATGAACGGTCGTGGGTTTTCACAAACCGTCAACTATTAATATCTACTTTAAATCGTAGGAATATTAACGTTGATTTTTTTATCTAATCGATTTTATAAGTTGAAACAACTAAGCGACGACGACAACTACGAAAGAATTGAGCGAAAAATAAAACGAAAGTTTTTCGACCACTGATGGCTTAAGACTCACTTATAATTTTATTGAATACTTATCTTTATACAAATTCAAAAAACTGTATTAGATTAAGAAAGAAAGAGAAGAATATACATGTTTCAGCAAATATTGAATTAAAATGTAAAAAATATGGCGATTGGTCAAGCAATGGCGCCAGATTTAAATATTAGACCAATTGTTGCTTTAAGGATGATATTCTGTCCCAAACATTCCGCCGCCTTTGAAAGTACTGTCTTTCAACAGGGTATGATTGCCAGCTTACTAATTGGACGTCGTGTTGTTCCTTTCGAAATCCTCACATCAGCCACTCTGACTCGTCCGTCAGAACCTGGAATGGCGTTTATGATTCGCCCCATTATCCATTTTTGAGGTGGAACATGATCCTCGTGAATGATTACAAGGTCTCCGACATTGATATTTGGGCTTGGTGATGCCCACTTTCCTCCTCTATTTTGCAGCTCCTGGATGTATTCTGTCGACCATCTTTGCCAAAAATGCGTTTTGACTGCGTTGATTCGTCGCCATCTCTGAATTAAGCTGATTTCAGCCACCTCGTCTGGAGGATCTGGAATTGCCTTAAGCGATGAACCGATGAGAAAATGGGCTGGCGTCAGTGCTTCAAGGTCATTGGGGTCTGATGGGGTGATTGGTTTCGAGTTCATGACCGCCTCTATTTCCACCAGCGCTGTTGATAACTCTTCGAAATTGAGCTTGGCACCTCTTAAGCTTCGATACAAATGACCCTTTGCGACCTTAACAGCTGACTCCCAAAGTCCTCCAAAGTGGGGTGCCCTGGGGGGTATAAAATTATAATTAATGCTGGCATTAGTACAAAAATTGTTGATTATATCTTTCGATGATTTTTTAAACAATAAATTGTGCAATTCAATTAGTTTGGATTTTGCCCCAACAAAATTAGTTGCGTTGTCGCAATATATGTCTCTAGGAAGACCTCTGCGACCTATCATTCGCTTAAGGGCAGCAAGAAAAGCATCGGTTGAAAGGTCGGATACAGCCTCTAAGTGAACTGCCTTAGACGAGAAACATACAAAGACAGCAATATAAGTTTTGTAAGGAATTTTTCCTCTTATTTTATAATAGGTCAAAATTGGTCCACAAAAGTCTACTCATGGACGCGAAAGAGTAAGTCTTTCTTTGGGTAAGTTACCCATAACCTGCTCTAATAGTTTTGGACGGTATCTGACACAGTGAACACATTGTCTCACAGTCTGACGAGCGATTTCCCGAGCGTTGACAATCCAATATTTTTGCCTTATTAGGGCAACTAGAGCCTTCGGACCAGCGTGATAGTTGTCAAAGTGTAGATGTCTGACGAGAGCTTTGGTGAAACTGATATTTTTGGGAAGTAACAAAGGGTGTTTAATTTCCTCCGGAATACTTGCATGTTTCAGTCGTCCTCCAACACGAAGTAGTTCGATGCCACCCAACTGCTGCAGAAAAGGATTTAACTACTTAATCGATCCTTTAAGTGGTCGTTGAGCCCTGATGGCGTTTATTTCTTCCGAAAATGAATTGAGTTGAATCAAATTGACAAGCCTCAGAAGGGATTCCTCTGACTCTGAGACTCCCAAAGGTTTTAAATGTCCTTTTGACCTACAAAATTTTATGACATAAGTGAATGTGCGAAGAATTTTTGGATAGGAACTGAAGCGTTCCACTAAATCAAGTAAAGCAGTTGGTTCTGAGTTTTTACAGATTAGCACTGTTTTTCGTTTTTCAAGCAAAAACTCTTCTTGCGACAGTGAAATTTTAAAATTAACTGGCCAATGTTCCATTGAACGTAGCAAAAATTGTGGACCTTTGAACCATATTGAGTTCGATAGCTCCTTCACAGTACAGACTCTCGAAACAATGTCTGCTGGATTTCCGCCAGGGGGCACGTGCTTCCATATGACATCTTTTGTCCTGTCTTGGATCTCTGCTACTCGATTTCCGACGAAGGTTGTTAGTTTTGATGAGTGCGTGGCTATCCAATGTAAGACTATAGCAGCATCCGTCCACAGGTAGACCTCTGAATATGTTCCTTTAAAGATAGGTTTTATCTTTTCCCACAACTTAGCTAACAAGTGAGCAGCACAAAGTTCTAAGCGTGGAAGTTGTTTCCGATTAACCGGCGCTACTCTGGATTTGGCAACGAGAAGCTCAACCTTTACTGATCCTGATGTATCTAAGGCGCGTAGATATATGCAGCAGCCATATGCGTGCATAGACGCATCCGCGAAACCATGTATTTGATAGCTTTGCCTATTCGCTATCAAGGCAAATCTATTAATCAACAAATTTTGCAAGGAATATAGATCAGTCATGAACTGCCTCCATTCAGGGTCAACGCTTTGGGAAATAGATGCGTCCCAGTCTATTTTATTGATCCATAAATTCTGAAGAATAACCTTAGCTCTAATAATGATTGGGCTCAATAATCCCATAGGGTCGAAGAGTGAAGATGAAAGAGAGAGAATGGACCTTTTTGTATATTTGGAATAGCTCTTATTTGGTTGGTATGAAAAGCTGAATTCATCCATGGTAGGATTCCATGTTATTCCTAACGTGCTAGTAAGACCAGGTTCGCTAAGCTTGATCTCCTTTTGAAACGAGTTGGCCGCTTGCATTATATCGGGGTGGTTGCTCATCCATTTAGATAAGTTGAGCCCCGCAGAATTCAGGATAGCAGCGACTTCCCTTTGTTTCCTAAGCAGTGAATTCAGATCATCATCTCCGGTAATAAGATCGTCGACATAAAAGTCTTCTTCTATTACCTGAGGCCCCATTTCATATTGGTTACGATTTGTTTCTGCTAAGTACTTTAAACAACGAACAGCGGCAAATGGAGCAGACGACGTACCATACGTAATGGTATTTAATTGGTATGTTTGTACCGGAGTAGTTTCATCCTTTCTCCAAAGGATATATTGAAACCGACGATGGGATGTGTGAACCAAGAATTGACGAAACATTTTTACAACGTCTGCAGTAAGGACAAATCTATGTAATCGAAAGCGAAGCAGGATAATAAGAAGTTCGGTCTGAATTGTTGGACCGACCATGAGTGTATCATTCAACGATAGATGAGACGAAGTACAGCAAGAAGCATTGAAAACAACCCTTAGCTTTGTGGACGTGCTTTCAGGCCTAACAACGCAGTGATGGGGAAGGTAGTAATGGGGTTCACTTAAATTTGGATTCTTGACTAGTGACATGTGTCCTAAAAGCTCGTACTCTTCTAAAAATGCTGCATATTGAGACTTCAAGGGTTCATTTCTTGCAAGCCTCCGTTCCAAAGCTAAGAAACGTCTGAAAGCTATATCATACGATGATCTTAAGCAGCTAGGATCTTTTTTAAACGGAAGGTGAACCATTAGTCGACCACTAGGAAGAACCTTGATATTTTCCTTAAAATGAGTCTCGCAATCCTGTTGTTCATCAGTCCACCTTGATCCTTGGTCCTTGATTTGTTCTAGTTCCCAGAACTTTTCCACATATTGTTCGAGCGAATCATCATAAGAGTTAACGAGGCAAAATGTTTTCTGAGAACTGGCAGGTTTCTTGTATCTTCCCGATACTATCCACCCAAGAGATGTTTTTTGTAGAATGGGTAGTCCTTCACCCAGCTTTATTTGGCCTACTTGAAGAAGATCAAAGAACGACTCTGCCCCTAATAACAAATCGATTTGGGATGGCTTATTAAAATGCTCATCTGCGAATTCTAGATTTCTAGGTAAATTCCAATCTGAGATATTGAGTGTGGTCTCTGGCTGATATCCAGTAATGGAAGGTGCTACCAAAAACTCCAATGATATTTCAGAGTTGTTATAGCGCGATCGAATCGAGGTTTGCGTCTCAAAGTTTATTTTGGTTTCAGTTACCCCTATTCCAACTATATCGACATTTTGCCTGATCCTTTTGAGATGAAGGGATTTAGCGAACCTTTCGTTTATAAAGTTAACTTGTGAGCCTGAATCAAGTAACATTCGACCCATTTGAAAGCTGCCACTTGAATCCTTAACGAGAACCAACGCAGTAGCTAAAATAACTTGAGCAACCGAAAGTTGCTCCCTTTTGAAAGCTGTGTGACTTGTTGCCACTGGTGGCGATTGTGTACCTCGTTCCTCACCTCTGGGACTGACTTCAAATGGTTGGGTTCAACGCAAGAGGCTATGGTGTGGTTGCTTACAAACTTTGCACCTGTATAGCGAAGGACATTTTGAAACGCTGTGGCCTTTAAACAAACAATTCAAACAAAGTCCTAGTTTCTTAACATTTGCGAATCGATTCATTTCCGATAACTTTTTAAAAGCTAAGCAATCCGTAATGGTGTGACCATTATCTCGACAAAATAAACAGGCCTTTTGTGAAATTGTTAGTGACGATTGTGGACGATAACCAGAAGGCGAAGGTTTTTGTTTGCTATGTATTCGTTGATCGGAATGCAATTTCAACTGCTTACTTTCGCGAGCCTCAAGGAATTGACATTTCTTGATAAGGACAGCTGAACATTCAGTCCAGGTAGGCAGCTCCTTATAATCGAGTTTTTCGTCCCACATTGACTGAATTTCCGGGTCTACTTTAGATATGGCAATATGTATTATAATGGCATTACAGATGTTTTCGAATGAACCTATTGACTGAAGCGAATTAAAAACAGCTGATGTATTGTCTACCAAGCGTCTAAGTTCAGATGCAGAAGACTTGGGAACCCTTGGTTGTTCAAAAAGTTCGGAAATTAATTGCAAAAATATAAGGCAATCATTATCGTAACGATCCTTGAGCCTTTGTAGTGCCTTTGGGTAATTATCTTCCGTTATTTGAAAAGCTTTTACAGTATTTAGAGCCTGAGAAACAGTTCAAAAGATGATTGAATTTTTCTATTTTTGTCAAGTTCGGCTCATCATCGACAAGAATTTTGAAAGAATTAATAAAATTTTTAAATTCTGAATATTTTCCATTAAATCTCGGTAATTTGAGGTTTGGCAAATGGTTACTTGTATGATGCGAAGATGTCGTTTGAAGTGTCACGTCTGCGGAACTATTTCGCCTCGGTGGCCCAAGAAGCGATTGATTTTTTGTTTTTGTCGAAATATAAAGCTCTTCTAATTCACCTCGACACGTATCCGCTGGAACTAAGCGTTCAATTTGAGTCTGACACGATAAAATTTGTTTGAAATAGGATTCTAAAATTCCTAGACGGCATTCCAATTCTATAGCAGACAGATTGTCCGCTCTAGCTTCAACGAGATTTTTTATTCTAGTAATATTGCCCTTGGTTGAAGAACGCAACTGCTTCAATTCCTCAATGGATGCCTCAGTTGTCATTATTCCGGATTATAGTTCAAAACAGAAATAATAAACGGAGAACAGATTTCGATAAAGTGGCAACACTAATCCAAAAAGTATAAAATGTGGCGGAGAAATAATCCAAACCCAGTTGGGCAAACGATGAATAAATTAATCGACGAAAATGTTTATTAAAAACCGACGAATGCAGTATTATTGTGTCAAAACAACAAGCTTTAAAGTGTGTGATCTCAGAGAGATTCGATTTCAGTCTAACGAGAAGAATTCAAACTTTCATGGATTTAAACAGTGAAAGCTTATCTTCATTGCATACGATCAATGCAGCACCCCCTCCGCCGACGACGACGACGATGAAAAGGTCTAAGCTTTCTATGTGTGGCGGAATGTGGGTCTATGCAATGATTATTTTGCTACTGTATCAAGTGGATTGTAGAATCTCCAAGAAAAAAAACAACAGTAATGAATTAATTTTTCAAAAAAATGATTGATGTAAGCGAAAGCGATATGAATGTGAACGACGACGAGCAAACGAGCGATCGATGACAAAGTGCAATTAGATGCGAGAACCGAGAAGTTATTTGCTTGGGCGAAAAGCTTATTACGTCAATTCGCAACGTGTGGCGAAAAAGAATGTGGATTGTAAAATTCGACTGAGAAGGGGAAAAGCTTTTGTGGATTATAAATTTTTGTTTCCACTGATTGCTTCTACCGGGGATATTTGATGATTTTTCATTATCTACTCAAATCCAATTGAATGCACAGATAAATTATATTGATATAAGTAGGTATTATATAGATAATATTAAATTTGAACATTTATTTTATTGATTTGCATGCATAGCACAGTTCCGTCGAAGGTGCGCTTTCAATTTTTTGAAATGTAGATCTACCAGGTCAATTTAAAATGATTTTTTTTTTTTATTTTTTGTATGCTGGTTCTTGAGCGCAACTTCGATTGAAAGGCGATTTGTGACGTACCTGCGTGGGAGATGATACTTATCTTCCCTTAATGGTTTTAGTTTTCCTTTTGATGTAGGTATGTATGCTGACTTTTTCCTTTGGCTGTTGAGATGCCCGCTAATGTCCTTAATTTTTGCACTTTTACCGGCACCGAATCCGATTCGCGATGCGATTCACTTTTTTATTTCTTTTTATTGTTTCTGTGAATGTATAGTTTCTTTTATTTAAGTTTTTGTCTTTTTCAAAAAAAATTCACTAGGTATAGGTTTTCCACTAGTATATTATTTTCTTTTATTTAAGTCTTTGTCTTTTTCAGAAATGTTTACACTATAGGTTTTTTACGATTAAATTATTTTCTTTTATGAGATTTTTTCCCTTACACTTTGGGCGCCAAAAATGAACGGTCGTGGGTTTTCACAAACCGTCAACTATTAATATCTACTTTAAATCGTAGGAATATTAACGTTGATTTTTTTATCTAATCGATTTTATAAGTTGAAACAACTAAGCGACGACGACAACTACGAAAGAATTGAGCGAAAAATAAAACGAAAGTTTTTCGACCACTGATGGCTTAAGACTCACTTATAATTTTATTGAATACTTAGCTTTATACAAATTCAAAAAACTGTATTAGATTAAGAAAGAAAGAGAAGAATATACATGTTTCAGCAAATATTGAATTAAAATGTAAAAAATATGGCGATTGGTCAAGCAAAGGCTCCAGATTTAAATATTAGACCAATTGTTTAAATATTAGACCAATTGTTGCTGGATGATATTCTGTCCCAAACAAGTACAAAAGAAGGAACAAACGAAATTTCTAGAACGTTTCGAAGGTCAAAGAAAAGAATGAAAGAATGAACAAACGAAGCTTCTCGAACGTTTCGAAGATCAAATAAACCTGCAAAAAAATCTTCTGACGAACGATTTGAAGGAGTCGAAAAACAACTCCTAACTGTTGAGACCAAAATTGACACAAAGTTGGAGAACATTCGAGAAGGCCGAAGGAAAAATCGACAAAGATAAGAAGATAAATTTAAGAATTTGTGAATAGAGTTGGACACAAGATAAGAAAACTGAAGGTGCGAGAAACTTCTAGTGACTACTTGAAGAGAAAAGAAATGCATCCGTCATCTTTTGATGGACACACTTATTGGTCAATCTATAAAAGACAATTCGAACCAGCAATGATGACAAACGGCTAGGACGATGAAGACAAGTTCGTTGCACTCACACTGGCTCTAAGAGGACCTGCTGCTTAGTTGCTGCAAACAATACCAGCAGAGATGCATGGCAACTTTGGTGCACTTGCTCAGGCCATTGGAAAACGCCTTGGAGATGGCCATATGCAAGAAGCATTAGTTTTCGCCTTGTCTATGGAGCAGCTGAACAGGCTTCACAAAGAGTACATCCGGTAAGAGAAGTTGCTATAGAAGAATGCTTTTGCCAAAGAATGGCATTCCACAACAACCGTCGAGATGGATAAATCCGATGCTGGAATTGCAACAAAACCGGATATTTCCAGCGCCAGTGCCGAATGCCATCAAGAAGAAGCGCATGTCAAAGTTGTGGAAACAGAAACAACACATCAGACGACTCAGAAAATAAGACCAACACCACATCTCGTCAAGTTTCCCAGCAGGAAAACAAATAAGAACCAACTTCGAGGGACAGAAGCTGGTTACTGGTATCTATGGCCCCAGAAACATCATCCGTCTCGTAGACTAAACGAAACAATAAAAGTCTAACTGTTGAAGCAGCTATTAACAACATACAATACGTAGTTAACATAGACACCGGTGCCACTGCTTCTATTTTACGAATAGACTTTGTCAAGATGGCAAGGCTACACAACACCAACAGCTATTGTCTGAATACTGAAACAGGAGAAAAGTGTACGGAGAAGTCCGTCTTCGGATCCGCTTGGCAGAACTAGAGTTTGAACATCCATTTCTATTGGCAGAAATATACGAAGAGTGCATTATTCGAATCGAATTTATGAAAGAGCATGTAATAATTTTCGACATTGGTAACCAAGTTCTTAAATACCGAAATATAGAGATTCCAATGTTTTATGGCATTCAAAACTAATCTGTTCATAACTTCACCATACACATTTTTTTTTTATTAAAGACGTGGCAGTCGAAAGTAAGTGCGTTGCCAAGGCCAAAACATTGGCTTTATTTATAAAATTTACAAACAAACATATCTTCAAAGCGTTACCAGGGCTTTTTAACACTGGTAGTCCACAATCCAACATCGAAGAAGCAGAATTCGACAATTAACAGTCCCTCAGGGAGATCTTCTACCTAATCCAGCGAGCTACTACCTAATTTATTCCCATTATGGAAGAAATGGAGGTATTCAAAATTATAGCCCGTCAGAAGGCAGTAGCAGAAGAAGTCCAAAGACTTAGAACAAACATAAGTAAAGACGGTCCTGATCGAAAGACCGCGGAATACAAGCAGAAGAGACTGGATTTACTAAAGTCCCTATGGGAAGAATTTCATCAAAATCACGAAAATGTCAAAGATTTCGTGAAGGCCGATACGCCCTACGTTCAAGGGAAAACGTACGAAAAACTGAAAACCTCATACGAAGAGGTATGCCAAACGCTCCAGGCAATTGCGACTGGTGGTACTACAGAGCGGGTCTCGAGTAACGTAGCAGGGCTACAGAACACAGGCGCTGTACAAAAAATTCCTGTCACTACTCCAAGAGCGAGTAATCCAACAGCGCAGCCAGACACAGGTGTTGTTCCAAGGGCACCAGTACAATCAATAACCACATCTGGTAAAACTAAGAAATACCTTCCTCCCCAATCACCCAGTGATGAGCTAAGAAGACTTGTAAAAAAGCAAACGTCCATGATAGCCACAATTCAGAGTTCTCTTGGTCTTCTTATTCAAGACAGCGAACGCCATTCTGAGGAATTTTATTTGGTTAGACTCAAATCAATCGAACAATATTGGGTTGCGATACAAGGGTTTCACTACAAAATATGGGATCTGCTAGAGGAACCCAATTCCTAAGTCTACAATGTAGATAGATATCATGCAATTGAGGCTGAAGTGCAAGAATCCATAACAAGACTATATGGGAGGTCTAAAGCTAAATTTGACGGCGACTACTCAAAATGGTTACAATTTCGTGACCTATACACAGAACTGGTACACAACCAACCCATTTCACAATGTCAAAAGATGTGGTACCTCAAAACTACTCTTACAGGAGAAGCAGAGAGACTCATTCAGCATTTCACAACATCAGATGCCAACTACAACGTGGCTTGGGAAATCATAACAAGCCGATATGAAAACATCCTACTTCTGGTAACGGCTTTATTAAGCAAATTAATGGCGGTACCCACAATACACCATGAAAACTCGGCCATGATAAAAACTGTGCATGACACTACACTTGAATGTCTTCTAAGCCTGCAAAATCTGGGCGTTAAGACCGAAAATTGGGATCAAATACTCTTACATATTCTCATTAAGAGGTTGGATAGAAATTCGCACACCCTGTGGGAACAGTCATTGAAGCATCCAAAGCTTTTACCTTCATTAAAAGAATTTTTACAGTTCTTGGAAGCACGTTTTCAATCCTTGGAGGCACTAGGAACAACCACAAGAGCGTTTTCCGAAGATCTACCAAGAAGATGAGGGCCCAACAGAGCTTTCACCACAGTTGCTACAGCAGGATACACATTTATTTCCTGTAAAGCAAGAAGCATAACACTCTCCTGCATTTCGATAAAACCTCAAAACCTTACACATCGAAAACATCGATATTAGCTGCTGCAAAAATTCCAGTGCCTGATTCAGCAACCATCTGTACATCCTCAGCTACAGACAAACCAGCTTTATCAGCCTAAACTTAAAGGTGTTCTTTTGAGTACAGCTATGATTTTCGTCAAAGGTCAAACCGGAGAACAAATCGCATGCCGAGCTTTATTGGATTCTGGGTCACAAGTTAACTTAGTAACCGAAAAGCTGTCCAAATTATTAGGATTAAAGCAGACTCAGGAAACATTATGCGTCGAAGGAATTGGTCAAAACAAACAAGCATCCCTTCGAAGAATTAATTTGGAGATTAATCTTGATCCTCTAAGGTGTTTTAAACTTAAAACAGTTACTTACGGCACAACCTCAGCATCATACCTAGCCACAAAATGCCTTCAAACATTGGCACAAGAAAACAAGCAAAAGTTTCCATCAGGTTCATTGGCGCTTTCACGTGACTTTTATGTGGATGATGTACTAACTGGCTCAAACAAAATCGGCGAGCTCCTTACTACCCAAATGGAACTGCAAACAATCCTTTAAAATAGTGGTTTCAAGTTGAGAAAATGGTGCGCTAATCACGAATCCCTTTCAAGAGTATTCCACTCGAAGACGGAGAAACTGAAATGGATTTCAGTAGCGAAATTGAAGAACACATCAAAACCATGGGGCTGACTTGGATGCCAAAATCGGACCAACTCTGTGTAAAAACCTCTTGGATGGAACGGGATCCGGTCACCAAACGAACCGCATTGTCTGATATTGCACATCTATATGATTCACTGGGGATCATGGCGCCGGTAGTTGTAGTGGCGAAGCTAATTTTGCAAAAATTATGGGAACTACAGCTCCATTGGAAAGCAGCATTGCCTCAAGAAATGCAAACCACCTGGCTAAAGTACCGAGAAGGTCTGAAATCCCTTAATAATATTAAGATAGACCGGCACATATTCGCACATAAGTTCCCTAAAAATGTGCAATACCATGTTTTCGCCGACGCTTCAGAAAAGGCATATGGAGCAGCAGCGTAAACTAAATTCGCACTAAATAAATACTTAATCCAAAAGTAACTGGATACACCTAAACTCGCAACTACCCCAAATCCTATAGCGAGGCCAAGCAGTTTTCGAGATTTTAGTTTGCGGGTTTTTGTAATTGCGAGATTATGAAAAACAAGTTTTTGTATTTGCGTTATTTCGTAATGTGAGATTTCGAAAGCGAGATTTTGGTTTGCGAGATTTCGTAACCAACCCTTATGTGAGGCACCGGATAGGAAGTAAGCGTGAAAATTGCATATGATGCACGGTCTTATGTCATGGCACCTGATAGAAAGTATGCGTGAAAATTCCGCTTACTAGGGTGAGTAACTGATCAACTTTTTAGGCATGTTCATAAAATGGTTTTTTTTTTTTTTTTTTTTGCTTAGGCTGTTCGTACACCACTCGCAAGTAAAAGTGAACCATATGATGAGAATACAAAACAAAAAATTACAGAAGCACTACTCAGAAGCAAATAGAATATAAATAAATAAAGAGCACGATAAACTTGTTTTAAATATGTATATATGAATTTAGCAAACTTATTGAAGAAAATATAAAACTATCTCATTTTAATTAGTTTTCATATCGAATTTGTTAGTATTATGTTATTTACATTGCATATACATTATACATTATACTATGTTTTCATAGAAATTAATAATGTTCTATAAACATCTGTTAAAGAAAACAAATGCTACTTACCGTTATCGATACTACAATTTTCTCAATATTTTGAAGAAATTCTTCATTTTTTCAAAACAGAAGTGATTCTTCTTTCTGAGCTTTTAGTTAAAATCTTATACCGTTGCTTTGAAATTGCATGACAATATTTGAATTTTAATAACCTTTAAGACTTTCTTAACTAGTTTTGAAGTGTGCTTAAAACATAAATTGTAACGGTTTCTTAGAGAACTATTTTTCTGTTTTCAAACTCCGTTTAATCTTTCCAATATCTTTTTCGTTCTTTGAAAAATCTTCAGCTGAATATAATGTGTTTGGCATAGTATGTCATAGATTCATTGGTCCAGCAGAAATTCAGTTTTTTAACACCAAAAATTAATCATCATCATCATCATCATCGGCTCGACAACCGGGGTCCGATCTTGGCCTCCTTCAACAAGTTTCTCCACCTATCCCGGTCTCGAGCCGACGCCATCCAGTTGCGCACCCCAAGGCTCCGGGCGTCCTGGTCTCTCCAGCGCAAGCATGGTCTACCACGCTGTCATCTGCCATAGAATGTACCACAAAGAACTTTCCGAGCAGGTTCCTCTTCGCTCATGCGAGCTAGGTGCCCTGCCCACCGAAGTCTACCGAGCCTAATTTTTGTCACGATATCTGCTTCAAGGTAGATTGCGTACAATTCATGATTGTACCGTCTCCGGAATCGTCCTTCCTCACATATGGGGCCAGAAATTCAGTTTTTTAACACCAAAAATTAATCATCATCATCATTATCATCGGCTCGACAACCGGGGTCCGGTCCTGGCTTCCTTCAACAAGTCTCTCCACCTATCCCGGTCTCGAGCCGACGCCATCCAGTTGCGCACCCCAAGGCTCCGGGCGTCCTGGTCTCTCCAGCGCAAGCATGGTCTACCACGCTGTCGTCTGCCATAGAATGTACCACAAAGAACTTTCCGAGCAGGTTCCTCTTCGCTCATGCGAGCTAGGTGCCCTGCCCACCGAAGTCTACCGAGCCTAATTTTTGTCACGATATCTGCTTCAAGGTAGATTGCGTACAATTCATGATTGTACCGTCTCCGGAATCGTCCTTCCTCACATATGGGGCCAACAATTCTCCTTAAGACTTTTCTCTCGAACGCGGCTAAGAGGTCAGAGTGCCTTTTGCTAAGCACCCAAGTCTCGGATCCATATGTGAGTACTGGCAGGACCATGGGTCCTGTACAGCAGTAGTTTTGAAGTTATGGTGAGATTTCTGGATTTGAAGAGCTTTGACAGACTGTAGTAGGCTCTGTTGGATTTGAGAAGCCGCCCGCGTATTTCTTCTTCTATTTTGTTATCGGCTGCTACTATTGACCCAAGGTATTTAAAGGATTGCACCACTTCAAATTCGTGCTCCGCTACCTTGATTGTTTGACCAACTGTTCCTCTCGCATTCGACGCCACCATGTACTTTGTTTTACCTTCACTAATGTGCAGCCCCAGATTTTGTGCCGCCTGCTCGATCTGGATGAAGGAATCGTGTACAGCTTGGTCGGTTCTTCCGATGATGTCGATGTCGTCTGCGTAAGCCAGTATCTGGCTGGACCTGTTGACGATGGTCCCTCTTGTTGCCGTGCCAGAGTCACGGATTGCTTTCTCCAACGCCAGGTTGAAGAGGAGGCAGGCCAAATCATCCCCTTGTCGGAGTCCATTAAAGATGTTGATTGGTCTGGATAGCAATCCGGCTATTTTTACTTGGCTTGTTACGTTGGTCATGGTCAACCTACATAGTCGTGTCAATTTATTTGGGATGCCGAATTCTCTCATGGCTTTGTAAAGATCTACCCTGGCTATGCTATCATAGGCGGCCTTAAAGTCTATAAACAGGTGGTATGTTGGGATGTTAAATTCTAGACATTTTTCCATCGCCTGCCTAAGGGTAAAGATCTGATCAGTTGTTGATTTGCCTGGAATGAAACCACACTGGTATTGTCCGATGATGTTTTTAGCGTATGGGGTTATCCGGTCTTGTAGGATAGAGGAGAGTGTCTTATAGGCGGTACTCAACAACGTGATATCTCTATAGTTGCTGCACGTTGTGACATCTCCTTTCTTATGTATGGGGCATATTATACCTTTTCGCCAGTCTTCTGGCATTTCTTCCCACACGTGCACTATAATATCATGAATTGCCTGACGTAGAGCTGGCCCACCGTGTTGAAATAATTCGGCTTGTATACCATCAGCTCCCGGGGCTTTGTTTTTCTTTAGCCGGTCTATAGCCTTCTCAACCTCTTCTATGCTTGGTGACGGCAACATAGGGTATTCGTCTTGAAGCAGTGGAGCCTCCACTTCTGCAGTGAGTTGACCATTTAGCAATTCATTAAAGTACACTTCCCATCGCTCCAGTAGTATGTGCAGCGTGGTGTGTACTTCGTCATGTTTCGGACGGATTGGTAGAACTTCCGTGCCTGGTGCGGACCTCGCTTTCGGCTTTTTTCTATTTCACAGATTAAGTTCTTCTCCCAGGCTGATTTTTTCTGTCTATGAAGCCGTTTTTCTATTCTTCTGAGCTCTTTATATTCTTCTTCGCGTGCCCGCGTTCTATCGCTAGCTTGCATTCATCATCATACCAGTCGTTCCGATTTCTACGACTGCTGCCTACGATGGAGTTGGCAGTACTAATGACAGTATTCTTAAGGCGTGTCCACTTCTCATCTACGCCCAGCATACTGGCTCCAGGACTTACTCTCCCTAAATCAAGTGATTCTAGGGCGAGTCCTAACGCATTACCAAAGGTGTTACTGGCATTTTCATTGCGCAGGGCGGCCGTGTTGATTCGAACCTGATCGGCGGATGCAATACGTCTTCGCAAGGCAATCCGCCCTCGGAAGACCATACATACATTTCTAAAATGAAGTATAAGTAAACTTTTAGAGAAAATACTTCAACTGTTTGTGGCATCACAAAAGGGTTCTTCTTTGGTCTTTGGACTAAGTGTATTTTAGCTTATTACTTTCTGTTGAAGGCCACCTAAAACTATTGAGATTACCTACATTCAACCTTGCCGAAAATGTAGTTTAAAAAAAGTTTGTATGGTTTTTAAGGATGGGATGTAGGTTAGGATCGCTTAAAAACATGTAACGAGAAACAGAAATGATCTTAATCCACTTTTTAATTTTATAGTATGAAGTCTTACAATAAAATGAAGATTTTTTTCTAGGAGAAAATGATAACGGAGAAGTTTAAACTCAATCTTAAAGAAGAAAGCATGCTCTTTCACAAAATGTAATGAATAATGTTGAAACAACCGAACGCACGATATAACATAACCTCAAAATTTTTTTTTGTTTCGGATTCAGGATCAGCACATCAAAAACCTTTAGAAAAATATTGTTTCATTGTTGCACCAAACAAAAAATGTTATTTTGCAGGCCTGTGTAGTCTTTCTTAGTTTTTTTTCGCGTTCGGGATTTTTTTAACGTTTTTAACTACTCTAACATGCTCGAAATGTTGAAGAACGTTGTAAACCATCCTCCTAGAGCATTTTACAGCTCAGACATTTCAGACACTGATCGACCTTATGATTGCATGTGCATATATTCTTCATTGAATGAATAACAAGTAGACTTTTGTTGTAAGCTCCGCAAAAATTTTAGTAAAAAGTGCTAGTTAATCGGTATCGAATTAATAAAAACACATAAACTTAAAACAAAGTCAAAAAGCTACATTTTAGTGTAACTCTTAGTTAAATCAATTAAAAATCTCGATAGAAATATAGGTTTCAATAGTTTTATTTGCCCATAACAAAGAAAAAAAAATTGAATCGAGAAACATGTCGGGTGGAAGTTCTCAAGAGCGTCAGAGAAAGCTAAGATCGGAGAAAGCATCTCACTATTCTCCACTCATCTCCCAGTCACCGAAAGACTCAATGTCAACCACCGTTTTATGGGATCGTATTGAAAAGCGTCTTGACAATGTAACGAAAACCATCAGTGAATCCGTCGTAAAGCAAATAAAAGTGGAAATAGACCTCTTGCATAATAAACTTAATGACCGCATTACATCTCTTGAAAGTGAATTCAATAAAAAAATAAAAAATGTGGAACAAAAATTTCATGATCGGTGTACATAATTTGTTTCATACTTGGTTTTCATGTTGACTATGTAAAAATTCAGGGATAGGGACAAAATCCCGACAGACAAAATCTCGACTGGACAGATTGAAAAATCACGACTGCCAAATCCAGAGTGCCAAAATGCCGACTGGTTGAATGTGGAAACATTGAACTCAGGCGCCTACCAGACGATTGGACATACTTATGCGGAGCAACGACGTTGCGTTAGCGGGACAGACTACAGAAAGGGAGTGCTGTGGAATATGAAAACATTGGACTCAGGAGCCCGCCAGACGACTGGACATACCCTAAACGGAGCAATGAAGTTGCGTGAGCGGGACTGACTACAGAAAGGGAATTAAAATTCCTTTATTTTGACGAAAAAATATTGAATACCATAAGTGCTACCCCAGATAACAAGTTAAATACATAAAAAATAACCGGTAAAAAAGATATCTACATGAAATTATGAAACATTTTTGCAATTAATTTATATTGAAAAATTCAGTTTTAAATTGCCTTTACCAAAAAAAAAAATTTTAATCAGTCGGGATTTTGGCAGTCGGGATTTCGTAGCCAACCCAAAAATTCACCCTTGCTTTAAAGAAATAACGACCGAAAATTTAAAATATGCTACAACTACTTCTAGTAATAGGTTTAAGTAGAGAACAATTTTCTAGAATGTGTTGTAAATCCAAAGTGGTGTTACAGGTAGCACAAACTGGAGGAACATTTTTTGATGAGAAAATGTTGGTGAGAAGCTGCAATGCGTCAAAGTCTGAGTCGGATAAAGTTTGATATTTTGTGTTTAGACAAATTTGAAGTATATATGGGATTGAGTTTACCAGGGTTTAATTTCTTATAGTGGTGGTGATATAAGCTCCAATAATTTTTAATAATTATGGTTGTGGATTTTTTAATGTATTTTATCATATCTTTTTTGGTGTATATATTGAAGCTGTATACCGGAGCATTTTTTGCGGCGTTGGTTGCAATGTCCGCATGTTCATTTCCCTGTATTCTTACATATCCTGGCCTTGGGTCCACATTAATTTTATCTTTTCTTGAGATTTGCTGAGTTGATATCTGATTTCAGAAATAAGTTCAGTGTTAATTGTTGGGATTTTTTAATGCACTAAGTACAGAAATGCTGTCATATTATGCGTTTTATGTGTTTTCCTTGCCAATTTATAACTGAACTGTCTTTGTGGCCTGAACAACAGCAAAAGCTGTTTATTGAATTTTTGGAAAAGATAGTTTCGCAAACGTTCTATTAACCTTAGAGCTCATTTGAATGATAGTTAGACAGTGATCCGTCACTTTTAAATCGTAAACCATGGTTTTAAAAGTAACTTTATTTGATCTGTGCAATCTCAGAAAAATATGGTCCAAGCAAGAACTGCAATCAGGTGTAATACGCGTTGGTTGATAAATTAATGATTCAAACCCAAAAGAAGATAAAGCCGATACATAATAGTCAATTTCTGATGTGTCAGAAAGCAAATCTATATTAAAATCTCCCAATAGAACCATGTTTTTGAGCCTTTGACCATCCAAAAAAAACAGAAAAGTCATCCACAAAAGCATTTACAGTGTAGGTATGCAATCTGTATACAACCACAAAAGAATAAATAACACCAGAAATTTTTAAACTTAAGCACATTAAATCAGCACTATCAAACTTAGGGTGAAGTACTTCAGAGATTATGTCACTCGTATAAAAAACTGCAACACCTTCGCGGAATAAAAATATAATTAGGAATAGAATTATTAGATACTTCAACGTCATATATCCAAATTTCAGACAAGAATATTAGATCAGGCAAATGATCACAAGATGCGAGAAGAGACAAAAAACTATCGAAATTTTGTCTAATGCTTCTAATATTTTGATGTATCACTGAAAACCCAGAAAACATTTCAATACTAGGATGTTCTACACAAAAACAATTATTCAAATGAATATCATCATCATTAAACAATAAATCACTGTTACTTAAATTAGTACTCATGATAATAAAAGGAAATGATTATAAAAAAAATGATTATAAAAAGAAAAAAAGTTAGGGAAACAAAAAAATTAAAAAAAAAAAAAAAAAAAAAAAATTACCTAAACTAAATTTAGAAAAATCATCAAAAGAAACAATTTTAAACGCCTTCTCTCCTTCCTCTTTCCTGACAAGAACATTGGAATCGTTTACCCAAACGAACTTGCATTTATTTTGTAGTTTAAGATTCTTTGCATAACGTAGAAGAGACCTGGTATAGTCAGTTAAGGAATCATTTATAAATATTTTACTGTTGCTCCCGAAGAATTTACTAAATGACCTTGATTTATTAGCACGCACCTTGCGCATAAAAGAATTTTTGACGGTGACTGAAGCGAATTTCACACAAACGATGTTGTTAGAAGAATTATTCTCATTATTCCTTTTATTGGATTTTACATAACAAACTTCTATTTGATTTACATCATTTTTTTCTCCCACACCTTCATTGATCAGTTTAATAATTTTTTCTTGTACATTGGAGTTATTAACCTCAGGAATACCAACGATGTCAATTGAAGAGGAATTTTCCTTTTGTTCCAAGAAATTCAGCTTCTTTTCCAAATTATTAACCTTCAAAACGAGAGTAGCATTACTTTCCTCGAGAGAACTAATCTTATCAAGAGCGTCACCGTTCATCTGTTGTAATTTTTTTATTTAGTTGTACAATGACTCAAGTGTTATTTTCGTATGATGATTAGTGCTGTTGTTCTTAGAGGGAAGCTTTGAGAGAGCTTCTGGTGTTGAGGTATGTTGTGCAAAGGAAGGTGGATTGACATATGGAGATGCCGATGCTGAGACACTTGCGTTCACAATGGGAGAACCACTGCCAAGATTGAGTTGAGAGACACTCCGTTGGGAAGAACAAGCAGTACATTTGTAATTATTTTTTTTTAACTCAATTTGATTTTTTGCTATATTGGCGCACTTAGCATGATTAAAAAGACTGCAAGTTATGCATTTTACTTTTAGATCAAGTTTTTCAATAAATAAGTTACAAACACTGCACTTCATTTTTGAATGATGTTATTATTGTTCAATATTTAACTTTAAGGATTAATATTTAATAAAGTTTAAGTAATAGACTTTGATTAAATATAACTATAGAAACAATAAATTGCCAAGATTGTGTCTGTCCCCACCAACACTCACTTGATAACTCATTTTGGTAATATTTATATTGGCATTACTTTTTTAACCTGCTAAATATCAATATTAGTTAGTTTCTTAAGTTGTAAACAATGTTCTTTCCAAGAGTGTTGTGTCCTGTATTCTGAATGAAAGAAGACATTTGTTTTAATATAATGAAATGTTTATTAAACAAGAAAGCAAGTTCTAAAACTAATAATTATTTAGTATTATACAATTGATATTATGTGTTTGGCAAAGTCTAAACTAGAATAATCCAGCCAAGTGACATTCCATATTTTCTTCTTATTTAGTCAGTGCTGTTATAAACGACATTTGATTTCTTATTCGGTCAGTGTTGTTATTCATGTAGGGTTGCAACACCTCCCCTTTTAGTTGTAGGTGAGGGTGGAATGTAACTTACCGGCGCCCTTCTTTTGCGTGTTGACCTTCCTTGAATATGTGGTGTGATTTCTAGTTCTTGTCTGGAATGCTGACTTGTGCTGGCTGTGCTGCATGATGTTGAGGGTTCTGGAATTGGTGTAGTATTGATTAATGTTGCATTTTCTGAAATTGGTGGCATGCTAAAATCCTGCAGGAGCATAGAGATTGAAAGTTTCTTGGCTGGAGTGAACGAATTATTTGATGGTGAACTTCTTGGTCGGATTTGGTTTGCATGTGAGCGAACTAACTTCTGTCTAATGTTTACCAGAACGTTATAATTTACTGTTCCTATTCTTTCCACTATCTCACCTGGAACCCAATTGCTTTTGTTCGAGCTATACACTTTGACGAAAACTTTATCTCCATCTGCAAATGATTTAAGCTTAGCTCCATGATGCTGATTAAAATGAAGATTTTGTTTCTCGTTTGTGATAGACTCCTTTCTAGATTTAGGTTGAAGCAACAAGTCCAACGATGTTCTGACCCTCCTCTTATACAGTGCTTCTACAGGTGAAACGCCATTTGGAGTGTTGCGGTTGGGAGTTGTTATATACATGAAGAGGAATTGGTGAAGAGCTTGTATCGATACCTCCCCTTTAAGTTTTTGAAAAGATCTCTTGAGGGGTCCACGAATCTTTCTGCTTGCCCGTTTGACTGGATGGAACGGTGCAGTAAAAATGTGGCTTATACCTGTTGAGTCACAAAAGCTTTTAAATTGGTGACTGCCAAATCGCGTTCCATAGTCCGATACCAGAGTTTTCGGATAGCCCTGTCTCGACAAAATTTCCCTCAATATTTTGATTGTTGCCGTTGCAGTTGTGGATGAAGTTGGTATTATTTCTGGCCATTTCGAATAAGCATCTATGACTAGCAAATAGTAGATGTTTTGAATTGGACCTGCATAGTCCATATGTATCCTCTCCCAAGGTTCAGATGTTAGAGGTATGAATGGTGACTTCGATGCTGATTGGCAACTTGAGCATTGCCTTATAATTTGTTCGATGTCGTTGTCGATTTGCGGCCAGTTCATGTATCCTCTTGCTATCGCTTTCATATTCTGGATGCCTGGATGCCCTTGATGAATTTGGCGATTAGTTTTTGTGCGGAAACAATCTGGTATTATGAGTCTATCCTCTCTATAATAAAAGCCAGTATGGTTCGTTATTGTTGGGGAAAACTTTTTGGTTCATTATTGTTGGTAAAAGTTTTTTGGTTCAATGTTTTTGGATACTGAACATGGATAAGTAGAGCGAAGAGGCAAGCATCGAAATGAGCTTTAAAATTACCGATTTAAAATTATTGATCAAAACCGGTAAAAAATTTACGCAGTAAACAAAAACGGCTTTGTTCACTTTTAACTCATTTTTAGTTTTGAAAATGATTATGTAGAGATGGCGTTGCTAATGTTTTAAAGAAAATATGCTTATCAGGGACAAGCACAAAACAAATTAAATTAATTGAAAATCCGAACCGGAAAGGTTAAATTTAAAATACAAAAAATCAGCGGAAGTTAATCACTTTTAAGGTCCAATCTTAATCCGTCTGTATTTCAGCAATCACTGAACCGACTTACACAGTTTACATGCTGTTAGATAGAGAAAATGTCAAACTAGGTCATGAAAACTATATTTCCGGACAAATGTCAACTGTTTGGCTAAAAAACGACATCAAATTTGCACTTCCGCAACTGGAAAAAATTGGGCATAAAATAATTATTTTAAATATTTGGTGACACCAACACAGCAAAGTACTTGAATTCTTCTTTGATTCTGCCCATAGCAGTACGACCAAGTTTTAACAGACGAAAATTTTTCTCCAATTCAATTGCAGCGGCATCTATACTATTAAAACTTATCTGAAATCAAAACCGTTTTTGGGTTCTGAAAATGGATAAGTAGAGACGAGAATTGAATGAGCTTTGAACCGGTAAAAACTTACCTAACGAAAAGAAAACTTAAAGCTTTTTTACCATTGGTGGTTAAGATGGACATACTGAATTATTATTCTCTAACATTGACACAATACATTGTGCAGAAATATATTAATCAAAGTTTTTGTGAAAACTAAAGTGGAAATCTAAGTTTTGGTGAAAAATTAATTGGAAAAGTTTTTATTTTAGTGAAAAACTTACTTACTTTACTTAAAAGGAATTGTGACTGCTTTAAAATAATTTGTTGAACTCGGGTTAATAAACCATTTATTAGGACTTTTCTAAGTTTTTTAGATTAAAGCTTTACGCAAATTGATACTATACTTCATTGAAACTCAGGTTAGTATACATTTATTTGGTATTTCGAATTCATATTATTTTTATTTTAAAGCTTTAACGGCAAGTTGATATTTTAGGATATTTTAAGTACATAGGTTTTATAAGTTATGAGTTTATAACTAAAGACAATGTTGTCTACCGTATTTTTTCAATTCATGGCCATGTCAAGATTCCTCTCTTAACAGGAATACAAAATTTACTTAAATTAAAACTCCTTGGAATCTTTACCAAAAATAGTTTATTTCCACCGTCGTTTTGGACGGGTTTTCAGCTAGTCTCCAAATAAAATGCAGCTGTTTACAAGTGATAACGCCTCGCGTCTTTTGAAGTATTGCAGCTCTGATGAAATAAGATTGTTTTTGTCTGGCCAAGTCGATTTGATGAACTCAATAATGGGAGTAAGTTCTGGATTGCTCAAGGTAGCACTGCGCATCATTTTGAATGTGAGTGTTAGTTGCTGTATGGTATGTTTTAAATCAGCGCAAGTATCGTCTTCTACAGTCGTAGTGGCAATGACATACTCTTCTGATGCAGGCTTTGGATGTTGCCCAATCAATCGCGATAAAACATCTGCATTTCCAAATTCGTTTGTTGATATATATTGAATTGAAAAGTCATACCTGAGCAGTGTGAGCGCCCAACGCTGTAACCTGTTAGCTGTATAAACTAAAACTCCCTTCTTCGAACCAAAGATTGACAACAGAGGTTTGTGATCTGTTTGTAGGGTGAAATGACGTACAAGTAGCATACGGTGAAATTTTTTTACAGCCAAAGTGAGTGCTAGACCTTCCTTCTCCACCTGTAGTGCTGCTCTGCTGGAGTAAGTGTGCTTGATGCGTGCTGGATGGGTTTAATGCTGCCATTTTCGAATCGGTGTGAAATGCATGCACCGATGGCAAAGTTCGAAGCGTCTGCTGCAACTATGATTGGTAGTTGTGAATCGTAGTGAGTGAGACCCGAGTCATATGAAAGAATCCTTTTGAAATTGTTGGAAGCATCTTGTTAAACTTTTGTTCATATCCACTTGCTGTCCTTTTTAAGAAGCGCATGCAATGGGCCACTTAATTTGGTGATGTGCGGAATGAAGTTGCCATAGTAGTTTATGGCTCCGAAGAAAGATCTTAGTTGTGATAGGTTTTGTGGTTCTGGCATTGAGGCTATGGCTGCGGCCTTCTCTGGGTCTGGGCTCAGACCAGTGAAATGCATTCAGTCTCTGAAGGTGCTGCTCATGTGTTTTGCTTGATACCAAAAGGTTGTCCACAAATGCTGAAACGCCGTCAAGGTCCTTAAAATTGTGTCCATGAGCTGCTGAAAACTTCCAGGTGCTGCTCTGTTAAACCAAAAAAGTCCTCTATGAGTGTTGATGTTGAGGAAATCCTTGGTTTCATGCGCCACTTCTACTTGAAGATATGCATCCGATAGATCGATGTGTGAAAAGAGCTTGCCATCATCATGTTTGACAAAAATTTCTTCAGGTAGCGGCAGAGGGTGCTGGTGTGGTTGCAGAGCGTCATTGAATCCTGTTGAGTAGTCTGGGCACATTCAGATTGTGTCATTTGCTTTGCGTGCGGCAACTACGGGTGCTGCCCATTCCGAAAAGCAATTGGAGTTATGACTCCCAGTAGTTCCAGTCTGTCCAGTTACTCATCAATTTGTTGTGTAGCTGCATACGGCACGGGACGTTTTGCATGAAAAATTGGAATTGCCTTTTCTTTCTGGTACAACTTTGGTTTGAATTTAGTACAATGGCCCAAAGTATCAGTGAAGATGTCTGCAAATTTCTCTTTTAAAAGACCCAATCATATTAATGAGGTTACCTTGTGCATCAATAACTGATTCCGAGCTTGAATTAAAAGAGAGTTTTGGACTGCCCAGCTGTTTCCAAATTTCTTTTGAAATTATCGTCACATCTGCTGCTGTGTCAAGCTTTAGTTTGGCTGTGACACAATTAATGACTGCTTCCACAAATCTGCGATTCACTTTTCGAAGTGAGTTGACGAAAACAGGATTCAATTTTCTTTTCTGTCTCTTGTTTGGCTTGCTATTGATCCTTGCTGGTTGATTTTTATTTCGCTTCGCAAAACATGCATAATAGCCCTCTTTGTGACACTGTTGCTGGCATTATAAGCACTTATGGCTCTTGAATGCACAGTCTGCAGAAAAATGCTTTCCGCCGCATCCCCAACATGGTGATCGTAGTAATGATTTGACTGTTGGCTGTTGCGGTGTGCAATTGCCTGAGCCTTGAGCGGTGATGCTTCTAGTAATTGTTTATCTTGCTTTAGAGTCGCTATCCGCTGACATTCTGTTAGCAAGTTTGCTATGGTTGCTATCTTGCTTTCGTCCCCCGTTTGCAAAAGTGCTAATAATCTGGTCATACATCTGAGTCGCTTGGTGTTTGAATCCCTTTTACGAAGATTAAGCACTTAAATTTGCTCAATTGTGAGCATCCCCAGCAGAAATTGTTCACAACTTTTATTGACTCTGCTTGCGTATGCTGTAAAATCTTCACAATTGCTTTCTGCTATCTGTAAGCAGTGGAAGCGCAAGATGAAAGTTAGTTCTTTTTGGTCAAATATGCTCCTGAGTTTTTCGATTGTGCTCGGAAAATCGAAATTAGCAATCGTATTTGGCAAAATTAAATTTGCATACCTGGAGTATTCTGCTGGTCCTAGTTTCTTTAATAGCAGTCTAACTTTTGCATCGTCTTTAAGCGCTTTGGAGTCTTCTTTATAGGTGGTTTAAAAACGCTCAAACCATTGCGCAAACGTGACGACGTTTTTCTCATCAAAATGAAAATTTTGCATATTGTTGGCCAGCACTTCCATTGTATATTCTGCCGATGCCTTTTCCTGCTTACCCTGCAACACATTTTCTGATAAGCGCTCCATGATCTCTGATCATTATTTCATTATTTGGAAAAAGGTAATGAAATCTTGTGGAATTTGCTGCTGAGGTGGTGGTGGTGGTGGCATTTGCAGGTTAGGTTGCTGTAATGGTGGAGGCTGCTGCTAAGAAGGCTGAATATTAAGCGGATTTTGTTGCTGTTGTGGTGGTGGCTGTTGCGGAGGCTGTGGAGGCTGTTGCTGAAAGCGATGTGCATGTGGGTTTGGGTTTTCAGTTATGTTAGTAGTTTAATCTTAAATTATTAAATTATTTTTGGAATCCTCGTCGCCACTGTTGTGCCCTGTATTCTGAATGAAAGAAGACACTTGTTTTAATATAATGAAATGTTTATAATAATAATAATATTTTTAAATATTAAGAATTGTAACAATTGAATACTCTGTATTTGGCAAAGTCTGAGCTAGAACAATCCAGCCAAGTGACATTCCATAAAAAATTGGGTTTTCTTTTTATTTTGTCAGTGTTGTTATACACGACATTTGACTTCTTATTCGGTCAGTGTTGTTATTCATGTAGGGTCGCAACAAAGAGTATTTATTGTTAAAAACTAAACCGAACATACTTAAATTATTGACATTTTTAATATGTACATCATTGACATCGACGTTTAGTTATGAACAGTTTTGTTTTCAACAAATATGAAGTATTTTACAATTTTGGATAGATAATGTGGCGCCTGAATTTTTTGTCCACTAAATATCTTCTTTTCAAGCTTCTGCTGATATCATTAACCTTACATCTTCTTTATATATAAAAATCAATTACTGTTTGTGTAATTGATTTGGACCAATTTGAATAAATTTTTTTAAGTTTGGTTCGCTTCAAAACGGAAGGTTTAAGAGAAAAAAAATTAAGAACCCAGATATTAAAAAATTGCATTTTTCTGCATTTCTTATAAAATTTCGGTCTTTTTATAGGTTATGCCTCTCAATCGATTCAGTTCATTTTTAAGATGTTGGTTTTTGTAACCTAGCCGAATTCGTTTGAAGATTTTAATATTTTATTTACTTAAAAATAAAATAAACTTCACCGGCGGTGACGATAGAGGTAACAAGAATGTCAGAAAAGGGGGAAGAGTAAAATTGTAGTAGATTGGTTCTGCAAAATTAGTTTTATTTGGGTTATTTTGTTTGTGTGTGAGTGAATTGAAACCTGAGAAAAGATTTACAAGATTCTTATCTTGAAAATTTAAGGGAGAATAAGGGACCGTTTGTTAAGATCTTTTTGCAGAGAGGAGAAGCATTGGTAGCCAAGAACGCGAATTTTATTCAATTCAAAAATTATAATTGCAGAGTCCAGTTACCATTTTAAAATTTGAACAATTTAAAATAAAGTTATGACAATTTTTTTTTAACTATTAATTGCTGTGAAAATACTATTTTTATAGTTAATTCGTTATTGGAGTAATCGTATACCTACATTCTTAAAAGGAATATTCTTGAAAAGAATAGAGTGGCAGTTGCATAATTGCAAATATCTATATATTCATTTAAAATAAATAAAAAGAAACTATCGTTCATTATAGTTCATAACAACTTACGGCTGCCTGGAGAAAATCCCTGGGTGCTTCAACAATGGAATCGAGTTGGGCATAGTCTAGGCCAAATACATTATTGCCTCAATAAAGAAAAGCAGATGCAACGAATTAACATTAAGGGGGATCACAGGAAATTTTTGGATTCGCCGTTATCATATACCTATCTTTTTTTATTAACTTAACTTAAATATCTTACTTTAAAACATAAAAATTTTAGTAAAGTGGCAAAGAAATTGATGAAATTTAAAGGTAGCGCTACGCTAAGCGACAAAACATAATAAATGCAGACAAATGCAATTCTTTACCATCTTATTTCAATCAAACCAACCTCTTAAATATGAACTGAATCGATTGATAGGCATTACCTATCCAAGACCGAAAAATTATAAGAAATGCAGAAAAATGCAATGTCCGGATTCTGTTTTTCGGGATTTTGTATTTTGGGATTTTGTTTTTTAGGATTTTGTTTTTAGGATTTTGTTTTCAAGATTTTCACTAGCTTATGAATTGAAATTTTTAAGTCTTAATCAAGCAACTAGCTAATGAATTGATTTTTTTTCCAAATCACAAGTCAATAGTTAGTTTATGGCTTATGTGAGGGTTTAAACTCTATTTTCAGTTTAAACCAGCGTTTTTCAATTTTCGGTTTCACAGTTATGGTTTAACACAAGTTGGAGTTTAACTTTTCGTTTAAGTTTAACGATTTCATCAAACGACGCCGTTTCTTTTAAAGTTTTAGAACACAGAGACGTCACAATTTCGATGTAAATTCTGGCACATGATATTTTAATAATATTTGTTATCACTGTTCACTTATATTTTTTTTAATTTTCAAATAGGGATTTTATTTATTTGACAAAAACTACGATTTATTTTATTTTCACAATAATTTGACATTTCAAAACAAATTCCATAACACAGAGCTTCGCCAACTGTTTTTACTAGAGTTTAAGTTTTCGATTTGAAACCGAACGAATTAAACGAAAAGTTTAAACTCTCGTTTACGTTTAATAAAACTACAGTTTAAACTCTCACTGTAGAACTGGGCATGTGTTTTTTAAATTTACAAACTCGCAACCTTGATTTAAATATAACTAATAATGTGAAAAGCTGTCGCGAAGAGCTTAAAGTTCTTGCCACACAGCATAATATAACACTCTGTTGGGTCCTCGGTCACGCGGGTATCATGGGAAATGAAAAAGCCGATGAATTGGCAAAAAAAGGCTCAGCACTTAGCCTAGAACTCTCAGAAAGAAGCGTAAAACCGCCGTTATGCGACGTCAAACTTAATATAATGTGTGAAATCCTGGCAAAAGCCAACTCAAGATGGGCAAACTTAAACACTTGTGAGGTAGCTAGAAAACTGTGGCCGCAGTACGATAAAAATAGAACGAATGCAATCATTCAAAAAGACAGGAAGTCAGTATCGACGTTGGTAGGTGTTTTAACTGGCCATAACATGCTAAGATATCACGCCAAAAAACTACGTCTAACTGAAAACGATTTATGTAGAGGTTGCAGTGACGAGGAAGAACATGAGGATATAACCCACTACCTCTGTCTCTGCCATCTAAGAAATAAAACTCTGGGGAAATACTTCTTTGAAAGCATCGAAGAACTATCAGAGTGCCCAATAACAAATCTATATAGATTTGCAAGAGGAAACGGATGGTTGGACACCCCGGTATGATACTAAGGAACTAAATATGGACTACGAGTACGGTAAGAGGAGAAATTGGTAAACCCTCAAATGGGCATCACAATAGGTCTACATAGACCTAAGTGTGCGGGGGCTGAGCTATTGGCTCTCCTACAGCAACCCGCAAACCTAACCTAACCTAAACCAACATTTAAAAAAAAAGGTTCAAATAAAGAAATTTTTAAGCCAAATTTTAAACCTAGTTCATTAAAAAACGCAAAAAGGGTTATAATTTTACCCGAAAAAGTTATATAACTACCGTAAATAAAAATACGAAATCTCGCAATGCAAGGACTCGAAAACTCTTTGGAAAATTCTCAATAAAGAAAAACGAAAGAAAGTTTAAAATTAGAGCAACTTGAAATATATTTCAGTAATATGCAGAATCCTCAAGAATCTATTCGCTACGTGCAAAGAGACAGAAAAAGGAGATTTTCTTAGTCAGTACACACAAAAATGTCAGAAAAAACACAACAAATTCTTCTATTATTTACTAGATATCGTTAGTTCCTATGTGTTTCTATGGAAATTTGTTGTTATTTGTTCACAATAAATTTTATTTTTGAACACTGATTGCGCTGGTTGTAAGTTTGTCTATACTAGAGGAGCAATGCGCACATAGCGAATACTCCAGCTCGTTTTCAGTATGCAGTACAAGATGCACTGATTTGGATTTTGGATAAATAAACCCATCTCTCAAGCGGAAGTAAGAGGCTAGTTATTAAAAAGTAAAGACCGCAAAGCCCGTGGAACTGACCGTATTCCTATTGAGCTCTACAAATATGCCAATGATGATTTATCAGAAATTTACCAAACTGAATATTTGAAACTGGAGACATGCCTATGAACTTTCAGGAGAACTTAATCTTCCAAATCCTTGAAAAAGGAGATCCTAATCAGGCTTATAATTATAGATTATTTTTTTTATTCAGCGCTAAAAATATTAATGGGGGTTATGGCTAATCTTCACAGAACAGATGCTTAACCGAATTCCAGGCAGGATTCCGTGAGAACTACTCGACTAAATCTTAATTTTGAGTACGATAGCGAAAAAAGAAAAGACTGCATTTTTTGTTGACCTAAAAGCAGCATTTGTTACGGTCGCAAGAAGCGAACTGAACAGGACTCGCGGAGTTTTCTGGTCACTCTTTAATGATTACTATGGATAATATCCACCAATGGAAGGAATAGTTCAATACCTTAATTATAGCGATGGATGAAATACTGAAAGTATTGAAAAGGCACAAAGTTCATTCCATCGGGAAATATATACTGGCCTAAACCATAATCTTTGCGAAAACAACTACCTACTTTAATGAAAAATATTCAAACGACATAATATCCACTGTTTTTAAGGCCATAGGCGAAATTATGAATCTAAACTTTATTCCTAATAGAGAAGATTTGCCAATCATCTGTAATATATGTAATCTGCGTGAAAAGTAAAACATTTGTCACTTCCTGGGAATTTGTTCTGTTTTAAATGAATCCAGGATTAATTTTTTTTTGAAAACCAGCATTTGAAGAACCAGAAATGAAGATGATTTTGAACGGCGCTGACTTGAATAGTTTGCACAACTATTGCCTACAAGCAACAAAATAGAATTGATGAATCTTTTTAACATACCTCTTACAATACCTTATAAATTTTGTTAAACTCGTGCAGACCGCTTTAAGTCATGTCTTAAAATAAATGAATAATACTTTTTGTTAACTTGAAATTGGAAAATAAAAAATATCTATCTATCTATCTCTCTCTATCTCTCTCTCTCTATCTAATAAAAATACGACTGTTGATAAACTGTTTAGTTTTTAGTTCGCTGTATTCGTTATGAAACTGATGAATTCAAAGTTAACCAGTTCATTGTATGTACAACAAGCCGTTCCAAAGGTGTTGGAAGATTGGCGCCAATTATAGTCAAAATAACACTATCCTTAAAAGAATTTAATACTTTGTTAACATTTTCTTAACCTATAGACCAATAAAGCTAACTCTTAAATAAAGCATACATTAAAACCAGGAAACCTCCATTTTATCTTTTTAGATCCCAGTCTAATTTTTTGACAGAAAAACTACCCACTCTAGAAAGAGTACGAAACTACACACAAACACTGTTTGAATCCAACAAC
Organism: Baccha elongata; assembly: GCA_951217065.1. Taxonomy (NCBI): domain Eukaryota; kingdom Metazoa; phylum Arthropoda; class Insecta; order Diptera; family Syrphidae; genus Baccha; species Baccha elongata. Next base: position 80,179,390 of record OX578274.1, read on the forward strand.
AAAACCTCTCCCGGAAGATATTATTGGAAAGTCCATAAATTGTTTATAATATGATACAAACTTATCACCTGGTGATAACGTTAAGTTTATGCTTTTTAGGATTAACTTAACTGATTCTAAACGAGGCGACTATAATTTTGCGCCATAATCTTTAGAAGGTTAGCAATTTAAGTATGTGCTTGCCATCATAATATGCCATTTATTATTTCACAAAAGTCAATTTACATAGAACAGGCTTCGCTTTTTTTTTTTAATTTACAAACTCGCAACCTTGATTTAAATATAACTAATAATGTGAAAAGCTGTCGCGAAGAGCTTAAAGTTCTTGCCACACAGCATAATATAACACTCTGTTGGGTCCCCGGTCACGCGGGTATCATGGGAAATGAAAAAGCCGATGAATTGGCAAAAAAAGGCTCAGCACTTAGCCTAGAACTCTCAGAAAGAAGCGTAAAACCGCCGTTATGCGACGTCAAACTTAATATAATGTGTGAAATCCTGGCAAAAGCCAACTCAAGATGGGCAAACTTAAACACTTGTGAGGTAGCTAGAAAACTGTGGCCGCAGTACGATAAAAATAGAACGAATGCAATCATTCAAAAAGACAGGAAGTCAGTATCGACGTTGGTAGGTGTTTTAACTGGCCATAACATGCTAAGATATCACGCCAAAAAACTACGTCTAACTGAAAACGATTTATGTAGAGGTTGCAGTGACGAGGAAGAACATGAGGATATAACCCACTACCTCTGTCTCTGCCATCTAAGAAATAAAACTCTGGGGAAATACTTCTTTGAAAGCATCAAAGAACTATCAGAGTGCCCAATAACAAATCTATATAGATTTGCAAGAGGAAACGGATGGTTGGACACCCCGGTATGATACTAAGGAACTAAATATGGACTACGAGTATGGTAAGAGGAGAAATTGGTAAACCCTCAAATGGGCATCACAATAGGTCTACATAGACCTAAGTGTGCGGGGGCTGAGCTATTGGCTCTCCTACAGCAATCCGCAAACCTAACCTAACCTAAACCAACATTTAAAAAAAAAAGGTTCAAATAAAGAAATTTTTAAGCCAAATTTTAAACCTAGTTCATTAAAAAACGCAAAAAGGGTTATAATTTTACCCGAAAAAGTTATATAACTACCGTAAATAAAAATACGAAATCTCGCAATGCAAGGACTCGAAAACTCTTTGGAAAATTCTCAATAAAGAAAAACGAAAGAAAGTTTAAAATTAGAGCAACTTGAAATATATTTCAGTAATATGCAGAATCCTCAAGAATCTATTCGCTACGTGCAAAGAGACAGAAAAAGGAGATTTTCTTAGTCAGTACACACAAAAATGTCAGAAAAAACACAACAAATTCTTCTATTATTTACTAGATATCGTTAGTTCCTATGTGTTTCTATGGAAATTTGTTGTTATTTGTTCACAATAAATTTTATTTTTGAACTCTGATTGCGCTGGTTGTAAGTTTGTCTATACTAGAGGAGCAATGCGCACATAGCGAATACTCCAGCTCGTTTTCAGTATGCAGTACAAGATGCACTGATTTGGATTTTGGATAAATAAACCCATATCTCAAGCGGAAGTAAGAGGCTAGTTATTAAAAAGTAAAGACCGCAAAGCCCGTGGAACTGACCGTATTCCTATTGAGCTCTACAAATATGCCAATGATGATTTATCAGAAATTTACCAAACTGAATATTTGAAACTGGAGACATGCCTATGAACTTTCAGGAGAACTTAATCTTCCAAATCCTTGAAAAAGGAGATCCTAATCAGGCTAATAATTATAGATTATTTTTTTAATTCAGCGCTAAAAATATTAATGGGGGTTATGGCTAATCTTCACAGAACAGATGCTTAACCGAATTCCAGGCAGGATTCCGTGAGAACTACTCGACTAAATCTTAATTTTGAGTACGATAGCGAAAAAAGAAAAGACTGCATTTTTTGTTGACCTAAAAGCAACATTTGTTACGGTCGCAAGAAGCGCACTTTTTTATAATCTATAAAATATAGATCTATCAGGAAAATTTGGCAGCTTGATTCAAAAATTGTATGAACGAACGACTTCTGCTGTTTGGGGCGGTAGCCAACTATCAAAGTTTTTTTTAAACAGTTACAGGTGTGAAACAATGGTGCAATTTAAGTCCACAAGCATTTATAATGTTCATAGACGACATTTCAGACTATCTATGTGGCATATGAAAATGATAAACTGTGATGAATGGAGGCTGAATGTAAACATAAATAAATCTAAAACGATGGTATTTAGGAATGGAGTAGGGCGCTACGCCAGAAATGAGAAGTGGTTTTTCGATGTACAGGAATAAGAGGCATGGCAAATCTCTCTAGAAGATAAACATATACCAATGAGAGTCAAGTAAACAGTTATTTCAGGCAGTTTCCAAATCAATTATGCTATATGGAGCTCAAGTATGGGGATACAAATCACAAGATACAGTAGAAAAACTGCTCCGATTTTTCTTAAAGCGAATTTTCCAGCTCCACAGTCCTCGTCAAACCATATGCTATTTGTTAAAACAGGAATCTCACCGCTATTCATAGTAACATTAAGACACCATTTAAACTTGATTGCGAAAACATTGCTCTGGAGGGAGAAAGGTTTACCAAACAAATAGCAAGTTATGTGATAGAGAAGAGAATACTGTTCTATGAAAACTGAACAGGACTCGCGGAGTTTTCTGGTCACTCTTTAATGATTACTATGGATAATATCCACCAATGGAAGGAATAGTTCAATACCTTAATTATAGCGATGGATGAAATACTGAAAGTATTGAAAAGGCACAAAGTTCATTCCATCGGGAAATATATACTGGCCTAAACCATAATCTTTGCGAAAACAACTACCTACTTTAATGAAAAATATTCAAACGACATAATATCCACTGTTTTTAAGGCCATAGGCGAAATTATGTATCTAAACTTTATTCCTAATAGAGAAGATTTGCCAATCATCTGTAATATATGTAATCTGCGTGAAAAGTAAAACATTTGTCACTTCCTGGGAATTTGTTCTGTTTTAAATGAATCCAGGATTAATTTTTTTTTGAAAACCAGCATTTGAAGAACCAGAAATGAAGATGATTTTGAACGGCGCTGTCTTGAATAGTTTGCACAACTATTGCCTACAAGCAACAAAATAGAATTGATGAATCTTTTTAACATACCTCTTACAATACCTTATAAATTTTGTTAAACTCGTGCAGACGGCTTTAAGTCATGTCTTAAAATAAATGAATAATACTTTTTGTTAACTTGAAATTGGAAAATAAAAAATATCTATCTATCTATCTCTCTCTATCTATCTCTCTCTATCTAATAAAAATACGACTGTTGATAAACTGTTTAGTTTTTAGTTCGCTGTATTCGTTATGAAACTGATGAATTCAAAGTTAACCAGTTCATTGTATGTACAACAAGCCGTTCCAAAGGTGTTGGAAGATTGGCGCCAATTATAGTCAAAATAACACTATCCTTAAAAGAATTTAATACTTTGTTAACATTTTCTTAACCTATAGACCAATAAAGCTAACTCTTAAATAAAGCATACATTAAAACCAGGAAACCTCCATTTTATCTTTTTAGATCCCAGTCTAATTTTTTGACAGAAAAACTACCCACTCTAGAAAGAGTACGAAACTACACACAAACACTGTTTGAATCCAACAACAAAACCTCTCCCGGAAGATATTATTGGAAAGTCCATAAATTGTATATAATATGATACAAACTTATCACCTGGTGATAACGTTAAGTTTATGCTTTTTAGGATTAACTTAACTGATTCTAAACGAGGCGACTATAATTTTGCGCCATAATCTTTAGAAGGTTAGCAATTTAAGTATGTGCTTGCCATCATCATATGCCACTTATTATTTCACAAAAGTTAATTTACATAGAACAGGCTTCGCTTTTTTTTTTTTTAAATAAAACAGCTTCAAAAATATCTTAAACTATCAAGGTATGAAGCAACTGCAGAAGTCATGACGAAGATAGTTTTATCCGAATTGTTTCCAGGGTTTTATAAAATATTTATTGATTTCATAATATAGGAGAAACAAAAACTTAATTAAACTTTAAAAAAGAAAATGTTGAATTCGACGAATAGTCCAGTCAAATGGTGTTTTGGCGAGGAAAAAAATACAGAAGTTTTTTTCTCACTTGTTTTTTATGTTAAGGGGGTCGCTGAATCCGATTTTTAACTTTGCTACTTCGCACTGATATGGCTTCACAACGAAAACCGCAAAAAACAACGAAAACTTCGAACTTCTTTAAGTTTTTTTTTTGCCAAAAAATCATAAAATTTTGCAGTTTGAGGCTCATACCTTCTAAAAAGTTAGAGAACATTAAATTTCCAACAAATAATTTATATCAAGTTTTTGTTATGGTTTAACCATAACGCGCTAGAGCGCGCTTAAAAAGCACTAAAATTTCAGCATATGCGAAAAAAACAGTTTTTGTGTTATTTATTCGATTGTTACTTGAAAACTATGATTGTCATAACAAAAAACTTGGATTCGTATTAATATTTATTGTTTGCCTGGAAAGTTTTGGAGAAGTTTTAAATTAAAATTATTTTTATAGATTTTGGGGTGCACCCGAATTTTTACTTTTCCACATCGTATTTTTGCGGCTAGAGCCGCCATCTTTTTTTTATATTGAACGCGCACTAAAGGGGTTATGAATACCCTTATAATGATTAAACACAGTGCGAGCAATGCACATTGGTTTTGAATGTCTGCAGACTGTTATGAGTGGGAAATACTGTGTCTGGTAAAGCATTCCACATTCGCGTAGTGCGGCTAAAGAAAGAATCTCTCTACTTAACAGTACGTCCGAAATTGGGCTCAAGGGTAAACTGATGGGCATTCCTAGCAGTACGGGTATTACGGTTGAATTGTTTAAGGGGAGGAATGCAACTGGCTATTTCACTAGAGCATTGTTTATAAAAATAACGATAAAACAATGACAGGCATGAGACCTTGCGGCGGTGTTCAAGAGAAGCAAATGTCTCAGTAAGAGAACGATCTCCTATCATTTTTAGAGCTCTTTTTTCAATTCTATCCAGAAGACTCAAGTACGTTATTGGGGCTCCAGCCCAAATATGAGAGTTATACTCAAGTTTGGGACGAATAAAAGCTTTGTAAATTGTAGCCAGATCAGAAGGGGTAAAAAACTTCTTGCATCGTCGGAGAAAACCTAAACACTTAGCAGCATTTTTGGCGATGTCAAATATATGATCACTCCACAACAAGTGGTTTGTGATGCACATACCTAGGACCGATAGTTGTTCAATCTCCTCGATGCAAGTACCACCCATGGATAGTGGCATTGGGGGAGGGTTACGCTTTTGCGACAGTAGGCAGCATTGAGTTTTCGAAGCATTAAATTCTACACGGTTTTTAAATCCCCATTGAACAATGCTGTCAAGATCAGAATTTAATGAGCTTATCATACGCTGCCGTTGGTAGTCCACATCCGAAGAACAAGGATGATAATCTAAAAACGAATATGAAAAGCAGAGGGTACTGTCATCAGCGAAACAATGTAGTGGATTAGAAGTTTCAGACAAAAGATCGTTTATAAAAATAAGGAAGAATGACCAGAAATGTTAACTCATACTAAGCAAAGGCGTCAAAAGTGGGATTGAAAGTCGCAACATGTGAAGAACATAAGCAGAGTGATGAGTTGTCAAATGGAGAAAATTTCGTTGACTCAAATCCATCCTCCACCAACGGCGAACTTCACAATGATGACGTAGATCAGGACAGTTCAATATCGAGAACGACTTCGTATCTGCAACGACCAGCGTCTTAACGAATATGTTAGAAGGGAAGGCATTTATAAACCAGTGTTCCGAGCCAACAATCAATGTATGCTGACAAATAGAAAACGGCGATGGACGAGGAAATCGATGCACTTCATTTAAATAAAACTTGTGATCTCGTGTCTCTTGCGAATAACAGAAAAGTTATTGACAACAAGTGGGTGTACAAGGCTCAGCTGTCCAAGGATGCCATGATTGACCGATACAAAGCCCGCCTTGTTGTGCGCGATTTTACTCAAAGACTACGGAAGATAAGGAACAGAGCTATTATTGGCCCTTATTGCGAGTGTCGTTTAACTTTCGATGCGATAGAAGTCGAAAGCATCGATAAATTTTCGTTTTGGTATTGTGTAACTTGATCGACAGAGATATCTATTACTGTGAATAACGAAAACGCTTATTGTGAATAAACCTTATATTTTGGCATTTGGGGTAGTGCCAGTGATAGTACACGTAGGAAAAAAATACTTTTTAGTCCTAAATTCAGTCAAGAAGTATTTCCAATTAAAAGATAAATTAAAACAGAAAACTTTAGAAATCTTGGAAATGTGACGGAAATCATCTAAAAACTGTGTAACACTGGCTGAATTTTCTTATGATTCAGTTATAACGCAATCCTATCACATGCAATGCTTAAAAATAAGCGTTGAGTATCTATACTACACTAACCATCAGCTACAAGGCACCTTGTTTGCTGTGTGTCTGTTTAATGACACGAAGATTTTCCTTTGTTCTCTTGTAATATTTTATCGTTGGGAATTTCGTTGGGACATTTCTTACAAACGTATGGGCTTTTTTGTTTTGCATTTTTATCACTGTCATATGTTTGTCATTCCTATATTTTGGCATTTGACAGATAGTAAACAAATTTTCATCAGTCGAAGGAATAGTTTTTTCTTACAAAAAATAAACATTTTAATATATGTTTTCTTAAAAAAAAATTATTTCACGTTATTTGTTATTAATTTACATCTTTTCTTTGTTTGAAATAGTTATAAGAGTAATACTATAATGTTAGGTAAATAAAGATTATCTTGATGTGTTTCAGTGATTGTTAACCCAACCCAAATTTTGTGTTTTATTTTCCTTTATTTATTATTATATTGCTCTGTGTTCAAACAATTGTTATTTTAGAAACAATAAAACCATATTTAAAAGGAAATCAACATACATTTGGTGAGAAAATTAAACTCGTTGCCGCAAATTCCCTTCGCGATGTCTGGATTCGCTTCCATCAAAAGCACTAGCTTTTCTAGTTGCTTTCTATTACTGACAACTTTTGCCCTGTAAATAACAAATTTTTTATATTATTTTGTAAATTTTACTTATTTTACTACATTTCCTTACATTTTGGTTGAGAAAGTTTGTTTATGTAGACCATAAATAAATAATAATAAATAAATAGATGTAGACACTTCTTTTGTTTAACGCAGTCGATTGAAAAAAGGCAGACGACAGATGTCGAATGAAAAAACGAAAAGTATCGTTCACAATTGAGATTCACAATACCAACATCGATTTTCGACGTTCGACTATCGACAACAGTCGATTATCGATAGACAAACGACACTCGCAGTAAGAGCCATTGCAATTTCTGTGACGGAGAACCTCATTTTGAAGCAGTTAGACATTAAAACAGCCTTTCTTAATGGACATTTGGAGGAGATTATATACATGTCGCAGCCTGAGGGTTATGATGATTGCAGTGTGTGTAAATTAAATAAAAGCCTTTATGGGCTTAAACAGGCATCCAGGTGTTGGAATTTGAAGTTCACAAAGCTGCTAGAAGAATTCAACATTAAAACAATTTCTTTACTTGGTTGTGGTTGATGTGAAAAAGAGAACAAGATTTATTAACTGAAAGTCAAAGTCAAGTAAGATAATATCTATTGCTATATTATAGCAATGGTAATAATAATGTAGTTGATTGGCAATCATTATACAGTGACTGAAAGAATTAATTTTACAATTTTCACGTATACATATATACATCCCGACTAAAGTCGTCGGATGAGTATTTAAGGCAATATTCTGCTCCGAATGGGACTAAAATTACGTATAAGGAATTAATTTTTTTGGAAAAAGGTTAATTTTTGAAGTGCTGTATTGTAGAATTTATTATCCCTGCATAGAACTGCGGTTACGCCTAAGTGCAAAAAATTGAAGTTTTTTAGCTCCACCTAGTTAGCACTAGTCTTTCGAAGCTACAAACTTTTATATTGTTGGCCTTAATCCTAACAACATACCACAAATGCAGAGCAGTGCAAATATTTGTTGTAGGTAACAAAAAATCACACAAATCCCAATTTTATTTAATTTTTTTGTTTTTAAATTACTTAATTTTTAAATAAACCACAGCCATATCGGTTCCAACTTTCAAATAACTAACGAAGAAACTCACAATGTTGCATGGACAATAAAGAGGCGAGAGGAGTTCAGGTAATTGACTGAAGGTGACACAAGATTCATAGTTCTAACAGATTGGGAAAATCGCAGTTTTTCAAATATATAAGATGGGTTTCTTTGTTGAATAATTTTGTGCAGAAATATGCAGCACCTGGCATCAAGGAATTGTTGAAAAGTGCATCCAAGTACTAGTTTATGATAATGCGATATGTGTTCATGTCGTCGAACTCCATATATATGTCTTAACATGTCATTAAAGGCAACAAGAAGCTTATGATGGGAAAGAGAGTCCAGTTTGCAATAAACAACGTTGGAATAATCAATCAGTGGGATGAGTAATGTTTTAACTAGCCTGAGTCTGGTATTTGTAGGAGTAATGCTGGAAAACAACCAGAGCTTTCGAAGTCCACCGTAGATTCTTCCAATAGTGTAGTTCACATGATTTGTTGCCGAAAGAGAGCTGTTGACCTTAAAGCCAAGACTAGTTACACTGTCAATAAACTTAAGTTCAACCGATGATAAATAGACTGGAGGTAAAAACATGGTATTAATCTTTTTCTTTGACATCGCAATCAATTGAGATTTCGCTGGATTAAGTGTAAGACCATTATTAAGCGACCATTTGAAAATAGAAGAAAGGTCTTCATTTATTCTATACATCAAATCCTCTTGTAGACCAAGTGGACGAGACAGATAGATTTGTACATCGTCAGCATATAAGTGAATTGAAACGTTTGAACAAACATTTGGGAGATCATTTATAAACAAACAGAACAAAATAGGCCCTAAAATAGACCCTTGTGGCACACCCATTTGGAGGTTCAAAGATTCAGACAAATGTTGACCAACCTTAACTCGTTGGCTACGGTTATTCAAATAGCTTTTAATAAGACTTACCGCTCTATCATGAAAACCAAAGTAGAGCTTTAGTTTCTTACATAGTATTTGATGGTTTACTCTGTCGAAAGCTTTAGAGAAATCTAACAAACAAAGAACTGTAAGATTGTCCAAGTCATACTGAGCCCGAATATCATCAAGTACTTTGATCATTGCTGTTTGACAGCTGTGGTTAGCACGAAATCCGGACTGGAAAGAGGATAGCAAATTTAGTCTATTAAGATAATCTGAGACTTGGTTTGCCAGAATTTTTTCAAAAACTAGAAAGACAGGGTAAAATACTGATGGGACGGAAATCAGAGCAAGAATTGGGATTTGACTTTTTAGCCACAGGTATGACCTTAGCTAATTTCCAGCATTCGGGGAAAGATGAAGAGGTTATGCAGAAATTTATGACATGAGTAAATGCACTTAAAACATGGAGCTTAATAATATTAATAAAACTTAAAGGCAAACCATCTTCTCCAACTGCATCAGATTTAATCAATCGCATGCTTTCAGACACAAGATACTCTGAGACAACTTCAAACTCGAATTCCATTGTTGATTGATAGACGGATTGATTATTAGGTAAGAAGTCTTTTTGAGGAATTTGACTTGAAATAAATGCTCTATTTAGATCATTAGGGTCTGGAAAATCATGAGTTACCTGTTTTTTACCTATTCCTATAGAGCGCAAATTACTCCAGAGCCGACGAGACGGTAGATTAGTATTTAATTTTGAAGTAAAAAATCTTTTTTTAGACCTGCGAGTTAAAAATGTAGCTTCATTGCGGGAATGGCAAAAGAGTTCCCAGTTTCGATCGGAAGGGTTTTTTTTCCACTTCGAGTATGCTTTTCTTCTATGTTTTATTGCCCTGTGAGCTTCCGAAGTAAACCAAGGACATTTATTGCTTCGAACTAATACTGTTTTAATAGGAACATGTTTTTCGTATAGATCAAGAAGTAAGGACTGAAGGTAAAATACTTTATCGCTAACGTTAGCAATAAAGTAGCATTGATCCCAGGGGTAGACAGCAGCATCATTTTGCAATGCAACATAATTAATAGCTTTTAGGTCTCTGAATTGGAAATAAGAATTAGTAGGTAAAACCGAGAATTCAATATTATAGGTGCAAAATAGTAAATCATGATCAGATATACCATCCAGTGACAATTGGTCCTGCAAAAGAACATATGAAAGATCGGAAACAATTATTAAGTCAAGAAGACTAGGAGAAGAATTTGGGGCAAAGCGTGTCGCATGGGAGTTGACTAATGTAAGTCCATTTGTTGCAATTTCGTCCCTTAGCTGGTTGGATCTGGTGTCATATTTCAACATATCTGCATTGAAGTCCCCACAGACAATTATATGTTCATAACATGCGGAGAATTCATGAAGAGCGGAAAAGAAAGGTTCAGGGGAAAGACTTTTGTTAGGGTTATAACCCACTCCCACAACACACTTTGTGTTACCATCAGCTACCTCCAGAATCAAAAATTCTATGCCCCTATCATTCGATTTTCCTAAGACCTTGAAGGAAAGTGAAGCATTGCAATAAATTGCAACACCCCCTCCAACAGTGTCAGTTATTCTATCATTTCTTATTAACTTGTACCCATCAATATCGTATACACCATTTGAAACATCGGGCTTGAACCAGGTTTCAGTGATGCATAAGACATCAACCCCCTATTTGTCAAAAATAAACTTAATGAAATCCAACTTATTTATATTTAAACTACGAACATTTAAACAGCAAGCTTTGAACCCCTCATGCGCATCTGAAAGTATCTTAACAACACATTTAACAGACGTAAACTCTCTACTCGCCATGATTGAAAATAAATAAGTTATATACCTATATTTAAATGGAAATAACAAAAATATTATAAGCAATAATAATTAACCTCCACACAACAATTCGAGAGATAAGCAAATAAATAAAAAGTTGAACAGCATCAAAAAAAATTATGAATAGAGAATTCAAAGTAAAATAGGCTTTACAAATATAGAAAAGGAAAAGAGTAAGTAAGAAAAGTATGAAAAGTAAGTTGTAGGTAGGTACTAATTATAAAGATACTTAATTAATTATTTTATGTAGGTAGGTAAATATGATATAATACACATACAGATTATCTGCTCCGTTGACATTCAAGAGTGATGGTCGGCTATAGTTGAAAGCATATTCGCATGAATTTTAAACTCAATGTCGTCACTAGTTTTCCTTACAAAGACGAAACCATTTTTCGTTCGAACCGAGTACAAAAAACCTTCTCTCCTAAGTTGGTTTGCATGTCGCAGCAAAGAGCTATTTTGTGGAGTAAGGCTTTCATTGATGAAAATTCGTAATTTGGTGTTGTTTTTGTTGGAATCTGTCGCAGAGAAATCACCTTCAAAGAGCTGATCGACAAAAAGACTATTGTTTGCTTTGAAAGCAGACATTAAAGCGTTCTTCTCTGCAGGCGAAGACAACCGTATCAACAGCGGGCTTCCATTGCCATTGTCGTGGTTGTGAGAGTTTAAACGAAATGCATCGAAGTGGGGAGTAATTTTATGGTTTAACTTCTCAGTAATTTTTATCGCAAGATTAGTAGGGCTCTCTTTTAAAGTGTGTGGCAAACCATGAACAATGACGTCGCTGAGACGTTGTTGGCGATGAAAATCTTCCATTTGGTCTTTTATTTGTTTGTTTTCATTACGCATTACAAAAAAATTAGTGAGGCTTAAAATATAGGAAATTCCCTAAGCTTTAACTTGTACCTTGACTATTTTCACTTCAAATTAGGAGAGGAAATATGGCCAAAATACTGTTTTGGGACGCCATTTTTTCAAGATGGCGGCTCTAGCGGCAAAAATACGAAGTAGGAGAGTAAACATTCGGAGAGAGCACTCCAAAATCTATAAAAATAACTTTAATTTAAAACTCCTCCAAAACTTTCCAGGTAAAACTATCAAATGACATAGTCCATTATAAGGGGTCTTGACGTTATATGACATAAAATTTCAGTGGGGTCTAGCGGGTACACGGTTCAACCAATAAAAGTGGTAAGGGTGTCCATTTTATAAAGAAATCAATAAAGTTTAATAAGAATCCAAGTAAAGGGGGTCATTACATAAAAAACAAGTGAGAATAAATCTTCTGTATTTTTTTCCTCAAACAGTTACTTTCGGTGACGATTTTACTGGACTACAAGGGAAAGGTAAAAGCAGAACCGTCGATAAATTTTATTCAAATAGATTCAGGGGATTTTAACTTCCGGATTTTTTGTAACATCTCTTTTAATCCAATGCCTCATCCATCTACTTTCTGGATTTTATCCAAATCGGTTCAATGGTTGAGACCTGGAAGCGAAATAAACACCAAAGTATGTATAATTTTTTACATCGAAGCTCTCACACAGGCACCTTGTTGGTCCAGTCTTTCATTCATTTACCTTTCATTCATTCAAATTCGTTCTGTGGTTGCGGCTTAAAAGCCGAACAAACATATCTCCAATTACATTCACATTCGTTAGCAGGGTTTACTACACAGTTTAAGTGTAAAAACATTTGTTATCTGAACAAAAAACCAAACAGCAAACCTGTAAACAAAACCAAGTACGTATTTATCGAGCGCTTACACTCTGATCGACGAAAAATAAATATATAAATAAATGATTTGCTCCTTGAAAAAAAGAAATAAATCTATCCATAGGAACAGTACATTCTCGGGATAAAAAGTACATAGCCTATGTGTTATTCCAGACTATAATCCATCTCTGTGCCAAATTTCATCCAGATCCGTGTAGGATACAATTGGGAAGTGCTTCACTAAAGGAATGTTGATTTCTTCGATGAACTTGCTCCAAGACAGCAAGACAGCTGCGGAAACGGCCATAATCGGAGCTAACAAACTGGTTGGGACACGAACGGCCTTCCTTAGCTAGGCATTCGAGGATCTCTTTGTTGTTTTCTTGGGAAGGGCTGTCATTAAAGGGACGCACCCCCAACAACACTCCCTAATAAAAATCATAACCAACTTAAACCCTCACAATTGATAGGTCTATTGAGTTTTTGGTATCAAAACGGCGCATCTAGCGCTAATTTGGGTTTAGAATAAGCCGGCATTCTTACCTACCTACCTACCTACATGCTCCAAGAAAGAAATGCTCCATGAAGAACTTCCAACGATTTTTTCCATCCTCTAAAACGATACACTTTCTTAGCGTATGAAATAATGAAAAAAGAATAAAATGATTTTTCCAACGATCTTATAACCATATGTAGAAGCTTTGCATTAATGTTTTATACCTACGTAATTCAATAATTTAAACAGAAGTAATTAAGAGGCTTTACATATCAAAAGAGCTATAAAACATAATAAATGCAGATTCCTTACCATCTTATTTCAATCAAACCAACATTTTAAATATGAACTGAATCGATTAATAGGCATTACCTATCAAAGACCGAAAAATTATAAGAAATGCAAAAAATGCAATTTTTTACCATCTGATTCTTAATTTTTTTTTCTCCTAAACCTTTCCTGTATTGAAACGAACCAAACTTTTAAAAAATCTTCAAATTGGTCCCGCCGTTTTCTAGTTTTAGCGAGACTAACACAAACAGGAATTGATTTTTATATATAAGAAGAAGATATTATCATTATTTTTCAATTTAGTTGTAATTATTTTTGGCCGACTTCAAAAAATCAACTTGAACTAGCCTTGACTCAAATAAAGTTAATTCCAAAATACTCTAAAACCGTTTCTTTTGAATTCCAGGTCATGCAGCTTCCTTTGCAAGCTTCAAAATCGAAGGGAACAAAGAAGCATCCACACTGTTTTGTTTTGCTGTGCGTTCAGCTCAAGGTGGAAAGCTTCATATTATCGAAGTTGGTACTCCGCCAGCAGGTAATCAACCTTTTCCCAAGAAGTCCGTAGATGTATTTTTCCCACCAGAGGCTCAAAGTGATTTCCCGGTGGCAATGCAAGTTTCTGCCAAATACGATACTATTTATTTAATCACAAAATATGGTTATATACATCTATATGACATGGAAACGGCTACATGCATCTACATGAATCGTATATCAGCCGATACAATCTTTGTTACAGCTCCGCATGAAGCTAGTGGCGGAATCATTGGTGTGAATCGAAAAGGACAGGTGCTCTCAGTGACCGTAGATGATGAGCAGATCATTCCATATATTAATACTGTCTTGCAAAACCCTGATTTGGCTCTAAGGATGGCAGTAAGAAATAATCTCTCTGGAGCCGAAGATCTATTTGTGAGAAAGTTCAACAAGCTTTTTGCTGGTGGGCAGTATGCCGAGGCAGCAAAAGTCGCTGCTTTGGCTCCAAAAGGTATTCTTCGTACACCCCAGACAATACAGCGTTTCCAGCAGGTACAGACACCAGCTGGCTCAACAACACCCCCACTTTTGCAGTACTTTGGAATTCTTCTCGACCAGGGAAAGCTGAATAAGTACGAATCTTTAGAGCTATGCCGTCCAGTTCTGTTACAGGGAAAAAAGCAACTATGTGAAAAATGGCTAAAGGAGGAAAAACTGGAATGCAGTGAAGAATTGGGAGATTTAGTAAAGAACTCTGATCTCACTTTGGCTTTGTCGATTTACTTACGTGCCAATGTCCCTAATAAGGTAATTCAGTGTTTTGCGGAAACTGGCCAGTTTCAGAAGATTGTTCTGTATGCAAAGAAGGTCAACTACACACCCGATTACGTTTTCTTATTGCGATCAGTTATGCGTAACAATCCCGAACAAGGTGCTGGTTTTGCTTCCATGCTGGTTGGAGAGGAAGAACCACTTGCAGACATAAATCAGATTGTAGATATTTTCATGGAACAATCGATGGTTCAACAATGTACAGCTTTTCTGCTGGATGCACTTAAACACAACCGCCCAAATGAAGGTCCACAACAGACTAGGCTTTTAGAAATGAATCTGATCTCAGCCCCGCAGGTAGCAGATGCTATCCTTGGAAACGCTATGTTCACCCATTACGACCGAGCGCACATCGCTCAGCTTTGTGAAAAAGCAGGTTTACTACAACGCGCTTTAGAACACTACACCGATCTTTATGATATCAAACGTGCTGTGGTTCATACTCATCTTCTGAATGCAGACTGGCTTGTAGGATTTTTTGGAACGTTGTCCGTAGAGGACTCTTTGGAGTGTCTCAAAGCTATGTTGACTGCTAATATCAGGCAGAATTTGCAAATCTGCGTTCAGATTGCCACAAAATACCACGAACAATTAACAACTAAAGCGTTGATTGATCTCTTCGAGAGTTTCAAAAGCTACGAAGGTCTATTTTACTTCCTTGGTTCTATAGTAAACTTTAGTCAAGATCCAGAAGTTCATTTCAAGTATATTCAAGCAGCCTGTAAAACAACTCAGATTAAGGAAGTTGAAAGAATCTGTCGGGAGTCGAATTGCTACAATCCGGAGCGTGTGAAGAATTTTCTTAAAGAAGCAAAACTCACTGATCAGCTCCCACTGATTATTGTTTGTGATCGTTTTGACTTCGTCCATGACTTGGTGTTGTACTTGTACCGTAATAACTTGCAAAAGTACATTGAGATTTACGTGCAGAAGGTAAACCCATCTAGGTTGCCTGTTGTAGTAGGAGGTTTGCTTGATGTTGATTGCTCAGAAGACATTATCAAAAATCTAATATTGGTGGTGAAAGGACAGTTTTCTACCGATGAATTGGTCGAGGAGGTTGAGAAACGCAATCGCCTAAAGCTGCTTCTTCCGTGGCTTGAGTCTCGTGTTCATGAAGGGTGTGTTGAATCTGCTACTCATAACGCATTAGCCAAGATATATATTGATTCAAATAACAATCCGGAGAGGTTTCTAAAAGAGAATCAGTATTATGACAGTCGTGTTGTTGGCCGTTACTGCGAGAAGCGTGACCCTCATCTAGCTTGTGTTGCTTATGAACGTGGACAATGCGATCGTGAATTGATCGCTGTATGCAATGAGAATTCTCTTTTTAAGAGTGAAGCTCGCTATTTGGTTCGTCGCAGAGATCCAGAACTTTGGGCTGAGGTTTTGTCAGAAGCCAATCCTTATAAACGCCAACTTATCGACCAGGTCGTCCAGACTGCTCTGTCCGAGACCCAGGATCCCGATGATATTTCGGTCACTGTTAAGGCATTCATGACGGCTGATTTGCCCAATGAATTGATTGAGTTACTGGAAAAGATTGTTCTTGATTCTAGTGTGTTCTCTGATCACCGCAACTTGCAAAATTTGCTCATTCTCACCGCAATCAAAGCAGACCGTACGCGGGTCATGGACTACATCAACCGTCTGGACAACTATGACGCTCCCGATATCGCCAACATTGCAATCTCTAACCAGCTATACGAGGAGGCTTTTGCCATCTTTAAAAAATTCGATGTGAACACGTCTGCTATTCAGGTGTTGATCGAACAAGTTAATGATTTGGAAAGAGCCTATGAATTCGCCGAGCGATGCAACGAACCAGCGGTGTGGTCCCAGCTAGCGAAGGCTCAATTGCAACAGGGTTTGGTTAAGGAGGCAATCGATAGTTACATCAAAGCGGATGATCCTAGTGCCTATATGGACGTCGTTGAAACTGCTTCAAGTGTTCAATCTTGGGATGACTTAGTTCGTTATCTCCAGATGGCACGAAAGAAGGCACGCGAAAGTTATATTGAAAGCGAGCTCATCTATGCATATGCCCGAACTGGGCGGTTGGCTGATCTCGAGGAGTTCATTTCTGGGCCAAACCATGCCGACATACAAAAAATCGGCGATCGTTGCTTTTCAGATGGAATGTATGACGCTGCTAAGCTTTTGTACAACAATGTCAGTAACTTTGCTCGTTTGGCCATCACATTGGTCTACCTTAAGGAGTTCCAAGGTGCGGTTGACAGTGCACGTAAGGCAAACTCCACCCGCACATGGAAAGAAGTTTGCTTTGCCTGTGTAGATGCCGAAGAATTTCGTTTGGCACAAATGTGCGGCCTTCACATTGTTGTTCACGCTGATGAGTTAGAAGATCTCATTAACTACTACCAAGATCGCGGATACTTTGATGAGTTGATTGCTCTTCTTGAGTCTGCGTTGGGTCTGGAACGGGCCCACATGGGAATGTTTACAGAGCTTGCAATACTGTACTCGAAGTTCAAACCATCGAAAATGCGTGAACACTTGGAACTTTTCTGGTCACGTGTAAATATACCAAAGGTATTACGTGCTGCCGAATCAGCACACCTGTGGTCAGAGCTGGTTTTCCTCTTTGACAAGTACGAAGAGTATGATAACGCCGTTCTAGCCATGATGGCTCATCCCACAGAAGCATGGCGTGAAGGACACTTCAAAGACATTATCACGAAGGTGGCCAACATTGAATTATATTACAAGGCAATTCAGTTCTATCTAGATTACAAACCTTTGCTCTTAAACGACATGTTGCTAGTGTTGGCTCCAAGAATGGATCACACTCGGGCGGTCAGTTTCTTTTCAAAAACAGGACATTTGCAACTCGTCAAACCGTATTTGCGGTCAGTTCAGAGTCTCAATAACAAAGCTATAAATGAAGCTTTGAATGCTCTGCTAATTGAAGAGGAAGACTACCAAGGACTGCGAAATTCAATAGATGGATTCGATAATTTCGATACAATTGCTCTTGCTCAAAAACTTGAAAAACACGAGTTAACGGAGTTTAGAAGGATTGCCGCTTATTTGTATAAAGGTAACGTAAGACGAAGTGTTTTGAATAAACGTGACGATAAACATTATCTCTTATATTAGGAAACAATCGTTGGAAGCAGAGTGTGGAACTGTGTAAAAAAGACAAACTTTTCAAAGATGCAATGGAATATGCCGCTGAATCAAGTAAACAGGAGATCGCCGAAGAGTTGCTCGTATGGTTCCTGGAGCGCAGTGCTTTTGATTGCTTCGCTGCTTGTTTGTTCCAGGTAAATTATTTTGAAATAAATTACAGCTGTATTACGGTTGTCAAAAACCAATTATTTTTCAAACGATAACATACAAATCGATCAAACTGAATAATGGTATTATGACTGTCATTTTATATTTTTTGTATCTATTGTAAATAACACTGGTCAGTAAAATTAATTTTTTTTCGAGCATTAGAAGCACCTGATTTGTTTTAATCGAATGTACACGATTGTATTGTCAGAGTCAGGAGTACACAAACATGAAAATGACGTTTGAAACTAATCTTCACACTCGATTGAAAATAGTTGTCTGTCGGCAGTAATTTTTGTGGGAATAAGTATATAAATTCAATAAAATATGTCTTGGCAATCAGTAAACACAACTAGTAAATATGTAATGCATAATGCATATTTATCATCATCATCAGCATCATCACCATCGTCATCATTATCATCATTATCATCATTATCATCAACATCATCATCATCATCATCATCATCATCATCATCATCATCATCATCATCATAATCATCATCATTATCATCATCATATTAATAAAGCGGAAAAGGGCATTTGTTCGTCCGGGCTAATGTCAGAAACCTCTGGAACGATTTGAATTTTTTTTTGTGTTTAAAAGGTTATACATAGAGGATGGTTTTAGGCATATATTTTTTTATTTTAGGTACACAATTTTTTTTGCGTCAGGGCTTTGTGCGTCCGGGTTTAACTTAAAAACCTATGTTCCGATTTGAATTTTGTTTTCGAAAGGTAATACTAAGAGGATGGTTTTAGGAGTATTTTTAAAAATTTAGTTATTTCATGGGTGTAAAACTTCTGGTGCCATACTTTTTTTTGTTTTTCATTTGAAATGTTGTACTTAGAGGATTGTCTTGGGCATATACTTTTAAAAATTAAAAATTTCATAGAGTAAAATGGTGTAAACCAAAAACTTGTTCCTGATAGGGCTAAACTCATAAACCGCTGGTCCGAATTGAATTTTTTTGGATTTGAATGTTTATAGTTATACTTCCCTGGCTCTCGATATATTTTTTCCAAAATTTAGTTATTTCATAGGGTGAAATGGAGCAAAACCTCTAGTGCGCTTTATTTTTTTGTATTTGAATTATACTTAGAGAATGGTTTTAGACATATTTTTTTTTTTAATTTAGTTTTTTCATTGTGTGAAATGGGGTAAACCAAAAATTTGTTCCTGAGTGCTAAACTCAAACCGCTTGACCAGTGTGTGTCTGCACAAAAGTTAAGCTGACTAAAATTTTTTTTGTTAATGATTCATAAAAATGGATACTTCTAGATCTGGCACGTATGTTTTTTTTATTTTCAGTAAAAAAAGTGTGCAAAAAATCTAATTTAAATGGATTTTTCTTCTTTACAAAAGTGTTCAGTTTTTTTGCCAATACTTGATAACCTTTCAAATATTTAACTATAACAAGTCCCATATTACAAAAAAAAAATATATAGTTAAAAATTAACTGACTCAAAAAAAAAAGGGATTTTGTTTGCAATGTTGCTAGGCGATGGAAACAATGTTTCCAATACCACGCCATATGTTTGTCAACCGCCATATTGATTTGTTGAAAAGTGATTTGACTATTAATTAGTACTTTTTGAGCAAAAAATTCAAGTAAGGAATAATCTATCTATATAAATAAAAATCAATTACTAAAAAGCTTTCTACGATCATCACTGCAAAACCGTTACACATATTTGTATAATTCTTTTTTTGTCTTAGTTTTTATTGTCAGGACATGGTTTGTATGAAATTTGAGAAAAATGAAAAAAAAAACTATGTATAAACAGTAGGATATAAGTTAGGAGATTTTAAAATAAAATATTTGAATTTTGTTTTACGATAATAAATAAAAGTCACGACTAGTCGACCCAGTTGGGTTGCACAAACTTGCTCTTGTGTCAAGTTACCAAGAGCTTAAAAGAACCTACCTCGATATTATTTTATATGAAATTATTTCTTAATTTTTTTCAAATAATTGAATAAGAAATAATTTAAAAAAAAAATAATAAAAACAAATAACTTTGAAAATCACAAAAAATTATAACAAACGAGAGTTTTCCGAGAAAATCGAGGTATGCCAGTAGTTATTAAATACTAATACCGCCCAAAAATTCGACCATTTTTGCCAATAAAATTATTATAAGGTAAACACTATTTATCGTCAACCTTTTTGACTTACTTAACGGCAACATTTTTATATCATTATGGGTTTTTTCGAAAGGTATTAATATTCCCGAGACCGATATCAAATGTTTGTATTAATATATGCAATTTTAAGTTTTAAATTTTTTACAACAATGAAAACACAAAACGAAACGAATAAAAACACAACGCCAAACGTCGAAACAAAAGACGCGATGGCAAGCATTCAACGGACACAATGAATCCGTTGTATTCCGTTGCTGTTCAGTGCCGCTTGCACAGTTTCGACAAAAACTTATAATATTTCGAAGTTTTGTTTGTTTATTATTTTTCTACCAATATCTGTGAAATTATTTCAAATTTAATAATATGTATTTGCGATTTTTTTACGAAGAGTAATCTGCATTAAAATGCATAGCATTACAAAATCTACATTGCAATTTTCATTAGACCCATTCATAACTGTACAAATTTCTTGAAATTAAATGTATTGCACACTTGAAATTATCAATCAAAATTAATACGCGCCATAGCCCATACGGCTTTGACCATTATGACATATGAATAAATTATATACATAATGTGGCAGTGAATTGTGACAGCAATCCCAACACGCCCAATTCAATTCCGGCAGACGTTTAGGGACTCGAATATTACATTACAAAATGTTACGCTTTTTAAATCGTGATTACCTTTATTCTTCTCAAATGAACTCTTAAACTAATTACCTTCCGATATTTGATTATAAATACTAATTTGATTATAAAAACTACGAAATAGTATGATTTTTTTGTCAAAACTGTGGAAGCGGCACTGAACGTCGAAGGAACGCAACGGATACATTGTGTCCGTTGAACGCTTGCCATCGCGTCTTTTGTTTTGACGTTTCGCTCGATGTTGTTTTTATTATTTGTAAAAATTAAAAATTTTAAACTATTTTAACTTGCCTTAACGGCAACATATAAAGTTAAAAATATCACATTGGTTTGAAGAACGCTAATACCGTTCAAACAAACCAAAAATCAAAGAAATGTGTTGACGTTAAGGTTAACTACCTGAACGTCAAGGGTGCCAATGAAAAGTGTTAACGTATAATATATAGATTACAATATATTTAATTTTTTTTTTTCAAAATCGTAGGTCCAGTTTTCGATTTAAATTTTTTTTAAATATTTTTTTTTTTTGAAATTTTGGAGAATGCCAATTTCAGCTAATAAGGTAATTATTTTCATCCGAAAAATAAATTTCAAAAAAGATACATGAATTGGTTTTCAAAATATTCAATTTTCAAAAAAAAATTGTTTAATTAATCTACTTTTTTAAAACACGTCATTAAAAAATAAAATACGCCATTATTGTTTGGCTATCTAGGTCTTCTTAAAAATAAAATTTTGTAAAAATCCACGTTAAAGTTAAAGTTTAAAAAAAGTCATAAGTTTAAATAAAGCCAAAGTTAAAAAAAAAACTTTATATGGCAGGTACCGTTAAAATTGTACCTAAAGAAATATGGTTTATTCCATCTAAAAGACTTTTAATTTGGCATCACTTATGTTAAATTTTATCAAAATCGTTATAGCCGTTTTCGAGAAAAACGAGTTTTTTATAACCGTTATATGGCAGGTACCGTTAGTTTTAGGCCTAGAATAAAAATTAAAAAAAAACCCTGACTGTCATCCTAAAAATCCTATATACCGAGTTTAAAGGATATTGGTCCAACCGGTTAGGCTGCAGGTGCGAATGACAGACAGAAAGACTGACAGACAGACACAGACAGAATTGCCGGACCCACTTTTTTCGACTTCACTATCATCGTAAATTCATGTTTGATTGTTATCTAAAAACTTTTTTTGCACGAATTCATAACTTGCCTTATAGTACCTATAATCGCAAGTAAAAAAGGTGTCATATGTGTGAATAATGCGCTGCCGCTGTCTGACACATCTGTAGATTTTGCAATGAAGAAGAAATACATGAAGAGGTGTTCTGCAAAAACAATGCGGCACCTTTATTTTAGTGTGAGTTGCTCGGTGAGTTGTTATCCTCCTCCTGCTGCTCTCATCATGACAAAATGACATTTAAGGTGCAATGTTTCAATGTATGCAAACATTAGACGATGTTCATATTGGACGTACTCACCCGACGCATTTTGACGTCTATATGTTTTGTCCCCTTCCCACTTCGTTGTAAAAAAGAGACGGGGTTTTGCGCCCAGCTTTTTGATTTTTTAAAATTCTCGTGGATGCATTTGACATTCGCTATTCCGACATTTGTTTTTATTATTTTTTTTTTCTTTTTGTACCAATATTTTGAACGTTTTTAAAATTTTAAAAAGTTCGGTCACTTTTGATTGGAAATTTCTTTTTTACTTTGTGTTTGAAAACGGTGGACTGGACGTACGTCAAAATGCGTCGGATGAGTAAGTCTAATGTGAACATCGTCTTAAGATGGCATCTATATAATATGTATGTACATTATGTATGTACAATGCTTTTTTTGCCATTCGTAGTTCGAAATTGTTCCGACGGGGCCTGTTATAGGGCTAAATGGTATAAAAGAGTCACGAGCGAAGAGAATGTTAATGTTTAAATTTTACTAAAACCTCGACAGTCCTTAAGGAGCCGTGTCGTGTCGTTTTAGTGGCATTTGTGTAGTGTTTTATACAACAGTCTAAAATCATAAACCACGCAATCTTACTCAACTAAAATTGCACAACGAACAACTAATAAGCCAGTCGGCAAACTTTTTTCTTGCAACAGAAAATAATTGCCTTATTATTTTATTTACTGTAAAGGGAAGATTTCTTTTTTTAATTAGTTTCTTAATTAGCCGTGCGAAGCTGGGTCGGGCAGCTAGTACTTGATATAAATAATATCTATATTTGTTTCTATAAAATACATTTTTATAAAAAAATACTGTTTTTCATGGAATATCTAGTTTTATTGCTTAAGTCCGATCCTTAACTTTCGCAACATAGACACAGAGGTAACTATACAAAACACTCAAAAATAACTCTGTCAGAAATCATATATGTAAGCTATTGTTGAATGGGCTTTAGGTCCAATGAAACAAATATTTTGTTTGTCACGACGTTTCGACCTAAAGCCCATTCAACAATAGCTTACATATAGTAACAAAATAGGTCACCAACATCTTAAGACTGTCAGAAATCTATCTTTTCTGAGTTTATATTAGAGTTGGGTAATTCCATGTAAAAGTGGACATACAAGTAGGAAAAATACTTTCAGGTTTTCAAATTCTTTTTAATGCATATTAGTTATTTAACAATGGCAAAACTCTATTCAAGTGTCAAAAGAAACGTTTCTGATAATATGACAACTTATTGAAAATGACGAGTGCAAATGATGGTTCGGAGATCGCAAAAATGTTTTTGGTTTAATTAATTTTTGGAATTAATTTTTGGTTTTCTCTTGTATATATCGTTGAGTTACTTTTACAAATACAATTTATGTTGTTTTTTACGTATACAAATGACATCTAAAAAGAGATGAGAGAAATAAATTCACGAACAAAAATAATTGGGCAGATTATAGTCATGGTGACACTAACCTAAAGATAATTCAAAGGGTACTTGAAATAAGTTTTATTATATTTTAGATTACATAAAGCATTCTTTACTTTCAAAGTAAATATCCATGTACACAAACCTCTCAATTTTTGACGGAATTACAGATACGACAGATAATGAAATCAAACATAGAACACTGCTTAAATGCAACAACGAAATCTGTCACTGGAAGTTAGTTCTGGAAAATTAGTATAGTGTTTATAATTTCATACAAAGTTATCACTTGGTGGTAAAGTTAGCATGGTGTCTTAAAGTATCTTCTAAGCTTACATATTAGAAGGGGACCATAGTTTTGGACCATTGAGTTCACCTTGAATGATTTGATGATAATGACACAGATTTATTAGTGAATGAAATACATGAAATTGCAATTTAGATGAATCTGGTATGAATTTTTGTTAATCCGCCAGCTATTAATGGGAATAATTAAATAAATCTCATACAAATATAATGCATAATGAAATACTAGAAACAGCTTAGGCATTAAAAGAAATCAACTAGAACGAAAAAATCGCTTTTTCTACGAACGACTGTTTACGGATCTAATACTTTTGGTATTATGAAAAAAAATAATTTTTTTCTAAAAAAAACTTTTTCTTTATTAAGAATTGAAATGTCATGCCTTATCCATTGAAACAATTTTTTTTAGTAACAAGTATTGAATTTAAAAAGGTATTTAGAATTTATTAGCTTTAAAATTTTATCATTGCGAGTTATCATTGAATTACCCAGTTGTTATTGATAATGCACAACGAAATCGTTTTGAATACCAAACCTAGAAAAATATGATTTAATACGATGCTTAAGCCTTTTATATTTTATTCAAAGTTTCTAGGAAAATAGAAACAGAAAACGACGATGACTCAAACACAGCTCTTGTAAAGAAAACGCAGATTGATTAGATTATGATGAAATATGTAGATAGAAGGTTAATACCAATTGTTCTTTCTTTTTCTGAAAATATTGTTTTTTTGATTTGTAACAAGGAAAGAATATCAATCAAAAATATTCAGTGTAAATTGTTTGTTTGCTTTATATTTATTGTTGTTTTCTGTCAAAAAAGTTGTGATTAGCTTAATTGAAACTTGCTTCGAATTTGTAAAACAAGCCTATACTGAAACATAAAAATAAAAATATTAAATTTTTTTACATTTTTAGAGATCTAAATTTTAATTGTTTGTTTTGCTGTAATATTCTGATTTTTGTCCACCATCCCCATACACTCGACACACTGTTCATTGTCCGATTTGTACTTTTTATATTCGATTGATTATACTTAGACTTCGGTGACTCGACATATTTTTTTTCCAAATAAATGGGGTAAACCAAAAATTTGTTCGTGAGGGATAAACTCATAAATTTAGTTATGTATTTCATTGAATGATAAACATTTCAAAATAGGGTTTAATGTATAGAAAATGTTTAATTTATTATTAATTTTATTATCATTTGAAGCAATCAGGGTTAAATTAATTAAGAACTAAATGATGAACTAATTGTGTACCGTTGCATAATTTTGGTGAAACTAAGTTAATTTTCAGACAGAGCTCGTCGGCATTCCTGGCATAACCAGAGAATTTAACAATTCAATTGGAAAATTGCCGAACTCATTTTATCAACAATAGTGTCAATTGACAATCATGAAATCACGTGGCAATAAATTTTGTATTTGACAGTTAATTTTGTCAACATCGACAATTCCTGCTAAAATCGCACGATTACTGAGCTGATTATGATCTAAGGGGTCAGTTATAGCTATCATTAAAACTTTTCAGTAAATTCAATTTTAAGGGAAAATTTCCAACAATGTTGGTGTGTTAATTTGTTAATTAATGTGTTAATTAATTTAAATGAAGGTAATTTAAAATGACGGTAATGAATTGTATATTTTTTCTGTTCAAAAAAATAACTCAATTTGATCTTCACTCGTGTAATATTGTCACTTTTTTTATTTCAATGATCATTGAAAACACAAAAGTGTTAATATTTCGTGATTTTAGACCTAATTTCGTTATTTTTTTTTAATACCATTTTAACAACATTGTCAGATTTACCAATATTGTCAGTTATTTTGCTATAAAATTAAAGAAAATGTTTACTGATACATTTTACTGATAGCTATAACTGGCCCGATCTCATCAGCACACGTAGAGCGAATAAATACTGGAAATGTCTGCCGTAAAACAACACCACCGAAAAGTCGGTTTAAATCTTGCATGGTTCTCTGAAGTGCCTCGAGAGAATGTTTGTGACTCATAGCGCACTCATCCGAGACAACAGTTGAACATTTTTGCTGTACTGCAGCCATTGTGTTTCTTGTTTTAATATTACACATAGCGTTTGGATTGTTGTGAATGTCTAATGGCAGCTTTAGTGCGGAATCCTCCACTATCTAACAAAGTGGCAAGAATACCCGACGGTTTAATTACCAATGCAATTTTTTTTACCGTATCTTTGGAAATGTCTAACCGGTTCCACGAGGTGCGTATAAGAAAAGAAAACCACCTTTTGCATCGACAGCCAACATAATTCGATCGTGAATAATTCTTTGTTCGGCTGTCAATAATGGTCCATTCGTTTTTTTTATTTTACTTGCTCTATAAGGCAAGTCTTTGATTCGTGTAAAAAAAAGTTTTGAAATAGCAATCAAACATGACAACAATGATAGAGAAGACGAAAAAAGTGGGTCCGAAAATTCTGTCTATAGTTTTAAATTATAATAAATTAAGTTAAAAAAACTTGCATACTCACTTTTTTTAAGAAAAATATTTTAGAAAAATTTTTTTAACATTTTTTTCTCAAAAACCGCTTTAATGATTTTGAATTTTTTTTTTTTCGTAAACTCATATTTAAAAATTGTTTGCATATTTTGTTTTTGGTCTGAATCTTTGAAAGACATGGATTTAGAACTTTTAATAAAATTTCATACTATTTTTGTACTTTAAATCCTGAGGTAACTTGCTACACGAGCAAGTTTGTGCCTAGTCATACAAAATCACAACCTCGAAAATCCCGATTGTAAAAAATCCCAAACAGTACCTACGAAATGAAAATCCCGAACTTTTTATGTAAAATAATTCTTTCTTTTCCCTCGAAATTATAAACGAATTATTACTTTTTTGGTATTAAACTATTCGGGGTTTTGGTAGTTGATATTTTGTAGAAGTGAAAACCGAATTAACAATTTGACAACTTACGCAATAGTTTTCTACATTTAACTATCTAACTACCTCATTTTGGTATCAGAAGTAACGAATGTAGTTTTTCAAGTAAAGTAGTTTTTTGCCATATCTGCGCCAAACACTTTTCATTCTCTTGTTTTTCCTTGTGCGCTTGTGCCTTGTGCTTGTGTCTAGCAAGAAAAACTGAAGGGCAACCGACAAATTTCGTTACATTATTTTATTTTTCCACTTCAAAAAGTTGACTTGAAAAATCAGTAATAAAAACTATCCTATCTTAGGCACGCCAGCAAAACATAGGCCCGAATTGCGATTGTCGATTTCTGATCGATAATCGATCACAAGCGATCAACGATCTCTAAATTGAGAAATCGGTATTGCGAATGTCGATCATGATCGATACTTGTCGATGTTGCGATCGCTTGTTGTCGACGCCATTTTCGTGATCCTTGCGGTGTTAGATGGTAGTGAAACAGTTCTTTGCGGACAAAATTATTGTTTTTTGATAAAAATAAAAGTGCTAATTGATAAAACAATGCCTTTTATAATTTTTTTTATATAAATTTCAATTCAGGGCTAAACAAGTTTCAACAAAAAGTAGCTAGAAATTTTGGTAAATAATTTTATGGAAGAAAATAAAAAAAAAAACGCTATAGGAGTTTGTACCAAAAACTCATGGAAAAAGTGATACATGGATTATACAATATGTGAGCCATCAATGCAACCAATAACACCAGGGAATCCAAATATTTTAAAGAAATACAAAATCTTAATGCGGTACACAATTGTATGATGTTAACTGATGAATTTCGTATGGCAGCTCTTACTTTTTCATTTATTTAGGAAAGCAAGTCTCTAAAAGCTGGTTCAGTTAATTAAAAATAATTTTAAAGCTACGAAAAAAGGTAAATATAAAGAATCCCAAAGTTTATCATCCTGCTCTAAGGGATTGGAAGCATCTCTTATTTGCTTTCGTCTTTTGATAGTTTCTAAAACCGAACTTCTTGCGTTTTCCCTCCTCAGATTCAGAAACACTCAACCATACATCAATTTATCCATTTTTGTTTTTACTTTTCCGTTTTTGTACAAAATATACTATTTAATTAAAAATCTTCTCTAAAACAAACAAAAAACAATCTGAAAAAATTACTTCTGTCAAACGTCAAAGTATGAATAATTCACAATCGATACTTTTTCATTCACAATAATTCATGTACTATTCGATGAAGTTACACAATGCCGGATGCATACAAAATAGAATTGGTAATTTGATGACAAATAATATGATTTTCATATACAAAATATTTAAAGCTACAATATAATGGGAAAAACGGAAAATCCGTTTCCCAGCATATGAATTATATTGGTCGGATAGATATATATTTAAGTATTTAACAAACTCCCTTTAAGGGTTCTGAAACATCAAAAACTCTAAATCTGAGTTTCTACTTGAAAACGAGATAGATAGTGGAAAAATTGTAAAAAAATTGATTAGCTTTTTTATATTCTTAAAAAAAATTGGTTACGACGCACCATTACCGTGGTATAAGCGTAAGTCCCCAAAATCCCTCTTTTGGTGGCTTTATACTCCTCCCCTCTTCTGATATGATGTAGTTATATAGAAACATTTAAATAAAACAGCTAAAAGAGTTGTGCTAGTCAGAGTAAATTAAACAAGGTAGAAATAATATTGCCATTGTCGCTGTTCATAAGGTTGTTGGGTTTTATGTATCCAAATACTTTTGTAGGCATCAAGTCTTCTATTGTTGCTGATATTTTTTATTAGATTAATCTGATCGTTACAGATATTATTAATATGGTTTTGTTGTAGGGAATGAGCAGCGATGGATGATTTTTCTGGCCTGTTGTATTTTATGTGGCTGAAATGTTCGGCGAATCTCACTTTTATGCTGCGAGTATATTATATTTTATATTATATATTTTTGTTCACATTGACTACACTCATATATGTAAATACCAGACATTTAGTTGTTAGGATTCGTCTTGTCTTTAGTGGATCCCAACAGATTTTTAATCTTTGTGTTACTAGAAAACACAACGGGTATGTCACGGAGTTTTAATTTTGATTTAAGTTCATTTGTTATTAGTGGAACGTAAGTAATCGAAGCGCGTCTATGTTTTGGTTGCTATTTAGTTTTTTATTTTGTGAAAATAGTGTCGAGAGCTCAGATTTTTTAATATTGTTCTTATGCTTTTTATTAATTCGTCAATTATTTTGTCACTGTAACCATTAATTTTTGCCACTTCTTTGAGGTGTTCATATTCACTATGGAAGATTGTAGTTGAAAGTATATAGTAGCTTACACATACGGTGTAGCATAGAGTGGAAGGCAGATAACTTATGTTGTATATGCCAATGGGAGTAGCTTGTTATATATCGGTTGGTGGTTGTGGGTTTCCGATAAATTGAAAAAAACTACCTTATTTTCTGTCCTTTTCATCATCAGATCCAAGATTTTTTTTTATTAAAGAAATTACATTTTTATTGATAAAAAAAAAAAACTTATTTTCTTAATTTGTTAATAACTTTTTATGTTTGCAAATAAAAGCACAGTCCAGGATGGACTACGGCCTCAACCACCATGTCTCTCCAGCCAGCTCTGTTCCTAGCTAGCCGCTTCCAATTTCGCACCGCAAGTTTCCCACTTGTATTTTCAGCTTCTTGACCAGGTTATTATCGTATAGCTCATCATTGAAGCTTCTTCTCCATAACCCTTCGATACACACAGGAACAAAAATCACTCGAAGAATCTTTTTCTCAAAAGTGGTTTCAACTTGTAATTATTTTGAGATAGGTTTGTGACTTTTTTGTACTAAAGTGACTGGACTACTAGCCTAAACTGAGAAAGAAGTTTCAAGATAAAAAGAAAACCTTTAAAGCGATTGAAGCCACGACGCTATATTGTTGAAGATATCTGACCCTACGCAAAGGTTCACTCCTTGAAGAACCTCTACTCGGCTTACTCAACAGTGGAGCAAGCATAAGCCGTCTTGGTGCAGAGGAAATCGCGCTTCTCCAACTACAAGAAAACCAAATCTCTAAACTTACTTCCGAAGTTAAGACTGCAGACGGGGAAAATCAAGTCGCATTAGGCAAAGTCTATGTTGATATTTCATTTATTATCGTTAATCAGAAAAAAAATAACCTTTTTTTCGTTCCGTCACTAAAACAAAAACCGACAGCCTTATTGTGAAGTTCGCCCCAATTACATTGCACCCGGAAAAATTGATATATCCCTTTCCGCCAATTATGAATTTGACCCGAAAAATTTTTAATGCTCGAAAAATTCACCCTATTGTGGTCATTTTTGTCGGTCGAAATGCAAATTTCATAACAGCTAAAATATTCACTTATTTTTTGAAGGTGAACGAGTGAAAAAGTTGTGAATTGCAAGGCATTTGTTATTTTTCGTAGCTCCTTTACCTTTTGGAACTCTTTGTTTTGACTGCACTTTTGAAAACAAAATAACATTTCTTTTAAATAAATATAATTTCCTACTAAAACATATATGTACGGAAGAGTTTACTTTTTTTATTTCATGGGTCAACGAAGTAGCTTTTTTTGTGGTTTATTATAGGTACCTACGTACAAGGATCTGATTATTTAACTTTTAACAATTTACTATGATTTACTTGATTCACAAATAGACACAATTTCTAATATTAAATCCTTAGAATAAAACCCAGCTAAAAAAGGCATTCCACAATTCCCAACAAATACACGCCCAAAAGATTGTTTGAACAACCTAATTTTGCAATCCTTTGAAAAAAACCACACAACACAATATTTCTGTTCAGTGAGCTACTCTAACCTACTCTGAGTAGAAAAGTGCAGGATTTTACAGTTCAGTGAGACATTTTCTGCTCTAGATGTATCTAGATTTGCTTGATTTGCTGTTCATTCAGCTTTTTCAGAGTAGAGCAGAGTAAGTTAGAGTAGGATTTTCTGCACTTGCTTTTGAGGAAGTTCAGGTAGATCGCATATAGAGTGGAAATGTCAGAATCAGCTGTGTTATGGATTTTAGTGTGATAATTTTGCATAGTGTGAGATCATTTTAAATAAATATACTTAAAAACACATAAATATAATTTAAATTAGATATTAACAGCCTTATTTAATAGATTTCGCTAAAATGCCACTGAAAGGTTTATTAGCGTATAAATTCTTATTTATAAAGATGTGTTTATCAATATTAGTTATCTTTAGCTTAAAACGTCCCATCTTTAATAGAATAGAATAATAGTTGAAATAAAAAATAATATTTGTTTGTTTACGTTATATTTTTTTTTAAGTTAATCCGGAATGCATCTTATCTTA
The DNA here is from genome assembly GCA_951217065.1 of Baccha elongata. Lineage (NCBI taxonomy): Eukaryota > Metazoa > Arthropoda > Insecta > Diptera > Syrphidae > Baccha > Baccha elongata. The sequence goes on from OX578274.1 coordinate 80,210,758, forward strand.
ATCAAAATCTTTATTCGAAAATTGTCAAAGACATTTTGTTTTAATGAACAAGAACTCTTGTAATTTTTTTGGATTTTAATTAAAAATTTGGTGTAAAACTGACATTTAGATGCCAATATCGGCTAATGCAGGCTTTGATCTACCTATGAGGTCACTTTAACTTACTCGGCCTTTACCCAACATATTTTTTTTATAAATAAGGATTTCTTGAGTACAGGTATATTAAAGGCCGCGTAACTTTACTCATTTATAAATTCATCTTTAAAATGAATTTATAAATAAGGCTGTAAAATTATAATTTGCTATTAAAAAGAAATAGATAGATAGATATATGTTTTTATTTCTCATTAAATTCAGATATAATATATACAAACATTTAATATAACTTAAATAATATTTAGAAAATTAAGTGACATTTTGTATTTTGTAATACCAAGGTATAAAAATAGTGTCAAATGCCACTTCAACTAATTTAGTTTATACAAATATTAAAGTTTAAGAATTTGGTTGGGGTGACCCTCATTTTTTTTTTTTTTTACATTTTAATTAATTTTTTATTTTTTTCATTTTCTTATATCTATCTTAATGCTAGACAAAAAAATCTTAAACAACTAGCTTACATATTAACTTAACTAACTTACTGGCCCCGTACGGGCGCTCTAAATTATACTATAACTATATTTAAAAAAATGCCTTTCGGCGTAAAGACTACTCTTAATTTAAAATTCAATATTACTTAAACCTAAACAAGAAAATTCTTTGAAAAACTTGTTTTTCAAGACATTATTTTATTTTATTTAAAAACTTAAAAGTACCCTCTACCTAAATAAAACTTAAATATACGTAATAATTATACCTAAATAACTTAAAACTACTTAAAATACTTAAAATAACTTAAAACTAGAACAGCCACCAGCAGCAGTTTTTTTTTTTTTTTTTTTTTTTGTTTTTTTTTTGTTTTTTTTTTTTGCACATGCACACACGCGTATACATATGCATATATTAGCATATATACATCAGAAACTATAAAATAAATCACAAAAATTCAGAAAAATTCAGAAAATGAAAAATATTATGAAATATAAGGAATAGCATACATTTCAAAATAAGCTAAATTCATTAGACAACTATATGATTAAATCAAAGTGCCAGTGAGAAGAGATTCTAAAGTTACATAATTCAAATAAAATGTTAAAAATCGAAAAATACATCGTCTGGAATTGACTAATGATGAAAGCAAAAAGTTCTAGTAGACTGGCGCCAAATTCAATAGTAACACACATTTTTACATTTGCACATACAGGGTGTCCCGCTACTCAACGTCAAGCGGGTACCGGGTGATAGGGTAGGTTATACCCGTACTGCAAATAGTTAGAAAAAAAAATTATCTCGCTGGGTTACGTAACAAAAGCAATATTTAGAAAAATTATGAAAATCGATAACCACGGCCACATTTTTATGTACTGTGGTCACAAATTTTAATATTTTTCAGTGATTTTTTTTCCACGTTATCCTTAATAACCATGCTACTGAATGCAATCTCGAAATCCAAAATAAACATTGTAAGTTTTGCAAGAAAAATGAAGTTTGACTGAGTCATTTTTCAAACGAAATACATCATATTTAAAAAAAAATGTAGGACACTACCCACGGCAAGTTATTTAAAAAATTGGCCCATTTTATCAAGTTTTCAAAATAGTTCAACACTTGCCACTTGCTGCTTCCATAATCATGTTACCAACATTTAAACCATTTTCGAGCAAGTAATTTTTTTTTTTTTAAATAGGAACGTATTATACCTTATTGATGTAGGAACCAAGTAAGCCATTCTTTCAAAATTTTGTTCAAGCTACTTAAGTAGTTAACATATTAATAGTCCTGATCCCTGGGAGGTGATCCGGAGTAGGGCAAGGAGTATAAAGCCCCCCAAAGGGGGCTTTTGGGGACTTACTCTTATACCACGGAAATAGTGCCTCGTAGCGAATTTTTTTTAATAATAAACAAAAGCCCATCGAATTTTGTAAAATTTTTGTTATGATCACTTTTTTTTTCAAATATCAACTGTTTCCGAGATACACGCATAGCTAGGGAGAAAAATTACAAAAACAAGTGTTTTCCTTATATTTTTCATCAAGCATTCCATCATATCGTCTACTCTAAACTGTTAATCTGACAAAAAAAGTCCGTCGATAAAGTTATGGGTATCGATTTTCATAATTTTTCTAAATATTGCTTTTATTACGTAACCCAGCGAGATAATGTTAACTATTTGCAGTACGAGTATAACCTACCCTATCACCCGGTACCCGCTTAACGTTGAGTAGCGGAACACCCTGTATACACATTTGAAATGTCTGCTCTAACTTCATCTGAAATTTCACAGCTGTCTTACTCACCTCTGCACTGCTCTGACCTCATCTTATCTGATTTTTTCTTCGTTGAACACAACTAATTATCGGTCTTCTTTTAGTACTGTCGAAACAGAAACTAGGTGTGTTCATTTATTTTTTCAAGTAAATTCTCGAACTTGAAGGAGTAGAAAATATTCTCTCAGAGAATGCATTTATAAAAAAAAAAAAAAATAAAGCAGATATTTTAGAAAAATGTTGTAGCTATTTAATTATTTAATTACAAAAATGTAAAATTCAAACCGAAAAGATTTCAAAATCAAGATTAATAATAATGACTTTTTTGTTAGAAATGAAAAACAAAACTTTCACACTTTGTTCCGGAGTAAGTTGATGTTACTTTAAAAAGTGCATAAACACGCCTCGCTTTTCCGAAATGTCATTATTGATTCAAAGTGAGAAATCGTTCGGGCGGTGTCCCCAATAGCTTTTAAAATTCCGGGGAACCGAAATACATTTCGCCAGGGTGAACTTCACACAAAGGCTGAAAAAAAATATTACATGTTGTTTTTAACTCTATTAGTGTCTAGCATATTTAAAGCAATTACAAACTATATTACTACCAATTAAGATATTTTTTTGCTTTAAGCACCAATGTAACACCCAATAGTGCTTTTCATTGTAATCCAAAATTGTGCTCATAATCAGGCTTAATGTAAAATTTATTTAACATTGAAACTAATCTAATATTTTATTAATTGCAGTGTTACGATCTTCTCCGCCCGGATGTTATACTGGAATTGGCTTGGAAACATAATATAATGGATTTTGCAATGCCATACCTAATTCAAGTAAGTGTTTTGTACAAATGTTGCTTTCATATTGAAAACAAATGATTACCGGCATTTTTTATTTAATTAGGTCATACGTGAATATACCACGAAAGTAGACAAACTCGAACAAAACGAAGCTCAACGGGAAAAAGAAGACGAAACTATTGAACACAAAAACATTATTACAATGGAACCGCAGTTAATGATAACAGCTGGTCCTGGAATGGGTATTCCACCTCAATATGCCCAAAATTATGCACCAGCATATGCGCAAAATATGTCATACCAGGGATATGGAATGTAGGAACTAACGAAACAGACTTAACGAAATTTTTTTCTTCTACAATTCAACCTACAAATTAACCAAATTGAAGAAATAAAATTCCAAACTAACAAAAATCCTGTGTCCGAAAAGTTGTTTCCAATGTTGCAACTGTAAAGAAAAAATAAAAAAACAAAAATCTTTTCCATTTATTATATTATTATTATTATAAAGCTAATGTTGAGACATATAATATAAAGTGTTTATCAAAAAAAATCCTCCTTTTCTTGGTCCTTCACTATAATATCTAATTTTAATATCATTAGCCTGAATCGGCGTTCAAAGATTATCTTATATAATGTTAGCTCTGTGCACTCAGGTTGGACAAAGTTGTTAGGCATAGATATTTTTTCAGCTCTGTTTACTAAAACACGAGTAGAACGTGTCCCAAACTTGGGTTTTTGTATTAAGTAAAATAAAGAAATGTTGAAAACAACGCATGACAGGTTGAAAACAATACGATGTTAACGATATTTTTTTTATTGATAATTTTTGTGTAGGAACAGAAAATTATAAAACTTAAAATACGCACAATCCGCGATGAAAACATCAAATGAAAATTAAGAATATCTCGCTTTGGGTTGTAGAGCAAAACCTTATCTGCAGTTACAAAACGAATACCCCGAGAAGTTAAGTCGCAACGGTCTTCCATCCTTTTGCTCACAATCTCCGGTGGGCTCTTGTTTGAGACCGAATTTTTCGCGGCTGCATTTAATCTGTGAAAAACTGCTTCCAGTGAAGCGTGCACGACTATATCGTCTCTGTCTTTTGGGTCACAAACCAATTTGCAATTACAATTTGCATTTCTTCCCCCTGATATGCGTCATGTTGGATGACCAGTGATCCAAAGCACAGATTAACTTGCAGGCAATCAAGAACAGCTGGGGCCGTATCGCGTCCTACGTAAACGGCCGGGGATCCACCTCATGAAAACTACGTCTCTCGTCAATCGATTGAACGTATCGGGATCGCGACCGATGTTAGCTGACGGAACGTACACTATAAAATCTTTGTGTCATTGTAGCAGATTAACTTTGAAAATTGTAACAGATGAATTTCCAAACGCACCCATATGATTGTGTTGTTGATTTTGATTAAATATTTTTATTTGTTTAAAAATTTTTCTTTCGCTGGCGTTCCTAAGATAGGATACTTTTTATTAATTAATTTTTATTATTTAATTTATAATTCATTTTTTAATAAATTTGCATTACAGCAAAAAAAATGAAACGTCGAAACAAAAGCTATGTGCGATACTCTGCGTTCCTCAGGGTTACCATTTCATTTTTTTTTTTACTACATATGTTACTACAATTTTTTGTACTACATTATATGTTATTGAAAACAAAAATAAGAATGAAATCATCTTTTTGAGTATTAGCTTTAGGCCTCATAATGAGAATAACAAGAAATGTATCTTAGAAGGGAAATTCAGTTTTCAAACAATTATTGCTAAATTTATGGGAAAATCCTGTACGTGTATCAAAAAGTTGAAGGTAAGACCGCACATAGCGACGCTGCCCTTCAGCGGAACTTCGAAATTGGAAACTTATAATTAGGTACGTCTAATTAGGTACGTACGGAGTAGTAAAATTTATTGGCTTTAGCTTAAAATGGTTTGCACCAACATAAGGAGGTAAATTTTTAAAAATGTGGAAACTTGACGCCAACCCCGGATTTGTATTCACCACTCATGGCTCTCTTCATTAGAGCAAGCGAGAGGAGAGCATATCAATCGAAAAATTTTAACGTTCTCTTTGTCTTGCATTTTTAAGACGCCTTTAAAATTTATTTGGGACAAAATGGGACTTTAGTTTATTGGCCCTTTTAAGAATGAAAATGGTTGGTGAAATTGAAAAATGACATTTTAAGATTTAACAACCCAATAAATATTTAAAAGTGTTTGGAAAAACTGGCAAATGACTCAAGCGATTGGAATCCAGTGATTTTGCTTGAACGGGATAAATCAAAAAAAATAATATGACATATGCATACATATATGCTATGACACTCATCAGCAAAGAAGTTGATTATATTATTTCCAGTAAATCCAAGATGTTTCAGTAAGTACTGTTATTTATTTTCTTAAAGGGTGTTTCAAAAAACTACACACTTTGGTTGCTTTAACTAAAATAGTCATATGTTTGATGATTGTGGACAGAATTTCATGAAACTTTGAAAATTGCGATTTGAGACAACTTACTACACATTCAAAATATTATCATTAAAGGGTGTATGAAAAAATTAGAAACATTTTTTTACGTTTAACATCAAGAAAAATATGTTAATTTTCAAAATTTCATTAAGTTGGTTGCAAAATCTCCGCAAAAAAAGACCAATCCTGGATCAACATCTTTTGAAATTTTGCGAACAGTTAATGGTCGAATATTTAATACCTATCAAGATGCATGTCGTGAGCTTCAATTAATGGAAGATGATAATCACTGGGATTAGGCACTTGCTGATGCAGCTTTGGTATCTACGCCAAATAATATTCGTCAACTGTTCGCAATTATTCTAACGACATGTTATCCCACACAGCCATTGGCATTGTGGCAAAAATATAAGAACTATATGACTGAAGGTATCTTAAACCGTGTAGGAATAGCGGAAGCATGTCCGAACAAAGATTTCACACAGGAGATGTACAATGAAGTATTGGTAATACTCGGAAGATTTGTGTATTTTGATTTCGAACTTTTCACTCAACCACTATGGTCTGCCATCGCCTGATCGCCCAGCCAATGATTTAGTGAACACGGATATGCAACGAAAACAACAATATGACGAAGTTGACCGATTATTGCATACAATGAGCCATTATTAGTGGTGTTTTGTTGGTAATTTTTAGTTAGTCAGCACTGGAAAGAACCAATGAAACGCTATATTCACTTTTGTATCCACTTTTTTATTTTATTTCAAAGTTGGTATTCTTGACTTTATGCCAAGCCGAAGTTTCAAATAACTTTATGGATGTGTCTGCAAAGTATGGCTATTTGCATATGCCGAGTTGGTCAACTTGTACCCCACCTTCCACTACAAACAAATAAAAACTGGATAAATAATCATTATTTAGCTTGAATATTACCAAATTAAATTCCAAATTATATAATTTTATTTAAAGATCCGCTTTGACCAATTTTTATTTGTTTTTAAGCGAAAATTTCAAAATCATCACAACTTTTTTGCAACTTTCGTAGGTTGAAAGCTTCTTACTTCTTCCGCAAAACGCGGCCCTAAAGGAAAACACAATGAATTAGTCACTTTAGCAAAATTTTGTATGTGATACGAAAAGTGTCGATAAATTGGTCAGTTACCAATAAAACACGCCTATTGACAGCTGAACAAAAAATGATTTACGATGGAATTATGTTGGCTGTAGATGCGAAACAAGGTGGTTTTCTTATCCTAGGCGCACCTGGTGGGACCGGTAAGACATTTTTAGTGTCATTATTACTTGGAAAGATACGTCACAAAAAAAAAATTGCATTAGCTGTTGCATCCTCTGACATTGCTGCCACTTTGTTAGATGGTGGACGAACAGCTCATTCTGCACTAAAGCTGCCATTAGATATTCACAACAATCCAAACGCTATGTGTAATATCAAAAAAAAGGAACTCAAGGGCTGTAGTATTACAAAAATGTTCAATTGTTGTTTGGGATGAGTGCACTATGAGTCACAAACATTCTCTCGAGGCATTTCACAGAACCATGCAAGATTTAAACAGCAATAGCCGACTATTTGGTGGTGTTGTTTTGTTACTGTCTGGTGATTTCCGGCAGATATTACCTGTCATTCCTCGCTCTACGTGTGCTGATGAGATAAATGCGTGCTTAAAACAATCATATTTATGGAAAACGTTAAAACACTTCGATTGACAATGAACATGCGAGTATAATTTTCAAATCAACTACTTGATATTGGAAACGGTCAAATTGAATTGCATCAAAATATTAGTTTATCTAATTACCAGATAGTTTCTGCTTTGTTGTTAATTCAAAAACTAAACTTATTGAAAGTGTATTCCCAGATATTAGTAATAATTACTTAGATCATAATTGGCTCAGTAATCGTGCGATTTTAGCAGCAAGAAATGTCGATGTTGAAGTTATTAACTGTCAAATACAAAATTTACTGCTTAAGTCAATTGACGACTTAAGTCAATTGACACTATTGTTGATGAAAGATCGTCAATTTTCCAATCGAAAATTTAAGTATGCCAGGAATGCCGCCACACAAACTATGTCTTAAAATTGGTTCACCAGTCATTCTTTTGCGCAACTTAAATCCACCAAAATTATGCAACGGTACACGATTAGTCATCAAAAGAATTACCGGAAACGTACTTGAAGCAAAGATAATTACTGGAAAGTTCAAAGGAGAAGTTGTCCTGTTACCTCGAATACCCATGATACCATCCGAATCTACAATACCTTTCAAAAGGCTACAATTGCCGATTCGTTTGGCTTTTGAGATGACGATAAATAAATCGCAAGGGCAGACAATGACGATTTGTGGCTTGGACTTGGAGAATCCTTGTTTCTCCCACGGACAGCTTGCATGCTCACGTGTCATAAAACCGTCAAATTTATTTGTGTTAGCGAAGGATAGATTAACAAGAAACATTGTTCATCATTTAGTTCTTAATTAATTTTAACCCTGAATGCTTCAAATTAGAATAAATTAACTCTATTTGTTAAATAACAATTAAATTAATAATAAATTCAACATTTTTTATTCATTGAAACTTATCTTGAAATGTGTATCATTCCTTACCAATCACTTCCTCTTGTTTTCGGAATCTTGTTTTAGATTCCGTAGAAGAACTGGAGGCGAAAGTTAGCAATTTTGAAACGGCTTTGAATTTAGCATTCAAAGCTTCCTGTCCAGTTGGGTACAACAAAAAAACCTTCCCTCCATGGTGGAATGAAGATCCCTCAAATCTTAGGAAGATTACAAGAAAAACCTTCAATATCTGCTACGTTAGCAAACAATGGCAACCGTACAAGGACTGCCTCAAAGATTACAAAAAAGCGGTATCCTCAGCCAAAAGGCTGGCCTGGAAAGAATACTGTGAATCAATTGAAAATATAAAAGACTCTGCTAGACTAAGCAAAATACTGTCAAAACAACACTCTTGTCCATCTCTCCTCAAAAAGGAGGATGGTACTTGGACAGTGGATTCAGCCGAATCTCTAGAGGCTTTAATGACAACCCATTTCCCAGGCTGTAAGGATTACAGCCCAGTAACAGACAATGCCCTTAGTGCTCAGTCAGAACACTTAGAAAATATTCATGCTATCATAACCAAGGAAAAGATTTCCTGGTCTATTAATAGCTTCTCCCCATACAAATCTCCAGGTGTAAATGGCATTATTCCCATAATGCTACAGAAGTTGCATAACACAGCTGTACCCTGGTTAGAAGTATTCTTCACAAATTGCTTCCGGTGTGACTACGTCCCCAAGTCGTGGAGACAAGTCAAAGTTATTTTCATTCCGAAGGTGGGGAGACGGGGACACGAAGCCCCAAAAGACTAGGCCCATCAGCCTCACTTCCTTTGTCATGAAAACACTGGAAAGAATAATTGACATATACATTAGAGGGATTTTAGATAGAAATCCTCTTTCCAAATCACTGCACGCTTACCTTAAGGGAAGGTCTACGGAAACGGCTCTTCACGAGGTAGTGCGCACCATTGAAAAAACAAATTAATACAAAGAATATACCCTTGCAACCTTCCTTGACGTCGAGGGAGCTTTCGATAACGTTCTTGCTAATTCGATTCAGGGATCTCTTGTTCGGCGTTGATGCTTACATTACAAAATAGATTTTATCCATGTTAAGATCAAGAATCAATCAAGCAACGTTGGGTAACGACCACATTATAAAACTCGTAGAGTTACTATAGTATATATAAAATTTTTTTGTTATAATACAAATTCTATATACCTACATTGGAAAAATTAATAAATATAGAATAATAAATAAAAATAATTTCAACTAAGTAGAAGAATTAGCATTAAATTTAGTGGACTTGTTGAATTATTGATTCAAATTAGCTTTTTATAGCCTTTAGTCCATGAAAAAATGCCGTTTCGTGCGGATGCTCACTTTCCACTCATCAGTTGACGACGAGTAATCACCTTGTCAATACGCAAATTTTCGCTTGTTTCAGTTCAACTTACATAACTTTTTTGACAAAAAGCTAAAGTGAACTATATCCAACAAGATTACGATTTCAATCATTAAGCTGGAAGTGTTTTTACCCGCGGCCTGGTTTAAGTTATATATTAAATGTTTTTGTTATAATACAAATTCTATATATGTACCTACATTAAAAAAATTAATAAATATAGAAAGCAAGTATAGCCTTCGATGCATGTAGTAAAACTTTCGGGAAAAAATGGGGTTTGAAGCCTAAAATAATATTATGGACTTACACAGCTGTAGTTCGTCCAATTCCAACATACAGGTCGATTGTATGGTGGCCAGCCCTAAGCAAAAAATATAATATAGACAAACTGAAAAAGATTCAAAGGACAGCCAGCATAGGTTCCACAGGTGCAATTAGATTTTGCCCAACCGATGCCTTAAGCGTTATTCTTAATCTTTTGCCTCTAGACCTTCACATCAAATACATGGTATCCTGCAGTGCAACCAGGCTTAAAGAAGCAAGCTGTTGGGCAGAAAGACCCTATGGTCATGGACAAATTTTAAAACTGTTGCCAATAGATCTTCGCTCAGTCCATATTGACTACCTTGTCTTGACTTTGATAAAAGTTTCAATATGCTTTTTCCTACCAGAGACGAATGGAAAAACGATACGGTGACAAATGAATATGACACCACAATTTTCACTGACGGCTCAAAGATGGCTGACGGAGTTGGGGCGGGTGTTTACTCCGACAAACTTAAAATTAGTCAATCGTTCCGCCTGCCCGACGCTACCAGCATATTTCAAGCTGAAGTGCTTGCTATTAAGGAAGCCTGTAGGATACTCAAACAAAAAACAATATCTAACCATAATATTCACAATGTAGCCATTTGTATAGATAGCCAAGTTGCAATTAAGGCAATTAACAGCTGCCTGGTGTCTTCAAAGATAGTTCATCAATGCAGAGCAGAGCTCTCAGGTTTCAGTGATAGTATAAAAATTTCTCTCGTATGGGTCCCAGGCCATAGCGACATCCAAGGCAACGAGCGAGCAGATGATCTTGCTAGGCAAGGATTAGCCCTTTTTGTCTCTCAGGCGGAATCAGTAGATCTTCCACTGGCCTTCGTGAAGGACAGAATGTATGACCATTTCCTTTCAGAATCAACAGAGGTGGCAAGGTTTTTCAACCTGTAAAATAACTAGTAAGATATGGCCAACCTATAACAAAAACAGATCGAATGATTTAATAAAACGAAACATAATAGACACGGCCAGGATCGTTGCAATCGTCACTGGCCATTGGCCAATAGGCGAACATGCAGCTAAACTGCGCATACCTTTCAACAGCTACTGCCGTAGTTGTAGAAATCCGGTAGAGAAGGAAACTATTGAGCATTTCCTCTGCTACTGTCCGTCCCTGGCTAGGTCTCGCCTCCAGGCATTCGGTAGCCTGTTTCTCGACAAAAGGATAAATGATTTTACCGCTTTTCTCAACAGCACCAGTTGGCTCTAACAAACCAAGCAATATCTCTATTTCAACTTTCACTTTTGAAGTTTTTGGAACTTCCCTTTTAAGACTGACTATTCGGACTAGCACTTACTCTACTTTTGGCGATAGCATCAGAGCACTGATTTATACCTGGTAGGTATAAATTGCCTTTGAACGGGCCTAGCCTCATAGAGATCTAGTGTGAAGTTATTGGGCAGGCTCTCAGTCTAAATGGAACCACCTAGCACACATTGTGTGCTAATTTCTTCCTTTGGGACTGCGGACACAGACCAAAAACTGGTCCCCTTAGCTTTTCAAAGCACTCACTCACTCTTGGGTCTGGTATACCAACTTGGGGGGGTCGTGCCGTCGGGGTGACTTCCCGGCCACGTAAATAAGTAATAGTTGCAAAGCAACAACAAGCCTCGGATATGGACGTATTTACTGTTCACGACCAAATGGACGAACTTCAGATCTGCACGTTGAATTTCCTATCACTTTACACATCACCGCCATGCAAGATGGGATGGGCCGGGCAATAGAAAGATGAAGGATTGCGATATATACTTCGGCAACTGCTACCATGGGCAAAAGCAGCGCCTTTTAGGATGTGGATTCATCGTAAGAGGCAGTTTTAAGCAAGAAGTCTTGAGTTTTAACCGTATGAACGATTGACTCACGACAATTCGCGTCAAGGTTAAATTCGCTAACATGAGCTTAATATGCGCACAAGCCCCCACAGATGAGAAAGATGCGGACACCAAGGACTAGTTTTACGAGGTCTTGGACAAAACATACGAGCAATACCCAAGTTATGACATTAAAATTGTCCTAGGTGATTTTAACGCCAAACTAGGAAGAGAAGACGTCTTTGGTGGAATAATCGGAAACAACCTGCACAACACTACCTCCAGCAATGGACTCAAGCTAATCGACTTTGCTGCGGGGCGAAACATTGTGGTAGTTAGTACGCATTTCCCGCATGTTAATATTCACAAGAGGACTTGGCGACAATGATCAATTGGACGTCAACCAGATTGACCACATCGGGATCGACGCAAGGCATTCTTCCAGTTTCACAGATGTCCGAACGTTCCGAGTAGCCAACCTCGACTCGGACCACTACCTCGTTGAAGCTAAGGTGTTGCTGCAGATATCCAGAAAAAAACCAAAACGTCGAAATACTAAGAGGAAATTCGGTGTCGGTAGACAACAATCAAAAGAGATCTCCAAGTTCTTCTACGATCGAGTCACTCGCAACCTCTTAACTAGTCCTATGCCGCCAACTTTAAGCATCGAAAACCAGTGAAAACATTGCCAGGAAGCAATTTGAGATGCCGCCTCTGATGTGCTCGGATTTACACAGTCACCACAACGAACACCCAGGTTTGACGAAGAATGTCGGCAAGTAAATGCAGTCCTATGACTAGAGCAGCGCGAGAGCAATACGTGCAGAAGAGGGAAGACGAACGCCGACATCTCAGAAGAAATAAAAGGCACGACTGGATCGCACAAACTTACTCTTGTGGCAGGTAAGCTAGGACTTAAAAATAAAAAGCCATAAATGGGTCTCGCGTTGGAGAAGGGGTCTTCTCTGAAACACTAAATGTATCTAAGTCACTTCGACTGCCAGACCACGCTATCGTTTTCCAAGTGGAATTGTTTGCAATCAAAGAAGCATGCAAAATACTAAAGCAAGATCCAAATCATAACCGTAATACTGCTATATTTATAGATAGTCAGGCTGCCATCAAAGCCATTGATGGTGCCTCAATATCCTCTAAACTCGTTCAACAATGTCTAGATGAGATCGCAGGCTTTAATGATAGCCTGAAGGTCACTTTGATCTGGGTCCCAGGTCACAGTGGTTTTCAGGGAAATGAAAGGGCTGATGAGCTTGCCAAGCAAGGATCGGCTCTTCACAGCTCACATGCCGAAGCAGTTAGTATTCCGCTGGAGGCTGTGAAGGGCATTTTCTTGTCTCATTATCTATCTGTATCCAATCGTAGATGGAATGATCTAACTAACTGTGCCACCTCAAAAAAGATGTGGCCCAGCTATGACAAGGATTAGCCCTTTTCGTCTCTCAGGCGGAATCAGTAGATCTTCCACTGGCCTTCGTGAAGGGCAGAATGTATGACCATTTCCTTTCAGAATCAACAGAGGTGGCAAGGTTTTTCAACCTGTAAAATAACTAGAAAGATATGGCCAACCTATGACAAAAACAGATCGAATGATTTAATAAAACGAAACATAATAGACACGGCCAGGATCGTTGCAATCGTCACTGGCCATTGGCCAATAGGTGAACATGCAGCTAAACTGCGCATACCTTTCAACAGCTACTGCCGTAGTTGTAGAAATCCGGCAGAGAAGGAAACTATTGAGCATTTCCTCTGCTACTGTCCGGCCCTGGCTAGGTCTCGCCTCCAGGCATTCGGTAGCCTGTTTCTCGACAAAAGGATAAATGATTTTACCGCTTTTCTCAACAGCACCAGTTGGCTCTAACAAACCAAGCAATATCTCTATTTCAACTTTCACTTTTGAAGTTTTTGGAACTTCCCTTTAGGACTGACTATTCGGACTAGCACTTACTCTACTTTTGGCGATAGCATCAGAGCACTGATTTATACCTGGTAGGTATAAATTGCCTTTGAACGGGCCTAGCCTCATAGAGATCTAGTGTGAAGTTATTGGGCAGGCTCTCAGTCTAAATGGAACCACCTAGCACACATTGTGTGCTAATTTCTTCCTTTGGGACTGCGGACACAGACCAAAAACTGGTCCCCTTAGCTTTTCAAAGCACTCACTCACTCTTCATTTCAACTTTCACCTTTTAAGTTTCTGGAACTTCCCTTTATGACTGGCTTTTCGGACTAGCACTTACTCTATTTTTTTGGCGAAAGCATCAAAGCACGGATTTATACCTGGTAGGTGTGCCTTGCTTTTGAACGGGCCTAGCCTCATACAGATCTAGTGTAAAGTTAATTGGTCGACTCTCAGTCCAAATGGAACCACCCAGCACACAGTGTGAGCTTAGTTCTTCCCTTGGGACTGCGGGCACAGACAGTTAACAGTCACTACCACTATACCACAACAAATTAGGTCAAACGAGTTATGTTATCAAAACGGCGCTTTTCTGCGCTAATTGGGTTCCTTCGGAACAGTTGTTCTTCGAGTGTGTTTCTACTAAGGCACTTCTCTTTTCATTAAGATTGCAGCGGAGGAATTCCCCAGGTGGAATCAACGGTGGCGTCTACAGTTCCAGTCAGGTTGAACTACTTAATGAGCAACTTATACGGGCTACTACGACATATTCGGAACTCAGGCCTATAAGGAGTGGTTGATCCGGCTCCCCGCCTTTGGAGTTATACTAAGGGTCTGGTATACCAACTTGGGGGGGGTCGTGCCGTCGGGGTGACTTCCCGGCCACGTAAATAAGTAATAGTTGCAAAGCAACAACAAGCCTCGGATATGGACGTATTTACTGTTCACGACCAAATGGACGAACTTCAGATCTGCACGTTGAATTTCCTATCACTTTACACATCACCGCCATGCAAGAAGTACGATGGGATGGGCCGGGCAATAGAAAGATGAAGGATTCCGATATATACTTCGGCAACTGCTACCATGGGCAAAAGCAGCGCCTTTTAGGATGTGGATTCATCGTAAGAGGCAGTTTTAAGCAAGAAGTCTTGAGTTTTAACCGTATGAACGATTGACTCACGACAATTCGCGTCAAGGTTAAATTCGCTAACATGAGCTTAATATGCGCACAAGCCCCCACAGATGAGAAAGATGCGGACACCAAGGACTAGTTTTACGAGGTCTTGGACAAAACATACGAGCAATACCCAAGTTATGACATTAAAATTGTCCTAGGTGATTTTAACGCCAAACTAGGAAGAGAAGACGTCTTTGGTGGAATAATCGGAAACAACCTGCACAACACTACCTCCAGCAATGGACTCAAGCTAATCGACTTTGCTGCGGGGCGAAACATTGTGGTAGTTAGTACGCATTTCCCGCATGTTAATATTCACAAGAGGACTTGGCGACAATGATCAATTGGACGTCAACCAGATTGACCACATCGGGATCGACGCAAGGCATTCTTCCAGTTTCACAGATGTCCGAACGTTCCGAGTAGCCAACCTCGACTCGGACCACTACCTCGTTGAAGCTAAGGTGTTGCTGCAGATATCCAGAAAAAAACCAAAACGTCGAAATACTAAGAGGAAATTCGGTGTCGGTAGACAACAATCAAAAGAGATCTCCAAGTTCTTCTACGATCGAGTCACTCGCAACCTCTTAACTAGTCCTATGCCGCCAACTTTAAGCATCGAAAACCAGTGGAAACATTGCCAGGAAGCAATTTGAGATGCCGCCTCTGATGTGCTCGGATTTACACAGTCACCACAACGAACGCCCAGGTTTGACGAAGAATGTCGGCAAGTAAATGCAGTCCTATGACTAGAGCAGCGCGAGAGCAATACGTGTAGAAGAGGGAAGACGAACGCCGACATCTCAGAAGAAATAAAAGGCACGACTGGATCGCACAAACTTACTCTTGTGGCAGGTAAGCTAGGACTTAAAAATAAAAAGCCATAAATGGGTCTCGCGTTGGAGAAGGGGTCTTCTCTGAAACACTAAATGTATCTAAGTCACTTCGACTGCCAGACCACGCTATCGTTTTCCAAGTGGAATTGTTTGCAATCAAAGAAGCATGCAAAATACTAAAGCAAGATCCAAATCATAACCGTAATACTGCTATATTTATAGATAGTCAGGCTGCTATCAAAGCCATTGATGGTGCCTCAATATCCTCTAAACTCGTTCAACAATGTCTAGATGAGATCGCAGGCTTTAATGATAGCCTGAAGGTCACTTTGATCTGGGTCCCAGGTCACAGTGGTTTTCAGGGAAATGAAAGGGCTGATGAGCTTGCCAAGCAAGGATCGGCTCTTCACAGCTCACATGCCGAAGCAGTTAGTATTCCGCTGGAGGCTGTGAAGGGCATTTTCTTGTCTCATTATCTATCTGTATCCAATCGTAGATGGAATGATCTAACTAACTGTGCCACCTCAAAAAAGATGTGGCCCAGCTATGACAAGGATTAGCCCTTTTCGTCTCTCAGGCGGAATCAGTAGATCTTCCACTGGCCTTCGTGAAGGGCAGAATGTATGACCATTTCCTTTCAGAATCAACAGAGGTGGCAAGGTTTTTCAACCTGTAAAATAACTAGAAAGATATGGCCAACCTATGACAAAAACAGATCGAATGATTTAATAAAACGAAACATAATAGACACGGCCAGGATCGTTGCAATCTCCACTGGCCATTGGCCAATAGGCGAACATGCAGCTAAACTGCGCATACCTTTCAACAGCTACTGCCGTAGTTGTAGAAATCCGGCAGAGAAGGAAACTATTGAGCATTTCCTCTGCTACTGTCCGGCCCTGGCTAGGTCTCGCCTCCAGGCATTCGGTAGCCTGTTTCTCGACAAAAGGATAAATGATTTTACCGCTTTTCTCAACAGCACCAGTTGGCTCTAACAAACCAAGCAATATCTCTATTTCAACTTTCACTTTTGAAGTTTTTGGAACTTCCCTTTAGGACTGACTATTCGGACTAGCACTTACTCTACTTTTGGCGATAGCATCAGAGCACTGATTTATACCTGGTAGGTATAAATTGCCTTTGAACGGGCCTAGCCTCATAGAGATCTAGTGTGAAGTTATTGGGCAGGCTCTCAGTCTAAATGGAACCACCTAGCACACATTGTGTGCTAATTTCTTCCTTTGGGACTGCGGACACAGACCAAAAACTGGTCCCCTTAGCTTTTCAAAGCACTCACTCACTCTTCATTTCAACTTTCACCTTTTAAGTTTCTGGAACTTCCCTTTATGACTGGCTTTTCGGACTAGCACTTACTCTATTTTTTTGGCGAAAGCATCAAAGCACGGATTTATACCTGGTAGGTGTGCCTTGCTTTTGAACGGGCCTAGCCTCATACAGATCTAGTGTAAAGTTAATTGGTCGACTCTCAGTCCAAATGGAACCACCCAGCACACAGTGTGAGCTTAGTTCTTCCCTTGGGACTGCGGGCACAGACAGTTAACAGTCACTACCACTATACCACAACAAATTAGGTCAAACGAGTTATGTTATCAAAACGGCGCTTTTCTGCGCTAATTGGGTTCCTTCGGAACAGTTGTTCTTCGAGTGTGTTTCTACTAAGGCACTTCTCTTTTCATTAAGATTGCAGCGGAGGAATTCCCCAGGTGGAATCAACGGTGGCGTCTACAGTTCCAGTCAGGTTGAACTACTTAATGAGCAACTTATACGGGCTACTACGACATATTCGGAACTCAGGCCTATAAGGAGTGGTTGATCCGGCTCCCCGCCTTTGGAGTTATACTAAGGGTCTGGTATACCAACTTGGGGGGGGTCGTGCCGTCGGGGTGACTTCCCGGCCACGTAAATAAGTAATAGTTGCAAAGCAACAACAAGCCTCGGATATGGACGTATTTACTGTTCACGACCAAATGGACGAACTTCAGATCTGCACGTTGAATTTCCTATCACTTTACACATCACCGCCATGCAAGAAGTACGATGGGATGGGCCGGGCAATAGAAAGATGAAGGATTCCGATATATACTTCGGCAACTGCTACCATGGGCAAAAGCAGCGCCTTTTAGGATGTGGATTCATCGTAAGAGGCAGTTTTAAGCAAGAAGTCTTGAGTTTTAACCGTATGAACGATTGACTCACGACAATTCGCGTCAAGGTTAAATTCGCTAACATGAGCTTAATATGCGCACAAGCCCCCACAGATGAGAAAGATGCGGACACCAAGGACTAGTTTTACGAGGTCTTGGACAAAACATACGAGCAATACCCAAGTTATGACATTAAAATTGTCCTAGGTGATTTTAACGCCAAACTAGGAAGAGAAGACGTCTTTGGTGGAATAATCGGAAACAACCTGCACAACACTACCTCCAGCAATGGACTCAAGCTAATCGACTTTGCTGCGGGGCGAAACATTGTGGTAGTTAGTACGCATTTCCCGCATGTTAATATTCACAAGAGGACTTGGCGACAATGATCAATTGGACGTCAACCAGATTGACCACATCGGGATCGACGCAAGGCATTCTTCCAGTTTCACAGATGTCCGAACGTTCCGAGTAGCCAACCTCGACTCGGACCACTACCTCGTTGAAGCTAAGGTGTTGCTGCAGATATCCAGAAAAAAACCAAAACGTCGAAATACTAAGAGGAAATTCGGTGTCGGTAGACAACAATCAAAAGAGATCTCCAAGTTCTTCTACGATCGAGTCACTCGCAACCTCTTAACTAGTCCTATGCCGCCAACTTTAAGCATCGAAAACCAGTGAAAACATTGCCAGGAAGCAATTTGAGATGCCGCCTCTGATGTGCTCGGATTTACACAGTCACCACAACGAACACCCAGGTTTGACGAAGAATGTCGGCAAGTAAATGCAGTCCTATGACTAGAGCAGCGCGAGAGCAATACGTGCAGAAGAGGGAAGACGAACGCCGACATCTCAGAAGAAATAAAAGGCACGACTGGATCGCACAAACTTACTCTTGTGGCAGGTAAGCTAGGACTTAAAAATAAAAAGCCATAAATGGGTCTCGCGTTGGAGAAGGGGTCTTCTCTGAAACACTAAATGTATCTAAGTCACTTCGACTGCCAGACCACGCTATCGTTTTCCAAGTGGAATTGTTTGCAATCAAAGAAGCATGCAAAATACTAAAGCAAGATCCAAATCATAACCGTAATACTGCTATATTTATAGATAGTCAGGCTGCCATCAAAGCCATTGATGGTGCCTCAATATCCTCTAAACTCGTTCAACAATGTCTAGATGAGATCGCAGGCTTTAATGATAGCCTGAAGGTCACTTTGATCTGGGTCCCAGGTCACAGTGGTTTTCAGGGAAATGAAAGGGCTGATGAGCTTGCCAAGCAAGGATCGGCTCTTCACAGCTCACATGCCGAAGCAGTTAGTATTCCGCTGGAGGCTGTGAAGGGCATTTTCTTGTCTCATTATCTATCTGCATCCAATCGTAGATGGAATGGTCTAACTAACTGTGCCACCTCAAAAAAGATGTGGCCCAGCAAGTCCCGCACATATGAACTCTTATGTAGAACTCGGTCAGACATAGCCAGGATCATTGCAGTTAGCACGGGTCACTGGCCAATAGGAGAGCATGCAGCAAAAATGGGGATTCCGCATAATACTCATTGCCGTAGCTGTGGAGATGAAAGGGAAAAGGAAACAGTGACACACTATCTCTGCTGCTGCCCTGCCTTAGCAAACCCAAGATGCCAATTCTATGGTCAGTACTTTATTGACAACCTTAACGAACTTACTGTTGTGAGCATAAGTAACCTCATTGGCTTTTTGAATGTAACCCAATGGCTATAAACTTAACAAACCATATCAATACCTCACCTCTTCTATGGGTAGAAAAGATGGATCAAGAGAACTACATGATATTTGCAGGAACCTTTTCTCTAGCCGTGAAGGCGGGCTAAGTCTACTGCGGGCATCATGTTTTTCCTTTAATCGAACTGATCTCAACGGAAATTTGGTCCTACCCTAAGCCATCCAGCACCCTGCCTGTTTAGGTTTTTAGCGAAGACAGACATATCGGAGCTAACAGCCTGGCATAAAGCCTGGTGGAGGGAATGGGCCACTTCCCTTGAGTGAGGTATCCGAGGATCTCCTGCCTTCCCATATGGAAGTTGGTAACTAAGGGATTTTCTCCCAATCAAAACAATTTTCAAACCTTATAACATAAATCACCGTACCAATTTCTCACCTTTTCCATGGGCCGAAAAACGGATCAAGAGAGCTACATGATTTCCGCAGGAACCACGTCTTTAGCCGTCTAGGCTGGTTGTGTCTATGGCGGACATCATGTCTTTCCCTAAACTGAATCGATCTCAAGAGGAAACTGTTTCTAGCCTAAGCCACCGAACTGATCTCAACGGAAATTTGGTCCTACCCTAAGCCATCCAGCACCCTGCCTGTTTAGGTTTTTAGCGAAGACAGACATATCGGAGCTAACAGCCTGGCATAAAGCCTGGTGGGGGGTATGGGCCAGTTCCCTTAGCTGAGGTACTCGAGGATCTCTTATTTTCCTATGGGAAATGGTAATAAAGGGATCAACTCCCAACGCAATTCGACACCTTAATACACCATAGTCACCAAAACGACATCCCAACCTCCACGTAATGATAGGTCTCATGAGTTTATGGTATCAAAACGGCGCACCTAGCGCTAATTGGGTTTTTATTCTAGTTGAATAGCCGCCATTCCTACCTACCTACCAATGGGTCTCGCGTTCTTCTCTTGCATGTTGTAGTCTTTAATTTGAAATAATTTTTTTAAATTTTTTTAATAAATTTTAAAAACGTTAAAAAAATTACTTTAAAAAATAACTTATAATAAACCAGAGTTTTCCCAGAAAATCGTGGTATGCCATTAATTATTAAATAATAGAATATATTTTAGAGAGCTTTTTTTTACGAAAATCAAACGACCAGTTTTTGAAAAATCGTTTTTTTCCAAATAACTTTTTAAAAATATTTTTATGAAAAATTTTGAGTATGTCAATTTTAAAAAGTTAATAAATTCTATTCGAAAACTAAATTAAAAAAAATTCATCAATTGGTTTTCAAAATATTAAATTTAAAAAAAAAAAAAAATTGTTTAATTAATATAATTTTTTTTTTCGAAAAGCTATGAAAATTTATTTATTCATTAAGCTATCTAGGCCTTTCTTTAAATGAAATTTGGTTAAGATCTGTGAGTCGTTAACGAGAAAGTAGAAACTAAAAAAAACCGTTATATGACAGGTACCTACCGTTAAAACAGTTTTTGAAGAATAACGGTTTCAATCGACTAAAAAGCCTTTCATACAGTAACACTCATGTCAAATTTTATCAAAATCGTTAGATACGTTTTCGAAAAAAACAAGTTTTTAAATTACCGTTATATGCCAGGTACCGTTATTTTAAAAAATAACCCCCCTGAAGGTCACCATAAAAAGCCTACACACCAAGTTTGAAGGATATCGGCCCAACCTTTTAAGCTGCAGGTGCAAATGACAGACTGACAGACAGACTGACAGGCAGACACACAGACAGAATTTCCAGACCCACTTTTTTCGATTTCGCTATCATCGCAATGTCATGTTTGATTGTTATCTCAAATTTTTTTTTTTGCACGACTTCACAACTTGCCTTATACTACCTATAATCGCAAGTAATAAGAAGGAGCATGCAAAGCGCGCGATCGAGGAAATAGAAGGATGCCATAACGGGAATGAAGTTCTAAACTTTTATCAAAAGATAAAAAGAACATCACAAGGCTACAAGGCCCGAACCGAAGCCTGCAAAGACCATCATGGGAACATTATAGTAGAACCGCAGTCGGTGCTGAAGATATGGAAAGATAATTTCTGCAAATTATACAACGGCGATGAACCGAACCGAATTCCGCTCCTATGCAGATTGAACCATTCCACCTGGACAGCGCAGGCCAACCATTCTGCCCACCCGACCTAGATGAAGTAAAGATATCTATATCTAAACTTAAGAACAATAAAGGCTGGAGCTGATGGCCTTGCGGCCGAGCTGTTCAAAGCAGCAGGCGAAAAATTGGTGAGGAGTATGCTCCAGCTACGTCAAAGTTGATTTTTTTGTGTTTAGTTTTTCAGAATGGTAAGTGATTTTTGTGTCGTCTATTCAAATGTTCGTGGGCTTAGGAAGAATTTCTTTTCTGTGTACGCCCATACTGTGCAATACAGGCCAGCTGTTTTGGCATTAAGTGAAACCCAGGTTGGACAGAATACTGCTTTATCAGAATTTTGTTTGGTTGGATATAACTTAGTGCCATTACTTTTTTCCCACCATGGTCTTGTCGTTTATGTTAGGAATAATATTGCTTGCCAGAGCCTTCCCCAATATGGGCATTGTTCTAATACGAACTTTAATTTCCTGTGGCTCAAATTCACTGTCCGCAAGCATATCATTCATTACTGTTTACTTTACAGGAGTCCGAATCTTGACATCATGTCTACTTGTTATGAGTTAGATGTTCTGTCAGATTCAATTTCCCGAATTGTTTCCCATTGTCCTCACACTGAAGTCGTGATTACGGGCGACTTCAATGTACACAATTCAAGTTGGCTCCGCTATTCTGGCCAGACAACACTCGAAGGAAGGTAAACCGAGATCTTTGCTGGGTATAACCATCTTAACCAGCTTGTCGATGAGCCTAAACGTATACCGGATGTTGATGGGCATTCCGCCCATACTCTTGACTTGTTCCTTACTTCCCACCCTGATAAATACACTATAAAAGTAACTTCTCCATTAAGCACCTCGGACCATTGTGTCCTTTCAGCTAATTTCTCGATCCCCAAATTCTGAAATGTCCCAAAGGCAGTAAAAACTTCTGGTCATTTGTAAAAAACGTCAAGAACTCAACGTCATCATCAGTTCCAACGCTCATCGTCGACAATAATCCAATTGTCATCTCTTCAGAGAAGGCGAATATGCTCGCAGCTCATTTTGCTGCAAGTTCTACGTTGCCTGCAAGCAACAATGCCCCTCCTGCACTTGAGAACGTTAATTTTTCTATGGGACAGGTATTTTTCCGCAATCGTACAGTAGCAAGAGTTCTTCAAGATCTTGATATACCAAAAACCCGCTGGCCCGGATGGTATACCCCCTATA
Organism: Baccha elongata; assembly: GCA_951217065.1. Taxonomy (NCBI): domain Eukaryota; kingdom Metazoa; phylum Arthropoda; class Insecta; order Diptera; family Syrphidae; genus Baccha; species Baccha elongata. Next base: position 80,233,696 of record OX578274.1, read on the forward strand.
CTTCTGAAGAGGTGTTTTTCATCGCTGGCAAAACCATTGCGTAAGCTTTTCCATCGCTCCTATCGTTCAGGAATCTTTCCTAGTAGATGAAAAACAGCATTTGTCCAGCCCGTCCCTAAAAAAGGTGATTCCTCCTCCCCCTCCTCCTACCGACCAATTGCACTTACGTTCCTTCTTTCCAAGGTCATGGAAACGCTGATAAATCGTCAGCTCAAGAAATATCTCGAAGATCGGGAGCTTTGAAATGACCGGCAATCCGGCTTTCGCAGCAATCGTTCCACTGGTGATCTGATGGCATATCTCACCGAACAGTGGAACAAATCTGTACATCGCTTTGGCGAAAGCAAGATTATTGCGCTTGATATTTCAAAGGCATTTGATAGAGTTTGGCATGAAGCTCTTTTATCGAAAATGCGTGCATTTGGTATCGATGATACTCTTATTTGTTGGATTAGAAGCTATCTTCTGGACCGTTCAATACAAGTTGTATTAAACGGTTTCAAGTCTGATCATCAAAAAATAAATGCTCGTGTGCCCCAGGGCTCCGTTCTGTCTCCGACTCTCTTTCTCATTTTTATAAATGATCTCTTGTCTGTGACTTCTAATCCGTTAGATTGTTTTGCTGACGACTCAACCCTCAGCTTTTCATATACGTTTGATAATTCACGGCCTTCGCCTTCGGACGTGTTATTACAACGACACCGTATGATAAGCTCATTAAACTCCGATTTAAACAGCATTGTAAATTGGGGTATCAGAAATCGTGTTGAGTTTAATGCGTCGAAAACTCAATGCTGTCTTTTGTCGTTAAAGCTAAACATACCCCCTATGCCATTATCCATAAATGGTACTTGCATCGAGGAGGCCGAAAAGCTTTCAGTACTCGGTATGTGTATCAGTGACAACCTTCGTTGGTATGATCATATACTTGAGATTGCTAAGAATGCTGCAAGATGCTTAGGCTTTCTTAATAGATGCAAGACGTTTTTCACCCCTTCTGATCTGGCTACAATTTACAAGGCGTTTATACGCCCTAAACTTGAGTATAACTCCCATCTCTGGGCAGGTGCTTCTCAAACTTTTCTTCACCTCCTTAACAGAGTTCAGAAAAAGGCGTTAAAATTGATAGGAGAGAGAAACATTAAAGAAACATTTCCATCACTCGAACATCGTCGAAATGTTTCATGTATTTCTTTATTTTACAGGTTCTTTTACAAAAAATGTTCACTTGAGGTAGCCAGTTACGTTCCACCCCTTAAACATTTCTCCCGTAACACTCGTCTTGCTAGGAACGCTCATCACTTTACACTTGAGCCCAATTTCGGTCGTACCGTGAAATATAGGGATTCTTTCTTTAGCCGTACAACACGAATGTGGAATGAATTGCCTGGCACAGTTTCTCCTTACCATTTTGATCTGCAGACATTCAAGATCAATGTTCATCGACACCTCCTTTCCCTTCCTCCCTAAATTCCTATCGCTCGCGCTGTGACTTATCATTAAAAGGGCTATAACAAACCCCTTGAGCGCGTGTGCATTATAAAAAAAAAAAAAAAAAAAGCTCATCTGCAAAATATTGTCGAAGGAAAGCATACCCGATAAATGAAACCTCAACATTGTTTGGCCGATCCTGAAGAAAGGCGACCCTCTGGACTGCACCAACTACAGAGGCATTAGTCTTGTAAACATCGCATAAAAGATTTTCTCTGCCGTACTATGTAAACGTCTGAAGCCATTTATCAACAACTTAATTGGTCCATATCAGTGTGGCTTTGGACCAGGAAAGTCTACCATTCGCTCTACGGCAGATATTGGAAAAAACCCAGGAAATTCAAATTGATACCCACCATCTCTTCATCGTTTTCAAGGCCGCGTATGACAGCATCTTTAAAACGAGCTATACAGGAGATGGGAAACTCACGCTGCTCCATTAAAGTCGGTAGAGACCTCACCAATACCTTTGATGTCAAAAAAGGATTTAGACAAGGCGATACGCTGTCATGTGACTTCTTTAACATCATCCTTGAAAGAATAGTGCGAAATTCTCACGTCAACACCAGAGGCATAATATTTTAAAAATCCGTCCAATAAGAAGCTTGGAAGAAGCTTGTTGTTTGAGGCCTTGGTTGACCCCGGACTGTAGCGCCAACTTAAGTAAGTTAGTAAGTATTATAAGTCCAAGGTGACGACCTTACTATGAAAATCATCCCCTTGGAGTCACAATTAGCCTCGAAGCCGATAGAATACGTTGGGCGCCAGTGAAATGAACCTGAAGCCGGTCACAGGGGCTTCTTCGCTAGCATGCCATCGCCCAAGTTCCAAAGCACCGAAGAAGCCTCTGTGGCCCACCCCAGACTCATTTCCGTTCCTAAATTTTGATGCGGATCGAGACAACGCGCTCGCTGAAACTGCGGAAACCTAAGACTTCTTGTCTGAGTCTTCCCCTGCGCACAAAACCATACCCAAATAGCCGCTGACCCTGCTCCTTAAAACACGGTCCGTGGTATACGTCACACGATGTCATTCTTCTTACGCCCTCAAATTCAAACGTAAATTATAATTAATTATCAAACAGAAGATATAAAATCTGCCAAGAAAATGTTCTCTTTTTTTTATTCTTCTTTCAAACGCTTGTTAGGCTAAACCAAAAGTGCCATTCTCCGTCACCTTTTCTCCAATTCATCCGTTCGTCTTCCCTTGCAGTCCTTTGACCATCTTCTTTTACAGTGCTATTCAGTCATGGTGAGCGAGCTTAGCCACATAATACCAAGTGGCCGAAGCGGACGATTAGCAATTGCGTTTTTCTCTTTCCAATAAGCTCACAACCACTGGTCAGGAGAATTACTCAGAACACACGCACGGCTGAATTAGATTTTTGCAGATTCATTTATTGAGTCTTTAAATTATGGTTTTACAATTGACATCTGGGAAATAATACGATAGTAATATATTTTCTTTAAATAACTGAGTTAAAAATTATTAGGAGGCTATAATGTATGGCACTCACAAGTTTTTAATGAAATAAATACCAACATGGCCTTAAGTACATTTTAATGTAAATCTCTCGCTCATGGAGCTGTATTACAATTACTTATCGACGCACAGGATAGATTTTGTTCCATAAATGGTTGTCTTACTCTTGAACAGGGCAAAGAGTTTATACATTTTCTGTGACGTTATGTCGTTTTTTTTACATATACACAAACTACAAATACCTTAAAAACTAACACTACAGTAATAACAATAAAATTTTACATATAATATTTACATGGATTCTTTTGAAGTTAGAGCGATAGCTCATGTTCTTTACTATATGCAATGCATATGTTTTAAGTTATTAACAGTTAATACTAATGAAATGGGATGTTTAAATAGTTTGAAAGAGCGAGAGCGCCCTAGAACTATAAGTTAAAAGTTTATAATGTTATTAATCATTATGATTTACTGTAATTTTGAATGATATATTATTACATTAAAATATTAAAACGATTAAACGAAACTATCACAGTACACTTTTAGATACTTGAACAACTTATATGTATGAAGACAAATACACTGTCACACACTTGATGTGGCCCTTTTAATGCGCGAGAACTGTCGTCGTGTTGGTGTTGTTTAACACTGCTGTCTGTTGTACCGCTTTTGCTGTTGCTATGTGGAGCGGTGCTGTACATCAATCCAAAAATTTTGCAAAATAATTGACATTTCACTTTTCGCCTATTGTGAATGTTCGGGCGAAAATTGTGAATTTCCGGGCGAAATCAATTAATGTTCGGAAAATTCCCCTTATTGTCATCAATTATTCCGGGCGAAATGCGATGCGATCGACAGGTAAAATGTTCACTTATAGTTTGAAGGCGAACGAGTGAAAAAGTTGTCAATTGCAAGACATTTGTTTACTTTTCGTCAGCCCAAGTATAACAAAACGCTAATTTGTATTATTGTTTAAATCTGTAAAACATAAATGTATTGAAATATTTTCACAAACACATGAAATGTTTCAAAACATTTAACACCAAATCATCCCTCAAAATTGTCTCCGAACTGTAACCTTTTAGAACTCTTCGTTTTGACTGCACTTTTGAAAACAAAACAATATTTCTTTTAAATAAATATAATTTGCTACTAAACACAGATGTATTTATATTTAAATATCGTAGGCATTCCTTTGATTTTATCAGGATTGATCGGAAGAGTTTACTTTTTTCATTTCATGGATCAACGAAGTAGCTCTTTTTGTGGTTTATTGTAGGTACATACCTACATACAAGGATGTGATTATTTGACTTTTAACAATTTACTATGATTTACTTTATTCACAAGTTGCAAATTCACAACAAATACACACCCAAAAGATTGTTTAAACATTTTAATTTTGGAATCAGTTTTAAAAATCAAATCAGAAACTAGGTGTGTTCATTTATTTTTTCAAGTAAATTCTTGAACTTGAAGGAGTAAAAAATATTCTCTCAGAGAATGCATTTATTACAAAAAAAAATAATAGAAAAAATTTTAGAAAGTTGTACTTAGTAGCTATTTAATTATAAAAATGTAAAATTCAAACCGAAAACATTTCAAAATCAAGATTAATGATGTTTTTTTTTTTGTTAGAAATGAAAAACCAAACTGTCACAATTTGTTCCGGAGTAAATTAATGTTACTTTTAAGAAGTGCATAAACACGCCTCGCTTATCCGAAATGTCACTGTTGATTCGAAGTGAAAAATCGTTCGGGCGGAATTCCCAATAGCTTTTAAAATTCCATTAAAATAATATTTACATGGATTCTTTTGAAGTTAGAGCGATAGCTCATGTTCTTTACTATATGCAATGCATATGTTTTAAGTTATTAACAGTTAATACTAATGAAATGGGATGTTTAAATAGTTTGAAAGAGCGAGAGCGCCCTAGAACTATAAGTTAAAAGTTTATAATGTTATTAATCATTATGATTTACTGTAATTTTGAATGATATATTATTACATTAAAATATTAAAACGATTAAACGAAACTATCACAGTACACTTTTAGATACTTGAACAACTTATATGTATGAAGACAAATACACTGTCACACACTTGATGTGGCCCTTTTAATGCGCGAGAACTGTCGTCGTGTTGGTGTTGTTTAACACTGCTGTCTGTTGTACCGCTTTTGCTGTTGCTATGTGGAGCGGTGCTGTACATCAATCCAAAAATTTTGCAAAATAATTGACATTTCACTTTTCGCCTATTGTGAATGTTCGGGCGAAAATTGTGAATTTCCGGGCGAAATCAATTAATGTTCGGAAAATTCCCCTTATTGTCATCAATTATTCCGGGCGAAATGCGATGCGATCGACAGGTAAAATGTTCACTTATAGTTTGAAGGCGAACGAGTGAAAAAGTTGTCAATTGCAAGACATTTGTTTACTTTTCGTCAGCCCAAGTATAACAAAACGCTAATTTGTATTATTGTTTAAATCTGTAAAACATAAATGTATTGAAATATTTTCACAAACACATGAAATGTTTCAAAACATTTAACACCAAATCATCCCTCAAAATTGTCTCCGAACTGTAACCTTTTAGAACTCTTCGTTTTGACTGCACTTTTGAAAACAAAACAATATTTCTTTTAAATAAATATAATTTGCTACTAAACACAGATGTATTTATATTTAAATATCGTAGGCATTCCTTTGATTTTATCAGGATTGATCGGAAGAGTTTACTTTTTTCATTTCATGGATCAACGAAGTAGCTCTTTTTGTGGTTTATTGTAGGTACATACCTACATACAAGGATGTGATTATTTGACTTTTAACAATTTACTATGATTTACTTTATTCACAAGTTGCAAATTCACAACAAATACACACCCAAAAGATTGTTTAAACATTTTAATTTTGGAATCAGTTTTAAAAATCAAATCAGAAACTAGGTGTGTTCATTTATTTTTTCAAGTAAATTCTTGAACTTGAAGGAGTAAAAAATATTCTCTCAGAGAATGCATTTATTACAAAAAAAAATAATAGAAAAAATTTTAGAAAGTTGTACTTAGTAGCTATTTAATTATAAAAATGTAAAATTCAAACCGAAAACATTTCAAAATCAAGATTAATGATGTTTTTTTTTTTGTTAGAAATGAAAAACCAAACTGTCACAATTTGTTCCGGAGTAAATTAATGTTACTTTTAAGAAGTGCATAAACACGCCTCGCTTATCCGAAATGTCACTGTTGATTCGAAGTGAAAAATCGTTCGGGCGGAATTCCCAATAGCTTTTAAAATTCCGGGGGAACAGATTTTCGCCAGGCGAAATGTATTCCGGGTGAACTTTACAATAAGGCTGATTATTTTGTTGTTGTCGGCCAACTAAACACGTTTATTGCTGCTTTTAATAGCAGCCCGAATTGCTGGGGGACGAGCCACCCTGAAACTTGTAAATTAATTACATTTATTTCTTTAAATTGACGGTGGCTCCCGGACCACTGTGTGTACCCTTCAAGGGGCCAAACTTGTAATCTCACGGCTTAATTGGCGTGTTAAGCATTTTGACAATTACTTCCAAAAGAAAAGAGAACAGTTCTTAAAGGTTAAACTATTTTACCAACAAAAATAAAACAAACAGAAGAAAGAATAAAACCAACTAATAAAATATAAATATGTTTACTTCTATTTGTATTTGTTTGAGATAACTCGACCTAAAAAAAATATTTCTCCACCAACTCCCAATTCGAATCGCTCCTATGTCGCAGTAAAATTTAAAACATTTAGTACCTCGGACCATTGTGTCATTTCAGCTAATTTCTCGATCCCCAACCATCCAGTTAAAGAAAAAATTCCTACTGGGACCGTTTGGCAATACGAGAAAGCATGGGACGGTCTGAATAATTTCTTTCGCAACTTTAACTGGTCTTTATTCTTCCTCGATAATGACATTGATGCCAGTGCTGAAATGATTACAGAAGTGATTTTTCTTGGAATGAAAACTTTTGTCCCTCACAGAACAAAATGTATCAAACCAAAAGAAAGGTCTTGGTTTACCAAAGAGTGTAAAGAAGCTATCAGGTTGAAAGAAGTAAGCTTCCGATCCTATAAAGCCAACCCAACTGAGGAAAATCGGAAGGAACACAAACAAGTTAGGAACTCGTGCAACTCCGTTATACACAAAACGAAATTTTTACATGACCAGAAGTTACGGCAAAAAATTCTGCAATGTCCCAAAGGCAGTAAAAACTTCTGGTCATTTGTAAAAAACGTCAAGAACTCAACGTCATCATCAGTTCCAACGCTCATCGTCGACAATAATCCAATTGTCATCTCTTCAGAGAAGGCGAATATGCTCGCAGCTCATTTTGCTGCAAGTTCTACGTTGCCTGCAAGCAACAATGCCCCTCCTGTACTTGAGAACGTTAATTTTTCTATGGGACAGGTATTTTTCCGCAATCGTACAGTAGCAAGAGTTCTTCAAGATCTTGATATACCAAAAACCCGCTGGCCCGGATGGTATACCCCCTATACTTCTGAAGAGGTGTTTTTCATCGCTGGCAAAACCATTGCGTAAGCTTTTCCATCGCTCCTATCGTTCAGGAATCTTTCCTAGTAGATGAAAAACAGCATTTGTCCAGCCCGTCCCTAAAAAAGGTGATTCCTCCTCCCCCTCCTCCTACCGACCAATTGCACTTACGTCCCTTCTTTCCAAGGTCATGGAAACGCTGATTAATCGTCAGCTCAAGAAATATCTCGAAGATCGGGAGCTTTGAAATGACCGGCAATACGGCTTTCGCAGCAATCGTTCCACTGGTGATCTGATGGCATATCTCACCGAACAGTGGAACAAATCTGTACATCGCTTTGGCGAAAGCAAGATTATTGCGCTTGATATTTCAAAGGCATTTGATAGAGTTTGGCATGAAGCTCTTTTATCGAAAATGCCTGCATTTGGTATCGATGATACTCTTATTCGTTGGATTAGAAGCTATCTTCTGGACCGTTCAATACAAGTTGTATTAAACGGTTTCAAGTCTGATCTCCAAAAAATAAATGCTCGTGTGCCCCATAGCTCCGTTCTGTCTCCGACTCTCTTTCTCATTTTTATAAATGATCTCTTGTCTGTGACTTCTAATCCGTTAAATTGTTTTGCTGACGACTCAACCCTCAGCTTTTCATATACGTTTGATAATTCACGGCCTTCGCCTTCGGACGTGTTATTACAACGACACCGTATGATAAGCTCATTAAACTCCTATTTAAACAGCATTGTGAATTGGGGTATCAGAAATCGTGTTGAGTTTAATGCGTCGAAAACTCAATGCTGTCTTTTGTCGTTAAAGCTAAACATACCCCCTATGCCATTATCCATAAATGGTACTTGCATCGAGGAGGCCGAAAAGCTTTCAGTACTCGGTATGTGTATCAGTGACAACCTTCGTTGGTATGATCATATACTTGAGATTGCTAAGAATGCTGCAAGATGCTTAGGCTTTCTTAATAGATGCAAGACGTTTTTCACCCCTTCTGACCTGGCTACAATTTACAAGGCGTTTATACGCCCTAAACTTGAGTATAACTCCCATCTCTGGGCAGGTGCTTCTCAAACTTTTCTTCACCTCCTAAACAGAGTTCAGAAAAAGGCTGTGACTTATCATTAAAAGGCTATAACAAACCCCTTAAGCGCGTGTGCATTATAAAAAAAAAAAAAAAGCTCATCTGCAAAATATGGTCGAAGGAAAGCATACCCGATAAATGAAACCTCAGCATTGTTTGGCCGATCCTGAAGAAAAGCGACCCTCTGGACTGCACCAACTACAGAGGCATTAGTCTTGTAAACATCGCATAAAAGATCTTCTCTGCCGTACTATGTAAACGTCTGAAGCCATTTATCAACAACTTAATTGGTCCATCAGTGTGGCTTTGGACCAGGAAAGTCTACCATTCGCTCTACGGCAGATATTGGAAAAAACCCAGGAAATTCAAATTGATACCCACCATCTCTTTATCGATTTCAAGGCCGCGTATGACAGCATCCTTAAAACGAGCTATACAGGAGATGGAAAACTCACGCTGCTCCATTAAAGTCGGTAGAGACCTCACCAATACCTTTGATGTCAAAAAAGGATTTAGACAAGGCGATACGCTGTCATGTGACTTCTTTAACATCATCCTTGAAAGAATAGTGCGAAATTCTCACGTCAACACCAGAGGCATACCTTATATTTTAAAAATCCGTCCAATAAGAAGCTTGGAAGAAGCTTGTTGTTTGAGGCCTTGGTTGACCCCGGACTGTAGCGCCAACTTAAGTAAGTTAGTAAGTATTATAAGTCCAAGGTGACGACCTTACTATGAAAATCATCCCCTTGGAGTCACAATTAGCCTCGAAGCCGATAGAATACGTTGGGCGCCAGTGAAATGAACCTGAAGCCGGTCACAGGGGCTTCTTCGCTAGCATGCCATCGCCCAAGTTCCAAAGCACCGAAGAAGCCTCTGTGGCCCACCCCAGACTCATTTCCGTTCCTAAATTTTGATGCGGATCGAGACAACGCGCTCGCTGAAACTGCGGAAACCTAAGACTTCTTGTCTGAGTCTTCCCCTGCGCACAAAACCATACCCAAATAGCCGCTGACCCTGCTCCTTAAAACACGGTCCGTGGTATACGTCACACGATGTCATTCTTCTTACGCCCTCAAATTCAAACGTAAATTATAATTAATTATCAAACAGAAGATATAAAATCTGCCAAGAAAATGTTCTCTTTTTTTTATTCTTCTTCCAAACGCTTGTTAGGCTAAACCAAAAGTGCCATTTTCCGTCACCTTTTCTCCAATTCATCCGTTCGTCTTCCCTTGCAGTCCTTTTGACCATCTTCTTTTACAGTGCTATTCAGTCATGGTGAGCGAGCTTAGAAACATAATACCAAGTGGCCGAAGAGCACGAATAGCAACTGCGTTTGTCTCTTTCCAATAAGCTCACAACCACTGGTCAGGAGAATTACTCAGAACACACGCACGGCTATATAGCTCGGCGGACCGTCCTGGCGATTGCTGTTCCTTGGAGCGCTGTTGTACACCAATCCCAAAATGTAGCTTCCTGGTTCCATTTAATGTTTTTTTAATAACATTTTTATTCAGCCTTATTGTGAAGTTCTCCCGAACTACATTACCCCCAAAATAATTGACATTTCACTTTTCGCCTATTGTGAATGTTCGGGCGAAAGTTGTGAATTTCCGGGCGAAATCAATTAATTTTCGAAAAATTCCCCTTATTGTCATCAATTATTCCGGGCGAAATGCGATGCGATCGACAGGTAAAATGTTCACTTATATTTTGAAAGCGAACGAGTGAAAAAGTTGTGAATTGCAAGACATTTGTTTACTTTTCGTCAGCTCAAGTATAACAAAACGCTAATTTGTATTATTGTTTAAATCTGTAGAACATAAATGTATTGAAATATTTTCACAAACACATGAAATGTTTCAAAACATTTAACACCAAATCATCCCTCAAAATTGTCTCCGAACTGTAACCTTTTAGAACTCTTCGTTTTGACTGCACTTTTGAAAATAAAACAATATTTCTTTTAAATAAATATAATTTGCTACTAAACACAGATGTATTTATATTTAAATATCGTAGGCATTCCTTTGATTTTATCAGGATTGATCGGAAGAGTTTACTTTTTTCATTTCATGGATCAACGAAGTAGCTCTTTTTGTGGTTTATTGTATGTACATACCTACATACAAGGATGTGATTATTTGACTTTTAACAATTTACCGTGAAATATAGGGATTCTTTCTTTAGCCGTACAACACGAATGTGGAATGAATTGCCTGGCACAATTTTTCCTTACCATTTTGATCTGCAGACATTCGAGATCAATGTTCATCGACACCTCCTTTCCCTTCCTCCCTAAATTCCTATCGCTCGCGCTGTGACTTATCATTAAAAGGGCTATAACAATCCCCTTGAGCGCGTGTGCATTATAAAGAAAGCATACCCGATAAATGAAACCTCAGCATTGTTTGGCCGATCCTGAAGAAAGGCGACCCTCTGGACTGCACCAACTACAGAGGCATTAGTCTTGTAAACATCGCATAAAAGATTTTCTCTGCCGTACTATGTAAACGTCTGAAGCCATTTATCAACAACTTAATTGGTCCATATCAGTGTGGCTTTGGACCAGGAAAGTCTACCATTCGCTCTAAGACAGATATTGGAAAAAACCCAGGAAATTCAAATTGATACCCACCATCTCTTCGTCGATTTCAAGGCCGCGTATGACAGCATCTTTAAAACGAGCTATACAGGAGATGGAAAACTCACGCTGCTCCATTAAAGTCGGTAGAGACCTCACCAATACCTTTGATGTCAAAAAAGGATTTAGACAAGGCGATACGCTGTCATGTGACTTCTTAAACATCATCCTTGAAAGAATAGTGCGAAATTCTCACGTCAACACCAGAGTCATAATATTTTAAAAATCCGTCCAATAAGAAGCTTGGAAGAAGCTTGTTGTTTGAGGCCTTGGTTGACCCCGGACTGTAGCGCCAACTTAAGTAAGTTAGTAAGTATTATAAGTCCAAGGTGACGACCTTACTATGAAAATCATCCCCTTGGAGTCACAATTAGCCTCGAAGCCGATAGAATACGTTGGGCGCCAGTGAAATGAACCTGAAGCCGGTCACAGGGGCTTCTTCGCTAGCATGCCATCGCCCAAGTTCCAAAGCACCGAAGAAGCCTCTGTGGCCCACCCCAGACTCATTTCCGTTCCTAAATTTTGATGCGGATCGAGACAACGCGCTCGCTGAAACTGCGGAAACCTAAGACTTCTTGTCTGAGTCTTCCCCTGCGCACAAAACCATACCCAAATAGCCGCTGACCCTGCTCCTTAAAACACGGTCCGTGGTATACGTCACACGATGTCATTCTTCTTACGCCCTCAAATTCAAACGTAAATTATAATTAATTATCAAACAGAAGATATAAAATCTGCAAAGAAAATGTTCTCTTTTTTTTTATTCTTCTTCCAAACGCTTGTTAGGCTAAACCAAAAGTGCCATTTTCCGTCACCTTTTCTCCAATTCATCCGTTCGTCTTCCCTTGCAGTCCTTTTGACCATCTTCTTTTACAGTGCTATTCAGTCATGGTGAGCGAGCTTAGAAACATAATACCAAGTGGCCGAAGCGCACGAATAGCAACTGCGTTTGTCTCTTTCCAATAAGCTCACAACCACTGGTCAGGAGAATTACTCAGAACACACGCACGGCTATATAGCTCGGCGGACCGTCCTGGCGATTGCTGTTCCTTGGAGCGCTGTTGTACACCAATCCCAAAATGTAGCTTCCTGGTTCCATATAATGTTTTTTTAATAACATTTTTATTCAGCCTTATTGTGAAGTTCTCCCCAACTACATTACCCCCAAAATAATTGACATTTCACTTTTCGCCTATTGTGAATGTTCGGGCGAAAGTTGTGAATTTCCGGGCGAAATCAATTAATGTTCGAAAAATTCCCCTTATTGTCATCAATTATTCCGGGCGAAATGCGATGCGATCGACAGGTAAAATGTTCACTTATATTTTGAAGGCGAACGAGTGAAAAAGTTGTGAATTGCAAGACATTTGTTTACTTTTCGTCAGCTCAAGTATAACAAAACGCTAATTTGTATTATTGTTTAAATCTGTAGAACATAAATGTATTGAAATATTTTCACAAACACATGAAATGTTTCAAAACATTTAACAACAAATCATCCCTCAAAATTGTCTCCGAACTGTAACCTTTTAGAACTCTTCGTTTTGACTGCACTTTTGAAAACAAAACAATATTTCTTTTAAATAAATATAATTTGCTACTAAACACAGATGTATTTATATTTAAATATCGTAGGCATTCCTTTGATTTTATCAGGATTGATCGGAAGAGTTTACTTTTTTCATTTCATGGATCAACGAAGTAGCTCTTTTTGTGGTTTATTGTAGGTACATACCTACATACAAGGATGTGATTATTTGACTTTTAACAATTTACCGTGAAATATAGGGATTCTTTCTTTAGCCGTACAACACGAATGAGGAATGAATTGCCTGGCACAATTTTTCCTTACCATTTTGATCTGCAGACATTCAAGATCAATGTTCATCGACACCTCCTTTCCCTTCCTCCCTAAATTCCTATCGCTCGCGCTGTGACTTATCATTAAAAGGGCTATAACAATCCCCTTGAGCGCGTGTGCATTATAAAAAAAAAAAAAAAAAAAAGCTCATCTGCAAAATATGGTCGAAGGAAAGCATACCCGATAAATGAAACCTCAGCATTGTTTGGCCGATCCTGAAGAAAGGCGACCCTCTGGACTGCACCAACTACAGAGGCATTAGTCTTGTAAACATCGCATAAAAGATCTTCTCTGCCGTACTATGTAAACGTCTGAAGCCATTTATCAACAACTTAATTGGTCCATATCAGTGTGGCTTTCGACCAGGAAAGTCTACCATTCGCTCTAAGACAGATATTGGAAAAAACCCAGGAAATTCAAATTGATACCCACCATCTCTTCATCGATTTCAAGGCCGCGTATGACAGCATCTTTAAAACGAGCTATACAGGAGATGGAAAACTCACGCTGCTCCATTAAAGTCGGTAGAGACCTCACCAATACCTTTGATGTCAAAAAAGGATTTAGACAAGGCGATACGCTGTCATGTGACTTCTTTAACATCATCCTTGAAAGAATAGTGCGAAATTCTCACGTCAACACCAGAGGCATAATATTTTAAAAATCCGTCCAATAAGAAGCTTGGAAGAAGCTTGTTGTTTGAGGCCTTGGTTGACCCCGGACTGTAGCGCCAACTTAAGTAAGTTAGTAAGTATTATAAGTCCAAGGTGACGACCTTACTATGAAAATCTTCCCCTTGGAGTCACAATTAGCCTCGAAGCCGATAGAATACGTTGGGCGCCAGTGAAATGAACCTGAAGCCGGTCACAGGGGCTTCTTCGCTAGCATGCCATCGCCCAAGTTCCAAAGCACCGAAGAAGCCTCTGTGGCCCACCCCAGACTCATTTCCGTTCCTAAATTTTGATGCGGATCGAGACAACGCGCTCGCTGAAACTGCGGAAACCTAAGACTTCTTGTCTGAGTCTTCCCCTGCGCACAAAACCATACCCAAATAGCCGCTGACCCTGCTCCTTAAAACACGGTCCGTGGTATACGTCACACGATGTCATTCTTCTTACGCCCTCAAATTCAAACGTAAATTATAATTAATTATCAAACAGAAGATATAAAATCTGCCAAGAAAATGTTCTCTTTTTTTTATTCTTCTTCCAAACGCTTGTTAGGCTAAACCAAAAGTGCCATTTTCCGTCACCTTTTCTCCAATTCATCCGTTCGTCTTCCCTTGCAGTCCTTTTGACCATCTTCTTTTACAGTGCTATTCAGTCATGGTGAGCGAGCTTAGAAACATAATACCAAGTGGCCGAAGCACACGAATAGCAACTGCGTTTGTCTCTTTCCAATAAGCTCACAACCACTGGTCAGGAGAATTACTCAGAACACACGCACGGCTGAATTGGATTTTTTCAGATTCATTTATTGAGTCTTTAAATTATGGTTTTACAATTGACATCTGGGAAATAATACGATAGTAACATATTTTCTTTAAATAACTGTGTTGAAAATTATTAGGAGGCTATAATGTATGGCACTCACAAGTTTTTAATGAAATAAATACCAACATGGCTCTAAGTACATTTTAATGTAAATCTCTCGCTCATGGAGCTGTATTACAATTACTTATCGACGCGCAGGATAGATTTTGTTCCATAAATGGTTGTCTTACTCTTGAACAGGGCAAAGAGTTTATACATTTTCTGTGACGTTATGTCGTTTTTTTTACATATATACAAACTACAAATAACAAAAACAAAAACAAAAACTAACACTACAGTAATAACAATAAAATTTTACATATAATATTTACATGGATTCTTTTGAAGTAAGAGCGAGAGCTCATGTTCTTTACTATATGCAATGCATATGTTTTAAGTTATTAACAGTTAATACTAATGAAATGGGATGTTTAAATAGTTTGAAAGAGCGAGAGCGCCCTAGAACTATAAGTTAAAAGTTTATAATGTTATTAATCATTATGATTTACTGTAATTTTGAATGATATATTATTACATTAAAATATTAAAACGATTAAACGAAACTATCACAGAACACTTTTAGATACTTGAACACCTTTTATGTATGAACACAAATACACTGTCGCACACTTGATGTGGCCCTTTTAATGGGCGAGAACTGTCGTCGTGTTGCTTTACTGTTGTCTGTTGTACCGCTTTTGCTGTTGCTATGTGTAGCGGTGCTGTACATCAATCCAAACATTTTGCTTCCTGGCTCCGTTTTGTTAACTTGTGTTAACTAAGTTGCTGGGTAATTAAAACTCTTGTGTTTGTTAGTTACCTAACGTAAAGATGATAGCTGGGCGGACCGTCCTGGCGATTGCTGTTCCTTGGAGCGCTGTTGTACACCAATCCCAAAATGTAGCTTCCTGGTTCCATTTAATGTTTTTTTAATAACATTTTTATTCAGCCTTATTGTGAAGTTCTCCCGAACTACATTACCCCCAAAATAATTGACATTTCACTTTTCGCCTATTGTGAATGTTCGAGCGAAAGTTGTGAATTTCCGGGCGAAATCAATTAATTTTCGAAAAATTCCCCTAATTGTCATCAATTATTCCGGGCGAAATGCGATGCGATCGACAGGTAAAATGTTCACTTATATTTTGAAGGCGAATGAGTGAAAAAGTTGTGAATTGCAAGACATTTGTTTACTTTTCGTCAGCTCAAGTATAACAAAACGCTAATTTGTATTATTGTTTAAATCTGTAGAACATAAATGTATTGAAATATTTTCACAAACACATGAAATGTTTCAAAACATTTAACACCAAATCATCCCTCAAAATTGTCTCCGAACTGTAACCTTTTAGAACTCTTCGTTTTGACTGCACTTTTGAAAACAAAACAATATTTCTTTTAAATAAATATAATTTGCTACTAAACACAGATGTATTTATATTTAAATATCGTAGGTATTCCTTTGATTTTATCAGGATTGATCGGAAGAGTTTACTTTTTTCATTTCATGGATCAACGAATTAGATCTTTTTGTGGTTTATTGTAGGTACATACCTACATACAAGGATGTGATTATTTGACTTTTAACAATTTACTATGATTTACTTTATTCACAAGTTGCAAATTCACAACAAATACACACCCAAAAGATTGTTTAAACAATTTAATTTTGGAATCAGTTTTTAAAAACAACACAACACAATTATCGCTCTTCTTTAGATCTGTCAAATCAGAAACTAGGTGTGTTCATTTATTTTTTCAAGTAAATTCTTGAACTTGAAGGAGTAAAAAATATTCTCTCAGAGAATGCATTTATTACAAACAAAAAATAATAGAAAAAATTTTAGAAAGTTGTACTTAGTAGCTATTTAATTATAAAAATGTAAAATTCAAACCGAAAACATTTCAAAATCAAGATTAATGATGTTTTTTTTTTGTTAGAAATGAAAAACCAAACTGTCACAATTTGTTCCGGAGTAAATTAATGTTACTTTTAAGAAGTGCATAAACACGCCTCGCTTATCCGAAATGTCTCTGTTGATTCGAAGTGAAAAATCGTTCGAGCGGAATTCCCAATAGCTTTTAAAATTCCGGGGGAACAGATTTTCGCCAGGCGAAATGTATTCCAGGTGAACTTCACAATATGGATGATTATTTTGTTGTTGTCGGCCAACTAAACACGTTTATTGCTGCTTTTAATAGCAGCCCGAATTGCTGGGGGACGAGCCACCCTGAAACTTGTAAATTAATTACATTTATTTCTTTAAATTGACGGTGGCTCCCGGACCACTGTGTGTACCCTTCAAGGGGCCAAACTTGTAATCTCACGGCTTAATTGGCGTGTTAAGCATTTTGACAATTACTTCCAAAAGAAAAGAGAACAGTTCTTAAAGGTTAAACTATTTTACCAACAAAAATAAAACAAACAGAAGAAAGAATAAAACCAACTAATAAAATATAAATATGTTTACTTCTATTTGTATTTGTTTGAGATAACTCGACCTAAAAAAAATATTTCTCCACCAACTCCCAATTCGAATCGCTCCTATGTCGCAGTAAAATTTAAAACAATTTCCTTGGAATGTTATATTTTGTGCGATTTTGTTTGTAGGTTTTTTTACGCTTTAGTTGTCGCGGTTGTTTAAAAAAGTGTAGACAAGGGTTTGCATCAAAATGACTTCTTCTGCTAGATCCGGTTTCATTCCTAGAATGATCTATGTTTAAAATTTTGCGCCACATAATGAGCAAATTTCACGTTTCTGTTTACCTTATGAAAAGATTCGATTTAGTCATTTGTTTTCTCTTTTTATCTCGGTTTTTTGTTCTTTATTTATTTGTGTATCAGTTTCTCGCATCTGATCTATCATCCTTTGAATTTTTCTTTCTTATTCCTTTAGCAATTTATACAAAATTAAATTTCCTTCTCAATTTGTAGGTTCACAAACTTCGTATGAATTCTGAAGGCTTTGGAAATAGAGCCATACTCTATTAACTAAGTCGAAGGTGCCGCAGGCCAATCTAAATAAGTATAACCGGAAACCCGCGCAACAACCACTCAGTTGAATGTGCGTCAGAAAAAAGATTACAATATATAGAAAAGAAAGCCGATAAGAAGCAAAAACAATGCAGTTGTTACAGTGCAGGAAATTTTTTATTTATATAAAACTATTTTTCTTTCATATTTTTCAATACAAAAAAATAAAACAACACTCTTTGATTTGTATATTGAAGTATATTTTATAATTCTTAAACATTATCGGTATTTAATTTTAATCTTAATGAATTTACTAATATATAATAATTATTAAAACTTTTCAATAATCATCTTCGTATTGTGTAGCTCCGCCTCACGACTAGTATTCTTTGTTAAGTTTTATTTGTATTTATTCGTTATTTAATCACGTCATTAAACGAGGCGCATGCAAACCGTGTACATTCTCTATAGGGGGGCAATGCGTTGCGCCCGATGGGCCCCAGTCATGTAGCCCGCGTGAATTTGCTAAACGATGGGTAAGCCGGTGGGCAATGCTAAAACCCCCACTTCCTTCCAGTTGTGTTAGGACTATTATCACTTGCCTTTAAATAAAAAAAAAAATATGTTCAAATACAGCTTACATGTTTTTCTTGTAGTTAAATTTTTTGTGAATGTGTAGGGGAGGTTGTTTTGTATTTTTTGTGTATACATATAATCATAATGCACTCGGGCATAGTGACCTACATCAGGGTAAGATTGTGAATGATCAGTCATCACATATTTTATTTGATCATGTTGCATATTGTTTTAATTGATCATGTTGCATATTTCCGCTGTCGATCGCTGTACAAAATGTGATTCATAAATAACAAACATAACAAACAAATTTTGTTAATGACTGGATGACTGAATTTGAATGTGTCACAGTGGCTAAGGGCGCCGAAATGCATTTGAGTGGATTGAACTGAACATTCATTCTATTCAGGCGGGAATTCGAATCTTTGTTGTCACTCGGGCCATCATATGTGGGTCATAGTAAAGCAAATAAAATAAAATAATATTTTGATTTTGTATTGATTGAATAGAAAAGAGTCGATTTGAAACCAACTAATTGTAATATAGAATTGAGTATAAATTGCTCCGAGATTACAAAATAAAATTCAGTCTTAAACCAATAACTTTCGACTCAATATAATTTCGGGTGAAGACCTTAGTAATACTATCATTCGTTTTGTCGCTCGTATTAAAACGGCGGGTACGGCAATAGGAACTGACAATCCTTACAGACAGTAAAAACATAACATGGCGATCCAGCGAACCACGAACTAGAAGCGAATCAAAGAAGAAAACATTTTATGGCATCACTAAAAAAAATTCAAAAAATCTTCAAGAAATGGGAAATGTTTCTGGAATATTTACACACTTAAACCTATAACAAGTGAGACGGAACAACAGGCATCAATCTACACCCCGACGACGCCGATATCAGCTCGTCCAAAACCACTATCTATAAAGGAATACAACAGAAGAGGAAAAGAGCAACAGAGATTCAATCAGTAAATAAGAACGGCTGCAGCTACTTCCACAATAAAAAAAGAAAAGAGAAGGAAGAAAAAAGTGTGCCGAGCTACAAAAAATTATCAATCTGAGCACTGGAGCAAATTAATATAGGAGATAAATTAAATAAAAAAAAATTGGGTGGCGCGGAGTCCAAAGAAAAGATAATCAATAACAATGCAGCAGCATCAACAACATCAACATTTAACATAGACAGTAAGATAGTGTATTTAAATTTCATATTATTAATCATATTAATGTTAATTGAATGCTCACTATCAAAAATATCTAAGAAAGCATGCCTTCAAAAATATAAGTAATGTATAAAAAAAATTATTATATACATGTATTCTTTTATAATAAATGGAGTTTGAAATACTTGAAAAGCTACTACAAAACGAATGATCAGTCATCACATATTTTATTTGATCATGTTGCATATTGTTTTAATTGATCATGGTGCATATTGCCGCTGTCGATCGCTGTACAAAATGTGATTCATAAATAACAAATATAACAAACTGGCTGACTGCATTTGAATGTGTCACAGTGGCTAAGGGCGCCGAATTGCATTTGAGTGGATTGAACTGAACGTTCATTCTTTTCAGGCGGGAATTCGTATCTTTTTTGTCACTCGGTATAAATTGCTCCGAGATTTAAATTCAGTCTTAAAGCAATAACTTTCGACTCACTATAATTTCGGTTTAAGACCTTAAATACTATCATGCGTTTTGTCACTCGGGGAGAGTACGATATCTTTGTCGCCAAGAATTGATAACGGTTTTTTGTAGAACAGTTTATGACAAGCATTTTTTACTATGGGTGGTCGGGGTCTATCTTCCTCCGTTTGGGCGGGAGGGGCAATTTTATAAAAACAGTGCTAAAAATTTAAAACAAATATTAAAAAATAATGGTAATACTTACAACTAAGTTTTATATCTTTTTTTAAAGCCAATACTTTTTTCTATTAGATGTTTTTTAAATCAAGTGAAATCTATGCATAGTCTTTGAAAAAACGGACTTTAAACTAAAAAATTACGAAAAAAAGGTAAAAAAAAACTTTGAATTTTTCAAAACTGTAAAAATACTACTTTTTTTTATAAAATTCGTTGCTCATATTAATTTTAAATCATAAACTGAAAACAAAATGATTTTATGTTTTCTGGTTTTTGAGAAAATGGAAAATTACTAAAAGTACTTTCTTATAAGAGTTTTCTTTTTTTTTGGTATACGGTGAATGTTGTACGTAGGTTCGTTTTTGTAATGATGCTTGGGCATCTTTAAATGCAACAGAAACTTTGCATACACCCAACCTAGCACCCACCCCACCTCGCACCCACCCCAAATCCTATAGTGTGTCCAAGCAGGGGGTTGCAGGGGGGCAGCATGCCCCCCTTACATACCTCACTGTTTATACGCTTTAGTAATTTTCCATTTTCTCAAAAACCAGAAAACATAAAATCATTTTGTTTTCAGTTTATGATTTAAAATTAATATGAGCAACGAAATTTGTAAAAAAAAGGAGTATTTTATTTTGCAGTTTTGAAAAATCACACTTCAAAGTTTTTGTTTACCTTTTTTTCGCAATTTTTGAGTTTAAAGTCCGTTTTTTCAAAGACTATGCATAGGTTTCACTTGATTTAAAAAAACATCTAATAGGAAAAAGTATTGGCTTTAAGAAAAGATATAAAACTTAGTTGTAAGTATTACTGTTATTTTTTAATATTTGTTTTAAATTTTTAGCACTGTTTTTTTAAAATTGCCTCTCCCGCCCAAACGGAGGGAGATAGACCCCCCCACCCATAGTAAAAAATGCTTGTATTGATCTGTTCTACAAAAAACAGTTATCAATTCTTGGCGCCAAAGTTATCGTACTCGTGCCGAAAACTCTTATAAAAAAGTAGTTTTAGTAATTTTCCATTTTCTCAAAAACCAGAGAACATAAAATCATTTTGTTTTTAGTTTATGATTTAAAATTAATATGAGCAACGAATTTTATAAAAAAAAAGTAGAATTTTGTTTTACAGTTTTGAAAAATCACACTTCAAAGTTTTATTTTACCTTTTTTTTCGCAATTTTTGAGTTTAAAGTCCGTTTTTTCAAAGACTATGAATAGGTTTCACTTGATTTAAAAAACATCTAATAGAAAAAAGTATTGGCTTAAAAAAAAGACATAAAACTTAGTTGTAAGTATTAACGTTATTTTTTAACATTTGTTTTAAATTTTTAGCACTGTTTTTATAAAATTGCCCCTCCTGCCCAAACGGAGGGAGATAGACCCCCCCCACCAATAGTAAAAAATGCTTGTATTGAACTGTTCTACAAAAAACCGTTATCAATTCTTGGCGCCAAAGTTATCGTACTCGTGCCTGTCGCTCGTATTAAAACGGCTGGTACGGCAATAGGAACTGACAATCTTTACTGACAGTAAAAACATAATATTGCGAAGCTAAAAGATCGACAAAGCATGGACAGAAATAGAAAACAAAGCTGACTTAAAATACTTTAAAGATTTAAAAAATAATTGGAAAATTAGTTGAACAGAAAAAAAAGTAAGAACACTGGTTTAAAGACAATTATTGAGGAGGATATAAACATGGAAAATTTTGATTTAGTAACTGCCTCAAAGGCAATACCAGAATTCAAAGGAGATCATAAGGATGTCAAACATTTTTTGGGTTTTATTGAACTTTACTATTCGCTTCACGAATAGAGGAACTACTAGCGTCTTTAAATGAACTCCAAATCTCTGAACAAGGGAAAAAGCGTAGTATTATTAATAGTAAAAGTAAACGATCAGATAGGAATGAGAGCTTTCAAAAATGGCCTATCAGAACCCTACAAATTATTAGTTACAGTTGCAAGACTAACAAATCTTGCCGATGCTGTACACGTAGCACTAGAAAAAGACCCAGACCGATCAAACAAAATAATGCATTTTAATAGAGTACAGAGAAGTAGAAGTAACTCCAGAGGTAACTTTAACAGACATTTCAATAGCTTTTCAAATTTTAATACCTCCAACCAAAACAACAGTAGATATTCTATCCAAAACAGAGGTCAGTACAAAATCAATAGAGGACAACACAGAGTACAAGGGAATTTCGACAGGCTAAAAATTCAGGGAAACAGGTACGTCCACGATCAACAAAACCCCGGGTTAATGTTTAAAAGAAGACAATTCACTTTAGAACATTAGATGGACAGACCAATTTCATAAAATTAAAAATAAAAAGTAGAAATCAACCAATAAGTGTATTAATAGACACGGGAGCAGATATTTCATTAATAAAAAATAATACATTAGGTACTAACAAGATGGTAAACATTGTCAGTCGTTCAGCAACCGTGGAAGTGTGCACATCGTTGGCGACTTTCATAGTGGACATTTTACATAGAAGCGCGAGTGCTAATAGTAGTGATTTAGATCTACCGAAACCAAGTGGCAAGTTAGCCTAGGTGGTAGAGGAGCAGAATAATTCAGAGTGGAAGGTCGTGGGTTCGATTCTCACCCCGGGCAAGGCCTTTTTTTAAATTATTTCTGGCAAGAAGTTTCTAGGAGAAGAAAACAACAGCAACAACAAGAGCAGATGGTCAAACCAACGGGGACATCGAAAGATGGTCCCCCAACAACAACAAAAGGTGCTGGAACATCAGGCGATGTAACAGCAGATACACAGATAGCGGGGCCATCCAGAGGCCGAACAGCAAATACGGCAGCATCTGCTGAACCTTCAAGGTCAAGGAAAATGACAACAACAGAGTCATCGGCACGTGTCGAGGCCAAAACCATGAGCATGGCAACTGCCAAAACAATAAGCCCTACCAAAGGCAAATCACCAGGGCCGGCATGTGCCGAAGCAACTGAGGCAAATAAGAGGACATAAACTACAAGCCGAACCTTGTTGTGAAGAAGCGCATAGGTGATGCAGCCCAGAAAATTGAAGGTCGTGAACGGTCAGCCAAGTCATGGGCTCAGGCCAAAATCAAGAGGAAGCTGGACAGCTCCTCCAACGACGAAGAAGACAACAACAACGACAACAAGGGAGAAGGCGACGAGGCTGAGGCTGATGTCGTAAACGTCAAAGAGGCTGAAGAAGAAGTAGCGAAGAACCCAGAGCCAGCCAACGAGATCGCCGACGTAACAGGCGAAGAAAACGTAGCTGTCGTAGATGCCGAAGAAGACATAATATCCTACATGTCAGTAGAAGGAGAAGGGCACTACGTCAGTGGCGAGATAGTGGATCTGTCGGAGGAAGAAGAGGACGAACATAGAGTTGGTTGAGTTGGTTGAATCACTACGAAAGAAGCAGGAAGCGAGAAGGGAGAAGGAGCGCCAAGTGACTCTTGAGCAGCGCACCCGCCAACAAGCGCTCCAAGAGCAACTTGAAGATACGCAACAGCAGCAGCCTCTTAAACAACAACAACCACTCCCAGACCAGCAGCAGCCACATTTTTTTTAAACACTATCAGATCTTATTCAAATGGAGCTTAAAGCAAGCATCAGCAGATGAAAGAAGATTTGCCGACACATAAAATGTGTCCCACTGGCTCATCACTTAGTGCAGGTGTTAGTTGTTAGTAGGCACAATGCAACAAAAACAAAAACACTTGCACATAAAAAGATGAAAACATATAAAAACAAAATTAAACAAAATTACACAGAAACATTTAGGATCGTGGAGCACTGGTTCTGAAGATAGTTTTTAAATTACTTTTATTTAAATTAAAATCCAACACACCATTGTTCAAGTTATATAACTTACTCATCCGCGTGAGAGGCTCATGCATGCCATAATTGGTTCTGTGATGTTCAATATTAAAAAGCTCAGAACTTCGAAGGTGGTACGACCGTCCGCGGTAGTTAAAACCAATTAAGGCTAACAGATCCGATGAATCAATTTGTCCAGAGATAAGTTGATGGAGAAAAATTAAGTCATTGTTTACTCTACGTTGATATAAAGATTGTATCTGCAAAAGCCTTATCCGATGCTCGTATGGTGGCAGGTTATAAGGATCAGCCCATGGAAGGCCTTTAAGAGCAAAGCGAATAAAATTATGCTGGACTGATTCAATACGTTTCTTATGGATTTCATAGAAAGGGGTCCATACTTGTGAGGCATACTCAAGATGCGGCCTAACATAACAGTTATACAAAGAGAGGGTAACGTATGGATCGTTAAATTCCTTTGCCCACCGTTTTATGAATCCAAGCATAGAGTTCGCCTTTTTTACAATAAGGTTAACATGTTCAGAAAATTCCAGATTAGCACTGAAATTAACACCTAAGTCCTTAAAACTAAAAACACGACTAATTTTATTTTGTGTTATACAATATTCAAAATTACTTGGAACGTTTTTCTTTGAGAAAGTAATAGTTTGGCATTTTATAGGATTAAGAGTTAACCCATTTTTATTACACCAAATACTGAAACTATCAAGATCAGCCTGCAAAAGAGTATGATCATTGGGAGATTTGATTGATTTATAAATTTTCATATCATCTGCAAATATGAGAATCTCACTAAAGCGTATAAAAGAAGAAACGTCATTTATAGCAAGAATAAATAAGAATGGACCCAAATGGCTTCCCTGGGGTACGCCTGAATGGGCAACGAAAGTATTAGAAAGGGAATTTCTAAATTTAACCTGGTAAGTTCTATTTTTTAGGTAGGATTTGATCCATGATATAAAAAGAGTAGGGAAACCGTATGCTTGCAGTTTAAAAACAATAATATTATGACTGAGTTGGTCAAATGCTTTAGAAAAATCTGTGTATATGCAATCAACTTCAGAACCACCTTCTATTGCATTTGAACAATTATGTAAAAGGGTAAGAAGGTTTGTAACAGTAGACCTTTTCTGCACGAAACCGTGTTGCTGTTTACATATAATGTTCTTACCAAAGAACAAGAGGCTTTCACATACAACCTGTTCAAAAAGCTTAGGGATACAGGACAATTTAGAAATAGGTCTATAGTTCTTGATGTCAAATTTGTCTCCTTTTTTAAAAACAGGAGTGAGAAATGATTTCTTCCAGAATGACGGAAATTTCCCAGACTTTAACGAAAGCTCAAATAATAATTGCAAGGGCTGCACTAATACACGACTACACTTTTTCAGAACAATTGGGGGTATACCGTCAGGGCCATAGGAGCAATCGTCATTTAATAATGACAAAAAGTATAAGACCCTATCTTGTTCCACAGGAATAGTGTTAAAACTCACTTGCGGGTAGGAGTTCACGTCTTTAAAAAAATCTTTATCAACACTTACATGGGTATCAACAAAGGAGTTTAAAAAATTATTTGCAAACGCATTGCAAATATCACTGGGATTTTGTATCGAAGAATTTTCATATATAAAACTTGCTGGGAAGCCATCCGAATTTTTCTTCGAGTTAACAAAATGCCAGAAGCTTTTAGGGTCATGTTTTAAAGAGATTCCCATTTCGTTAACATAGTTGGAGTATAAAGCTTTTGAAAGATTATTAAATTCTTCAAAAAGGGTTATATACTGCTCAAAGATTATTGGAGAAAGGGTTTTTATGTAAACTTTCCATACTTTATTTCTCTTGTTTCGAAGAGATTTAAGCTCTTGTGTATACCAAGGGTGACAAAAATTATTATTTTTAGATCTTTTCGTAGGTACAGAATTATTTATACAGCTACTGAGTATATTATAAAACCCAGTTACCGCATTGTCAATATTTGTAGAATCTAATATATTTTCAATATTAGATCTACTTATAACATCAGAAAGCAACTGAAAATTTGTCTTACGAAAATCAAAAACATAAGAACAGTCTTGTGGATAACAATTATCAAGAAGATGGCTGCTCAGGTCAAAAAATATATCCAGAGGTGGATGGTAGTTGTCTATATTAGTAATGCCAGAACTAGATTCGAGAACAACAGTACTAATAGCGTCAGAAGAAAATACTAAATCGAGTACTCGATTTTTAAAATTTTTAATACAGCTTACTTGCTGTAAGTCAGTAGAATAAATACCATCTAAAGAAAAAAGCTCTGTTTGTGAAGATGTTGATGTAGCTTCTTGATAAGAACCATCTTCCGAAGGAACCCACTCTATATGGGGCAGATTAAAATCTCCGAGAAGTAAAATATTGCTGTTGGAGCAAGACAAGTCAATAATAAAGTCTAAGGCCATAGCAAGTTCATTATACAATTCGATTGAACTTTTTGGTGGAATATATACATTTAAAACATATATTAGCTTAGACTGTATTGTTATTTTGATACATACTAAGTCAATAGAAAAAACAAATGGAAAAGAAATAGACGTTGATAAAAGACGATTACGAACAGCGATCAGAACACCGCCTCCTACTTCTTTAGGTTTATCAACATGACGATCTTTTCTGTAAACTAAGAACTCTTGATTGAAAAGTTCTGTGTCCAAATAGCTAGAATTCAGCCAGGTTTCTGTTAAAGCAAAGATGTCATGTGAAAAAGCTTGAGAGTTAGTATATAAATTGGCAGTTTTGCTGCGAAGCCCTCTAACATTCTGATAATAAGCAGCAATCAAAGAAGCAGCCACAACAACAGCTTCACAAACAGCAACAGCCTCGGCAACCACAGCATCAGCCTCAGCAGCCGCAGGCAAAACAACAATAACAACCACAACCACAACGACAACGACAACAGACACAGAAGCAGCAACAAACGCATCAGCAACAACTGCAGAAGTCAGAACAGCAGCAGACCCAACAGTAGCCGATGCAGCAGCAGCAGAGACAACAGCAGCAGTCACAACAACAACAGCAACAGCCACAAGCAAAGAAAGGTAAGGTGCCACCTATAAATACTTATAAAGTGGAAATAAAAGAAACTATCGAAATATGTAGGTCGGTCGTAGGCAACAATTTTATAATTAAGAGGCTAAATGCAGACAGGCATTCTATTCAGTGCTCTTCTTTAGAGCACTACAAAAAAGTTAAAGACCTTCTGTCTCAAACTAAAACTGAGTATTATAGTTTCACCCCAAAGGAAGACAAGCTTCAAACAGTCCTCCTAAAGGGTATCGAATCCTCTATGGATCCGCAGGCGCTCTTAGCTGAGCTCCGTCAAGTGGCGAGCGACGATCTCGATTTTATCGGGGTCAGACCGTTTACCATAGTCAAAGCCAGACGGGAGAAACGGAAGTTACCATTCTTCCTAGTTCAACTCTCGCCCCAAAGCAAATTGAGTGGTCTAAGGAATATAACAGTCCTGGATTACCAAGTTGTACGATGGGAAAAACTAAATAAGCAGAAAGACATGCTTCAATGCATGAACTGCCAAGGGTTTGGACACATTGCAGTTAACTGTGATATGGACCCAGTCTGCGTTAAATGTGGAGATACCCACAAAACAGGGGAGTGTAAACTCGGGCAAGATAGGGTCACAGATATGACCCAGTTAAAATGTGCGCTCTGCCGAGGCTCCGGGCACCCCGCAAACTATCGGGGATGTCCGAAGTTTCAGGAGTTAAAGCAAAACAAAGCCCAAAAGAAAACAGTTGAGGTGAGACGCCCTGAAGTACGCCAGACAACAACTTCCGTCAATCCCGCAATTTCTTACGCCCAAATGGCGTCTGGAAAGGGAAAAACGGTACAGCCTCAACCACAGGTAGCCAAACAGGTCCAAGTACCTACGGCTCCTGTGCCAGAGGCAGATCTGATGCAGGTGTTGCTGACCATTCATGGTCAGTTAACCGACGTGCAAAAACAGATCAGGGAGCAGGCGGCTAGGGTGGATTACCTCTACTCTATTCTGCCGGCAACGCGAAATGGTTAAAGGCGCGCTGCCTGAGCGACCCTTTAAGATCCTAGCTGTGAATGTAAATTCGCTGATTAGGACCGAACGTAGAGCAAACCTCTTTCATTTGCTGCAAGACCAAAGTCCTGATGTGTTTATGGCTAGCGAAACTAAGCTAAATCAGAAACACAAACTGACTAATAAAAATTACAATATCGTAAGAAGGGATCGGCCCAACTCCTCTCAAGGGGGTGGGGTCGCAATTTTCATACGAAAGGGCATTAAACATAAAGTTATATATAATAGTGAAGTGCGAAGGTTCGGGTTGCTAGAAGCCTGCATCGTTTGCATTCCTCTCCAGCAGGGGAAAAGAATGTACGCAATCGCGGTTTACGCACCTGACGCACCTCAGCCAGCTAATTTTATCGCAGAACTCGAAAAACTTTTTGAATGCTCAAGACTGAACTTGGATGAGAATTATTATCTCATGGCAGGGGACTTAAACGCCAAACATGTAGATTGGGGAAACCAAATACAAAATCCTAGAGGGAACCATCTTTTTAATTGGATGGGTCGATACAGTGTTGAGTGTTGGATCGACCTTCTGGCTACAGATAGACCGTCATTTCCGAGAAGTGGTAGTTTTCTGGATCTTTTACTGCTTGACTCACGACTTGTTATAACTGACGCAACAAATCAACAGACAAGAAATTGTTTACGAACAATTGAATACGACAGTGATCACTGCGGACTTGCCATCGTAATACAGCTTCCGAGCGAACTTCTGGAGTTGGATGAGTATGTGCCTGTGCACTCTTACAATTTCAGTAAGACGCGCCGGCCACGCTTCTCCAACGCCTTGGCAAGAGAAATACGTTCCGATGACATCTCTCCACCAAATGACAGAAACCTGACGAACGTTGAGATCGACGGGTTCCTGACTCAAATGGATACGACTATAAAACTAACAATGGACAGAACAATCCCAAAATATAAGGAACAAGACCCTACTGGTTTATACAAGAACGCGACAATCGACGCACTACACCGACAAAAAAGTGGACTGCTGACAAGGTTGAAACTTCTGTACAGACGTTTCACGGACACACGTGATCTGGAGATTAGGACATTGAAGTCGTCGATCAAAATCATTAACGTTCTGATTAAGCAAAACTATAGATTATCTATTAATTTATATTGGGATAACAGAATTCGGGCTGTTAATTCTAGCGACCCCAGTATGTTTCCCCAAATAAATAAGATATTTAGAAGAAATGATCAAAACGATCTTCCACGTCTTAAACTCCAGAGGACAACAGATAACGAAGACGTACTAACGATTGCGGGAATTGATCCGGAAGATGCCGTTTTCGATGATAATTTTTATATGATAGAAGATCCTCAGGAAAAGGTAGAAGCTGTAGGGGCTGCTTTCCAGCAAGTGTATAAGGTGAATGCTAGCATTCGTCCGAATCATGACCTGGAGAACAGAGCCTTGCTGCACAATTTCTATCTTGGAAATAACATAACGCAATGGCGATCTGAGAATACTGGTTTCACCGGGTTCAATGACGAAAACTTGGCAAACGCCACCATCGCCGAGCGAAATGGACCCAGTTCATTGTTAATTTCGAAGGTAGAACTTCAGTTAATTTTTCAAACATTAAAGAAAAAGAAATCTGCGGGGGTCGATGGTATACCCAACATTGTGTTACGACATCTCCCTGAGGAAGCCATAGACATTTATACCACACTGTTCAACAACGCATTGAATAATGCATATTATCCAGTGAGTTGGAAGACAGCTGTGGTCCATCCTCTCCCCAAAAAGGGAAAGGACAGCTCCAATCCCGCAAATCTTCGGTCGATAAGTCTTCTTCCAAGTATCAGTAAGATATTCGAAAAGATTCTCAATAGAGCTCTGTTCAATTGGGCTGAGGACAAAAATATTATTCCAGACAATCAGTTTGGCTTTAAGGCGGGACATGACACTATTCATGCCGCGTCTAAGTTAGTTTCTGATGTTCAATGGAACAAAGCAAAAAAGCAATGCACGGGTGCCGTTCTGGTTTATTTAGAGAAGGCTTTCGGCACCGTATGGTTAGAGGGTCTTTATCTAAAATTAACTAGATTTGGCATAAGTAAACCACTGTTATATATGCTTCATGACATGCTCAATGGTAGAAAGTTTGTTGTCAAAAGTGGCAATGTAACTTCCACCACAACTTTTGATATTAAAAACGGTCTACAGCAAGGAGCTGTGAACTCGCCGATTCTTTTTAGTATTTACACCAGCGATCTGATAGGTAGTCTCACTCATGCGATTGCGTATGCCGATGACCTTGTAGCGTACAGGACGGGTCCAAAAGTTGAAGTCATCAGAATTCTCTTGCAGCGTGACTTCGACAAGATTCAGCGATATTGTGATGACTGGAAGTTAAAAATTAACTTTCAGAAATCAGAAACTATCCTGTTTAGAACCCCTTTGTCTAAGGCTTCTAGGGATACAAGAAAGAACTGGAGAAATCTAGTGATCGTTGGACCAAGTGGACATCCACTGGCGAGTAAATATGTGGTAAAGTACTTTGGTATCTGGCTAGATCAGTATCTATATTTCAATCGACATATAGATGCTGCTCTGGCCAGAGCTAGGGGAGCGTTTGCTCTGACAAGACGATTGTTTTATAGCAGCCGCCTTGAAAACAGGGTGAAGGTGATTTGCTACATGGCCCTCATCAGGCCGATGATTGCCTATGGGTGCCCTGTGTGGTTTAACGTTGCCCCATCTCAAATGGAAAAGATTCGGGTGTTTGAGAGGCAGTGTCTTAGGACCTGTCTTGGATTACACAGAACACAAGAGTCGGAGTACAAACATTATTATGCCAACGAGGTCTTATACAACGGGGCCAATATAAACAGGATAGATAACTTTTTAATTAAGCTGATTCGGGGTCACATTGCGAGAGCGATGACCTCAGCCAATGGGCTTATTTTCGGGCTTACTACCCCAAAGAAGAATATAGTGAGAGCGTTTGTCTTAACGGTTTCATCCCGCCCGAGACATTCCTCTATTTAGACAGTCGGGGGCTGATACAGGATAGATTGGCGGTTCCGTTAATCTACCACGTCAGCCGTAGGACTGTGGATCGGCGAATCCTGTATGGTCGAGACGTCGGCTCTGAGAACGGAGCAGAGCGTCTGCGGTTCAGTAGAGCTGTGCCCCTTCGGGACAAAAAGGACTTCGATAAGCAAGTTAAAAAATACTGGTGGTTGGGTGACCACCTTGATATTGATGGTTAGTCAAAGCTGTTGCCTTGGCCGACCTACATATTTCTAAGGTACATTAAGTAGGACAGTGACGGTGGCACCAAAAAAAAGATAAAAAAGTTGTTTGTTTGTTTGTGGATATGTGCGTGAGCGCATACATATGCATATGTCTAAATATATGCATATGTATGCGCGTGTGTGCATGTGCATAGGCTGATGTCAAAAAAAAAAAAAAAAAAAAAAAAACTGCTGGTGGCTGTTCTAGTTTTAAGTTATTTTAAGTATTTTAAGTTATTTTTTACGTAAATTTACGTATATTTTAGTTTTATTTGGATTAATTTAGTTTTATTTAGGTAAAGGGTATTTTTAAGTTTTTTATATAAAATAAATGTTATAGGAAAACGAGTTTTTCAGAATTTTCTCGTTTAATTTTAAGCTATATTGAATTTTAATTTAAGTTAGTTTTTACGCCGAAAGGCATTTTTAATATATAGTTATAGTATAATTTAGAGTGCCCGTATGGGGCCAGTAAGTTAGTTAAGTTAGTTAAGTTATTCTGTAAGCTAGTTTTTAAGGTTTTTGTCTAGCATTTAAGTAGTTATAAGTTGAATAAAAAATAAAAAATTGAATTTGAAAAAAAAAAAAAAAAAAAAAATGGTAAACATTGTGAAATAAATGGTATATTTGAAGAATCAATATTAACTTAAGTTGTAACAAAGAGCAGCTAAAAAAAATATATACAAAATGTAAAAAAATACAAATAATATTAATATAGCATCCTGTTTTAGCAGATCACTAATTAAAAAAGTAAAAAAAAACATTGAAAAAAGTGAAATTAAAGAAAAAAATCAATAATAAAAATAAAACGAAAGCATGCGAAAGCAATTGGTAAAATTGTTATCAGTTTCAGTTTCCCCTACTGTGAAAAACATATATTTTTAATTATACTTAGATAGACTAGGTACCATACATAAGACATCTTTGTGTGTTTTTGCTGTGATTGTAATCAAAAATATTACTATTAGCATTGACTTCCCTCAACATTCTGCCATAATCAGTTCTGTGAGAAGCCTGATTAAGAGGCATTGATCTCAGCAAATGAGAGTTGATGTTGAAACTCATTGCCTCAAGAAAGGCAGAAAAGCAGAAAAGCAGATACAATTTGATGAACAAAGATAACATCAGCTATTTGACGAAGTTTTTCAAGAGATTGTAAGCTAATGAGCTGCAGCCGATCTCTACGGGGGTAGGTTGTAGTTGTCAACCCATGGAATATTTAGAGAGAAACGGCTTTACAAACCCGAGAGCAGAGACAGGACTCCATACTTACGGTCTAATAAGTATGATCCCATCCATTGAACGAAAACAGGAGGAAATACAAGAGTTTTAAGTTTAAATGAAATAATTTTAGGTGAGATTTTCTCGAAGACTTTGTTCAAGTCCGTTGCTGTGACATCAAATTCGTTTTTTTTTCCTATGGAGTTTAACGTATAAGAATCAAATTCAGTTAAATTTGTGGTCGTAGACTAACCATTTAGAAAACTGTGCTGTTTGGTGGAAAATATCGATTTGCAATGATATATGCAATATCGATTTACTACCCTTTTTATGAATAGGAATGATATATGAATCCTTCCATACTGTTTGGAAAATCCCTCGGGAAATAGACTTTTGAAATATTGTTGCCAGAGGCTGGTCCAAAGTAGTTGCACATTTCTTTAAAACAATAGCTGGTAAACCGTAACGTCCGGATAAAAAATCATCGTTTAGTTTGTTAATTTTATGGACCACATCATCGATAATGATAACAATAAAGTTTAATTGCAGTAATTAAGATATAAAAAGTAGTTAATGTCTGGTTCAAAGTTATCGTCTGAAAAAGAAAGACTAAAGAAATTTGCAAATAAATTGGTTAAAATTTTAGAATTATAAGAAGAGTGATCTAAATAATTAAGGGTAGGATAACCATCAGATTTCTTTTTTAAATTAATAAATTGCCAAAACTGCTTAGGATCATTGATAATATCAAATTGCATTTGGTTAATATAAGTATCATATAAAAATTTAG
This sequence comes from Baccha elongata, assembly GCA_951217065.1. Taxonomy (NCBI): domain Eukaryota; kingdom Metazoa; phylum Arthropoda; class Insecta; order Diptera; family Syrphidae; genus Baccha; species Baccha elongata. Next base: position 80,266,950 of record OX578274.1, read on the forward strand.
AAATATAGTAAAACTCATTGTACGCCACCAGATTTCTGTACGCTGGTCTATATTTCGTAAGTTTCGCAGAGTACGCAGCTCTTTTGAGTGCCACGTAGGTGACGATGATCAATTTTTATGGAGTACATATGGTACAGACTGGTAAAAACATTAAAAAATTACTAAATAAAAATTATTGTTCACATTACAATTGAAAATTAAATCAAAATTAATATTACTAAAAAGTTTTATAAAGTCAGCTTTGCGGAAATTAAAATAATATGACTTTTCAGGCTCTATATCTATATTACTATGATCGTAAACAAAGGTTAAAGATGACGGCGGATAGAGGTCAATAGTGGAAACAGTTAAGCTACTATCCTCTACAATGCAGTTATTAGAATCATTATAAAAAATAAGATCAACTTGTCTGTTTAAATTGTTTTTAATTGCACTAATTTGGTGAATCTGAGAGGTTGTTAGTTATTAACATCTCCTGTTGAGTTGTTTTTTTTATAACTATGTGTCTGTAAGGCACATTGCCTTTTAAATGCAACAGGTTAATTTTTCAAACATTAAAGAAAAAGAAATCTGCGGGGGTCGATGGTATACCCAACACTGTGTTACGACATCTCCCTGAGGAAGCCATAGACATTTATACCACACTGTTCAACAACGCATTGAATAATGCATAAAAAAAAAGGGAAAGGACAGCTCCAATCCGGCAAATCTTCGGTCGATAAGTCTTCTTCCAAGTATCAGTAAGGTATTCGAAAAGATTCTCAATAGAGCTCTGTTCAAGTGGGCTGAGGACAAGAATATTATTCCAGACAATCAGTTTGGCTTTAAGGCGGGACATGACACTATTCATGCCGCGTCTAAGTTAGTTTCTGATGTTCAATGGAACAAAGCGAAAAATCAATGCACGGGTGCCGTTCTTGTTGATTTAGAGAAGGCTTTCGACACCGTATGGTTAGAGGGTCTTTATCTGAAATTAACTAGATTTGGCATAAGTAAACCACTGTTATATATGCTTCATGACATGCTCAATGGTAGAAAGTTTGATGTCAAAAGTGGCAATATTACTTCCGCCACAACATTTGACATTAAAAACGGTCTACAGCAAGGAGCTGTGAACTCGCCGATTCTTTTTAGTATTTACACCAGCGATCTGATAGGTAGTCTTACTCATGCAATTGCGTATGCCGATGACCTTGTAGCGTACAGGACAGGTCCAAAAGTTGTAGTCATCAGAATTCTCTTGCAGCGTGACTTCGACAAGATTCAGCGATATTGTGATGACTGGAAGTTAAAAATTAACTTTCAGAAATCAGAAACTATCCTGTTTAGAACCCCTTTGTCTAAGGCTTCTAGGGATACAAGAAAGAACTGGAGAAATCTAGTGATCGTTGGACCGAGTGGACATCAACTGGCGAGTAAAGATGTGGTAAAGTACCTTGGCATCTGGCTAGATCAGTATCTATATTTCAATCGACATATAGATGCTGCTCTGGCCAGAGCTAGGGGAGCGTTTGCTCTGACAAGACGGTTGTTTTATAGCAGCCGCTTTGAAAACAGGGTAAAGGTGATTTGCTACATGGCCCTCATCCGGCCGATGATTGCCTATGGGTGCCCTGTGTGGTTTAACGTTGCCCCATCTCAAATGGAAAAGATTCGGGTGTTTGAGAGGCAGCGTCTTAGGACCTGTTTTGGATTACACAGAATACCAGAGTCGGAGTACAAACATTATTATGCCAACGAGGTCTTATACAACGGGGCCAATATAAACAGGATAGATAACTTTTTAATTAAGCTGATTCGGGGTCACATTGTAAGAGCGATGACCTTAGCCAATGGACTTATTTTCGGGGCTTACTACCCTAATGATGAATATAGTGAGAGCGTTTGTCTTAACGGTTTCATCCCGCCCGAGACATTCCTCTATTTAGACAGTCGGGGGCTGATACAGGATAGGTTGGCGGTTCCGTTAATCTACCACAACGGCCGTGGAACTGTGGATCGGCGAATCCTGTATGGTCGAGACGTCGGTTCTGGGAACGGAGCAGAGCGTCTGCGGTTCAGTAGAGCTGTGCCCCTTAGGGACAAAAAGGACTTGAATAAGCAAGTTAAAAAATACTGGTGGTTGGGTGACCACCTTGATATTGATGGTTAGTCGAGGTTGTTGCCGACCTACGTATTTCTAAGGTATAACTAGGTAGATTAAGTAGGACAGGACGGTGGCACCAAAAAAAATATAAAAAATCCAAAAATTGCATGTTTGTGGATATGTGCTTGAGCGCATACATATGTATATATGTTAATATATGCATAGGTATACGCGTGTGTGCATGTGCATCGGCAAAAAAAAAAAAAAAAGCTGCTGGTGGCTGTTCTAGTTTTAAGTTATTTTAAGTAGTTTTAAGTTATTTAGGTATAATTATTACGTATATTTTACGTATATTTTAGTTTTATTTAGGTAGAGGGTACTTTTAAGTTTTTAAATAAAATAAAATAGTGTCTTGAAAAACAAGTTTTTTAAAGAATTTTCTTGTTTAGGTTTAAGTAATATTGAATTTTAAATTAAGAGTAGTCCTTACGCCGAAAGGCATTTCCTTTTAAATATAGTTATAGTATAATTTAGAGCGCCCGTATGGGGCCAGTAAGTTAGTTAAGTTAATATGTAAGCTAGTTGTTTAAGATTATTTGTCTAGCATTAAGATAGATATAAGAAAATGAAAAAAATAAAAAATGAATTAAAATGCAAAAAAAAAAAACAAAAAAAAGGCGTACGCGAGTGTGCATATGCGCATGCACAAAAAAAAAATAGCTGGTGGCTGTTCTAGTTTTTAAGTTATTTTAAGTAGTTTTAATTAGATATAATGTAGTTTAAGTTAGTTTTATTTAGTTATAACGTAGCTTAAAGGTAGTTTTATTAAGTATAATTTAGTAAAGGGTAGGTAAAGGTCGCTTTAAATTTTATAAAAAATTAAAAAACAAAAATGATATAGAAAATGAGTTTTTTTTTTTAATAATTTTCTCGTTAGTTTTAAGTAGTCATGAATTCTAATAATAAGTTTTTTTCCGTCGAAAGACATTTTTTAAGTAAAGTCATAGTTTTATTTAGAGCGCCCGCATGGGGCCAGTAAGTTAGTTAAGTTAATATGTAAGCTAATTGTTTAAGATTTTTTGTCTAGCATTAAGATAGATTTAAGGAAATGAAAAAATAAAAAGTGCATTAAAATGAAAATGCAACAGGTGTTGCACGACACTAGTTAGGAGGAATAGAAAGATAGGAAAGAATTATTTTGGTACAATGGATAGAGAGCAAGTTGAATTTTATTTTTCATTGCATAACCTTAAAGGCGATGTCCAGCATAAGCTGGGAGGTATGCTGAAAAGAAAAAAAAGGTTTGTACCCGAGTGAGGATTGAACCTGCAATCTCTGGATTAACAAGCAAGCACTCCATTTTTTTTTTTTTTTTTTCATTTTTAATTCATTTTTATTTTTTTCATTTCCTTATATCTATCTTAATGCTAGACAAAAAATCTTAAACAACTAGCTTACCATATTAACTTAACCATGCGGGCGCTCTAAATTAAACTATGACTATACTTAAAAAATGTCTTTCGACGGAAAATAACTTATTATTAGAATTCATGATTACTTAAAACTAACGAGAAAATTATTAAAAAAAAACTCATTTTCTATATCATTTTTTTAATTTTTTATAAAACTTAAAGCTACCCTTTAACTAATAAAACTAATTAAAACTAAATTAAAACTAACTTAAACTACATTATATCTAATTAAAACTACTTAAAATAACTTAAAAACTAGAACAGCCACCAGCAATCTTTACATATACATTTAATTATGTACTTTTTTTTTTTTTTTTTTTTTTTTTTTTTGTGCCACCGTCACTGTTCTACCTACTCTACTTATCTTTACCTTAGAACTATGTAAGTCGGCCAAAGCAATAATATGGTCAACTTTCAATATCACGGTGGTCACCCAACCACCAGAATTTTTTGACTTGCTGAACTAAGTCCTTTCTGTCCCGAAGGGGCACAGCTCTACTGAACCGCAGCCGTTCTGCTCCGTTTCCAGAGCCGACGTCCCGATCGTAAAGGAGTCGCCGATCCACAGTCCTACGGCCGACGTGGTAGATTAACGGAACCGCCAATCTATCCTGTATCAGCCCACGACTGTCTAAAAAGAGGAATGTCTCGGGCGGGATGAAACCGTTAAGACGCACACTTTCACTATACTCATCATTGGGGTAGTAAGCCCCAAAAATAAGTCCATTGGTCGAGGTCATCGCTCTTGCAATGTGACCCCGAATCAGCTTGATTAAAAAGTTATCTATCCTGTTTATATTGGCCCTATTGTATAGAACCTCGTTGGCATAGTAATGTGTGTACTCCGACTCTGGTGTTCTGTGCAATCCAAGGCAGCGTCTAAGACACTGCCTCTCAAACACCCGAATCTTTTCCATTTGAGATGGGGCAACGTTGAACCACACAGGGCACCCATAGGCAATCATTGGCCGGATAAGGGCCATGTAGCAAATCACCTTTAATCTGCTCTCGAGGCGGCTGCTATAGAACAACCGTCTTGTCAACCCAAAGGCTCCCCTAGCTCTGGTCAGAGCAGCATCTACATGTCGATTGAAATATAGATACTGATCTAGCCAGATGCCAAGGTACTTTACCACATCTTTACTTGCCAGTGGATGTCCACTTGGTCCAACGATCACTAGATTTCTCCAGTTCTTTCTTGTATCCCTAGAAGCCCTAGACAACGGGGTTCTAAACAGGATAGTTTCTGACTTCTGGAAGTTAATTTTTAACTTCCAGTCATCACAATATTGCTGAATCTTGTCGAAGTCACGCTGCAAGAGAATTCTGATGACTTCAACTTTTGGACCGGTCCTGTACGCTACAAGGTCATCGGCATACGCAATTGCATGAGTGAGACTACCTATCAGATCGCTGGTGTAAATACTAAAAAGAATCGGCGAGTTCACAGCTCCTTGCTGTAGACCGTTTTTAATATCAAACGTTGTGGTAGAAGTTACATTGCCACTTTTGACAACAAACTTTCTACCATTGAGCATGTCATGAAGCATATATAACAGTGGTTTACTTATGCCAAATCTAGTTAGCTTCAGATAAAGACCCTCTAACCATACGGTGTCGAAAGCCTTCTCTAAATCAACCAGAACGGCACCCGTGCATTGATTTTTTGCTTTGTTCCATTGAACATCAGAAACTAACTTAGACGCGGCATGAATAGTGTCATGCCCCGCCTTAAAGCCAAACTGATTATCTGGAATAATATTTTTGTCCTCAGCCCACTTGAACAGAGCTTTATTTAGAATCTTTTCGAATACCTTACTGATACTTGGAAGAAGACTTATCGACCGAAGATTTGCCGGATTGGAGCTGTCCTTTCCCTTTTTGGGGAGAGGATGGACCACAGCTGTTTTCCAACTCACTGGATAATATGCATTATTCAAGGCGTTGTTGAACAATGTGGTATAAATGTCTATTGCTTCCTCAGGGAGATGTCGTAACACAATGTTGGGTATACCATCGACCCCCGCAGATTTCTTTTTCTTTAATGTTTGAAAAATTAACTGAAGTTCTACCTTCGAAATTAACAATGAACTGGGTCCATTTCGCTCGGCGATGGTGGCGTTTGCCAAATTTTCGTCATTGAACACGGTGAAACCGGTGTTCTCAGATCGCCATTGCGTAATGCTATTTCCAAGGTAGAAGTTGTGCAGCAAGGCTCTGTTCTCCAGGTCATGATTCGGACGAATGCTAGCATTCACCTTATACACTTGCTGGAAAGCAGCCCCAACAGCTTCTACTTTTTCCTGAGGATCTTCTATTATAAAAAAATTATTATCGAGAACGGCAGCCTCCGGATCTATTCCCACAGTCGTTAGTACGTCTTCGTTATCTGCTGTCCTCTGGAGTTTAAGACATGGAAGTTCGTTTTGATCATTTCTTCTAAAAAACTTATTTATTTGGGGAAACATACTAGGGTCGCTAGAATTAACGGCCCGAATTCTGTTATCCCAATATAAATTAATAGACAATCTATAATTTTGTTTAATCAGAACATTAATGTTTTTGATCGACGACTTCAATGTCCTAATCTCCTGATCACGTGTGTCCGTGAAACGTCTGTACAGACGTTTCAACCTAGTCAGAAGTCCACTTTTTTGTCGGTGTAGTGCGTCAATTGTCGCGTTCTTGTATATACCAGTAGGGTCGTGTTCCTTATATTTTGGGATTGTTCTGTCCATTGTTCGTTTTATAGTCGTATCCATTTGAGTCAGGAACCCGTCGATCTCGACGTTCGTCAGGTTTCTGTCATTTGGTGGAGAAATGTCATCGGAACGTATTTCTCTTGCCAAGGAGTTGGAAAAGCGTGGCCAACGCGTCTTACTGAAATTGTAAGAGTGCGCAGGCACATACTCATCCAACTCCAAAAGTTCGCTCGGGAGCTGTATTACGGCGGCAAGTCCGCAGTGGTCACTGTCGTATTCAATCGTTCGTAAACAGTTTTTTGTATGTTGACCTACAGTGTCAGTTATTATCAGTCTTGAGTCAAGCAGGAGTAGATCCAGAAAACTACCACTTCTCGGAAAAGACGGTCTATCTGTAGCCAGAAGGTCGATCCTACACTCAACACTGTATCGACCCATCCAATTAAAAAGATGGTTCCCTCTCGGATTTTGTACTTGGTTTCCCCAATCTACATGTTTGGCGTTCAAGTCCCCTGCCATGAGATAATAATTCTCATCCAAGTTCAGTCTTAAAGATTCAAAAAGTTTTTCGAGCTCTGTGATAAAACTAGCCGGCTGAGGTGCGTCAGGTGCGTACACCGCGATTGCGTACATTCTTTTCCCTTGCTGGAGAGGAATGCAAACGATGCAAGTTTCTAGCAGCCCAAATCTTCGCACTTCACTATTATATATAACCTTATGTTTGATGCCCTTTCGTATGAAGATTGCGACCCCACCCCCTTGAGAGGAGTTGGGCCGATCCCTTCTTACGATATTGTAATTTTTATTAGTCAGTTTGTGTTTCTGGTTTAGCTTAGTTTCGCTAGCCATAAACACGTCAGGACTTTGGTCTTGAAGCAAATGAAAGAGGTTTGCTCTACGTTCGGTCCTAATCAGCGAATTTACATTCACAGCTAGGATCTTAAAGGGTCGCTCAGGCAGCGCGCCTTTAACCATTTCGCGTTGCCGGCAGAATAGAGTAGAGGTAATCCACCCTAGCCGCCTGCTCCCTTATCTGTTTTTGCACATCGGTTAACTGACCATGAATGGTCAGCAACACCTGCATCAGATCTGCCTCTGGCACAGGAGCCGTAGGCACTTGGACCTGTTTGGCTACCTGTGGTTGAGGCTGTACCGTTTTTCCCTTTCCAGACGCCATTTGGGCGTAAGAAATTGCGTGATTGACGGAAGTTGCTGTCTGGCGTACTTCAGGTCGTCTCACCTCTACTGTCTTCTTTTGGTCTTTGTTTTTTCTCATTTCCTGAAACTTCGGACATCCCCGATAGTTTGCGGGGTGCCCGGAGCCTCGGCAAAGTGCACACTTTAACTGGGTCCTGTCTTCGACCCTATCTTTCCCAAGCTTACATTCCCCTATCTTGTGGGAGTCTCCACACTTGACGCAAACTGGGTCCATACCACAGTTAGCTGCCACGTGGCCGTACCCTTGGCAGTTCATGCATTGAAGCATGTCTCTCTGCCTATTTAATTTTTCCCATCTTACAATTTGGTAGTTTAGGACGGTTATGCTCCTTAAACCACTTAACTTGCTTTGGGGCGAGAGCTGAACGAGGAAGAATGGTAAATTCCGTTTCTCCCGTCTGGCCTTAACTGTGGAAAACGGTCTGACCCCGATAAAATCGAGATCATCGCTCGCCACTTGACGGAGCTCAGCTAAGAGCGCCTGCGGATCCGTAGAGGATTCTATACCCTTCAGGAGGACTGTTTGCAGCTTGTCTTCCTTCGGGGTGAAACTGTAAAATTCTGTCTTCGTTTGTGACAAAAGATCTTTTACTTTTTTATAATGCTCGACCGAGCAAGCACTCCATCCATTATACCATTGCCGCGAATTTAAATACACATCACTAGATCTAGAACGAAGTGCCCCTACATTTTGATAGTAAAGGGACAAACACATTAGTTTTTTGAAGCTGTTTTTGTATTGGCATTTCAAACTTGTGCCTTACAATTTACATATTCCTGGATAAAAGTGTTGGAAGACCATGAAGTTGGAGACATTAATAAATTAAACATTGGCTCTGGAATAGTAATTTTAAAAGACGCAACTCTTCCATTTAGTCTAAGAGCGACAAAAATACTTACGTCATTTGAAAACGAAAATAATTAGTCGTATTATCATCTCCCAGCACGCGTGATACGGATGTCTGCCAAAGGTGTTAAAAATTGTATGGGGCTTGTATGTGAAAATGTTGTCGTTGCAAACTAATAATGGAATCTTATAAAGGGACAAAATACAAGCATATTTTACTATGGGGAGGGGGGTCTATTTGCCCCCGCAGCCAGTAGGTGCAATTTTGTTAACATAAAATAAATTTAATTTTTTAGAAAATTGTCCTTAACGGCGAAATGAGGGGAGATAGACCCCAATCCTGGTAGTAAAATATGCTTGTATTTTGTTCCTTTACAAGATCCCATTATTAGTTAGCAGCGAAAAAAATGTGCCAATTCAATTTTTTAACTTTTGCATGGTGGGCACACCCACCACCGAAGGGTTGGCAGACTTCTCGATTACATATTTCACTTGAAGGTAGATGATACATTTTTGTCGCTAGCTCTCCGTCTAATTTGATCTGGTAATATATTTTAACATTTGATAAGATTTTGGTCGGTGGAAATGTTGTTCTGATTTAAAACATTTGTTGTGATTCAAACAGTTTGAGATGTTGAGATATCAAATTTGGAGATAAAAATATTCTTAGGGGCAGGCATTACTCTTGGCCTAAAAGTGCTATTTGGTAGTGAGATGTTGATATCCGAAAGGATCCATAAAGAGGAACTCGGACTACGTTTTCCCCTTCCGTTGTTAAGTGATGAATTAAGTAAAGAGGCGGTGTCTCTTATGTTATTTGGACAGTGAAGTTCGTCGAGAAGAGTTATCGGTATTTCTCGACATTAGAATCGTTAACTTGATTGAGATTGATATTAGAAACTATAGTATTCTTTGATGCACTGTGGCTGTCTCTCGTACTTATCAACTCTTTCTCCAAAATTGCAAAATTACCGTTAAGTTAATCAAATTTCTTGTTACTAAATTTTATCATACTATTAAGATATTTTGACAGTTTGAGAACGCATTTTGATGTTTCATTTGAATTTAAGTTACTGATCGATTGATTTTGATATACATGATTACTGAGCAAACTAATAGTGTCATTGATTTTATTTAAGACACAAAATGTTTCCCTACGTCAGAGTTAATTGATTGTACTTTATCATTGAGAACCGCTGGTCAAGAAGCTGAAAATACAGCGGCTGAAATAGCTGGGTCACGTGGAGCGTATGGACACCAACGCACCAGCCCGACGAGTCTTCGAATTCAATCCGGATGGTGTACGCAGCATTGAAAGACCCCCCAATAGATGACGCACACAAGTGGAAAACGACCTCAGCCTACTTGCGGTTGAGGCCGAAGTCCATCCTGGACTGTGAGCGCCATCTAAAGTAAGTAAGGTAAGTAAGTTGAACAAAAGATAAGAACAGTATATAAAACAAGATAAATACAAAATTACAGGCTACCTCACGCAAATTTGAATGAAATAAAAAATCAAGTTGAAAAATTAATAGATGAATTTATAGTTGAACCATTTACAAGTTCGTATAACACGCCTTTGTTAGTAGTACAAAAGAAAAACACAGAAGGAAATTAAAAATAGAGATTAGTAGTTGACTCTAGGTCTTTGAACAAAAAGGCGGTTAATGATATAATTGTGTTTGGTTCACATTACGTAATGTAATTTAAAACTAAATCGAAGAAAATATAATGTTCTGCATCCGGAAATAGTTTATCTTGGACCCAAGTTAATTCAATGTCATTAAAGAATATAAAAAACTATTCTTTCTCAAGGAGAGGTTGGCAATGATAAGTCCATAGCATTATGTAAAGCATTGAGATTGAACAAACACGAGCTAAATAAATCAGTCATAGAACAAGAATTACTTTGTATTCATTGGGGGATTAATCAGTTGAGGCCATATCTGTATAGAAGAAGATTTAAAGTATACCGATCATAGACCTTTAATTAGTATATTTACACATAAGAACCCTTCATCTTCAGTCGTTCAGCAACCGTGAAAGAGTGCAGATCGTTGGCGGCTTTCACAGTGTAAATTTCAACTAGATACGCGAGTGTGTAAAATAGTTAATTCAACCTACCATTTTCAAGTGGCAAGTTAGCCTAGGTGGTAGAGTGGCAGACGACAGGATTGAAGGTCGTGGGTTCGAGCCCCATCCCGGGCAAGGTTATTTTTTAAATAACTTTTGGCAACAAGTTTCAAGGAGAAGGGAAAACCAAAATCAGATGGTCAAGCCAACGGGGACATCGAAAGATGATCCCCCAACAACAACCAAACAAGCTGTGAAATCAGGTGATGGAACAGCAGATCATAACGTACCGGGACCATCCAGAGTCCAAACAACAACAGCTACAGCAGTGGTACCACCCAAAGCTGTAAAGACAATAACAACGTCAATGTCAGCGTCATCGACACGTGCCGAAGCCAGCAGCAGTACAGCAGCAAAAACATGCCTTGCAAAAGGCAAATTAGAACTCCAAGAAGAGCTCAAGAGAAGAAAACGAATAAAATACAAACCGAATCTGGTTAAGGTGCGTACACGGCAATCTGGTGGGCGTTCTGCTAAGGCCTTAGCACAAGAAAAAATCCAGAAGCAGCTGGACAGCTCCTCCAACGATGACGAAGACAGCAACAACGACAATAACAAGGAAGACGACGACGAGGCTGAGGCTTATGTCGTAATCGTCAATGAAGTCTCTACTAATCCAGAGCCTGTCAACGATATCGCCAACGTAACAGGCGAAGTAAACGCAGCTGACGTAGATGCCGAAGGAAACATATCCTACATGTCAGAAGAAGGAGAAGGGCACTATGTCAGTGGCGATATAGTGGATCTGACTGATGAAGAAGAGAACGAGCGGATCGAAACACTCACCGAGCAGATTTCTTCGCTCATCGAGTTAGTGGAAGCACTGAAGAAGAAGCAGGAGGTAAGAAGGGAGAAGAAGCGTCAGGTGGCTCTTGAGCAGCGCACCCGTCAACAAGCGCTCCAAGAGCAACTAGAAGCTAGGCAACAGCAGCGGCCTCCTATACAACAACAACCACTCCCAGTCCAGCAGCAGCAACATTTGACTCAGAAAACACAGCAGCCGTCTCAGCAGCCACAGCATCAGCCTCAGCAGCCTCAACAGCCGCAAGCAAAAAAACAACAACAACAACCACAACAACAACGACAACAGCAACAACAACAGACACAGAAGCAGCAACAGCAGCAGCAACAAACGCAACAGCAAAAGTCAGAACAGCAGCAGTCCCAACAGCAGCCGATGCAGCAGCAGCAGAGACAACAGCAGCAGTCACAACAACAACAGCAACAACAGCAACAGCCACAAGCAAAGAAAGGTAAGGTGCCACCTAAAAATACTTACAAAATGGAAATAAAAGAAACTATTCAAATATGTAGGTCGGTCGTAGGCAACAATTTTATAATTAAGCGGCTAAACGCAGACAGTCATTCAATTCAGTGCTCTTCTTTACAACACTACAAAAAAGTAAAGGCCTTCTATCTCAAACTAAAACTGAGTATTATAGTTTCACCCCAAAGGAAGACAAGCTTCAAACAGTCCTCCTGAAGGGTATCGAATCCTCTACGGATTCGCAGGCGCTCTTAGCTGAGCTCCGTCAAGTGGCGAGCGACGATCTCGATTTTATCGGGGTCAGACCGTTTACCACAGTCAAAGCCAGACGGGAGAAACGGAAGTTACCATTCTTCCTCGTTCAACTCTCGCCCCAAAGCAAATTGAGTGGTCTAAGGAATATAACAGTCCTGGATTACCAAGTTGTACGATGGGAAAAACTAAATAAGCAGAAAGACATGCTTCAATGCATGAACTGCCAAGGGTTTGGACACATTGCAGTTAACTGTGATATGGACCCAGTCTGCGTTAAATGTGGAGATACCCACAAAACAGGGGAGTGTAAACTCGGGCAAGATAGGGTCACAGATATGACCCAGTTAAAATGTGCGCTCTGCCGAGGCTCCGGGCACCCCGCAAACTATCGGGGATGTCCGAAGTTTCAGGAGTTAAAGCAAAACAAAGCCCAAAAGAAAACAGTTGAGGTGAGACGCCCTGAAGTACGCCAGACAACAACTTCCGTCAATCCCGCAATTTCTTACGCCCAAATGGCGTCTGGAAAGGGAAAAACGGTACAGCCTCAACCACAGGTAGCCAAACAGGTCCAAGTACCTACGGCTCCTGTGCCAGAGGCAGATCTGATGCAGGTGTTGCTGACCATTCATGGTCAGTTAACCGACGTGCAAAAACAGATCAGGGAGCAGGCGGCTAGGGTGGATTACCTCTACTCTATTCTGCCGGCAACGCGAAATGGTTAAAGGCGCGCTGCCTGAGCGACCCTTTAAGATCCTAGCTGTGAATGTAAATTCGCTGATTAGGACCGAACGTAGAGCAAACCTCTTTCATTTGCTGCAAGACCAAAGTCCTGATGTGTTTATGGCTAGCGAAACTAAGCTAAATCAGAAACACAAACTGACTAATAAAAATTACAATATAGTAAGAAGGGATCGGCCCAACTCCTCTCAAGGGGGTGGGGTCGCAATCTTCATACGAAAGGGCATTAAACATAAGGTTATATATAATAGTGAAGTGCGAAGATTTGGGCTGCTAGAAGCTTGCATCGTTTGCATTCCTCTCCAGCAAGGGAAAAGAATGTACGCAATCGCGGTGTACGCACCTGACGCACCTCAGCCGGCTAATTTTATCACAGAGCTCGAAAAACTTTTTGAATCCTTAAGACTGAACTTGGATGAGAATTATTATCTCATGGCAGGGGACTTGAACGCCAAACATGTAGATTGGGGAAATCAAGTTCAAAATCCTAGAGGTAACCATCTTTTTAATTGGATGGGTCGATACAGTGTTGAGTGTAGGATCGACCTTCTGGCTACAGATAGACCGTCATTTCCGAGAAGTGGTAGTTTTCTGGATCTTTTACTGTTTGAATCACGACTTGTTATAACTGACGCAACAAATCAACAGACAAGAAACTGTTTACGAACAATTGAATACGACAGCGATCACTGCGGACTTGCCACCGTAATACAGCTTTCGAGCGAACTAGTGGAATTGGATGAGTATGTGCCTGTGCACTCTTACAATTTCAGTAAGACGCGCTGGCCACGCTTCTCCAACGCCTTGGCAAGAGAAATACGTTCCGATAACATTTCTCCACCAAATGACAGAAACCTAACGAACGTCGAGATCGACGGGTTCCTGACTCAAATGGATACGACTATAAAACGAACTATGGACAGAACAATTCCAAAATATAAGGAACAAGACCCTACCGGTTTATACAAGAACGCGACAATCGACGCACTACACCGACAAAAAAGTGGACTGCTGACTAGATTGAAACGCAATGGCGATCTGAGAATACTGGTTTCACCGGGTTCAATGACGAAAACTTGGCAAACGCCACCATCGCCGAGCGAAATGGACCCAGTTCATTGTTAGTTTCGAAGATAGAACTTCAGTTAATTTTTCAAAAATTAAAGAAAAAGAAATCTGCGGGGGTCGATGGTATACCAAACATTGTCTTACGACATCTCCCTGAGGAAGCAATAGACATTTATACCACACTGTTCAACAACGCATTGAATAATGCACATTATCCAGTGAGTTGGAAGACAGCTGTGGTCCATCCTCTCCCCAAAAAGGGAAAGGACAGCTCCAATCCGGCAAATCTTCGGCCGATAAGTCTTCTTCCAAGTATCAGTAAGGTATTCGAAACGATTCTCAATAGAGCTCTGTTCAAGTGGGCTGAGGACAAGAATATTATTCCAGACAATCAGTTTGGCTTTAAGGCGGGACATGACACTATTCATGCCGCGTCTAAGTTAGTTTCTGATGTTCAATGGAACAAAGCGAAAAATCAATGCACGGGTGCCTTTCTTGTTGATTTAGAGAAGGCTTTCGACACCGTATGGTCTTTACCTGAAATTAACTAGATTTGGCATAAGTAAACCACTGTTATATATGCTTCATGACATGCTCAATGGTAGAAAGTTTGTTGTCAAAAGTGGCAATGTAACTTCCGCCACAACTTTTGATATTAAAAACGGTCTACAGCAAGGAGCTGTGAACTCGCCGATTCTTTTTAGTATTTACACCAGCGATCTGATAAATAGTCTCACTCATGCGATTGCGTATGCCGATGACCTTGTATCGTACAGGACGGGTCCAAAAGTTGAAGTCATCAAAATTCTCTTGCAGCGTGACTTCGACCAGATTCAGCGATATTGTGATGACTGGAAGTTAAAAATTAATTTTCAGAAATCAGAAACTATCCTGTTTAGAACCCTTTTGTCTAAGGCTTCTAGGGATACAAGAAAGAACTGGAGAAATCTAGTGATCGTTGGACCAAGTGGACATCAACTGGCGAGTAAAGATGTGGTAAAGTACCTTGGTATCTGGCTAGATCAGTATCTATATTTCAATCGACATAAAGATGCTGCTCTGGCCAGAGCTGGGGGAGCGTTTGCTCTGACAAGACGGTTGTTCTATAGCAGCCGCCTTGAAAACAGGGTAAAGGTGATTTACTACATGGCCCTCATCCGGCCGATGATTGCCTACGGATGCCCTGTGTGGTTTAACGTTGCCCCATCTCAAATGGAAAAGATTCGGGTGTTTGAGAGGCAGTGTCTTAGGAACTGTCTTGGATTACACAGAACACCAGAGTCGGAGTACAAACATTATTATGCCAACGAGGTCTTATACAACGGGGCCAATATAAACAGGATAGATAACTTTTTAATTAAGCTGATTCGGGGTCACATTGCAAGAGCAATGACCTCAGCCAATGGACTTATTTTCGGGGCTTATTTATTTATTTATTTATTTATTTATTTATAAACATCTACAAGCGTATTTAGCTAACAGATTATAGACAAATATCTTAAAACATTATTTTTCGTACTTATAAAAATCTTATTATGTAAGTATATGTATATGTTATAATTATAATTAAAAAGAAACAATAATGAGTAAATTAGCTTTAAACAAATCTCTGGAACAGCTTAGTTCAATAGATTGACAGACTTCATTGAATTGTCTTATTGATCTACTCACTGGTTCATTACTACCGTAGCTTGTTCTATGATATTGTTCAAAAAGCAGATGTCTTGGACGTAAAGATCTTAATGGAGCATATATTGGTATTAAATAAAGGAAAGCAGGGCATCTTATATGATAACATAAAATGTCCCTGACAAGCATTATATTATGAATAGTTCGTCTTGATTCAAGCGATTTAATTCCAAGAAATAAGCATCTAGCTTTATAATTTGGAATAAAACCCCATTTCATTTTGTAAAATATAAATCTCGTATAACGTCTCTGGACTTTTTCAATACGAAGAGAGAAGGTCTTAAAAGATGGATTCCAGATAACGTCAGCATATTCAAGTATAGATCTTACGAGAGCCGTATAAAGCGATAATAATGCATAAGGATCACTAAAATCACCACAGTTTCGCTTTA